>CM077171.1:27408476-28008476 GCA_039654105.1 Coreius guichenoti
ACAGACCTGCCGGTGAGGGAGTGTGGAGCTGTCACTGGGTTCTTCTGGTGTGTCATCCCTCTGGTTACACTTGCCTAGAGGCCTGTGGTGGATGGTGACAGTGCTGCTAGTCATGATTATGGCCGCTCTCCTTAGAACTGTTAATTTTAACAGTTTTACGTCATTTTGGTCCATTTTAGGTGGTGATAATGCTAAATAATGCCAAATTTTAAGACCAAATTACACATTTAAAAAAGGTATATAAATATTTATCAAATATTAAATTGGAAATTATTAGAGACTACCTAAGATGCATTATATAAATGTGTGTGTGTTCCTGGTTAAGGGGACCAAATGTCCGCACAAGGATATTATTACAAGACATTTTTGACCTTGTGGGGACATTTTTTTGGTCCCCATGAGGAAAACAGCATATAAATCATACTAAATTATGGTTTTTGTTTTGTTGTTGTTGTTTTTTTGAAAATGTAAAAGTGCAGAAAGTTTTCTGTGATGGGTAGGTTTAGGGTTAGGGGATACAATATGCAGTTTGTACAGTGTAAAAATTATTATGTCTATGGAAAGTCGCCATAAAACATGAAAACCTATGTGTGTGTGTGTGTGTGTGTGTGTGTGTGTGTGTGTGTGTGTGTGTGTGTGTGTGTGTGTGTGTGTGTGTGTGCGTGTGTGTTAAAACAGCCATAGTGTATTAATTCTGACTAGCATACAACATAGCTAATTCATGTTTAATTTTGCATTCTTCATTGTATGTGCCAATGTAAGTTGCAATATTACATTTGTCAACACTTTTGGTCTTGTTATCATTGACAGAATTGTAACAATAATTATATAAAACCTTTGATGATCTTAAACACTGCCAAATCTGGGATGGACTAAAGTGCAGTGGACCTTAATATTTTTTTTTAACCACAAGAAGAATAAAAGCCAAGTGGTCAATTTGAGCAATGACAAAATGTCATGCCCAAAATGGCAAATATTAGACTTTATTAATATTAGCACTTTATGAAATAACATATTTGACAAGTCTCGAGGAGGACATGGGAGTTAAAGACTCTGAATTCCTCTGTTACTTATTACAGTCAATCTCAACCGATTCACACAAAAAAGAGAAAAAAAGCCATTGAGGCTCTTTATTCACTGAATAAACTCTCTTTGAATAGTCAGTCTCAAAAGTTTAGAGATATGAGAACAGTTTTCTCTATTGCCCACTTCTTTTCATGTTAGACACTCCACCCCTCTGCAGTGTGGAGACAGCTGTCAAAATATATCTTTAAAGAAATAAATTAATAAATGAAAACTTTTGTGAGTATCTTTTTCTATTCCTCTCTTCTTTTATCTGACCCTGGGGAGGAATTGCAGGATGGTTCCTGTCATCCGGGTGTGGGGAAACAGAGGCTGTCAGACTTCAGGCAGGATCCCAGCTGGGGTGCACTATGCTTGGCCTGGCCCTCATGGAGGGGATACTCTTGAAGAATCCCATCTCTCCAGGGAGGGGTGTGAGGTGCACGGACCCAGAGGGAGAGCAGAGAGAGTAGGCGTAGGCGTTCTTGAAGCGAAATCAGCCACACATTCAGACAGGATCAGGTTGACCTAAACTCCTCTTTGTCTTGCCAAAAGCTTCATCATTCCTTCAGATGTGACATAAAATTAAGCCTAAGGTCTGTTTCACACATACAGTGTCTGCAGCACGTGAGCAAGCTTGCCTTGTGCTTTCACACTGCCGGTGTTTCTGTTTTCACACTTCAGCTCTAGACATAATTTAAAGTAATTTCTAGGTTGCCAAATTAAATTCTTCTCTTAATAATGGTCAAAAATTAAAAAAATTGCGTTTTCAACATGCTTTCTATGTTGGGGGGACATTTTGTCCATTTCCCCAATAATTGGAAATGGACAAATTGTCCCCCCGGCCCCCAATATTTGATATTTCTTAATTCTGCTCTCCATTACGCACCACTCTGTTTGTTGTTAGGATGGCTGACATTTTAAAAAGTTACATTTTAGGCTGGTCTGCCTGAGTGGTCTAACAGCGCTTGTTAATGTCAAAATAATGGCCAATCAGATCAAAGATGGTGGGGCTTAATGTTCACTGAAGATGAGTGTGAATTCCAACACGATGCTTTTAGTTTAAGAGTGCGTGCATGGTACGATATAATGTTTGACATCTGTTTTATGATGGACACGTTTAACAACCCAGTGTAATATACAGTGGATGCAAACTACTCAACTTTTTTAATGTAATTTCACCATTTTTAATTGAAAATATGCAATCATTTAAATGATGTCATTCATAACTGTTACATTTTTGACATATTAGACATACTAACAAGAGTAAGTGTGTGCATATTTGTAAATAAAATATTATTTGGAAAGTTTAAATGATTACTTCACAACTATATGGGCTATAATTAGACCTAGAATTTCTTTTACCGTTCTTATTTCTTCTTTATCTTGATCTTCTTTATCTTAAATCCCCTTTAATCCTTTATTTAAAACATTTTTGTTTTTATTTTATTATTTTATTAAAAAAAAAAAAAACAATGTTCAAGTAATGGTTACTGTCACGGACTGGTTGTATAAACATACACGAAGATGAAGGTAACTTGGTAATATTTAATAAATCCACACGATGATCAACACGAACCGGTAGGCTTGACCTCGCAGCGTGGAGAAGAGGAGATGAAGAGGATGAGGGGCTGGCGAAGGGATTGCACAGACAGGCAGGAGGAGGTTCGAACAACAGAGTCCAAGGTGGAGATGAGGATTGAGCCAAGGGATGACCTTGAGCAGGGGCTGATGGATATTCATCCAGGCCACAGCCAGGGAAGTGCCCCACAGCGGCGTTGATGGAAGGAGGAACATCGATGAGGGTCGCCATGGGGATGACCGGAGACGATGACGGCGAGGATGGAGTCCACCGCATAGCCAATGAGCCGAGGTGGTGGAGAGATGACAAAGATCTTGCAGCCGCGATGGAGCTGCAGCGACGACCTCCCGAGACCAAGAAGGGGATCTGGAGGTCTGAGGGTGAGTTGGAGTGACCGAGGGTGGAGGCTGAGCCTGAGGTAGGGCGGAGCAAGCCGCAGCCAAAGGGGTGGAGGACCAGAGAGCAGCGGGCTGTCCGCAAGTCTGCAGCGTAGGAGCCAGGGCGGCGGGTAGAGGCAGATCGTAGCCCACCAAGGCAGGAGGCGGAGACTCGGCGGAGACGAGATGGTGCCACGCTGCTGAGAGGAGGCAGAGGTGGTACCGAGGGACTGATGGGAGACGGAGATGACTGGGTGGCACTGATGGCTGGAGACTGGGAAAGAGATTGAAGGCCCATGAAGGCCCATGCTTGTGGGCGTGGGCTCGTACATCGCGGCGGTCTCCGTTGGGCTACCTGCAGTGGGCTCAGACGGCGATCCTTGTCGTCTGGGTGGTTCTGGCTGGGCACTGGATCGGAAGTGAGGCTGGCGGTATCTGCGACGGTGAATGCTGATCCACAGGACGCCAGCACCCACTCCACATATGTTGCGAAGCTCCCTCGAGGAACCTCCCCGGACAACTGTGGCAGCATTGAGTCCGACACGAATGAACGTGCACAGTCGTCCGGGAAGGTGGTCTGATAGGCGAGATCCAAAAATTCCTCTAAATGTTTCTCGAAGGAGCTTTCTCCCTGCTCAAGGCACATGAGTTTGACAGCTGGAAAGTCCATGGTGCACACAGGGGTGAAAACAGAAAACAAAACATTGAACACAAAACCAGAAAAGAAAATCTTACACACGTCGCTATACTTATTTGGTCCGGTGTTCTGTCACGGGCTGGTTGTATAAACATACACGAAGATGAAGATGAAGGTAACTTGGTAATATTTGAATTAGTGATGGGGGTTTCATCTGTAAATACATCATTAGAGGCCATTCACACATAATGTGTTTCTGCGCTGAAAAGAGCAAGATGTGGGATAGTGCAATAAAAAAGTGCAAGGTTTAGAGACATTTTTTTAAAACTTTTTTTTTTTAACAAGCACTTTTCAGAATGCCGCATCATGTGTGAGATGCTGTAAAAGATGCAAGACGTGAACACAAGAGTCAAACACGTCCGTCTAGTCTAGTGCATGTTTACATAGACAAACAATGGAAAAGCAGACCAAAAATATGTTCTGTGTGAATGGTCCCTTATGCTCATTCATTAAGCCCACTTGTTCAAACATACTGATTCATTCGATGAAGAGCAATTAGAGCAATTACTGATGATGATAATGATAGAGCAATTACTTTATTTAGATAATTATTTCTATAAGGGATTCAATATTGTAATGCAGTGCTTTCAAAAGTAACAGTTCAGTTATCAAAGACTTTTATCCAAAGCGACTGAATATAGCTAAAACCTGGAAGAAAAACAAGAATAGTGCTTTGGTCTGTATGCTAGAAGAGCACATTAGCATCCAACTGGTTTCATTTAACATATAATGGATACAGCACCACCCTGACGCTACTATAGTCAACACTATTATGCCATTACACTAAGCAGCTCTTCCATCAATGAAGTCTATATTTGAGCTTTAGAGATGTGAATCTTGAGCCTTTGAGTCTTTTCTGCACAAACCATCTACAGTTTTTCAGACATATTTAATGTGCTGCTCAGCATGCCCAGATCCTTTTTAACAGGTATTTCTGCACTACTATGGCCTCTGATAACCGTGAATGCATTAATATGTATGTATTCAAATGATAGCTACAATGCCTTGTGGTAATGTCAGTAGTGAAATGTTTGTGGAGTTGTATAATAAGATTTCCAAGACTGTTTCACAAATGACCATACACAGAAAAAAAACAGACATTATATTATGGTGCAGTATTAGTTGTGTATTTGTTCTGGCCCTCAGGACAGAGACAAGGGAAGACCTCTCCACAACAGAGAAAATGAAGAGCGAGCTAAAACATGCTTTTACCCAAATGCATACACAAAGTATTATACGAAGTAAATTACAAATTAGAAGAAAGAAAGAAAGAAAGAAAGAAAGAAAGAAAGAAAGAAAGAAAGAAAGAAAGAAAGAAAGAAAGAAAAACAAGCAAATCATGGGAACCATCGAAGGTAAGGGCAGAAATCACAGCTTGATAAGGCAGCAAGCGCTGCAAGTCTGAATTTGCCTAAGAGCATTCTCTTCTCTACACATGTATCATCTTGAAGTTTTATAAAAAGCGGCTCCCCTGCCATGAGGTTTCAGCAAAGTGTCATACTAAGTGAGACTCTGCGCTGCATCTCATATGCAGGCATTTTGGGGACTGCCCTTTTCAGCACTATGAACACACAGTCTAACTCCACCCTGGCATCGCCTTCTCTTTCTCGCTATTACTATTTCGCTCCTGGGCATTGCTCCGTCCGTTTACATATTAATGAGAAGCGAACAGCTATTTTCTTTTAATCATGAGGAGAGCGGGGGGTGAACAGGACAGCTGTGGGTATTTTTGGAAGGCTCAGAGGAGGCTGACTTTTTCTTTCTCTAGCAGCCAATCGGTGATAAGATGAGATTATTAACATGCTCTATATTCATTTTGCGGGCGTTCTTTGGTCAGTTGGAGCAGCACTGAATAAATGTTTGAGTGTATTATAATAACTGCTGTAACTATGAGGTTTTAGACCAGCCTAGACTCACAACTAGGGGTGGGAAAGAATTTAATGATTCCAGTTCTGGTTTTAGTACTTTGAAGGGGGGATACAATTCCACTGCCAAATGATGAGATAATTTCAATAATAAATCAATTGAAAACTATAGGCTTCAGCATCC
Source organism: Coreius guichenoti (assembly GCA_039654105.1). NCBI lineage: Eukaryota > Metazoa > Chordata > Actinopteri > Cypriniformes > Gobionidae > Coreius > Coreius guichenoti. The sequence goes on from CM077171.1 coordinate 27,414,244, forward strand.
CTGTGACTGTACAGAGGATAAGCGGTTTGGAGAATGGATGGATGGATACATTGAATACAATTATTTCAAAAGGTGTGATCACCTACTGTAATAGACACACTTTATAAAGTCACCATGAAATCAAACATTTTATGAAATATTGCAGTATTTATAATAAATGATTTATTTTATTGTTTTTTTGTTTTTTTCATGTCTATAAGGTTTTTTATCTTCAGACAATGATTTCATCTAGCATACATTGTTTTCATTTGTCACGCGTCTCCTAGCAATGAGGCACATGTTCTGCATGAGTTTGTTGTGTTCGTAACGACTTCTGGTAGTGTCTGATCCTTAATCGTTTATATGCCCAGTTTGTTTTCAAACTATTTACAAAGTCGGCAAATGTATGATGCCTGGTGTTTTAAAATCTGCTCAGATTTTCAAAGTAATGTAGTGTATTCCAGCCTTTAAAGGGATAGTTCACCCAAAAATGAAAATTATCCCATGATTTACTTACTCTCAAGCCATCCTAGGTGTATATGACTTTCTTCTTTCAGACGAATACAATCGGAGTTATATTAAAAAATATCATTGCTCTTCCAAGCTTTATAATGGTAGTGAATGGCTGTCCTGATTGTGTCCAAAAAAGTGCAAACATCCATCATAAAAGTAATCCATACAACTCCAGGGGGTTATTAAAGTCCTTCTGAAGTGAAGCGATTGGCTTTTGTAAGAAAATATTTAAATCTTTATAAACTAAAATAAATAGCTTCTGGCAGATGGTTTACGCAAGTCGACTTACGTCAAAAGAGTAACCCCTGGCGCAATGTAGGAGTAGCGTAAGTTTTGACACCTCTCGCAGTTCAAACAAATAGGGCTGGACAACAAACTCAGGCTCCTCTTCTCTTATATCAAAATCCTCTGACATTTCTCTTTAAAAATTCTCGTTTTAGACTCCTAATTCGTGACCGGTGTTTTGTTTTGCTCTATCCTCTGCACTCCGGATTTGAGCGAGTTTGACAAGGGCCAAATTGTGATGGCTAGATGACTGGGTCAGAGCATCTCCAAAACTGCAGCTTTTGTGTGGTGTTCCCAGTCTGCAATGGTCAGTATCTATCAAAAGTGGTCCAAGGAAGGAACAGTGTGAACTGGCGGCAGGGTCATGGGCGGCTAAGGCTCACTGATACATGTGGGGAGCGAAGGTTGGCCCGTGTGGTCCGATCAAACAGACAAGCTACTGTAGCTCAAATTGTTCAAGAAGTTAATGCTGGTTCTGATAGAAAGGTGTCAGAATACACAGTGCATCGCAGTTTGTTGCGTATGGGGCTGCATAGCCACAGACCAGTCAGGGTGCCCATGCTGACCCCTGTCCACTGCCGAAAGTGCCAACAGTGGGCATGTGACATCAGAACTGGACCACGGAGCAATGGAAGGTGGCCTGGTCTGATGAATCACGTTTTCTTTTACATCACATGGATGGCCGGGTGCGTGTGCGTCACTTACCTGGGGAACACATGGCACCAGGATGCACTATGGGAAGATGGGAAGAAGGCAAGCCAGCGGAGGCAGTGTGATGCTTTGGGCAATATTCTGCTGGGAAACCTTGGGTCCTGCCATCCATGTGGATGTTACTTTGACACGTACCACCCACCTAAGCATTGTTGCAGACCATGAACACCCTTTCATGGAAATGGTATTCCCTGGTGGCTGTGGTCTCTTTTAGCAGGAATGCGCCCTGCCACAAAGCAAAAATGGTTCAGGAATGGTTTGAGGAGCAAAACAACGAATTTGAGGTGTTGACTTGGCCTCCAAATTCCCCAGATCTCAATCCAATCGAGCATCTGTGGGATGAGCTGAACAAACAAGTCCGATCCATGGAGGCCCCACCTCGGAACTTACAGGACTTAAAGGATCTGCTGCTGACATCTTGGTGCCAGATACCATAGCAGACCTTCAGGGGTCTAGTGGAGTACATGCCTCGACGGGTCAGGGCTGTTTTGGCAGCATAAGGGGGACCAATAAAATATTAAGAATCATAATGTTATGCCTGATGCAACAAAACAAGCTAATTAGACAAAAGAAAAACAAAATCGATGCTATCAGCAGCCACGTATCTGAGTCTTGATCTCTTTGGCTGATTCGAGACACTGGCAGCAAATCCACATGTATGACAATAGCTAACTTTCTTTAATTTAATTGCCTTGCCTTGGATTTTTTTTGTTAACAACTTTCCACTTTTTTCTCACATTAGCGGTCCAGCCACAGACACTTTCATGTGTGGTGCAGAATCATGCATGAGTGGCATGAAGCACGGGGGTTGAAGCCATTGATTTTAAATGTGACATTAAATGTGGCTTTCTGTGAGTCAGGATGATGTTAGATAGAGAAAACAGATAGAGAGACAGAAATGTGATGCCAAACACAGAAAAGCATAGCAGACTCATTTGCTAGAAACAACAATGAAAAAACAGCAAGCTGCTATGGGTCGGGCTGATGAGTAGTTTCAAAGTCTCCAGATTGATGCTGCATGAAATTATTAATCTACTAAACTCTAAAAGTGCATTAATAATTATTTCCCACTTCTGTTGAAGACCCTTTGCCTGCAAAATTAGAGTCAATCAAATGGTTTGAAATTTGTTTTTGGAAAATGAGGAATAAATAGCGAATAAGTTTAATTTGCTCTTGATGACAGTAAGCAAAGGATGTAGAGAGAGTCATTAGGGATTTATATTTGCTCTCTCATCTCATTTATTAGTAAAGCTATTTAATTCTAGTACTTCAGAGAGAGGGAGGAAAATGTAAACATTTGATATTTCCTCAGTTTTGAAATGAAAGAATGAGAGAATGGTAATTTTTAACCCACTCCTAAATATACCTACAGTAAGTGCACATATATATATATATATATATTCAAACACTATTACAGAAAGTAGAAAGTACTGAATCATCATCTGAAGTAAAAACAAAAAACAAAACTACAGTAAAATACCAAAAAATACCAAACGTTCTCATATTTAAAATCATAATTTCATAATGTTTATCTTACTTTAGTTTTGAATTTTCAACTTCATGTGATGACATTCAGAGTCTGCATCAAAAATGTTAATAAAAACATGATTATATTACATTTCTTGCCATCTATTTTTTCAATGACAGCTCTAAATTTTAGCACACTAAGCATTTATTGAAAGATTAAAAAACAGAAAATGAATTTTGTCTTTATAAAGAAAGGATTGTGTCTTGCACTTGGCAGAGGAGCCGAACATAAGACAAAGGCCTCAGTTGCTCAGTCTATTCATTATATGAGAAAAGTGCACACATAACTATATTTTATGCTAAGAAGTACTGTTGGTAATGCTGAGTTAATATTATTCAGCTTTAAATACAGACAATGCTTGAGAAATTGCCAACACCTTCCTTAGAGGGAAACTTGGAAGATACTCCAGTGTTGTAGATAACATTACACTAGTGTCAAATTTTTTGAAATTACACGTCAAAAAAACGTTAATGTTGAAGTGAAAATAATATTTTGCTTACTTCAGTTTGGACACCTCTGACCAATTGATTTTTGAACTTTGCTTTATAGATGCATGCTTTGTTTACATTTTATTGAAGGTATTACATGTGTATTACTGACCTCAGATCATTTCCTCTTATATGCGGTTTGGTTCAAGCCTCATGATGTCACATTTAAATTCACAACAGCCTCTCTGGGGGCTCTAGGGGGTGTGGGGTTTGTTACTGTATTTATTCAGTGTAATTTATCTGTCTCATACCTGTTCGTGTGTGTGAATGTATGTGTGTGTGTTTGTCCACAGAGGCAGGACAGCTCTCCTCTCCCACACAGCAGTTCATTTACATTCAGCACAGAGATGTGTCATAAATCACCTGAGCTGAGAGTAATGGGGCCTGCACTGGGGAACTCTCTCAGCACTCCTTCCCGCTTGCGCTCACAAAACCACACACACATGGTGCATACATTCAAGTGCAAAGCAATACAATATAGTGAACCCTGAACATACTAATGCACATAGCTATGTAGTGTTAAATGCATACAAAAGCACCAAAAAATCTCTCATAATATATCTGCTCTTGACCTCTCAAAGTGCTTTTATGGCATATAAAAAAAGCACAGATTAGCACACGCATGTCTTCAGCAAAGTTCCCAAGCCACTCCTGACTGTGGATGAAAGAATGCCCTACAGGACTCTTCCAGAATTAACCTCTCCCCAAACACACACAAATCTTACCCATGGGCCCCTGTAACACTTTCACACAGTCTACCCTTGCAGCTTAATCCTCACAACAAACACAAACAAGTGTAATCCTTACAATGCAAAAAGATTAGCTGATTGAAGAAATATTTTTTAAAAGTTTCAGTCAGACTCAATTAATAAGGTAAACCCAGAGGACAAATGTATTGCACAGTGGTTGCTTTTCCTAAGCTCAGGAGACTTAGTTGTGATTCTCATATATCTCTCATTGCAGTATCAATAACATTTCAGATGTTTCTCCTAAAATTCCCTAGGAGAAATAAAAACACAAATGAGAGATGAGAAATATTTGATAGAAAAAGAGCCAAACTGAGAATGTGGCAGAAGAAACATAAAACATCTCTTTATTGTCTTGCTGTAATATCTTTCAAGGCTCCATTATAGAAATATCTTATTGCTCAGAGGTTGCTATTTTTAGGCTCAGGGGACTTAGTTGTGATTCTCAAATATCTCTCATTTTAGTATCAACAGTGTCTCAAATGTTTCTCCTAAAATTCCTAAGTGCTGATTCTCTTATATGTCTCATTTATCAGCTTTGTCTTCATATGTCTTCCATTTTATTTTAAGAGAAACATGTTAAATTTTTATATATATATATATATATATATTCCTGATATTGTAAATACTGAAACTATCATTTAAAACAATTATACATTTCAGAATATTAAGGGTCACTAGTTTAAATTTATCTTCAATTCAGCATTGTATATGCAGCACATTTTCCAAACACACTAGAAAGGCATAACTAAAGTTATGAGCTCAACCTAGGCCCACCCAGATTGACAGCTTGCCCACCCAGTCAGATCCAGGGAAATACATTATTTTTTTTAATAGTACAATTGTCTAACATTTAACAACTCTTCAATAATTATTTTAAATGTGATTTGTTTTGTCATGCATTAGAACTGTATTCTAATATTAATAAGAATATGCTAATTCATCTCTTGAGTTAGGCTACGTCACGCCTGCAGTAATGTTTCTTTCTTCTTCGCACCAATATCCGGATTCCAACTAGCAGCGCCTTTTTATGTTATTAGTTTACACAAATGGCTAAACCGCTATCTATGAGGCATTAAGGAAAGAACCACATCTAGACAAAGATGACGGGACTTGACACTTTTGTTGTTTGAAAGAATACTAACAGATAATTAGGTTTATGACCATATCAACATCTTAAATTCAAAACCCAGTCGACTCTGACTTGTTTAGAACAGACATCAGCCATACAAGGTAAGCTTTGGGTTTTTAGTCTGGCCCGCCGTGGCGGTTATGCAATGTATTTTGCATGTAATATTTGTGAGCAATGGGTTTTCTGAAATGTACATAAGCTACATACTGTATTAGCAAAGGCAGGTTGTCGATACAGGACTCAGACATTGTGATTTCTCTTCGTGATATAGTTATCACGGGTTGGATCTCTCCTGCTTTGTTTTTGTTTTCATTTTCACGCGGTGGCCGCTCACACTTCATCGCACTGTGCAGTTAGAGCCGGAGCTTTGGTGCTTAAAGGTGATGTCGTTTCTGCGACACCATTGCACCTAGCGGAATTACAAAAATAAAGCAACCTTGCCAACATCCCTTCCGCGCGTCGCGGCTGAGCCTCAACTCAAACATCACAAACACAGCTCGTACGGGGGCTTGAGAAGGCTCGTCTCAACAGGTAGAAGTAGACTACATTAAAAGACAATATAGACAATAAAAGGTCCAACATATGAGGGATACTTTTATCTGTGTTGCTACGAGTAAGCAAGTAGGCAACACTGGCTGTGTTTACGTGCGCGTTTATATGTCACAAGCTTCTAAGTTCTAATCAAAATAGATTTTTTTAACAATCGCACACTGCACGAATATACAGTTTCCCAGTGTTTGTGCATACTATCAAAGTCCCTTTCTGTATATAAAGTATTTGATACTATTCTCCTACATTGCTTCTTTTCTTTGCTTTAAAGAGCAGACTTAATATTTATCTGTTTCGATCAGGAGATGACGAGCACATGAACCATGCCATGCAGTTTATATTTATCAAATAGTATAAACGCCCCTTATTCCCACGCCCAAAATAAAGTGTCTGTGGATGAGAGTATGTAGTGAGGAATGATGGGAGTTCACAGACGATGAGTGGTAGGAGAATTGTAGAATAACACTCATTTATGGCATTCGCATCTTACGTCATTACGCCATTTTACGCTGCACATGTGCAGTCCTTTCCAGTTTTGGTTTTCAATCCAATCAAGTGTTACATGTTCTCTGGAATAAACCATCACTTTCAATCCGATCGAAATTTCATTCAGATCGATTAAGGTGTTTACATGAAGGCATTTCAATCCGATTGAGCCGTCAATCCGATTACTAACGGATTATTTGGTTGCATGTGTCTATAGACTCTAGAGCGAACGTGATCGTCTCGTTTATAATAAATCTATCCAACATATCTGCACCAGTATTTTTTTGACATAACGCACCACAACTATTTGAGGTGCTTCACACTGGAAACATCAAATTAAACTTTATAAACGGGAACATTTGTCTTTCTGAACGAGTGCATGATGATGCTGTATTGAAGCGTTCATTGTAGGCCGTTGCAATGCAATGCCCCGTTCGCTTTGACGCGTTTATGACCTACTTAATCTTTAGTTTACATACTTCACACAGTCATGGGCGTTTAGTGCTGCGCAGAAACCAGTCCGTCAATTTTTTCTTCCAGATTAAGCCGGGTCAAAAACATGGGGTGATGCGAATTATTCCGGCGAATTATTCTCATTTTTGATTTTCCATTTTTCAAGCTTCCATTTCAATAGATATTACTATTTGAACAGCCATTTATAAATTCTATTTATATCACACATTTAAGCTAAGCTTTAAAAAACACACTGTGTGCACTACAGTCTCTGAGGTCAGTGTCCTGGATACCAATATTTTAATGATTCATAAAAAATGAATAATTGTCAACTGAGAGTTTGGTGTTAAGATCATGATTTTTTTTATTACAGCACACCGTGAGTGTATATCACTGTTTGTTGTTTGCTTTTGAGATCTGAAAGGTGCTTACTAATTAATTATCATACAGCCTATTATATAATTTAATGTCACTTGAATCAAATCTAATGAATTTATATTTTCATAAAAAACAGGGATGAAAAAAAAAACCTGCAAGAGACACAGATGAAGTTTTAGGGTACATTTACACGTCAACAGTGTACTAAAAACGGAAACGTTTTTCCTTTGCATTTTTCACGTACAGACGACAACATTGTTAAAACGACAATTACGCTGCCAGGCTAGTAGGTGGCAATGTCACTTTGTAAAGAAACTCTATGTTATTATAGACTGTACAGGTAATATGCATGTGCATGGCATCACTGTCACCGTTTTCACAAATTTGCGTTTTTGTAGTTTACACGGAGACAATATTGGTATAATTTCCAAAAACTTGCACATTGAATCCCATTTTCAAAAGTTTGCGTTTTCAGGCCTCCATAACACCATTGCTGTGTAAATGAATGGCCAAAAACGCATAAAAGGTTTTCTGTTTTTAGTTGAAAACAGTGTTGTGTAAACAGCCCCTTAGTCTAAATTTCAGCTATCACTCTAGATTAGCTATTCTGGCACCACATGTAGGGGCTAGCTACATTTCATGCTAGATTAAGTTTATGTTTGATAATAACAGAATTTATAGTTTTCTCTCAGAAGAACATGGGTTTTGTGCATTTATTGCTTTAAATACATTAATGAGAAATTAATTGAACTCCATTTGTGGAAAGTGCCTTCTGCAGTGAAAATGAATCAGTTTATCACTGAAACTAGCCATCTGTTTTGCTGGTGTCTTAGTGTAGTGTCTGTATTAGACACTGAAATACAGTGCAGTTCCCAGGCCAGAGCACTGTGGGCAGCTAATCTACAGGGCTGAGATTGCCTAGTGGCCCAGTGCACTTTAGGGGGGATATACTGAATCTCGTCTGCTGCTCTCTGTTCTCTGCCAGATGCTAGCATATAGGCTAATCACTGAAAGATCACTGTCTCTTCAACACACACATACAAGTTCTGGCCAACAAGCCCCGAGACCTTGCTCACAGTCTGGTTTTGATTTTCTGAACATGCTTTGCCTGTCTCTTTCTTTTAATTAAGGAGCAGAGTAGACATGTGCCGGTATACGGTAATACGATATATCACGATAATGCACGATATTGTTATCGTGGTCACTTCAAAATACCGTGAATAATTATTTATTATGAATTATTCAGATTTTTAGAATGCATTTTAAGAATACTTTACCCATCTACCGTTTAAAATGAACAACACCGCTGTATGCTGCATCAAAGAGGCACGCGCACTGATGTAAACAAGACCAACACGCATGGCTGAACGAGTGAAGGAGATGTGCTGAATGAAAATGCACATTCACTCTCTGACAGCAGATGGCGCAGATGGAACAGCAGAAATGCAGCGAATTCACCAAAAACCTCGTAAACAAAGCAGACTCATGCTACTGAACAGTATTTAAATGTTTCAAACAGCCATTCAGTTTTCTGTATTCGCTACAGTGCTCATCACATCACCAAATGCTTAATACTTAAAGACTTAAGGCTATTTATTTTCAAACTTAAACATTTTATATTTTAATCTGGACTACATGCCGTAGATATTGTTTGAATATGTTCCGATTCTTTATTGCTCAGCCACACACTTTACAATAAGGCTCCATTATTTAACATTAGTTAATTCATTAGTTAACAAACTGACAATGAAAAAAAGCCTACTTCTAAAGCATTTATTAATCTTAGTTAAATGTAAATTTCAACATTTAATAACACATTATTAAAATCAAAAGTTGTATTACTGTATTATTTAATGGACCCTATTATTTAATAGACGTTATCAAAGAATAATAACTTCGTAACAAATGTAGCTATTTGCTCTTTAGCATTAACTAACATTAACTACTAGTGAGACCTTATTGTAAAGTGATAGCCGACCTATTGTTCTTTATAATTCTTTTGCACTTTAATCTGTTTGAAACTGTGACGGGAAAAATACAAAGGATTCAAATGCAAGTGCAACAATTACGTTTATTGAAAACCAGAGAGTAGATCATAAAAGTCAGCAGATGATGGTGTAGGGAAGCCGATGATGTAGGCAGCACAGGGACCTGAACCTCCGTGACAGAACCACGGAGAGTGTCTGATCTCTGGTGAAGTGCAGAACCCGTGAGTGAAACGATCCTCCGTGAACCAGGCAGAGCGATCCTCCGATCGACAGGCAGACTGAGATACTCCACACCAGAACAGAGATGGTCAGGCAGAACGGACTGAACCGATCCTCTGTGAACAAGGCAGAGCGATCCTCCGTGAATTAGGCAGAGCGATCCTCCGTGAACTGGCAGACACGTGAACTCAGGAACCTACAGGAGACTGACAACACACACACCGAACTAACCCAACGATCTGACAAACACAAAACGCACCACAATGAGTATAAGTAGACCCATGTAACAAGTGGCAGCTGGATCTGATAATCAGCTGAGTGGTAATCATCAATAAGGGAGTGATCCAGAATGTCCCTAGCAGGAACCCAACTTCTCTCCTTCCCAGTCCACCAAGTACTGAAATCCATGTCCCCTCCGTCTCGAGTCCAGAATGCGATTTACCGAACAAGTAGGTTCCCCATCTATGAGTCGCGGTGGGGGGGGAACCGGGACCGGCGGATTAATAGGTGAATGAGGTTTTAATTTAGAAACATGAAAGATGGAATGGATTCTCTTGTACGCTGGAGGAAGTTTGAGGCGGACTGCCACCGGATTAATGATCTTGGTGACAGTGAACGGGCCGATGAATTTGGGAGCTAACTTATTACTAACGGAGCGGAGAGGAATGTTCTTGGTTGAAAGCCACACCTTTTGACCAACGACGTAAACGGGAGGCTTCGACCTGTGCCGATCGGCCTTAGCCTTGGTGTGCGCTCCCACCTGGAGGAGAGTCTCTCGGGCTCTGCTCCATGTGCGACAGCACCTCTGCAGAGGGGACCGCGACTTCGGATTCCAGACTAGGAAAAATAGGTGGCTGGTACCCTAAACTACCTTCAAACAGAGTGAGGCCCGTGGATGACACTGGTAACGAACTGTGTGCGTACTCAACCATTGAGAGTTGTTGGCTCCAGGAGGAAGGATTCTTGGCAACCAAACATCGCAGCACTCTCTCAAGATCTTGGTTAGCTCGCTCCGTCTGCCCATTGCTCTGGGGATGGAAACCCGAAAACAGACTGACCGTCGCCCCCAGCAATCTACAAAACTCTCGCCAAAATTTGGACACAAATTGGGGCCCCCTGTGGGAGACCACATCCATCGGGAGGCCATGTAAGCGAAAGACGTGATCTACGACAGCCACCGCTGTCTCCTTGGGCAGTAATAAAATCTAGCACTATGTGGGACCAGGGTCTCGAAGGAACAGACAGCGGTTGGAGTAACCCATCTGGAGGACGATTGGAGGTCTTACCAGTGGCACAAACCGAGCAAGCCAAAACAAAACTTTGAATGTCACGAGCCATAGCTGGCCACCAGCATCGTTGCTTGACTAAAAAACTAGTACGGTTACCTCCTGGATGACATGCCACGTTGGAGCAATGACCCCATCGGATAATGTCGGACCGTAATCCCTTCGGCACAAACAACCGACTTGGTGGACCACCGGGTGGAGGCGGTACCCCTTCTAAGGCCGATTTGACCCTCAATTCGATTTCCCATGTGAGTGGGGAGACAATGATGTTCTCTGGTAAAATGCAATCGGGAGTAGACGGGCGTTCGGAGCGGTCAAAAACACGAGACAACGCGTCGGGTTTGATGTTCTTGGAACCCGGGCGGTAAGAGATCGAAAAATCGAAGCGACCGAAAAACAGAGCCCACCGAGCCTGCCTGGAGTTAAGTCTTTTAGCGGATCTAATATATTCCAGGTTCTTATGATCGGTCCAGACGATAAAAGGTACCCCTGACCCCTCTAACCAATGACGCCACTCCCCCAATGCTAGTTTGACCGTCAACAAGTCTCTGTTACCAATGTCATAGTTACTTTCGGCAGGCGATAGACGATGTGAAAGAAACACGCAAGGATGCATCTTGTCATCTGAGGAAGAGCGCTGGGATAGAACCGCTCCTACCCCCACCTCTGACGCATCGACCTCCACCACGAACTGACGTGAAGGATCAGGGGTTATGAGAATGGGAGCCGAAACAAAGCGGCTCCTGAGTTTGGAGAATGTAGCCTCGGCTACACCAGACCACCTGAATGTAGTCCTGGGGGAGGTCAAGGCTGTCAGAGGAGCGGCTAGTTGGCTGAAATTGCGAATAAAACGCCGGTAGAAATTGGCAAACCCCAGAAACCTCTGTAGGGCCTTACGGGAATCTGGACTTGGCCAATCTACCACAGCCTTAACCTTCTCGGGATCCATGCACATTCCCTCGGACGAGATGATGTAACCTAAGAAGGGAACAGACTGTGCACGAAAAGCGCATTTCTCCGCCTTGACAAAAAGCCCATTCACTAGCAACCTCTGGAGCACTCTTCTGACGTGCTGAACGTGTTCCTGGAGAGAAGGAGAAAATATCAGTATGTCATCCAGGTAGACATAAATGAACTGATCTACCATGTCTCTCAGCACGTCATTGACGAGTGCTTGGAAAACCGCAGGGGAGTTGGACAGCACGAAGGGCATGAACAAGTATTAAAAATGGCCCCCAGGGGTATTGAACGCCGTTTTCCACTCATCCCCCTCTCTTATGCGAACCAAATGATATGCATTACGTAAGTCCAATTTAGTGAAGAAAGATGCTCCCTGCAACCTCTTGAAGGTGGAAGACATTAACGGCAAAGGATAAGTATTCTTTACCGTGATGTTGTTCAGCCCTCGGTAGTCAATACAAGGTCGCAGAGAACCATCCTTCTTACCCACAAAAAAGAACCCCGCCCCCGCTGGAGAAGAAGAAGGGCGAATGATCCCGGCTGCTAGAGAATCAGAAATGTACACTCACCTAAAAGATTATTAGGAACACCATACTAATACTGTGTTTGACCCCCTTTCGCCTTCAGAACTGCCTTAATTCTACGTGGCATTGATTCAACAAGGTGCTGAAAGCATTCTTTAGAAATGTTGGCCCATATTGATAGGATAGCATCTTGCAGTTGATGGAGATTTGTGGGATGCACATCCAGGGCACGAAGCTCCCGTTCCACCACATCCCAAAGATGCTCTATTGGGTTGAGATCTGGTGACTGTGGGGGCCATTTTAGTACAGTGAACTCATTGTCATGTTCAAGAAACCAATTTGAAATGATTGGAGCTTTGTGACATGGTGCATTATCCTGCTGGAAGTAGCCATCAGAGGATGGGTACATGGTGGTCATAAAGGGATGGACATGGTCAGAAACAATGCTCAGGTAGGCCGTGGCATTTAAACGATGCCCAATTGGCACTAAGGGGCCTAAAGTGTGCCAAGAAAACATCCCCCACACCATTACACCACCACCACCAGCCTGCACAGTGGTAACAAGGCATGATGGATCCATGTTCTCATTCTGTTTACGCCAAATTCTGACTCTACCATCTGAATGTCTCAACAGAAATCGAGACTCATCAGACCAGGCAACATTTTTCCAGTCTTCAACTGTCCAATTTTGGTGAGCTCGTGCAAATTGTAGCCTCTTTTTCCTATTTGTAGTGGAGATAAGTGGTACCCGGTGGGGTCTTCTGCTGTTGTAGCCCATCCGCCTCAAGGTTGTGCGTGTTGTGGCTTCACAAATGCTTTGTTGCATACCTCGGTTGTAACGAGTGGTTATTTCAGTCAAAGTTGCTCTTCTATCAGCTTGAATCAGTCGGCCCATTCTCCTCTGACCTCTAGCATCAACAAGGCATTTTCGCCCACAGGACTGCCGCATACTGGATGTTTTTCCCTTTTCACACCATTCTTTGTAAACTCTAGAAATGGTTGTGCGTGAAAATCCCAGTAACTGAGCAGATTGTGAAATACTCAGACCGGCCCGTCTGGCACCAACAACCATGCCACGCTCAAAATTGCTTAAATCACCTTTCTTTCCCATTCTGACATTCAGTTTGGAGTTCAGGAGATTGTCTTGACCAGGACCACACCCCTAAATGCATTGAAGCAACTGCCATGTGATTGGTTGATTAGATAATTGCATTAATGAGAAATTGAACAGGTGTTCCTAATAATCCTTTAGGTGAGTGTATTTCTCCATGGCCTCCCTCTCCGGAACCGAGAGTGAGTATAACTTGCCCTTAGGCGGAGACGTACCTGGCTGTAAATCTATAGCACAGTCGTAGGGACGATGCGGAGGCAGAGAAGCAGCACGGGACTCCACGGGCACGTTAGACAAATTCACTGACTCCTCCTGTAAGACAGAACTAGACACAGACGAACAAGCAGAAACAAGACATGACGCATAACACTCATTGCTCCAAGCCAGGACAGCACTGTGTCCCCAATCCACCCGGGGGCCATGCTTGACCAACCAGGGATGTCCCAACACCACGGGAACCTGAGTAGAGTCCATGATATTCCCTTCCGCCCCGGAGTCCAGAAGTGCCTGACAGGTGTGAGATTGGGTTGCCCATTGGAGTCTTACCGGAAGGAGAGTCGAGGATGAGGACTTCTTCATGGAGATCCCGCCCGATAGTAGCCTCCCACTTACTACCGGGCTCGATCATTTACCGGGCACTCATTAAGAAAATGGCCTGAGCCACCACAATACATACACAGTCCCCGGGATCTCCATCGTTGTCTCTCCTCCCGGGAAAGCCGAGCTCCACCCACCTGCATGGGCTCTTGATGAAAAACGGGACTGACCGTGTCGCTGCCGGTGACGAACGGACTCTAGCGTCGAACTGGAATCGTGGACTGATGAGCGCATTGCTCCACCCGGTGAAGACGAGCATCCACTCGTAAAGCCAGGTCAATGAGTCCCTCTAAACTCTTTGGCAGGTCATGCGCGTAGATCTCCTTCTGGACACGGTCAGCCAACCCATGCAGGAACATGTCCCACTGCGCCTCCTCGTTCCATTGGCATTCGGCCGCTAGCGTTCGGAATTCGATGGAATAGTCTGACAATGATCTGCTTCCTTGGTGCAGATCTGCCAACACTCGGGCGGCCTCCCGTCCGGTTACCGCCCGGTCGAACACTCGCCGCATCTCCTCAGACAGGGCCTGAAATGAGGAGCAGCATGGTAGGTGGTTCTCCCACACCGCCGTCCCCCAATGAGCCGCACGTCCAGGGTGAATACGAATGCCACCCTTGAAGCTAATCCATCCACCTCACAGGTGTGGCATATCAAGATGCTGATTAGACAGCATGATTATTGCACAGGTGTGCCTTAGGCTGGCCACAATAAAAGGCCACTCTAAAACTTGCAGTTTTACTGTATTGGGGGGGTCCGGGGGGGGGTCTGAAAACCAGTCAGTATCTGGTGTGACCACCATTTGCCTCACGCAGTACAACACATTGCCTTCGCATAGAGTTGATCAGGTTGTTGATTGTGGCCTGTGGAATGTTGGTCCACTCCTCTTCAATGGCTGTGCGAAGTTGCTGGATATTGGCAGGAACTGGATCACGCTGTCGTATACGCCGATCCAGAGCATCCCAAACATGCTCAATGGGTGACATGTCCGGTGAGTATGCTGGCCATGCAAGAACTGGTATGTTTTCAGCTTCCAGGAATTGTGCACAGATCCTTGCAACATGGGGCCGTGCATTATCATGCTGCAACATGAGGTGATGGTCGTGGATGAATGGCACAACAATGGGCCTCAGGAAGGATCTCGTCACGGTATCTCTGTGCATTCAAAATGCCATCAATAAAATGCACCTGTGTTCGTTGTCCATAACATACGCCTGCCCATACCATAACCCCACCGCCACCATGGGCCACTCGATCCACAACGTTGACATCAGCAAACCACTCACACAACGCCATACACGCTGTCTGCCATCTGCCCTGTACAGTGAAAACCGGGATTCATCCGTGAAGAGAACACCTCTCCAAATTGCCAGACGCCATCGAATGTGAGCATTTGCCCACTCAAGTCGGTTACGACAATGAACTGCAGTCAGGGCGAGACCCCGATGAGGACGACGAGCATGCAGATGAGCTTCCCTGAGACGGTTTCTGACAGTTTGTGCAGAAATTCTTTGGTTATGCAAACCGATTGTTGCAGCAGCTGTCCGGGTGGCTGGTCTCAGACAATCTTGGAGGTGAAGATGCTGGATGTGGAGGTCCTGGGCTGGGGTGGTTACACGTGGTCTGCGGTTGTGAGGCCAGTTGGATGTACTGCCAAATTCTCTGAAACGCCTTTGGAGACGGCTTATGGTAGAGAAATGAACATTCAATTAACGGGCAACAGCTCTGGTGGACATCCCTACAGTCAGCATGCCAATTGCATGCTCCCTCAAAACTTGCGACATCTGTGGCATTGTGCTGTGTGATAAAACTGCACATTTTAGAGTGGCCTTTTATTGTGGCCAGCCTAAGGCACACCTGTGCAATAATCATGCTGTCAAATCAGCATCTTGATATGCCACAACTGTGAGGTGAATGGATTATCTCGGCAAAGGAGAAGTGCTCACTAACACAGATTTAGACAGATTTGTGAACAATATTTGAGAGAAATAGGCCTTTTGTGTACATAGAAAAAAGTCTTAGATCTTTGAATTCAGCTCATGAAAAATGGGGGCAAAATCAAAAGTGTTGCGTTTATAATTTTGTTCAGTGTATGACTGTCATTAACTCAGTCAGGAGATTTATTCAAAAACACTGATTCAAATGTCTGGCTGCATTCGAATATGTATACAGTAATCAGTGTTTTTGAACGAATCTCTTGACTGAATGACTCATTCATATACGATCAGTTGTTGCCACCTACTGGCCACCGTCACCATCTACTATATAGTAGGCAAAAAACAGTATGTGAAAAGAGTAATATGTCGGAATTCACTGTATTCATAAAAGATTAGGCAAAAAGTACCCGGATGGCCTACTACTTCATGAGGCCACAGAAGAGGATTTGTGAATGACAGTGAAGCAGTGCAACTGATGCTGGTAGGTCACATGATAATGACAACGTAACAAATGTAGTATGTCCGGATTATGTTCATACTACACACATTCATATTATATAGAACATACAATTTATATAGAACATATTTATTCAATGTAGAACCTACATAAGTGAGTCATTGAGTCATTCACTGACCCAATTCATTCAAAAACACAGATTTGTTTAGAAACTAAACAAGTCTTTATGAGTGAGTCATTGAAGCATTCATTCAAACAGTTTATTCAAACACAAATTAATTCAGGATTTTTATGAGTGAGTCTCTGAATCATGTACTCAGCCAATTTGTTCAAAAGCACTGATTCATTCAGGAACTAAGCAACACTGTTGTGTGAATTTGGAGACGATTTGCTTGTTTATTGAATCTGTTTTATAAAAGCAATAATACGCTCATAGTCAAGATGCAGAAATCTAATTCCTGCAAAATTACCTTCTGATCAAACAATTTATTTATAATTCTAACTCTGACAACTAAAACATAGGTTCACACATCATAGTGAGCAAACTAAAGACACAACACAGCAACCTGAAGACATGTCAAGGGAATGCTTGGAGTTAAATTAATAAGAATCTATTAATCTTAGTATATTATTCATATATTTATTTGAACTTAAGAGTGAATTACTAGAGAATAAAAACAGTGGCATATAGAAACCTTATAGTGGGTTTAAATGAAAATAAAACAAAAAAACAGCCTTTAACATGACTTGTTATCTGAGAGATCATTTATGCTTAGTTTACTATCTCTGCCAGACAGTGACAACATTGCTGGTTGTAAAGGTTATAAATCTCAGCAGAAACAAGATCGCCTCCTGCCCTGTCTCTCTCTCTGTATCTCACATCATAAAAGAAGGGGAATGTATCTTTGACCTACAACTGCGGACGGAGCTGTATCTATTTATCGTCATTGCTTTTAAAGGACTTTGTCACTCCATCTTTTGATCTCTCACTTTCCTCCAATCTTCCCACTCTTTTGAATGTTTCTCTCAACTGCACTATAGAAAAAACTTTTTTGTTTAAAAAAAAAAAAAAAAATTATAAATATAAAATGAAAGTTTCTTCAACCTGAGATGGAAGTTGTTTAAAACTGAACATACATATGGGCCACAACTTTTTGAGCAGAGTGTCTGTTTTAAGTAAATGTATTTTATCAATTAAAATCAATATTTTAGAATTTAATTGAATTTTGCTTTTAGTTGCTTACACATAATCTTTAATCAGTTCAAACCAAAACCAGTAGTTTACTTAAATTGTTTATTTCTGTCTGTATTTATAACTGTCTGATAATGCAACTTTCCCCAAATATATCAGAAATGTAAATAAGGTCCAAAAAAAGGTAACACTATATCATCATAATGCTGATTTCCAGTAAAAACAGCTATTGGAATACACTATTATGCCATAATGCAGTATTATATTGCTATATCATTCTGAATACCATATTTAATTTTTTTTAAAAATCAGTTCTAAAAAAAATCCTTATAAAATGCATAATGCTTTTATGTGTGTGCGTGTGTGTGAGTGTGTGTGTGAGCATCTATGTGTCCTCTCACACACTCAGTCTTCACACACTAATCGTCACTTCTGAGAGTAAGAGTACAGCATTTCCACTCTGATTATTCCCTGATGAGTGTGTAATGGCAGAGAATGGAGAGGCGGCTCTGTGTGTTAACCCAGTAATAAAATCCCCCTCTTTAAAGAGGACTCACATAAGCACAATTACCCCTCTGACATCTCGTACTTACATGATTTATGAAAGGAATATTACTCTGCACCTCTGCTCCCGCCTCCCTCTGTCACACACTTCCTCGTAACATAGAAAGAGTGAGAAAAAACTACTGATTGAGGGAGGAAAATAGAGTTTGACCTGAAACAGCAGTGAAAGTATAGATATGGAAGAGACAGAGGGAATGAAAGAGAAGAAAGAAAGTAAAGAGAAAAAGTGCAAGGCTCCTGGTGAGTTTCTTGGTCAGTGTCGCCCTTCTGGCAGTCTGGTCACCTGCCATGTGTGAACAAGCTTTCAGCTTAGATAATCATCACCTCATCCACCTCTAATTGGCCATACGTGTCATCAGTGGACCGCTTCTATAGTGTGGGTGGGCTTACTTAGATATACTTTAAGGATAAATTTGTCCCCAGAAGTGAACTAAATATAACATCCCTTTGGGGACATTTGGAGGCATCCTCATTTGGAACATAAAAGCAAAATAAAACCTAATATAATATAATATAATACATTTTAAATAAATAAAAGATTAATTAAAAAATGTTAACAATGCAAAGTATTTATTTAGGGTTTGAGTTAAAGGGTTCACCCAAAATTTTTTGAAGCAACAAGAATACTTTTTGTGCGCAAAAACAAACAAAAATAGTCTCCTACGCAGTTTCCGTTGTAAACAGTGCAGCGATCTCGAGATCTACGGCAGCCGTTGCTGTTCATGTGAGCACCACTACGCATCTGCGGGAGCTGCACTGTATTAATAATGTAAACAGCGTAGGAGACTGGCACAGGCCAGAACCAAATTGTTGAATAAAGTCATTATTTTTGTTTGTTTTTGCACACAAAAAGTATTCTCGTCGCTTCATAAAGTTAAGGTTGAACCACTGGAGTCACATGGACTATTTTAACAATGTCTTTACTACCTTTCTGGACCTTGAAAGTGTTAATTATATTCGATCTATGGAGGGGTCAGAAAGCTCTCGGATTTCATCAAAAATATCTTAATTTGTGTTCCGAAGATGAATGAAGGTCTTACGGGTTTGGAACGACATGAGGAAGAGTAATTAATGACAGAATTTGAACTATCCCTTTAAGGTTAGTCAGTATTATGCCGTACAATGGCAAAACGGAGTAACTATGATAACACTAAAATGTTTGAAGTTTGATTGATTTTGATATTAATTTTTGATATCAAAGTTTGTTTCCAGCATAAAATATATAAAAACATAAAATCATTAGCTCAGTATAAAAAAGTAGAAGTCAGTGGAAAGTCCACAGCAAGGTCAGAAAACTGGGGAGATTGATAGGACCACACTGAGAGATCGATAAAATAGTGAAATGCAGGTTATTGTTGATACTGTATTTGTTTTTACAGAAGTATAAATAGTAAGAGGGTAAATACGCTAGTGTAAGCAGCGCAGTGAAGTGAAATCAGACTATTCCTGATCGCTGAGACTGACTGAACCTGGGGCTAGTTAGCTGTGATGTGCTGATCAGCAGGGGCTGACCTGTTCTGTCTGAGCCTTGAGTCAGAGCATGGTGATGTTTCCCCTCAGGGGTCTCCGCTGTCTTCATCATTATCATTATCACTTCTGACACTGTTGTTCATTACACATTAGCAAGTACAGTGAATTTCACAAAAACACCATTTCCTTCCTTTGTCTTTTTCTGACTTTTACAAGATTCTGAGTAAATATAAACATGCCACTGTACATGTGACCTGAATAATTGCATTGTGATTGGATAGAACATCTGAGATCTAATGTAGGTTCATACAAGTACACTGTAAACTGAAAAAAAAAACATGTATTACAGTCAACTGAATATGTGAAAGTCAACTTACCATAAACAGTGAAAAAACAATTAATGACAATACGCAATTGTACAGAATTTTAAAATATTGTAAAAAATAATATTATTTTTTTAGAAGTACAAAGTATGAATTACAGTGAAAATTATATTTAACAAAGTAATTTATAAACATTTATAGTAAAATATTGTTAAATTAAATAAAATTATATTTTTTGGAGTTTTTTTAAACATTAACTGAGTTTATCATTACAATTAACAGTATAAACAAACAAAAAAATTATTTTCATAGTAAAAAAATCTGATGATAATATTTTGTATAAGTTGATATATTTATATCATTTCAAGACTTGTAAAAACATCACTTGAATAATGGCAACAAGTTTGTTGGCCAGTTCGTTTTTAAATGAAAACCAAAATGCATGTAGCTCTTTTTTTTCCCATTTATTCATAAAGTGTTAACTAACTTTTTATATTAAAATACTTTTTCACAGTTTATTGTAATATCAGTACAGTGTAGGTACAGCCCTATAATGCTACTTAAGATAAGAGATGGATTAAGATGGATTGAAATAAATACATGTAATAGAAGCTCACTTTAAGCACGCATTCGGATTGCAGCCTCCTCTTTTGGCTCATTGACGGGAAAAGCAGAAGCGAAAGGTCAGTCATCTGGATTAAGAAAGCACCGAAAGGCAAATGTCATAACATTTAGGGTTACGTGTGAGTGTTCTTTGTGCTCAAACACATTTGTGTCTCTTACGCTCTGGTTTGTGTACATCTCTGCTCTTTACGTTGGGCTTCATAACAATCACTGTAGGCATTTAACAAATAAATACAGCAAAGAGCATCAGTGTTATTGTTGATATATCCGTACCCATTAATGTTTGAAACTCTAAACTGTTCTGTAGTCCCGCACCATCCACTTTGTTAATGTGTGTTATTGAATCAACCCGGCCTGTTCAGTATGAGTATCCAGACTGCACATGTAATCCCTCTAATGACAGACTGCCTAATAGACCTCTCATTCAGGGATCGGACACAGTGACTTAACCAATTACACACTATTTACCACCAGAGAGAAAGGATGCATTTATATTTATATTTCTGTGTGGCTTTTCAAAGAATCTGACATTCATTTTTATAGGCTACATTTCAAACCCTGGGCACAGAATCAAGCCTGATAAATGTTATAAATTCACTGATGTTCTTAAAATGTTCTTACACACAAAAATAGAGTTGTAAAATGGTGAACACCACAGGGAAAGGCTATTATGGTCAGACTGGATAGCAGCGTTTGGTCCAGCATTGCACCAGAAGGTATACGCAGACAACCAGACATGTCATCTATCTTTGTCTCCAGACAGAAGTTTTCTGAATCACTCACATAAGTTTCTCTGACAGAGAGAGACCACTGAAATGTTACCTAGCAACATGACACTTCAAGCTTTCTGTGCGCTAGCCATTTTTGGAACTCATCGTCATGGCAAAATAAACAGTGCGATCAGGTCTGACAGAAACTCAAACTAGCGCTAAATGTCATTCAACCGTTATTATGCTGTCGCTAGCACAGCCAATGGTTTCTAAAAATTCCTTGTTTGTTAGTGAACCTTCACACATATTTTATAATAACCACCAAATAGCTAAAACAGTTTCATTTTTACCAGCTACAATACTCAAAAGTCATGAGTTTCATGCTAATGCTAACAGACAACAACAACTGTCAGTCAACATTAGCTATTCAGTGATACAACAGATCACCCAAAATTGTCAATTCCACACCTCCACCTCCTCTTCACCATGACCAGCCTCATGCCTGTGGGCAGAGCCTCAGGGTGGGTGAACGCTGCTCAGGCCACCCACAGTGTGCCCACCCAGAGCATGGCAACGGTGCCAGGGAGGCCATATGGGCTTAGGCTGGCACACGGCCCCTCAGCTGGGGAAGAGCCAGTCTGTCGGAGTGGATGACTTACCCGCTTTCCACTGGACCTCTGGAGAGAGGTGACCATCTGGTGTCCCTCCCCCCCAAAACAACTCCCCTCACCCTAAAAGTTTGAAATGGAACGAGAGTGTAATGAAAGAATGGACAACAAACTTGCGCTCTCTAAGTTGTTACGCGCAGGTGTGAGATCGAGAGGAAGACTGCTAGCAGCGTCATGAAGCCAATGGGGCGCCAAAGCAATAACGTTTATTAAAGAGCATGGTGTATTATTGAGGTCAATCCATTTGCGCAAATGGGACCTTGGTTACCATAGCAAAAAATTACATTTCGGGTTCAATATGTGGTTTTAAAATACATTTCTATGCACAATAATGGTATAGTTGAGGTGGGTATATGAAATTGCCTTAATGATAATGTATGCACATAATTTCTTGTTCTACAAAAATGAAGTAAAACTACAGTACAGTAACTAATTAGCTTACATTTACTCAAATACTTTACATCACTGGATTCTGATCAAAGACCTTATATATAGGAAGATGGTGCACTCCGATTACTTATGAATGGGAGAAAGTGCAACGCCCAATATGGCGAATAAGCCCCACCTTCTAAATTAAAGAGCAAATCGTTGATTAGTAAAGTCATCGCGTCACTGCAGCTGCCGTTAGAAGCTCCAGCTGCTATAGAAACAGGCAGTGTTCTGAGACACACGTTTAGGATTGCGCATTCGCTTTGTCCAGGCTGAAAAATTCAGTTTTTTATCATGATTCGAGCGTTTACAAACAAAATTTATGAGACAGTTGTTGCCAGATTTCATTGGTGATTTCAAATATGAAATTTAATTTGTAAGCTTGGCAAACAGCTTTGGAGAATTTGATGTTTCCCTATTCAAAGCGATAGGAGCTGCACTTACATGCCCGAGAGGTGTTTCAAAGATGGCCGCCGAGTGAAATGACTTTTCTCAAAGGGACTTTGATTCTGATGCGCTAATATATTTGTGTGCAGCCCAACTTACCCATCCTTCAAACATACTCTCTGACATTACATTCACTGTGCAACTGTCCCGCAGACCTCAAACTTCAGTAGGGATGTCAACCATAACCATAACCGTATTGACATATTACTTAGTTAATAGTATGGATGCACGATATATCGGCCACCATATCGGTATCGGCCGATACATGTTCGTTTTTAACGTTATCGTTATCAGCCCGATAAGAAAATTTGGTCGATATAATAAAGCCGATAAGTAATGGATTATATGCTTCAGCTGAGACACTTCAGATGCGCACTGTTCACCATGATGATGGTTTTGAATTGCTTGAAATATGATTGGAATCATACAAGGAAAATACAGTTAAGTGCAACATGTGCAGCGCAAGTCATATAGGCTACATAAAATTATAATGAGAACATTATAATTGTGTGCTTGGGGCATGGCTTTTAATGGTGAGACTTTTGTTTTTGCAATCAGGCTCTCAAAAATTATATAAAAATTTGGATTAAGATTTATCGGCCAATATATCGGTTATCGGCTAAAAAATAAAGAATTATCGGTTATCGCTATCGGCCAAAATTTTCATATCGGTGCATATAGTTAATAGTCATGTGCTTCAACAAGTAAAGTCATAACATAATGATATCTTTGCAAATCGTTAGCTAATGATTTCTTTAAGCAGACAGCTGGAAGCTGACATATCATAGTGGTAATTAACACATTAATGTAGACCATTAGTTAATACTATACTATATGTTGTTAAGGATTTAATACATGATGACATTTAATTAATAGCAATTCATACATATATTACTTAATCTATTAATCAGATAGACTCTTAGTTGCTGATGCATTAATCATTATAGAATCTTTTAGTTCTTCATGAGTCATACATTAACTCATAATTATCTGTGCATAAGTTGAGTGTGAATGAATGCATATTAGTGCACCCATATTGTAAAGTGTTTTCAATAGGTGTTAAACACCATGTGTAAATGAGTCTAACTACACATTTCTTTTACCAGAAAGATGAAATAAAATTGAATAAAAATTAACATGCAGTAGCACCTTGAAACAAAACTAATTTACCAGAAAGTTTCTTGTGTAAACTCACCCGCAGACTGTTTGTCATGCTTATTTGGCAGGAGACAGAAGTGAACAAGAATCAACAGTTCAGCTACTGAGTCTTCTCTGCAATCTGGATACAAACCTCCCACTATGCAATCTGTCTGTCATTTAACCAATTTAACTTTTACATTTAAACAAGTCACATGAATTTCCCACACAATAATCTGTCATCATCACGCAGAGTTGTCAAATATAGAACTGGAGTGCACAGAGAACATCCACACAGAACATTAAATAGTCTTTTTTCTTGTTCCTGTTTTTTTTACATTTATCTGTTATCTCTTCTCATTTCTTCTGTCATCAGAAGCCTATGAGACATGAGTGGATTATGAATCAAACTTAAACATTTTTTGGATAATTAAGGTGCATGATTATTGTAGAGTAGGTAAAACAAATAGCCTAATTCACATCTAAATTTTGTCCGCCCAATCGTGTAAAAATAATAATTATTATTGTTAATTAAAATAGCAACATTTAAGTAAAACATATAATACCTTTATAATTTAAGATTGTTTTATCTGTTTTATATGCCAATTCCTGAAATGTTTTTTTTTATAACCACTATTATATAATTTATAATCATCTTTTAATTTATGGGAAAATAGTCAGTCATTCTCAAAAGTCATCATGGCCTTGAGCAAGAACAAGAGAAACTTGTTCATGCATTTGCTAAGTCTAGACTTGGCTACTGCAATAGCGTTTTTTCTGGGTTACCAAAGGGCTCTATTAAACACTTACAAAGAGTTCAAAATGCACGAATGCTAACTCGCTCTAAAATTAGAAATCACATTACTCCAACACTCAGATCCCTTCACTGGCTGCCTGTATCATTCAGAATTGAATTCAAGATCCTCTTACTAGTTAAAAGTTTTCATGGAACTGCCACAAGATACCTTTCTAATTTGTTGAATAAATATACTCGAGCAAGATCGCTCTGAACATCAAATAGTAATTTGTTGGCTGTGGCAAAAACACGGCAAAAAATTGCTGAGTCAGCCTTTAGTCATTTCGGTCCCAAGCTATGGAGATCTCTTCCTGACAACAGAGCAATCGACTCACTATGCATCTCAAAACACATTTGTTCACTAGGGCCTTTCCTTGATTGTTTTACAGTATTTTATTTTTTGTATTTTATTATCTTATTTCTATTATGTGATTTTATTTTTGGTTATCTTATTTCTATATGTGTATCATGTATGTATGTTTTTTGTGTGTGTATTTCTCCTCTGTAAAGCACTTTGTAAACACTGTTTTAAAAGGTGCTATATAAATAAAGCTTTACTTACTTCATTGTTAGGAACTGTAAAATAGTCTATTCAAGTAATGCACATCGCAATATACCTAAAGCCTCAACGTAATCTTTTTAGTGTAATATTACATAAAAACTGTGTAGCCACTAATAATGCAGCTCTAACGCTATTTAAGTTGTTGTTGTTGTTCAATTATTGTTAATTTGTAAATTACTGTTATTTTTAAAATGTCAAAGCAGGTCTCTTCCATACAACAAAAATGCATGATCACTGGCTTTTAAAATAATTTGTATATAAGGTCAAGATTTGAACCCATGTCCCCTTGCTTATTAAATACTGTCACTAAACTAACACGTCATACACTTTACATCACTATATTGCACTTAACAATTATACTCAGTAAGCCAGGAATACCACTTGTGGTAGCCATCTTGGTAAGCTTTATGGTTGGTCTCTCATATTAATTCTGGAACTTTCATATGTAATTGTAACTTATTGAGTTCTCTCTTTAACCCTCTACATCTTTCTTTCTCTCTCTCTCTCTTTCATATACACACATTCTCGGAGCTTTAATAATGCTTTAGATCCTCTCAGGCCTCTCTTGTTCCCTGAGCACCTGTGCAATAAACCCTGAATCTCTGAACTACAATGCTATTTAACGCAAACGGCTGTCAGAGGTCATTCAGTAGGGAGCTTTCCAGCAGGGCTATATTTACATTCATCTTTCCTCTCCCCCATTCCTCCTATCTCAGAAAGCCACCAGTCTCACACGAAATGTCCTGTCTGCCACCATGTGACCATGCAATATATATATATATATATATAAAACCACATAGCAAGTCAGCAATGGTAAACAGATGGGGTTCAAAATTGACATTCAACAAATGTGAGAAAAAGTCGGCTGGAAACTTTATTAGGAACTGCAACTTTACATGGTTTATTCTGAATTCTAAGACAATCTAACAGAGGTGGGGAACTTGAGTTAAGCTAATTTAAGGACTTGTGACTTGCTTAACTAAATATAGAAAATGACTTGACTTTGACTTTAGAGCATTGACTTGAGACTCGGCTTGGACTTGAACTGCATGATTTGACAATTACTTTATAACAACTGTAATTAAATTATTATTATTATTTGAAATCATTACAACATCAATTATTAAACAAAATGCAAACCACAAAACCACTTTGAACAGTTGCGCTATTGCTAACTCTGCACAAGTGCAATAAAATACTGCAGCATGCCAAAATATAGATGGCAGAATAGAACCTCAGATTGTTTCTTTTGTTTCATAAAAAGAGATATGCTGTATGCACATCTGGATATCAACATGACCATCACAACCTTAAACTTCCTTCTCCACTTCAAAAAGTAAAGGTATAAGCTATAGCCTGTTTATGTTGTTAATTTGACTAATATCCAGAGAGAATGATGTACAAAACAGTATGCGTCTTTATACAAAATAATGTTTTAAATGTAGCTTAAGGCAGTCAAAATATTTTTTATTATTAACAATTAATCTCATGTTTTGTAGTTAATGTGATGTCAAACTTTAAATTAGCTGACATTTGCCTCTTCAGATCAGTGCTTTAATGCCAAATATGTCCCTCTTTATAAAGATGGAATACATGATACATTGTTTATCAATTAGTGAGAAGTTCTCTTTTTACATTTTTAACTTATGATAGTTAAGCAATATTTCCAGAATATTAGCACAATTGAAAATGTGATATTGATTTTAAATACAACAGTTCAATAAAGAAATCAATATTAAGTGACATTTTAGACAGGTCAATATTATACTATTTTTGTGCTATTTCTCCAATAAAAATAGTTCCAAACAAAGCAAAAGAGTTACTCGTCTCAGAGAAAGACACAGGAGTGTTTCATTACTGAACGAATCCGGGGTTTTGATCGAATCAAAATCAGTGAATCAATCAGTGATTGTCAGGAAAGATAACTCGAGATTCAGTTGCAAGTGCAAATAACCTTTATTAAGGATGAAACAAAAAACAAACAGTGCAAAGGTCGGAAACGCCGTGGTGCAGATGGTCCTTGGCAGAACAGGGACTACAATGGGCCGATGATCCAGAACCGAATTCCAACGAGGAAAACTCAAGCAGACGATCATCCAGAACCAGGCAGAAAACTGGAGCTCAGGACACAGAAGGCAGATGACACTGCAAGGGAGACCGCGCGAGCAAACACAACGATCCAACAATGAACGAACAAACACAGAGACAATATATAGCAGGGCTGATGAGCCGCAGCTGCACCTGATCGCTAATCAGCGATCGTAGGTTGCCCAGCAACACACGTGACGGACACAACACACACACACACACACACACACACACACACACAGACAGACAACAGGAGATTCCACAGACCTGCGAACCGTGACAGTGATTCACTGACCCATTAATGAACAGTCATTTGCTTCATTCCTAAATAAATCAGCTGTTGTGAATGAATCAGATTGAATGAATGTGTCTATGACTCACTCATTAAGACAGTGACTTGCAGTTTTAATTTCATAATTAAGTTTCATTTTTTGTTCAAATATCATTTGATACTTCTATATTCAAACTTTTATAAAACATTAATCTCATATTATCTACTATTCATTTGTAATTCCAATGTAAATGCATTCATGCCACCTCTAAGATGATGCATCTTTAATAAGTTAATAAAAAAAAATGGAATTCAAATTAACGGCAAATACTGGCCCTTAATGGGAAGGTTAATTTCTGTCAATGCACTGTAGGTGATAAACAATAGAAAATATATAAGTAAAACAAATAACATTTACTATAAAAGTAATATAAGTAACGTTAATGCATCACACTTGTGCATTTACCTTTGCCTGTTTTTAACATTTTTCTTTTTATAATTGTTATAATAATTCAGAAATATAATAATTATAAATATTATTTATTTATTTATTTATTTATTATTATTATTATAAATGCATAATTTAAAAAAGTTAATTTCTGAGGGAAAAATAAAGACGCAGGTTGTGGCAAATTGCAGGTTGTTTCTATTATTTGGTACTGTGACTTGACTTGATCCTTAGCAGGAGGAGCCACTGACTTGACTTGCCTGGACTGTGTGCACTGCAAATTAAGACTTGACTTAAGACTTGATAGTAGGGACTTGAGACTTATGACTTGAACACCCACCTCTGAAATCTAAATTTTGCTGACGTAAGAGATGAGGGAAAATAATTTTAAAACATCCATTAAAGAAGACATCAGTTGCAACTCTTATCCCTCATTGGATCCCTAAAATTTAGGTGACATACAATATCTCTGGCATTAAGTCATGAGAAACAAATAGTAAGAAATATATGGGCAGTATATTTTCTCATTCCATCCACCACTGATGATTTTTTTTTTACCCTGGAAACACTTTAAAGAAACAAAACTTACTTTATCTAAAATAAAAAAGTCAAAGAAAATAAAAAATGTGACAGACCAGAAACTGCTGGCCAAGCAGGATCTTATAACTTCAAACAGTGCCATGTTTGAGCATTAAAAATAAGTTCACCCAGGGTTCAGTCAAAGGCAGAGTTGCAGCACAGCCCCAGCACTAATTACCAATGGACATTTCTGCCACTCATTTAATTTGTTTATTCACTGTGGTTGTTGTTTCAGGAGTGATTTTTTTTCTCTCTCTAGTTCTTTCAGTTTAACCGTCATTAATTTACACCATCTGTCTCACACTGATGTCAGAGTGAGGTGACACGACGAGGTGTCTGTTGTCTATTTTTACCTCCATAACGAGAAATCGTCAAAAAGAAGTCTGCATGCCACTCAGACACCTTCGCCCAGCTGCTACTGGACCATATGTCTGGGAGGTAGGGGACCTAGTGCCTTGCTGGACAATGGGGCAGAGGGTGGACGAGTTCACAATGATTGTATCGGTAACACAAGCACCATATAATGCCATGTGACCTGGGGCCCGTTTCAATAAAGAGGTTCAACCAACTCTGAGTTTAAACTTGAACTCTGAGTTGACTTACCCTGAGATGGGAAACTCTGAGTTTTGGGTTTCAGAACAGCTGAATTGAGTTAGTTCATTCAACTGTGAGAAGACTGACTCTGGCTGAATCCGAATGAATTCGGACAGCCGTTGAGTGTACATCGGCTGTACACTCGTTATTGCGGTGCAATGTGGGATTGAATGAGTGCACTTAATAACGTCCACTATGGTTTCGGACACCTCTACAAATGGCTGTCCCCTCAAATAATGCCCTATTTGAGGGTATAGGGGGCGATTTCGGATTCAGCCTCTGAGTTAAGCACGTGCACCACGACTATGAAAAGCCATGATCAATGGAGCTCCGAAATTATGATTCACCATGGCAACAGCACCCAACAAAAGACGTCTGCATACTTCCGGGTCAATATGTAAGTTTAATTCTTAATTAGTTTAATTAAGTTTAATTTTCATGGTATCCCACAGCCAAAAAAAGAATGTGGCAGCAGCTAAAAATGAAGTATAAAAACATAATTCAATCAGATAAAGCTTTAAGCATAAAAGGTTCATGGGTATAGGCTACATGACTTTACAAACATTTGGCATATTAAATAAATATCATTCAGTGTCTATTTCAATTTGCAGCAGCTTTTCCCACATAGTCTAATGCTCTTTTCACATAATTAAAAGTTATCTGATCCCACCTGTTACATTTATTAATTAGGGTAATGAAATTAACATTTGACTTCTACTCAGCAAACAGCAATAAGGCATGGGCTCGCATAACACCAGGACCACTGACAGATGAAGAGGAGATGGAGGAAGAATATTAACATCCAACAGGAAAAAGAATAAAGTTTTTGTAGGAAATAAAGATGACCATATAAATTGTGAATAATGTGTGTTTGTTTAACAGCTGTGGTGGTGGTGGCTACGGCATATACCTCGGACTACCCATCCATCTGACATTCTTCCATTCCATACAGTAATCTTTTAGGAAAGTGCAATGATGGGAATATACGTGTCATCAATGCATCCAACCACTGGAAATCCTAAAGGAAATTCTAATTATTAGGTTACTTCTAGAGGTTTGTCAAGTGAACGTCAGGATCCTGTATAAAAGGACATGCCATTTTTGTCACTTTGACGGTGTCCTCATGATGAAATATGCGCAATGAATGAATGTACCTGCACTGCAAAGAATGTTTTTCTTACTTTGTATTTTTGTCTTGTTGGTTCCAGTCAAAATATCTAAAGATTCTTAAATCAAGATGCATTTTCTACATAAGAAAAATGACATAAGGTATTTAGTCTTGTTTCCTGGGGGGGGGGGGGGGGAGTAAGAAAAATAATCTTGTTTCCATTTGCATTAGGATTATTTTTCTTACCCCACTGGCAGATAATTTTACTTCTTTTAAGTTAAATGTGCTTACTTTAGATTTAGATTTAATTTATATTTTTTAGATATTTGTACTTGAAATAAGACAAAAATACTCAGTAAGAAAAGCATTTGTGCAGCGTGAATGAACAAATGAAGTATTTAAACACCACTGACGCTTTAAAAAGGGGGAGGAGACCGAAAGAAACTCTGGCTTTACCAAAGAAAACCTGCTCTCGACCAGGTTAGGTTCACAGAGTAAGTTACCATGGTAATTGACTCTGAGTATAAGTTACCTCTCTTTCAGAAACAGGTTTGACTTACCCTGCTTTCTCGGGTTTAACATACCTTCTACCTTCTGAAACAGAAAACCCAGAGTTTCCCTCATTTCAGAGTTAACATACTCAGAGTTTTCACTTAACCTCCTTTCTGAAACGGGCCCCTGCACACGGGCCCCAGTCGTGAATAGGGTAGTGGATCAGAATGGTTCCGTAAACAGTTGCGTGTGCATTCTTCCATTGATATGGCTGAAACAACAGTTCTAAAGTAGCCTAATATTAATTTAACGGCTCCGCTACTGACTCTACAGCGCAAAACAGAAAGCACAACCTGTGTAGTCCAATTCCCAAACAAATTACTCTTATGAGACTTATGGGTTTCACTTTATTTTGATGGTCCCTTTAACATATTCTGTTGACTATAAGTAACATTGCACCTACAGTGCATCCGGAAAGTATTCACAGCGCTTCACTTTTTCCACATTTTGTTATTCCAAAATGGATTAAATTCATTATTTTCCTCAAAATTCTACAAACAGTACCCCATAATGACAACGTGAAAGAAGTTTGTTTGAAATCTTTGCAAATGTATTAAAAAAAAAAAATAAAAAAAATAAAAAAAATCACATGTACATAAGTATTCACAGCCTTTGCTCAGTACTTTGTTGAAGTACCTTTGGCACCAATTATAGCCTCAAGTCTTTTTGAGCATGATGCTACAAGCTTGGCACACCTATTTTTGGGCAGTTTCTCCCATTCTTCTTTGCAGGACCTCTCAAGCTCCATCAGGTTGGATGGGGAGCGTCGTTGCACAGCCATTTTCAGATCTCTCCAGAGATGTTCAATCAGGTTCAAGTCTGGGCTCTAGCTGGGCCACTCCAGGACATTCACTGAGTTGTCCCATAGCCACTCCTTTGTTATCCTGGCTGTGTGCTTAGGGTCCTTGTCCTGTTGGAAGATGAACCTTCGCCCCAGTCTGAGGTCCAGAGCGCTCTGGAGCAGGTTTTCATCAAGGATGTCTCTGTATATTGCTGCATTCATCTTTCCCTCAATCCTGACTAGACTCCCAGTTCCTGCCGCTGAAAAACATCCCCACAGCATGATGCTGCCACCACCATGCTTCACTGTAGGGATGGTATTGGCCAGGTGATGAGCGGTGCCTGGTTTCCTACATGACACTTGCCATTCAGGCCAAAGAGTTCAATCTTTGTTTCATCAGACCAGAGAATTTTGTTTCTCATGGTCTGAGTGTCCTTCAGGTGCCTTTTGGCAAACTCCATGCGGGCTGTCATGTGCCGTCTGGCCACTCTACCATACAGGCCTGATTGGTGGAGTGCTGCAGAGATGGTTGTTCTTCTGTAAGGTTCTCCTCTCTCCACAGAGAAACGCTGGAGCTCTGTCAAAGTGACCATCGGGTTCTTGGTCACCCTTCTCCTTCTCCCCCGATCGCTCAGTTTGGTCGGGCGGCCAGCTCTAGGAAGAGTCCTGGTGGTTCCAAACTTCTTCCATTTACAGATGATGGAGGCCACTGTGCTCATTGGGACCTTCAATGCTGCAGAATTTTTTCTGTACCCTTCCTCAGATCTGTGCCTCGATACAATCCTGTCTTGGAGGTCTACAGACAATTCCTTGGACTTCATGGCTTGGTTTGTGCTCTGACATGCACTGCTAACTGTGGGACCTTATATAGACAGGTGTGTGCCTTTCAAAATTTACCACAGGTGGACTCCAATCAAGTTGTAGAAACATCTCAAGGATGATCAGTGGAAACAGGATGCACCTGAGCTCAATTTCATGGTCATGGCAAAGGCTGTGAATGTACATGTGATTTTTTCCGTTTTTTATTTTTACTAAATTTGCAAAGATTTTAGAATTGAGGAAAAAAATAATGAATTTAATCCATTTTGGAATAAGGCTGTAACATAACAAAATGTGGAAAAAGTGAAGCGCTGTGAATACTTTCCAGATGCACTGTACATGTCTACTAACTCTCATTACTAATTACTAGTACTAATACTCTAATGAGAGTTAGTTGACATGTAGTTGTAAAGTTACTTATAGTCAGTAGAAAAGGGACCATCAAAATAAAGTGTTACTGACTTATGAGTTCTCTGATTTTTGAACAACTGGCTTCTTTTTAATGAATCAAAAACATACAGCTCAACCAGTAGTCAGATTCCTAAACAACTGACTTTTTAATGAGCCTGTTCTTTTTAGTGAATCAAACACATACAGCACAACAGGTGTAGTCTGATTCCTGAACGACTAATTCGGTTCTTTTTAGTGAATCATCTAAAGTGCAACCACACCAAATGTCGAAGCCCTTGCGCACGCTCAAATAACAAATTTGAAAAATATACATTGTGTTTTGTAAGAGGTATTTTATTAAAATAATACTAATAATAATAATAATAATAGTAAATAAATAAACAAATTAATAATTTTTATTAACTTTTTATTGAAATTATAATTTGGCAATGGAATTGGGCTTTTTGTGTTTTTTCAAATGTTTTCAATATTTTTTCCTTAAAAGAATCATTAATGGAACCATTTCGCAACCACGATGATTAAGAAAAATCAGAACCAGAATCATTCTATTTTCTAATAGTCTATTTTCTTTATTCCTGTAATGAAGGTGCTGTTGACAATCACTAAACTTTCTGAGCCTTGGAAAAATTTGGCCCTTAGCTAAACATAACATAATTGCTGGAGTTTTGTATTGTAAGAGAATAACCATAATGCACAGATCTGGAGCATCCTCACTGGACCTCAGACCGGTGGGTAGGATAGGGGTTCATTAGCTTTTTTATAAGATATTACATCAAAAGGAAATGATCTGCTTCATGGACTGGCTTGTTAACATTAGACATGCGGTACTTGTGATGTTGATGCAATCTGCCTAAATTTGTAATGAGAGGGGCCTTTGGTCTCTGAGCACTTAACAGAATAGACAGTCTCAGAAGCTACAGGAAATTAGAAATATGAGCCAAATCATCTTTTGAGAGCTGTGTGCTGCGGTTTGACTGGCATATGAATGGATGCACAGGAAGTGAGGGGGTAGGACAATGATCTTCACACTGCCAGCTGCTTTAGGAGCGCTCAGACCGCTCCGTGCGTGTGTTAATCCAGTTCGCTCTATGCATCTCTTCTTGTGTGGATATATGTGTGATATGTAAACGAGTGACTCGCACAGCATGACTAATTAAACGCTTATGGAATGTTAGGAGCAATGTGCCGATTGGTGCTAGCGCACACGCCATGCTTAATTCAGCGCCACTGCACAAAGGGCTTCTAATCTCATGTCAGAGCCATTCGCAAACAGCGGGACCTGGCAGAGGAAAGACCCACTGGAAAGCATTTCCTCTCTCACACACCACACATACGCACACATAAGCAGCAACACTAGCTTGTTTCACAAACTGTTAAAAATGCTATGATCAATAAGTCATGACAACATATGTTGTATACATTAACAAATCAAAATAATTTCAACAATTTCAACATTTTGTGTTTTTTTTTAGCTATTCAAGGTTCGACTAGACAAGATTTTAAAAATTAGTTGAAATGACTATTAAATGAGTTATAATGAATTAGATTATAGTTAGCAAATTAAGGCAGCAAATTAAAAAAAAGTATGTGAAAATTTTTTACACAGCATGTACAGTCAAACCAAAATTTATTCAGACACCTTCAACATTTTCTCACATTATCACAGTTTGTTCGCTATAGTTTAGAAAATGGTAATAAAATATGACAAGAACTCGGAGTTAAACTGTGTCAGAACAAATTCATCTGGATAATGTCAGAAAACTTTGGGTAGAAAGGTATGTAATGGTTTTCAACCAAACAATCAGCTGTCAGCTGTGAAATTTAAGTACACAATTAGATAATACCAATTTAGGTCAACCAATTACCAAGCAATGCTTCATTTTGTTCAGTCTGTGGTGTAAAAGGTCGCATTAGCAATTAAAGAAAAAACACTTAAAGGGACAGTTCACCCAAAAGTGAAAATGCTGTCATTACCTGATGTCGTTCCAAACCCGTAAGACCTTCATTCATCTTCGGAACACAAATAAAGATATTTTTGATGAAATCCGAGAGCTCTCTGACCTCTCCATAGATAGCTATTTAATGAACACTTTCAAGGCCCAGAAAGGTAGTAAAGACATCGTTAAAATAGTCCATGTGACTCCAGTGGTTCAGCCTTAATTTTATGAAGTGACGAGAATACTTTTTGTGCGCAAAAACAAAGAAAAATAATGACTTTATTCAACAATTTCGTTCTAGCCTGTGCCAGTCTCCTACACTGTATGATGGTTTTATTAACGTAGTTCGGGAGGAACACGTCAAAATAAGCGACTCAAGTGTCACCAGCTGTCTACAATCAGTAATCAACATATCTACCCAATCAGCACGAAGGCAAGCCATATATAATCCCAGTCAAACTCACCTAAGGATTCTCTACAGTCTTCAGAATCCCTCCACCACCCCGTCTCCTCTCACTCACTAGGTTACTTAGGATACTCTGCATTCGGGCCAATTACCAAGCTCAGAGCCCTCTCCCCGGACAGCACGCCAAATACGTTTACCAACTTAATCTATCCGATTTATTTGTAAGTGTGAACTCGTGAATTACGTTATTAATACAGTGCAGCTCCCGCACATGCGTCGTGGTGCTCACGTGAACAGCATCGGCTGCCGTAGATCTCGAGAGCGCTGCACTATTTACGGAAACTGCGTAGGAGACTGACAAAGGCTAGAACGAAATTGTTGAATAAAGTCGTTATTTTTGTTTGTTTTTGCGCACAAAAAGTATTCTCGTCGCTTCATAAAATTAAGGTTGAACCACTGGAGTAATTTTTTATCAATTTTACTGGTGGTCTACTGTATGAAGAATTTTTGGGTATAATATGTCACAGTTTACTTTATTTTGCTATCCTCACTTACATAAATGAACTATAGTGTCCTGCATCTGCTAGTAAAAAATTATATCTGGTGTATGAATAATTTTTGGTTTGACTGTATAAAGGAATAAACAGACACATTTTTCAAAATATCTTCTTCTGTGTTCCATAAAATAAGGTCATACATGATTCTCTATAAAAGTCATACATCTATTTAAAGTCATTTTTAAATGCATCTTATTGATCTTATTATGAATGATTCATCCAAGCACGTTCCATTTTATAAAATTGTTTTTGAGCTCATCATTTTTTATTAAAACGTCACAATTAAATCTTCTAATGAAACAACAGATTTTTAGTCCGCTGTCAGACAATCATTTAGTCTGCTTTAAAACCTCTTAGCCCGCACCGGCGCGTGGACGGAGGGGTTGACGGGAGTGGGCGTGTTTGTACTTTTATTTACTTTTGTTTTATAAAGAATATTCGATCAACTATCACAAACTATGCATCATTTGAAAGCTAAAACACTCAAGATTCATGTTCTGAACTTGTTTTTGCAATAAATACACCAGAGAGAGGAAAGGGTTAAATGAAATGCTGAAGGACTTGCCACGTGCAGTACTCATCTTTCATCTTTCGTTGGATAAAGCCAGTCAATGCCTAGCCAATGCCTTGCCAGCAAAGTTTTGATGGATGGACGCAGTAACCAATCAAAAGGCGTCATCTTGCGCAATTTTATGTAAATAGTATTGGTGAATACTACTAGTGCTGACGTTTCAATTCACACCGGCGCGCGTCTGTCAGTTTAAGCACACACCTTAGCGCAGTTTGCAGACTGTATGACAGACGGTTATTATCAACTAAATAAGTTTTTTACACTTTGTAAATTCTGTAAATAGTTGCTTTAGTTTTTCAGTAACTGTATATCCATTATAATTAGCAGTTTATTGCAGATTTATTTGAATGAAAAACTACTCTTTACAATTACAAATGTTCTGAAATAAATGGCCTTTTTGAAAGGACGCCTATACTTTTCTTGACATAAAAGCTTACAGAAGCTACATTTTTGAGAGTATCATCCTCAAATTTTAATCAAAACATGAACATGATATGTAATTTTCAGGCCTTTAACATTAAAGTCTCATCCATTTTTCCCTAAGTGAATTTCAATTAAAAAAAAAAAACGTGAGTCAATTACATGTATATTTTATCTTGTTTTACTCTGTTCCTATACTACTTTGAGTTATTATGACTCTTGGGTAACAAAATTTAAAGTGTCTAGTTTAAAATAAGACCATATTTATGAATATAGACCATAGGGTTTAAGAGCTGCAGACATTTTTATTTGGGTATGTCGTTTTCAGAAAATTCTCAAAAATAGGGGCGCAAGTTAAGAGGTTTTAACCCTTCTTTCTTACAATCGCCTGCAAACTCATAGATCTGCCTCCATCCAATCAACAACCAATGGTTGGAACCAAGTCCCGGCATACATTTTTTCTTTTTCGATAATCTATTTCACTTGAATGTGCATTATAATACGGAAGAAAAGATCTGTCACTACTTCCATTACATTGTGACTTTAAAGTGCACACTACAAGGCTGAAGCAACAAATAACAGCCAAGAAATTGTGAGAGAGCAGAA
The DNA here is from genome assembly GCA_039654105.1 of Coreius guichenoti. Lineage (NCBI taxonomy): Eukaryota > Metazoa > Chordata > Actinopteri > Cypriniformes > Gobionidae > Coreius > Coreius guichenoti. The sequence goes on from CM077171.1 coordinate 27,451,639, forward strand.
GTGCACAAGAAGAGGGTGAGATAGTAAAGAATGTTACATTCAGAATCAACTTGTGCAGATTAATTTTGGGATCATCTATAGTCAAGAAAGACAATTGTGTACTTGTCTCCTGCCTCTCAGGTTTTTGTCCTGACAGAAAGACCCTAATAATCTTGCAAGTTTTTCACAATAGATCTCAAAAATGTTAGAAACTATTCCCATATTTCCCAAGAAACAAAAATCTGCAATAAAAAGTCATTTCAATATGAACAATTTCTTGAACTTGCTGTCACATGCACACCTGCCTCGCTCTCACTCACAAGCTGCGTCCCAATTCAGAGGCTGCATCCTTCGAAGGACACATTCGAAGGCCGATTGCGTCACAGTGGCGCAACGAAGATGTCCACGGCTGTCCCAATTCGAAGGCTCCTTCAAATGCAGCCTCAAAATGGATCATTCGTTTCCCGGGCAATGAAGGATACAACAGATGGATCCTTCGCAGCCTTGCCTACTCCAGAATTCATTGCGTGCCGGTGACAACAGGATTTTTTTTTGCCGAATGCGAGACAGATGGTGCAAATTGCCAAATTTCTCAAAAATTAGCTGAGTTTTCCTGTATCTTCCCGATTTTGAAAGACTTTATTCTTACCTGTGTACTCCAGCTACTCAACTGTTTCTTCAGTTTTTTTGTTTAATAAAACTCCCACACCCTTATCACTATGTCTCGTGTTGGTGTGTCGTTACACTTCCTATGCTATCCACAATTAACTATATAGTATATTGTAGCAACAATTTTCTTATTTGCTTTAGTTTATATTTTTCCTAAGGGCTAGGGGGATATCTGAGATACTTAAAAGACACATAACTGATGCCATTATGTCCCCTGAGCTATAAAACAGAAACCTTTGAGCAATAACATTTTCCTGTGGGCTGTTTTAGGGATGCAGCGCAGTGGAAAGGGTAAGTGTGCGTGTGTGTCTATATGCTGGTTGTGCAGTGGTTGCCCTGTGAGGCAGTCAGGTGAAATAGGTGGGTAATTGAAAGCTACATCATTACATCCAGCTTTGTCTTCCCTCCTGCCTCTATTTCCCTTACCTCCCCCCTCTAGCACTTCTATCTATCTGCCCCATTGTCTACAGTCTAGTCCCGGCACACAAAAAAACCTTCCCTCTTTCCTGGCTAGGCTTCTACAACAACTGATCCAATGTCTCAATACTGCTGTGAACTCTTTTCCTCCTCTGCTTTTGTGCTCTGTCCACTTTTTTTTACCTTCTGCCCATATCCACAAACATTTAAAAGCTGCTTTTCTTTGAAACCGCGGTAGTTTTGTGCAGGAGTGTGATTTAAATTATAGCGGGATTATGCTTGTGGCAAAGAGTTGGATTCAAAAAGACCACACTTATGCGCACACACTCACTCACGAACACTGTTTATTTTGTCCCTTTCTTTATGTCTTCTCTTTTACTGTCTCTTACTCTGCCACCTCTCTCTGCCAAACCTCTCACACATACTTCTTTGTCTGAAGCAAAACAGAGCAGTATTGTGAATGATTTAATGAAACTGGGAGGCTTATTTGAAAAAAGAAAGTTCACTTCGGTTTCTAGTCCTGAGCTCAGAGAATATACAAGTATTAAACTGATTTCATGCCGGAGGGCGCCATGCTACAGACCTAGAAGCCGTATAAAGGGCAGAGGTACAACAGCAGTGTTTCAAAATAGATCTTTCATATATGTACAAAAAGAACATGAAAAATAAATGCCAATGGAAAAACAAAAGACCAGCTTTTGTAGTACATGACAGAATAAGGCTAAACTGTCGTGGTTAACCACAGATTAACCTATTATATTCCGTAAAATTTACTGTTGCCAGAAATTCACCATAAAAAACACTGAGACAATTTTTTCAGTATTATGGGATGGCATATTGTTGCCTGTATATACAACTTATAACCAAATATTTTATAGAGTAATACCATGTTAATAGCTTCTTGAACTACCAAAAAAAAAAAAAAAAAAAAATTATTAAAGTATTTCTACCTTAAAATACTGATAACCACCATAATAAAAGAGGTGGTATATCAGACAGTCAGTTTACAGCTGATAACAGTAACGGTTAACGGTAACCTGAGTCATGTGGATCCTTTACAACGCGTTATAGGTTACAACACATGACACTAAAATAATGTAATAAACATTTGTTAAATAACATAAAATGCAATGCAAAACACACTAATGTATACAGAACTGGTAACAAAAATAAGAAGAAACAAAACTAAAGAAAATAAAATCATGTTTTTACCAGAAATTATACGGTAATTTATATTTTTTACTTCCAAAACCCAAAAAATTTACATTATTTTACAGTAAAACAGTTAAACCATTTACAATTTTTCCACCATATATTAGGGATATATAATGAATACAAAGCACTAGGAACACTCCAAATAGTCTTTACTGGAAAACATAGGAGTAACATGACACGTAATCCGAAACAATGACTGACAAAGTGGACTGAACAGAACAGGGAGTATTGCACACAGCAACTAAACATGATTTAACACAATGATTAACTATTGAGTTACCTAGGTGACAAAATAGGAAATCAGGAGAACAGGCACAGAGCAAATTGAAAAAGTCACCAACAGAAACTCAAAACAGAACATGATCATGACCAGTGTTGGGTAAGTTAGTCTAAAAAGTAATTAATTACTAGTTACAGTGTCAACAGTGTAATTAGATTACTATACTAATTACTCTCTCTGAAAAATATTGGATTACTTATTACTAATTACTTTCTAAATCCCATATCAACTTCAACCAGTTGAACAATACAAGGATAGACATGAAACTACACTTTTGATTCTTTCAAATAAACAATATATGAATTGCATAAATTATTCTTGAACTGACCAAAGTGTGTAAAGGGAGGTTACATTAAAAAAAATACTTTTTAACATTAAATTTAAATGTTAAATCTACTATTGTTTTATATAGAATTGTTCACTAGTCTATGTACAACGATCAGGTATAACATTATGACTAATATTGTGTTGGTCCCCCTTTTGCTGCCAAAACAGCCCTGACCTGTCGAGGCATGGACTCCACTAGACCCCTGAAGGTGTGCTGTGGTATCTGGCACCAAGATGTTAGCAGCAGATCATTTAAGTCCTGTAAGCTGCGAGGTGGGGCCTCCATGGATGGCAGGACCCAAGGTTTCCCAGCAGAACATTGCCCAAAGCATCACACTGCCTCCGCCGGCTTGCCTTCTTCCCATAGTGCATCCTGGTGCCATGTGTTCTCAAGGTAAGCAACGCACATGCACCTGGCCTTCCATGTGATGTAAAAAAAAACATGATTCATCGACCAGGCCACCTTCTTCCATTGCTCCGTGGTCCAGTTCTGATGTCACGTGCCCACTGTTGGCGCTTTCGGCGGTGGACAGGGGTCAGCATGGGCACCCTGACTGGTCTGTGGCTATGCAGCCCCATACGCAACAAACTGCAATGCACTGTGTATTCTGACACCTTTCTATCAGAACCAGCATTAACTTCTTGAGCAATTTGAGCTACAGTAGCTCATCTGTTTGATCGGACTATACGGGCCAGCCTTCACTCCCCACGTGCATCAATGAGCCTTGGCCGCCCATGACCCTGTCGCCGGTTCACCACTGTTCCTTCCTTGGACCACTTTTTATAGATACTGACCACTGCAGATCGGGAACACCCCACAAGAGCTGCAGTTTTGGAGATGGTCTGACCCAGTCGTCTAGCCATCACAATTTGGCCCTTGTAAAACTCGCTCAAATCCTTACGCTTACACTTGCCCATTTTTCCTGCTTCTAACACATGAACTTTGAGGACAAAATGTTCACTTGCTGCCTAATATAGTGGCCCACCCACTAACAGGTGCCATGATGAAGAGATAATCAGTGTTATTCACTTCACTTGTCAGTGGTCATAATGTTATGTCTGATCAGTGTAATATTTAATGCAATTACATCAGAAGTAACTGTAATTAAATTACAGAAAAATTAAGAGTAATCCCTTGCTTTACTTTTTCAAGAGAAAGGTAATTAAATTACAGTAATAAGATTACTTAGTAATTAATTACACCCAACACTGATCATGACAATAAGGTATCTTAACCAACTAACAGGTCATTTTGAATTGGACAAGCAATGTTAAACATGCAAATACATTAATGTAATATACATTCGTAAATCAGTTTTTATAAAAAATAAGTATATTGAAAAGTTATAAAAATGAAAATGTATTCTACTTGTATTTACTTAATATGGTGGCTGTAGAAATGTGAATTCCATGTCAATTTTCTTGTGATAGACATTAGCTGGACCAGCCCGACATTTTTCAGCATGATTTAAGCTAAAGAATCAAATGTTTTGCCATTGTTTTAAGAAAGTATTAAAGAGTAGAAATAAGCCATTTAAAAAAAACAACTAATCTTGACAAAGAGTTTTGGAGATTTTAGTCTTTCCCCTTTCAAGTAGACTGAAGCTGTACTTTTATGCCTTTGTACAAACAGCTACCCAGGGACATTACCAAGATGGCCAGTCACTGAACTGACTTGCATTAAAGGCACTTTGATTCCATACAATGTCAGTCAAGTAAATCATAGTTATAGCAAGAATCTGGGCAAAATTGTCTTAGAATTGACCTATTTTTACTACATTTCCTCTTATTTTTAGTCCATGAAATCTGTACAAATTGTGTTTAGCGGAGTGGAGTCTACTGGCCTTAGATCAACATGTATTGTAGCCAGTGTCTGATAAATAAGGGTTTTGTTTCTTCGGTTAAACCCAGCAAGGTTCCCGGTTGTGTTTCTCAGCAGATGCCCAGACCTGCTGGGTTTTGGACTAGGTCAAGCTGGAGGACATGGAAAGAGGGTGAGAGTGCAGTCAGCAGTGCACCATGTCATGCTACAGTATTTCCACTGTCTTTTCAGTTAAAGATGTGTCAGAGAAGAAGGACTGTGGAGCTTTATTTTAGGACTGCCACGGATAGAAATCTTTGGAACTGACTAAAAAGCCTCAAAATACGTACTGACAAAATAAAAGGCCAGAGAATACACCCCGGTACAGGTCACAGCTTCGGTTTGGAGAGACCTGAAAATCAAAAATTGATGCTACTAAAATCTCTGAGAGCTTTTGAACCATTCATGTGCATCAGTACAGCAGCCATAAAAAGCTTTACACGTTTCATTAATGGATTATGCTTTATACTGTCCAGATTGCATAACTGGTAAAACTAGTCAACCTCAAGCACAGCTCAAGGGATATGATGAGAACAAAAGTTTACAAATGACTGTTCAAGCAATAAAATCACTCAATATATTGTATGTGCTGCCATGTAAAAAATGCTGCTCAAGCCTTTTGTTCCATCAACAACAACATCCATTTACACAATTAATTTCCCTGGGCTCTTAAAAAAATAACCTGCATAATTCCCAAATTTAAAGCATATTAAAGAGACAGTGTTTACCCGTTGGCCCTGATTATCCCAGAGGAAGATGAGGAAGATCTTGCAAGAGACTCTAGTTCGAGTTCAGAGGGAGTATTTAATGTCATAATTTACTTACGATAAAGATTTGCACCCCTACAGCTGCTCGCTTAGGAGACTTCACGTCTCCTGCTGAGCTCCAGCCCCAGGGAGAGAGAGATAGAGTGGGGCAGTTTAGGTATGATGGCCATGAGTCAGTATCTCTCTCTAGTTAAACATGATACAGATAGCCTGTATAGGTTTACATTTGTGGACATGTCCCAAAATGCTATCATGTGAGGATTTTTGTATCACCTTTTATTTTAGATCTACACTTTATTGTCAAAAGTTTTGGGATGCCTGCCTTTACATGCACATGAACTTTAATGACATCCCATTCTTATTCCGTAGGGCTTAATTCAGTGACTTACATTTTTTGTTTTTTCAAAAACCATGCATAAACGTTATTCTCTCAAAAATACAAGCATGTACATGCATGTTGCTCACATATTATGGTAGCCCAGTTTGTGCTGAATATAGTGTAATGACACTTTTGTCATTAATGCGTTTATAAGCAACTTAAAAAAAGCACAAATGTCAGAGCATGTCAAAACCTCTAAAGGGCCCCAAAACTGTGCAGATCTGTAATATGGAGTTGACCCACCCTTTGCAGCTATAACAGCTTTAACTCTTCTGGGAAGGCTTTCCACAAGGTTTAGGAGTGTGTTTATGGGAATTTTTGACCATTCTTCTAGAAGCGCATTTGTGAGATCAGGCACTGATGTGGGACGTAAAGGCCTGGCTCACAGTCTCCGCTCTAATTCATCCCAAAGGTGTTCTATCGGGTTGAGGTCAGGACTCTGTGCAGGCCAGTCAAGTTCCTCCACACCAAACTCGCTCATCCATGTCTTTATGGACCTTGGTTTGTGCACATCCCCAAAGTTTGGGGCCATCCCCAAACTGTTCCCACAAAGTTGGAAGCATGAAATTGTCCAAAATGTCTTGGTATGCTGAAGCATTAAGAGTTCCTTTCACTGGAACTAAGGGGCCAAGCCCAACCTCTGAAAAACAACCCCACATCATAATCCCCCCTCCACCAAACTTTACACTTGGCACAATGCAGTCAGGCAAGTACCGTTCTCCTGGCAACCGTGAAACCCAGACTTGTCCATCGGATTGCCAGACAGAGAAGCGTGATTCGTCACTCCAGAGAACACGTCTCCACTGCTCTAGAGTCCAGTGGCGGTGTGGCCACTGCATCCGACACTTTGCATTGCACTTGGTGAAACCCATTCCATGAAGCTCTCTATGCACTGTCCTTGAGCTAATTTGAAGGCCACACAAAGTTTGGAGGTCTATAGCTATTGACTCTGCAGAAAGTTGCCGACTTCTGCGCACTGCGAGCATACGCTGACCCCGCTCTGTGATTTTATGTGGCTTACCACTTTGTGGCTGAGTTGCTGTTGTTCCCGATTGCTTCCACTTTGTCATACCACTAACAGTTGACCGTGGAATATTTAGTAGTGAGGAAATTTCACGAATGTACTTATTGCACAGGTGGCAACCTATCACGGTACCACGCTTGAATTCACTGAGCTCCTGAGAGCGACCCATTCTTTCCGTGCTTGATTTTATACACCTGTGGCCATGGAAGTGATTGGAACCCCTGAATTCAATGATTTGGAGGGGTGTCCCAATACTTTTGGCAATATAGTGTATATAATTTTGTACTTATTTCTTTTAAGCATTTCCTTTCTGACATTAGTCAGAGGTGCCATACTTAAAGGTGTAATTTTTTTCTTTATTAAAAAAAGTTTTACATATAAAGAAATTATGTCATGATCACATGACCAGCTGAATACTTGATCTTGGTAACCATCCTTTTATTTATGGAAGCTTGTTACTGCCTGAAAATATAAAATACAAATTGCAATTTTATATCGTACAGTTGTTATGACTGTATACACTACTGATCAAAAACATGGGGTTTGTACGATTTTTTAAATGTTTTTGAAAGAAGTCTCTCATGACTGCATTTATTTAATCAGAAAATACAGTAAAAACAGTAATATTGTGAATATATATTTAAAATAACTTTTTTCTATTATAAAATATTTTAAAATGTATTTATTCCTGTGATGGCAAAGCTGAGCTTTTCAGCATCATTACTCCAGTCTTCAATGTCACACGATCCTTTAGAAATCATTCTAATATGATGTTTTGATGCTCAAGAAACATTTATTATTATTATCAGTTAAAAATAGTTCTGCTGGTTAATATTGTTGTGGAAACCATGGTCCATTTTTTTCAGGATTTTTTGATGAATAGAAAGTTCAAAAGAACAGAATTTATCTGAAATATAAATCTTTAGTAACTTTTTATTAATTTAATGCATCCTTGCTGAACAAATATTAATTTATTAAATTATTCATTAAAAAAAAATCTTACTGACCCCAAAGTTTTAAACGGTAGTGTATCTCAAAACTGACAATTATCTGCTTTTTTTTTTTTTTACTAAGTCAGAAATGGGCTTCCATAGTTATTGGACAGTTTCTCTCACAAAATTAATCATGGTTGACTGCAACAAATGCATTGGTAACAGAATTTTTTTTTTACATGATGATGCATCCACTTTCATTTTGACCAGCACACCATAAACAAAAAATAATTACCGGGTGCACCTTTAACTTGATCCAAATGCAAATGAAGCTGTAAGGTACGGAAGTATAGTCCATTCAGTAGTGTTGTAGACAAGACCACCTAAACCGAGACCAAGACCAGCGTGTGCTGAGACCAAGACAAGACCAAGACTTTGTGGGGTTGAGACCAAGACAAGACCAAGGCAGGGCGAGACCAAGTCAAGACCAAGACCAGACCAGCATTCCTCAAATTAATCTAAAAGATCTGTATCTACTGTCTGAGAAATGTCATATTTAATCAATAAATACAATTAGAAAAATAAGACACTATAGAGCTGTTACCAATCAAATTACTAACAATAACATTCATCTTTGTGTTGCAGATGTTGCACAGAAGTTGCATCTGAATTGGTACAATTACACCTGCATAAATAATGTTCAGATTAATTTAACATTAAAACATTAACATTAACATTATTTAACAGTCACGGAATAATTTAGTCAACTAATTTGTTCAAAGCAGCTGATTCATTTAATAATGAAACATGTTGCAGAATTAGCAAAAACTCGTCTAAAATTGTCTAAAATTTGTGTTAACTTCTTGTTTATTGAAGGTTTGTATAAAATCAATATCACATTTACAATCGTGCTCTCATGCTCATATTCACTCTTGTGATATTGCTTAATTGTATCCTATGTTATATAAAAAACAAGATCTCATAGAATTATGTTTTTGCAATCATATATTGAATCTTGTGGGCAATTATATTCATTTTGGGCATTTTTGAGACAATCCTGCATTGATTTCGGCAGGACAGTAACAAAAGAAAATCACATTGGAAATAAGTTATTGATTGCATTTAAGCAGTAAGTTTTACATCAAATCACATTAATGATGTTGTGGCCTTCAACACAAAAAAAAATCCAGTGAACCAAAAACACAGGTTGTAAAAAATTGAAATTGACACAACAGTAAGAACATGCTGAACAGACTGTGTGTCCATTGCTCACAGCCCTTTTTTGGTTTTCATCAAATTCTATAATGATTCAAGCTTGTTTTAGTTCACATTCTCAAACATGCTGTCCCTCTTTAAGGTTACTGCAGTTTTAATCCTGCTAATCCCTCTATATTTGGAGCAGGTACTCATGGATGGAGCAGAAATGCATTTACTTCCTCAGTGAGAATATTAACCCCTCAGAACAGCAGGTTTAGTGAATGTCAGAGCTAGAACTGAGGCTGGGTGCTTTTCGCTCTGCGCTGTCTGTCTGAATTTATGGACTCTATTCATTTCCTCTGCCGGAATTCCTTCACACAGGAAATGAATCATGGATTCTGACACAGAGTCATAGGAGGGCTTCTCCAATAAGAGCAGCTTCGGGTGATAAATGGAGGAGTGATTTCCCCCCACAATCCATTGCATTCTCTATGTCACTGTGGGGCAGACACATTGTGACACTGACCAACACTGGACGGTTTTTATACTTGCAGAATTTTAAACCTTTTGCCTTAAACTTCAGTTATTATAGTAACTCATTCTCCAACAATTCAAGACTTTGTCCAAATTTCTATCCGCATTTCTTGTCTATGCTGTCATTTTTCATAGTTTTCTATCTGTCTCGCTCCTTCTCGCTCTCCTCCTCACCATGCTTCCCCGTCTCCTGTCGCGTTCCCTTAATCACAAATGGCAGGTTATTGATTTGTGGTTGGGGCATTTTTCAGAAAATAGCACCTGACTGACAGTGCATCCATGACCAAAACATCATTCTCTTTACAGAGACATGGTGTGTGTGTGTGTGGCTCTGTGTGTGTATGTGAGAGAGCTAAGTGCAAGCATTATTTCTTTTTTGATGCATTTTTCACGTTGGGGCAAGGTTGAGGAATCAGACCTTCCCTGACTAAAAGGAAACAGGCCAGCTCACACACAATCGTGATTAATTAGCTGCCTATCATGGCGGCTGTGGGTTCTAAGAATGGATGGATTGGCCATTAGAGCTGAATGGAGGAGAAAGAGGCCAGCAAGGTAAGCTGTCTGGGGCCTGACGGCTGGAGACACGGCAGGGAGAGAGCACGTTTGCCCAGTCAGTCTAAAGTCTATGCTATTGCCACACACACACACACACACGCATATATATATGCAGATCAGTAGCCCCATTTTCACAAACCATCATTTATAGAATTAACGATAAGGCAAAACACACAAACCCACTTATTCTGTATATAAAGTGACCCAAAAATTATTTGGACACTACACTTCTCATGTTCAGCAGTGATACATTTATTTGACCAAAAATACAGTAGAAACAGTAATATTATGAAATTTAAAAAATAACTTTTTTTATTTTAGTATATTTGAAAATGTAATTTATTCCTGTAATGGCAAAGCTGTATTTTCAGCATCATTCCTCCAGTCTTCATTCTCACGATCCTTCAGAAATCATTCTAATATGCATTTTTTTTTTATTATTATTATAAATGTTAAAAACAGTTAAATATTTATTTATTATATTATATATTTTTTATTATATTATATTTATTATAACAGGCTGAATATTTTTATGGAAACGGTAATACTTTTTTTTCAGGATTCTTTGATGGATAAAAAGGTCAAAAGAACAGCATCTATTTGAAATATAAATCTTTTGTAAATTAAATTATAAATGTCTTTACTGTCACTTTTGATCAATATGATGTATCCTTACTATGTAAAAGTATTAATCTCTTTCAAAAAAAATCTAAAAAAAAAAATCATATATCAAATTAAGATGCTTTTATTTTAAAGACAGCACAATCACTTTAAGCAAAACATTTCACAAAAAGAATTGTGTGTGCATGAGCCACTTGCAATGCAACAACATTGAAGTAACTATAATATAATTAGCATAATTAGCTTACCCGTGTTTGCACTCTTTTCATGAAGACCCAGGCTAAGTTCCTCTGGCACACCGGTCCCCAATCATTCCTTCAGTGTGCTATTTCTCTCTCCCTCCCTCTTCTGATGTATTCCACAGTGAGCTCTGTCTGAACCACTGGTTATTGCTATCTGCACACTGAACCGCTAATTATTCGGTACCCTATATCTCACATTCACAAACAACACCTAAGCTTTATTTAAACTTTGATTCCTGACACACAGCTACTACTGTGACTTTGCAAGAGCTAGCCATATGGTTGTGCTATATTAGACACTAAACATTCTAAACCCAACTCAATTTAACTTCAATCGAATATTGATAGACCATCTGAACGCAGTGGGACTTCAAAGCTTGCAAACTGATTTCTAGCGGCCTAAAAGATTGTCAACATGGGTTGATAAAATTGACACTTTGTCTTACACATCCTGTGAAAAGCTTGAGTCGAGGCCACACAGTATCTCTCGGGGCATCATCACATACTTATGCTTTCCAGTTACAATGTTATGACACTGGTTTATGATTTTGTGGACAGGTTACATTTTGCAAGTCCACCTCTGCTGCTGTCTGTCAGTCAATGTCCAGTTTGTTACTGGATGGGATGCTCTGGATGTGTGTTTTGTCATTTTATCGAGGGAAACATCACCTACTAACTGCATGTCCCTACCAGTGTTAGTTTGGTATTATACACTATTATAGTCAGTGTTGGGGGTAACGCATAACAAGTAACTTGAGTTACGTAATCAGATTACTTTTTCAAGTAACTAGTAAAGTAACGCATTACTTTTAAAATTTATAACAAAATATCTGAGTTACTTTTTCAAATTTATTTGACTGACAGCTCTCCTGTCCCCATGTTGAGAGAAATCTTGAGAAAGTGCAGAGGCGTTGTGTGTAAACATGATGGTTATTGTACTTCTAGACTAAATGTGAGCATACATTTACTCATCTCACTTGCACAAAAAAGATTCAGTATTCCTCAAAATGAATAAAATTCAAAATCAGAATACTATGCAAACCTCCAATAATTAAATGTTAATTAAAACATATTTTATTGACCAATGTCTTTGCTGCTGACCTTCGATGATTCAATTAAACCAGGAGCAAAAATGACTTTAGATTTTTTGTTTTATTGGTGAAGTAGGCAAGTTTGGCAAGGCAAGTTTATTTATATAGCACATTTCATACACTATGGTAATTCAAAGTGCTTTCCACAGAAAAGGGAATTAAAAGAGATACAAAGATGATACAGTTATAAAAAGGAATTAAAAGAATAAAAGATGATACACAGATAAATTTACGTAAGTTTTAAACTTTTTTTATTCATTATCCAGAATGGAAGCACAGCTGAAAGGCTTGTTTGAGCTGCGCCCTCTACTGTACACGTGTGAATTCACATTTTTACCTCAGCCTGAGGCTTATTATTTCAATTTTGGTGTGAAAGGGTCTTTTCACAAAAATATTCACAAAAATAGAATTTTTTTGTTATAAAAAAACCCCCCAAAAAATAAGCCCAGACCAGGTGAGAAAAAGTAATGCAAAAGTAACGTAACACATTACTTTTCTTAAAAAGTAACTAAGTAACGCAATTAGTTACTTTTTAAGGGAGTAACGCAATATTGTAATGCATTACTTTTCAAAGTAACTTTCCCCAACACTGATTATAGTTAGGTTAAAGTTTATTTCGATGGTCCATGTTAGACATTCTAAGTAACTTTGCAACTACATCTCAACTACCTCTCATTAGAGTATTAGTAGACTGTTAGGTTATAGGGTAAGGTGTTAGGCTTTACACATAGTAGAATGTCTAAAGTTGACCATTGAAATAAAGTGCTATAGTTTTTATAAACATTTCGAATTAGCTTTTATTTTATTTTTTTTATTACTATTTAGGTTTCATTTATTTCCAGTTAGTAATTTTTAGCACTTTAACTTATTCAGATAGTTGCCAAGGCAGCATTTCTAATTTTAGTTTAGTTTTTCAGTTTCAATAAGTCTAATATTTATACTTTTTTTTTATTTTATTTCAGCTTTATTTCAGTATTTTTCAGTTTATTTTTTTATATTTAGTTAACAATAATAACCCAGGCCCCTACACAATGAACAAAAAAAATGGTGTAGGATTTCAACATTTTAGTTCACAATGTATGTCCCCTTTAAACCACCCGTACACACACACACACACACACACACACTCAAGCGTACACAAATACAAACACATGCACGCAAGAAAGATATTTTGAGAGTGCCATCTGCAGTCGTGCCAACACAGACTGAAGTTCCTGTAGATGTCTCTCTTGTTGATCAATCCTTAATTATTCCCTCGACTCCTCTTCTGGCTCACTGCCCTTCAATCCCACACTCTTAATTACTTTTTTTAAAGAGAAACAAACAATTATGCAAAGATCTTCACTCCCTTTATTTATGGAGAAATACCTTTGGGAGGAAGAGTGGGGCAAGAGAAAAGTTAATAAGAGCTCATCCTTCTCTTTTTTACAAGATAAATGAATTGATAAACAAAACACCTCCCTAGACTTGCGGCCTGACAGCAGGCAGAGTCCCAGAAGGCATTGCAGCATCAGTGGATTTTTGTCTGAGCAATGTGATTGGATAGATCCATGGTTCCAGTGTGGCCGGGAGTCACAATCGGACGTGGCACTGTTGGAATCTCTTGGACCGGTCGATGGGACTGTATTTAATGGCTGCTGTTGCTTCCTGCTTGTACACGATAGTGTTGAATGAATTAGATTTGTGGCCTCTGCGGCTCACAGATCATCCATGAATAAATATTACAGCATATATTTATGACGTATTGATTTGCCTCCGTGCTCAGACGGAGTGCTGATTATGTACAGCAGGCGTTTTGTGAGTCGAGGGAGTGTGCGGTGCCGTGTGCCGTTCTGCTTTGCTCTGAAGAAGAACAGTAACTATTAGCTGAAGTCAGTGTGACTTTGGTTATAGGTCATCTCTCATTAATATGAGGTGATTTCAACAAGCTACCTCTTATACCTCAGATGACCACACTAATTAAAACTCTCTCATTTTCTCTCCCTCACAGCTCTCCCCCCCTTCTAATAATCCATCCCTTACAAACTCTTTTGCAGTCCTTTTCCTTAATGCCCATTACTTACATTCCATTAAAATTCCAGTTAGGAGAACTTTACCAGGAGGAAAACCTAATAGGTTTTTAACATAGATGTTGTATAAAAACTGTTTAAAACAACTCCCAAGATGCTGGCATAATATTAGGTATACCTTTCCCTAATGTTTTCTACTTTAGCGTGCTTGTGTATCTTATTAAAAGATCCATCCTGGACACCGAGAACAAATCCAATCAGACCCTCAATGACCCCCTTCCACATTTAAACAGCAGGGTTGTGCACCCTTCAAAACAGAATTGAAAATGCATATTAAATTCCAATTCAGTTCTTGAATCTGAACTGACAACTACCAAACAGGAACTAGATTTGAATGTGAATTGAGGAAGTATATATATAATAAATTCATATAAGCATTATTCATAGAATTCATTAAGTGCTACAGTGTATTTTTTTGAATGTCAGTGTGAGAGCCTTGTTTAAAAAAATCATTTTAAATGTTTTGATGGAAAAACACTACAACCCCCCCCCCTCCCCGCCACACACACACAAACACACACAGTAAATTTCACTTCCAATTCATCTCCTGTTTAGTCTTCAAACAACTGAATTAAGTCTTTCATTCTAGTACAGCAAACTTTCTCTGACGATTTCTCTGAACATTCCCCTCTGTTTTACACAGATCAGCCAACTGCTCAGGAAGAACAAAAATGTTTTTGTTTACATGCATAATATGTGTAACAGTTTGGGGCCCCCAAGTGGTCAGAGACCCCTGGCCGCTGTGCCCCATTGGATTGTATACATGTTTGTTTCTCCATGATGTCTAAAGTGCCCAATGTGTAGCAATGTTAATGAAAATAAATGTGTGCATAGAGAGGGGGCGTGGAACAGATCGATAGGTTAGCATCACCCGAGCAGGGAAAGGGGGTGATTATTGCTGATCGGGACCCACAGGAGATCAATGACTCTCACTCCGAGGCTTATCCTCTGATGGATCCTCTTTTGCATATAATCTGTCCACACAGAATAGGGCTATGAGACATGTTTATATAACCTCATACTGATGGCACATGACTCTAAAGGGATAGTTCACCCAAAAATGACAATTCTGTCATCATTTACTCTCAGCCCTCATGTTGCTACAAACCTGTATGAGTATCTTTCCATTTTGTAAAATATTTTGTTAATTTTTTTTTTGTTTTTTTATTTGGCCATACAATGAAAGTCAGCAAGGTCCAAAGTATTTTTGGTGAACTATCCCTTTAAATGTGAAGTGTGTAACTTCCATTAGAGGCATCAGATGGAATGGACTCGATGCACAAATGCTGCTTACGTATTTCCGGTTGAATCTCAGCCAGTGACTTCACTTCCGTATAGCGCGAAGTGTACTAGCGGCAGAACTCCTGACGTACTGCAAACAAATTATTCTTTTATCAATATAAAAATATATAACATGTCATTAGTTATTGCTTCCTGAAAGTTTAAATATTAACAGTGGAAGACGGTAGTGTCGTGGGCTATTACTCACCTTATTCTAGTAGAATATCTACTTCTTTTCAGCACAATGCCCTTAATAAAAGCATGGGCAAAGTATTGAAAAGTAAACTAGTAACATCCCCGTAAGTTTTATACCCTTGCCTATTCCTCAGTGCATTCACACTCTTCTCAACAATAAAAAAGAACAGCACAATATATTAATTAAAATAATATTTAGTAGAGAAATGGTGGATGAAAGAATTAGCATTTATTTGTACAAATGTAAATATAAATTACTTTGATACTTTGGTGTTACCTGCAATGCAGTAATGTGAACATAAATATGAACAACTTTGATACTGTCACATGTCTGTCTGCTTGTTTGGTCTTCCTGTTGTGTTTTGATTCTGTCACATGTTCCTTTGTCTTAGTTTCCCGCCACTTGTCTGTTTCCTAGTTTACCCTCGTTAGTTTAGTTCTGTTCAGCTGTGTTTAGTTAATTATCTCGTTTCTGTCTACTATTTAAGTTCCTCTTGTTCACTCAGTCTTTGCTTAGTCACTGTTATGTAAGGTTGTGTTTCTGTTGCCTGTTTGCATGGTCCTGTGAAGTTAAGATTAAAGTTTATGTTTGATTGTGATCTTCTGAGTCTTCAGCCTGTTCCTGGGTCACCAACTGTGACAGATACAGTGTCACCTGCTCTGTTGTAATGCAAAAATGTCAATATAAATTACTTTGATACTAGCACTGCAGTGATGTAAACATGTTAATATAAATTACTTTGATAAAGTGTTAAACAATTCCTGTACAACATTGTGTATATACAAAAAGACTCCATCTTCGCTATGGACAAACAGACAGATGGGTCAACAAGTGGCAGAGGTGGGGCATTTTGATGGTGAGTAATGTTGTGGATTTTTGGTGCTGGTATGACAACACACTCCCAGCCCGAACTTTTCCAAAGGTGGACTCCACTAATAAATCCTCACTGAACATCCTGATTGTGGTGACCAAAGGGGAGGTATTGCTGGCAAAGTCCTAATACAGTTTGGCCCCTTTGAAGACTGAGAGGTCAGGCAGCTCGCTGGGGATGCATCTATAAATGGTACTCCTGAAATAAAAACAAAGTATTAAAGTAAATTCCTTAGTTTTTAATCAGTCTGACCTTTGATATTTTACATTTATATTCATCTTCCTTAGTAGTCACCTTTTATTTATATAGCACTTTTTACAATGCAGATTGTTTCAAAGCAGCTTCACAGTGTTAACAGGAAAATAACGCAACAGAATTTGATTCGGCTGTACAGCTGCTCTGGAGAAAACAGTGATTGTCATCCAGCTCAGTTTAACTATCCTATGTTGTCAATGTGGGCAGATCAGTAATATAGTTGACTATTTATTGTCCCCAACTAAGCAAGCCAAAGGCAAAAGAGGCGACGGTGGCAAGGAACCAAAACTCCATCAGGTGACACAACAGGAAAAAACCTTGAGAGAAACCAAGCTCAGGCGGGGTGGTACGAGTTTGAATTATTTGACATAATTGGATGTCATGCAATGTTTTTGTCTGGTTAGAAAAGAATAATGCTTAGTAATCTCTTAAGCTCTGTAATATTTAAAACAAAACTCTGGTAGTGTGACAGTCCATTTGTTATATCTCTGATTTCATACAGTAGGTATTTTATAAATTGAGAAGCATAATGTACAGTTTTATGTACAGTATATTGATGAATTTACTGATTATAGTGGGTAAATCCAGAAATCCTATATATCATACAGAGCAGAGGTTGTGTTCTGTTCCGTCTCATCTATAATCTTTCTGACTACGCCAATAAAAAATTATTTGAACTAAAAGCATGCAATTTGATAATTCACTTAAACTTACCATTCTTCTAGGTTTCTGCCAGCTCTGTTTGCTTTCAGTACAGCTATGAACAGGAGGGATTTCACTGAGTAGTGTGCTGTCTGGTACAGTAGTGCAATAGTGTGGTTGCACAGTGCTGTCCCAGAATCATAGGAACAACTGTTGTGGGACAGTAATACAGGCTGGGAGTCTGTGAAGATAATTCAATTGAATTATGACAAAAGTCATGAATTAATATTCTAATTAGGTTTTTTTTTTTTTTTTTTTTAAAAACATACCCATATACTGTAATGAGTACTATACCTAAATTTAAAAACTTAAGCTCTATGAACCTTTTTATGAAATAGTTTCACTATGCCTGTCTTTGTACAGAAACCTCAAAAACGACTGTATAAAATAAGCATTTAATTCAGATTTAAGCTAATATCTTGAATCTTCTCAACTATGTGGCTTCTGCCTTCCTCATTGACCTGAAACACATTACCCCCACACTTCTCTCATTGTCACCTGATTCTTGTACTGAGAAATTTATTAATATTATAGTTAATATTCATAGTCCAAAAAATCATATATGTTGCATAAACAAGCACATCTGTCAAAAGGAATACAATATACGTAAACACGTTAACTAGATGAAAACAAATAATGAATGGTCAGAAACTGGGACTTCGCTCATTGGACATAGCACAAAAATACCCTCAAAGTGTCGATGTAATTCGAAACTTCTCCTTCCTGTTAGGAATGACAGCTGACTGCCTCATAATGCGATTAACATCGTTCACAGTAATCCGGGGAAGCTCTTTTAAACAGCAAGTGTAAAATATCATCTTCTGTGCTGTCTCCACATTTAACCAATAGTGAAAATGGCTTCCGGCGCTGTGCTGGATGTAACTGAGCTGGCTGAGACAAAATGCGGAAGTGATCGTGCATAGAGTCCATTGAATGAATAATGACAGTTTTCAAACACACTTCCCAAACTCTCCCCCTGCCTGCCATTGGTCAGGAAAACAGATAACCCCTGCCCCATATGCACGGCATTGGTCAAGCCAGTGTTGCTATGTTGGGCTGGTCGGGATTCTCAAACAAACAGTTTTGATACCACCACAGAGACAAAGTTGCTGCAACCGAAATGGAATACTTCCCTACTATAAAGTATGCGGACAACAGTACGCCAACAGAGTAGTATGTCTGAATTCATAGTATTCGAAAAACCATAGGTGAAAAGTCCCCAGATGACCTACTGATCTAAAAGCCTTTAATACGGGCTTGGTTTCATCTGTGTGTGTGTGTGTGTGTAAGAGAGAGAAAGATTGTGTTAACCTGATTCTGCACACAGTGATTCTCTCAAGTGCACTTGACATTTCATGTGTTGCCAGGCACAGTGGGCCACATCTGTTCCCTTTGCATTATTGTTTCAGAGAGCACTGACTCCTGCCATGATACTAACATAATCCTCTAATAACAAACAAGGCAACAGCATTCTGCTAGTGTTTACTTCAGTCCATACTATTCAAACAAGCCTTTTGAACAGTGCCTATGACCAACAGCCTTCGCACAGAAGGAAGTTCTGTCATGCTGTTTCAATAAAAGCTGGTAATTCATGAACACTGTGGTTCTTGATTATTCTTGTGAATTTTGTTTACATGCTATTGGTCAAAGCACCCAGCCAGGACCCTTTCAGAATCAGGGGCCGAATTCATGAAACACAATAAGAATAAAACTCCTTTTTACTATTATGTTCTTCTCCTTTTCTAACTTAAAGTTGTGATGAAACGGAAGTGGTGAGAGGTTAGATCTTTCGTATTGTAACACATCTAAGTGAAATGGATTATTCAACAAAAACAAAAATGTAGGACAGGGCTTGGATCCATCCATCGGTTATGGATTTAATGGAGGCAGATCTGAATGCAAGCTCGCAGTCGATTATAAGAAATGATCGAGTTATGATATTTTGAGGTCCAAAAAATTGGTAACACTTTATAATAAGGTCTCATTTGTTAACATTACTTAATGCATTAACAACGAACAATATATTCTTACAGCATTAATTAGAAAATGTTAATTAATAAAAATGTTAGTTCACAGTGCATTAAAGGTTCAACAGGTGATTCTCTACAGAAACATTTTTCGTCATGCTGGTTGAAAGTCTCCTCATATCCTGATAGCAATCACTATGTTAAGCGGTCTAAATGTATTTTTATAAATATATATTGTCTGTGGAGACGTGGGACCGTAAAATGTTCGTTCAATTATTCAGTCCGAATGAAATGGAAGCACGTGTTCCCTGACAGTAAACGTGTGTTTGCATGCCACTGCACAGCCTGTTCACGCAGACATCATACGTCATCAGCGCATTCACATACGCTTTGCAGACAGAGTGAGAATGGCAAGTAAACAGTTGTTTACGTTCATTATTGTAGTACTGTTACTCACTGTACTGTAAAGTTTTCTCACCAGTGAACGACACGATGTAATCCAATAAGGTTGCCTCTGCCGGCCGTCTCGCTTCTGGTTTGTGTGCATTCATGTGTTTTGGAGGAGGCGTGGCTTTGGACAGCAATTTGCAGGAAGGGTGGGATTGTATGCTTTCAATGCTAGCAGGCTAAAGTTAGCATTTCCCAGATCACCTATTGCACCTTTAACAAATGTTAACAGATATAAAATTCAACCTTAAAAAATGTATTGCTCATTGTTAGTTTGTGTTAACTAATGTTAACAAATTAACCTTAATGTGTTGCCAAACAATTAAAAGTGAAACATATGCATAGATGAATCGTGCACTATAAGATCAATAACATGCATTTAAAAAAAAGATGAAGATGAATTTTTGGTAAAACTTTATTTTGATGGACCCTTTTGAATATTCTTTTGTCTTCCTCTTACTGGTTAAACTTGTTGACATGCATGTATTGACATGGTTGTAACAACTGATCCTCAAGAGGGTGATAGAGTTACATTCAGATGTCGCTGACATTAAACCGGATGTGATATTATTCAGATAAATTGCTATAAACATATTGACTTTAACTGATTTGCTCAGCAATATTCTCTTCAAACTGTTGCTGAAAGAGAAAACCCACCATAGATAGAAGACCAAATTTATGTTAATTCACACTATAGCAGCCCTTGCTGCAACGATAAAAATGCAACGCACACTGTACTTGTGTTGCGTTATAAATTGTGGTCATACCACTGATCTATATAAATGACTGGATTGCTCATCGCGTTCTAAACTGCCATCAGGCAGTGAAGCCACTGGAAGTGTTCGAGCGGCCATCTTACTATTCCCTACCAACAGAGAGCATCATTGACGTACAGCCAAAATATTGACCTAAAATCTCAGTCTCACAGAATTAGTTTTACGATATATGTATTGTAAATGAATTGTTACTTCAGATGTTATCTGTAATGTTTATGGTCTTTTCAGAGAGGATAAGTCATATATTGAAATCGTTAATGTGGGTGTGTCTACTGCACACTGCCGACACAGGTAACGTAACTGAACTAACACAAAAATATATTTATGTATGTAATTAATTATGGAGGAAATATTAAACATTAACGTACATCTGTGTTTAGCTGCAGAAATTGATTCAAATAGCGTATACAATAAATATTAATACAAGCCTCTATATTGCACTATATTGTATTAGAATTCAAAGTTTGCCATGCATCATCTCGGAAATAAAGCAGTCAGCGTTATCTGCCTGAATAAGTTATGATGTGTGTATTTTATTTCCTGATTGAGCAACATCTATTTCAGACTCTTAAAGACAGCGCAAATTTATGCCGTTTACAGTTTCCATATGAGTATGTGTTATATGAGTATAAGTATGTGCTATGTATGCCATGTTGTTGAATTAAATATTTATTTAATCATCGTTTAAATCATTAACTGCTTCAAAATGCATGCTGTTAACTAAATCATTGTTGAAACATTTGCAGTTAGCCTACTGTATGAATAAAAACAATACTACAGCACAACATAAATACATAAACACAACAGTACAATGCATGGGCGTCGGAAGCAAAAACAATGTGGGTGGGTCCCCCTGAAATTTTTATTGGAGTAGATGCAATTTACATTAAGTGCAAATAGTCCGCATCGTTTACTAAACGTCTGGTTGGGCCAGACAAAAGTACAAAATTCAACAAATCATTTATAGTGACAATAGTGTAGGGGTAAGATGCATGGCAGCAAGTTTTGACGCAAATCGACCCGAGGTTCAAATCCGCCTTTTGCCGAACTCGCTCTACTCCCTTTTCCTATCACATATCAGATCGGAAAGGCATTTATTTTCAATAAAAATTAAGAAAACATTCGAAAAGTGGAAATAAAGCGTCTAACGCGTGTTTAATAATAAAGTGTTTATTGGTTAGGGGTTTATTGGTTGAGTGGGTCCAATATCATTGGTCTTAAAAAGTGGGTGGGTCTTGTCCCACCCACATACAATGGTTCTGACGCCCATGGTATAATGCGATTCCAGGTTACAAGGCATAAATCTTTATTCCGATTTCAAAATGCGCGCTTTGACATCTGTAATATATACGCTGAAGTCCGCCCGCCGAGCTGATGTTCACTACTACATTTACATTTAATCATTTAGCAGACGCTTTTATCCAAAGCGACTTACAAATGAGGAGAGCAATAGAAGCAATCAGACAAACAAGGGGGAACAGCATGCAAGTGCTGTAACAAGTCTCAGTTAGTCTAGCGCAGTACACATACAGTTTTTTTTTTTTTTTAAATAAACAAACAGAAAAACGAATAGAATAGTTAAGTGCTAGTCTTAATGAATATGAACGTAACTTTTTAATAAGCAGGGGAAATTCCTGACTTTAAACGAATAACCATTTACATGCAGGGCGTTTGTGTTGTATGAATGTACAGGGAGACTTCAGATATAAAAACGGTGTCTCCTTAGTAAATGATTTCCCCCACACCCCTGATTTCTGTTTTGGATATCAACACAGTTGTGATTACCTGCGGTTTCATACCTACAGCTGAATCACATAGTCGTACAGATATTAAGTGCAACAGCCCCCTTGCTAGTGTGATATTTCTTAATTGAAGCAAACATATTATGCTCATTTCCACTATCCTTCATTACACGGGGAAACAAATGAGGCTGTGCCAGGTCTTGAGTGGGACGAGTGAACCCTTGAGTGTTAATGAGCACACCCCTAATGACATGGTGATGACAGCGCCAGTGGACTTTAATTGGGGACATACAGATTAACAATCACAGTAGAAACCAAAGGTGTGTAAGCTGCGTACGTGAGGATTGAGAGGCTCTGTCATGCGTCCAACACCCACTAGAAACCAATTCTCATTTTCACTTATGCAGAGTTAATTAGTCTCCACAGTGAGAGTAATGGGATAAATGTGCATCGAGGAGAAAGAGAGCGAGTGACAGAGAGAAGACAAAGGACGAGAGAGTGAGAGAAGGATTGTGTTTCCGTGACAGCTCGGTGTGGAGGACTGAAAAAGATCATTTGGTATGAGTGAGTGCCATCCCCAATTACTCCTTATTGCTTTTAGAGGACAGAGAGTAGGAGGCCGTAAATGAAATTCACGTGGCATGATGGCCGTTTTTATAAGACCGCCGAAGTGAAGGTCACCGTGTTCAAGTCTGAATTAAATTTTGATTGATTTATTTACTGATAGGGTGTGGGCTTTCATTTTCCTCGCCGGGGTCATTGGAGATGAGCACGATTTGTCTCTGTGTTCAACAATATCCACACCGTTTAATACGGATCAGGATTTCATATTTCAAACGTGTGTCAAAATGTGAAAGTTCCTCATTCAATTCCCTCATGTTTTCAACTTTTCAACTCAGTTTACAACTTACTAAGGCTGTGTTCACACCGCAGCAGAATACAGTTGTCAGTCCTGCTTTAGAGCACAAAATACGGTTATTAGGCTTGCTGTGGTAGTCAGTGTTACCGGTGTTACACTGTATTCGGCCGTACTCCGATAACACTACTTGCCCACTGTCATTTGCCTTTTTTTTATAGAAATAAAAAAAAACAAAAAACATTTAGTTCAGTTGGACAATGGACGCTGCAATTATAAACTGAAAAAAGTGAGCTGAAGAGTGGCTGCACAGTGCAACAGGAGGCAGATTTTACTCATCACGTGACGAATGTAAGGAGAGATGACTGACAAGACGATGGCAGAGAATTTGGTGCACAACAGATCCTGAGCGTCATTGACAAATATCTTATGTAAAATGTGCGGTCAGTATCATCACCCCTATACACAGAGTACGCGTGATCGTGAAATTGGAAGCTACAGTGAAAAGCGAGCATGCATTAAAAGTGATTTCAATACCCCACATACTGATAGCGGCTCCCTGACGCCCACAAATTATATACAACAACCCTTACCCACCCTCCCAACCAGTGTTATCAATACCGGTGTAGTCGCAAGTTTATTTACCGGTGTGAAAATTTCCTCACTGTGACATCCCTATAACGGTTAGGTAAGGTTACACATGGTTAGGTTATAAATGGGAGTGACACTGCATTCTATAACCCAAACTGAACATTTAAATGGATAGTTCACCAAAAGATTTGTTTGGTTAGCATGTCATGTGTGAACGTAAACATCTCATGTCAATGCTGCTTTAAATCAGTAATTACTGTAAACAAAAGACTAAAACAAAATGGACTTGATTTGGGGAGCTAGGTATCTCTCCCATAACCCCTGCAGACAGCAGGCTTCTTATTACATTGAGATAAGCACCGAGGGAGTATGTACACTCTCAGTTTTATTGGCCCATAAAGGCAAACTGATGGTCATTTCTGCTTAAGTTGTTACAAGTAAGTAGCTTAAAGAGAACTTATATACTGGAGATGTAACTGTACATTTCAGTCTCTCACAATGAGTCATTGCCTCACTGTTTTCTCTCTGTGAGGCCTGACAATGATCCATACAGCACTCACAAACAGCTATTACACAAATCCAGCATCTGCTCCCTGGGGTTCTCTCAGGAGGGTGCTGAGGTGGATCCAAATTCACAGTGTATTTTGTAACTGTTATCCTGTAGGGGCAGACAGTTCTCTGAAACAGCAGAAGTTACTGTGCTTCCAAATTGAAATGAATAGTGAGGGTTGCTGAACTTTTCGTAGAAGCACTTTCTGTCTGAAAAAAAGATGACGAAAAGTAGAGATGCACCGATTGCAATTTTCTTGGCCAATTCCGATTTCCAATTTTTTGTTAGTGAGATCGGCCGATACCGATTTTTGCAGATTCCGATTTTCTTTCTAAGAACTATAATTGACAGCATATACAAACAAAAATCCACTTTTTCTTCAAAGCAAAATTTTATTTTTATTATAAAATAAATTATTAAACATTACAACAGGATCTTGCATTTGACTGTCTTAATGAGTGAGTCATTGAATCATTCAACGATTCATTCAAACATCTGATTCATTCAGGTCTTCTCTCACTTAAACAACTCTCAAAAAATAAGTGTTCTGTGCCTGGAAAGAAGTAGAAATAACAAATAACTGAAAATCAGTTGCTTTATGAAACAAAACATTATAAATTGACCTTTTTCTCTTTTTTTACTTGTCTTACAAAAGTCAAAAGATCCTATGAATGAACAAACCTGAAGTGTACAATACTCCTCCAAATAATAATAGTTCAGTAATTGGGTAATAAATGTTGCCAGCATATGTACAGGCAAATGCTAATTGAGCATTAATGGCAAGTTTTTCTTCACAAACAGAAGCATATCTGCCTTGTCACCTGATAATCGATTTCTCTTTTCATCTATCATATTTCCAGCCAAGCTAAACAAGCGCTCACTTTCAACGCTTGTACATGGAGCAGAGAGGTAGGCTCGGGCAAGTGGAGCAAGTGCAGGGAAACGATCTTTGTTGATCCTCCAGTAGGCCAATGCGTTTTCGCTTCTTCTGCTGGGCATCTCATTGAGGTAGCTCTGTACCTGCACAGATGAGGGGCTGGCCAGCAACTGCTCCACCTCAGCATTCTCCTTCAGTATTTCATCATGTACTGAAAGTAGTAGACTACATGGCTTTTTGGCGGCAGGTGCTTCTGTGACAAGTACCTTGTACCTTTTGCGTAAACAAAGACTAGAAGGATTAGTCAAATGTGTTTCAATTATAGCTAGGAAAACATAGAGCATATGTCAGGGATCAGTAAGGAAAATGGGAGCAAGGACTCAAGTGCAGGAAGAAGGATGGTGTTTATTTAAATAATAATATAAACAGAAACAAATAAACAAAAACAACCCACGAGGGAAAAAGAGGAAAAAAAAAGAAAAAAAAAGAAAAGAAAAAAACCTACACTTACGAACACAGAGCAGGGAACCATAAGGCAAAACATAAGTACATGACAGGTGACAGGTAACAGAAGACATCAGACAACGATCCAGCACAGGACTGCAAACACAAGGACACTATAAGGGTAACGAATCAGGCAGGAGATGAAGGAAAACAGGTGGGGCCAATTAAACAATAACCAGATAACAAGATGGGCGGGGTGACAAGAGACCAGAGACATGACATAATACCAAAACATGACAAACACACCACATGTGCTACACAGGACCAGACAGACATGTGACAGCATAACTATTAACCTATAGCTATGTTCTTCCAGTTTATTTATTGTGCTACACTCAAGTTTTTAATATGATGATTTATTGGCAATAATTGTATTTTGTATTATTATTATTATTATAATTATTATTATTAGTAGTAGTAATAACAGTAGTAGTAGATATATAGTAACAGAAATATAATCATCATCATGTTAGCATATAACTGTTGGGAATATAACCTACCTGGGATCAATAACAGTGGCCAAAGTATACAGTGGCTGCTTTTCAATGTTGCTGAAACGCCTCTGCACCGCCTCCAGCAGTGTGGTTTTTGCAGTGCCCACTCCACGATCTGTGTCTGCCCTTTTCTCCAGAAGCCGCTTAAGTGCAGTTATGGCTGGAATGACGTCAGCGGCTGTTGCTGTCGAGGAGCTCATTTCTTTTGTGAGTTCCTCAAAAGGTGCGAGCAGGCTCATGACGCTCTCAATAAGCCCCCACTGATGCGCGTTGAGTGTGGCTGGCAGATCATGTTCCGCAGCGTATGCCCCCAAAGCACGTCTCTGTTCCACCAGCGATTGCAGCATATAGTATGTGCTATTCCATCTAGTTGGAATATCTTGCTGCAGTCTTTTACTGGGCTGACCCAACTGTGCCTGAATGTCATGAAGTCGTGAATAAGCGAGTGTTTAAAATGTCCGACAATCTTCCTTCCAGTTGCCACTACATCAGTGATGCTTCACTGGGACAGCAGCCCCTCAGTCACAACGAGCTGTAACGTATGTGCCATGCAGGGCAAACTCGGCAGGTTGCCTTCGTCAAGTGCTTTGCTTATGTTTCTGCCATTGTCACGAAGCACAACATGAATCCTGTTCTTGTCTAATCCCCACATCATGTCAAATGTTGCTGCTATGTTGGCAGCAGTATGAGACCCCATCATTTCTTGACAGTGCAAAAGTACTTGTTGTTGCTGGAAATCTTTGTCCACCCAGGTAGCAGTCAGGCTCAACATTGACATTAAGCTTATGTTAGATGTCAAAATATCAGTTGTAAAACTGATTGCTGTTTCGGGCTTGGCTTGTAACAGGCTGCGTGTGTGACATGACACGAGATTAAACAGTTCCGGTAGTGCGACATCGGAAAAGTACCGCCTACTCGGTATTGTGTATTTTGGGCTTAGAAAATGTATCAGATTTCTGAAGCCTCTGTCCTCAACTATGAAGAAGGGCTGGTCATCCAGCGCCATGAATTCCATAATTTTCTTCGTAATTGCTTTGGTCTTTTCGCTGCTTATACCAAGGAAAGATAGGAGAGACTGCTGACCTGTGGCTGGCTCTGAGCTCTGGCCAGCTTTAGCCGTTTTACCTTTACTACCTTCTTCAAACTGGGCATGTTCCGCGGGGTGATGGAGTTTTAAGTGTCTAATTAGGTTTGTCGCGTTGTGCGCTTTCCTGGTGGTTCCCCCGCGGTTTATTTTAACCTTACAAGTTTTACAAATCGCATAATGGTCTTCTTCGCTCACAGTGAAAAACTTCCATGCCAACGCTGTGAGCGCGAGCGTGGCTGTGACGTCAACGTCGTGGCCGCGCTCGTGCTCACAGCCGCATGTAGACGGATCGGCTCAAAATCGGAGACACGTGAGACTGATCGGCCGATCACCGATCAGGGCCGATCATGCAGAAAATCGTCCGATTCCAATTCCTGGCCGATCAATCGGTGCATCTCTAACGAAAAGTAACTGTAAATGGCTAAATTTACTGTACCTTAAGCAAGAACAAAAACATGGAGAAAGTAGACAATATGGAAATATATAATATATAATAATAATTAGGCTGTTGACACAAATTTCACGATTCGATTTCGATTCACAAGCTTGCAGTTCAATTCGATTTCGTTTCCGATTTGATTCGATTTAATATCGATTATTTTGGATATATATCAGGTACAATATATGCCAAATTTTCTCAAGGAAAACAAATCTCTTAACTAATGCTGTAAACTATGGGAGTCAGTCGGTACTACATAGCCTACTATAATATTGAAGATAAAAATTAACTGAATTGTATACAAACACTTAAATTACACTCAATTATGTTTTTTTTTTATAATAATAAAGTTATAATATTAACTTTACAATCACATAATCATATTTCTACTCCAATTCATTTTTTTGAAATATAAACATTTAAATGGTGGCTGTCATAAAAACTTGCCATATTAATTCAGACATGCATTAAATTAAAAAATATAATGAATATGTAATGTGGTGCATATATTTATCAAAATGCTCCTCTCTAGAGTTAATTATTCTAGCTGACTAACGAGTTTATGGTTACTGGATATGGGATTTCTGAGGTAAATGTGACGTTACGTGACATTGTTTACAAGCTGTTTTACTGACGTCTTTCCGCGGTTGAAACACTGATTGAGCGATTCCATGTGACATGATATGGATTTCGGTAAGTTGTACTGTATCTTTTAACACACTTTTAGATGCTCGTTCATGTTTATTTCGCGCTGTAACATCTCAGTTACTAACGTAACCTCGGTTCCCTGAGAGAAGGGAACGAGTATTGCGTAAGTTGAAGTCAAAAATTATCCTTATAATTTTATATATGTAAAACGCAGTGCAGCTGCACAGCAGACCCAAGCAGAGCATACTAGCGCGCTGATTGGCTGTGCTGCAGCAACTGCACAAACCTATGGCGAGGCGGCTGAGACGCGCGAACCAATCAGGTCGCTTCGCGCCCTAGCACGTCAGCGCCTGCCAGAATGGCCGTGGCCTACGGCTATAAAAGCCCCTCTTTTGCCATAGGATTCAGGTTAAATCGACTGAAGCGATCCCCTGATCTAAGCACAATAGCACGGCGGGTTACGCAATACTCGTTCCCTTCTCTCAGGGAACCGAGGTTACGTTAGTAACCGAGACGTTCCCTTTCGAGAGTACTCTCGTATTGCGTAAGTTAGCTTACACTATGGGAACCCAATTTAAAACGCTGTGCGTGCTTATAAACTTCACCCCATACTATGGCCTGGGGTGAGAGCCCGAGGCCCATAGAAGAGAAAAAGTTATGAGTCCCAAAAAGAGGCCAATGAATGGTGGTATATAAGGGTATATGCAGGAAAAAATTTATATTCCTGTGTCATATAATTTAGATAAAACTAGACAGGACAGCGTCAGGCCTTATAGTTGTTGTAAATGTGTTATACATTTGTCTATATGGAAAAAACCCTAGCTTGCAAAGCGGGTTATAGAATTTAATAAATGTGGACGGAGAGGCCCAGCCTGCCGCCGCACAGATATCTTCAAGTGGTATTCCACTGGACAAAGCCCATGACGAGGCCATGCCTCTAGTGGAATGAGCTCTGACGCCTATGGGGCAGCAGAGACCTCTTGACTCGTAAGCCAGCGAGATCCCATCTACTATCCATCGCGACAATCTCTGCTTCGTGATCGCGCACCCTCTGGTGCGGCCGCCAAAGCATACGAAGAGCTGTTCCGACTGCCTAGATGCGGCAGAATGCCCTAAATAAACTGACGGGACAGAGTAGATTCGCGTCTCTTTCGTCCTCAGACGAGGGAAGAGCTGATAGCGAAATGACCTGTGCCCTGAACGGAGTGGAGAGCACTTTGGGTACATACCCGTGTCTTGGTTTGATGACAACTCTGGAGTCGTTAGGCCCAAACTCAAGGCAGGAAGCGCTCACCGAGAGCGCATGTAAATCACCAACTCGCTTGACTGAAGCTAGTGCAAGCAAGAGAGCAGTTTTGAGCGAAAGGTGCTTCAGGCTCACAGACTGAAGCGGCTCAAATGGGGCACCTTTCATGGCTTCCAGGACCGTGGAAAGGTCCCATATAGGAACCGATGGGGGTCGAGGCGGGTTCAGCCTCCTAGCTCCTCTGAGGAAGCGCACGACTACGTCGCTTCTCCCCAGTGACTGTCCGGCCACATGAGCGTGAAACGCTGCTATGGCCGCCACACATACTTTGAGCGTGGAAGGGGAGCGACCTGCGTCCAAAAGCTCTTGAAGAAAGGAGAGCACTTCTGTCACTCCACACAAGTGTGGGTCCAGGTTCTGCGCTGCATATCAGCTTAAGAACACTGACCATTTTAGAGCGTAAAGCCGCCTGGTTGAAGGCGCTCTCGCTTCAGAAATAGTATTCAGCTCCCCTTCTGGGAGGTTCCCGGGTATCCGTTGATGGGCCACACATGAAGGGCCCACAAGTCGGGATGGGGATGCCACATCATCCCCTTCGCCTGCGTGAGGAGGTCGCTATTCAGCGGTATCAGCCATGGGGCTGTTTCTAGCAGCTGAGTCAACTCTGAGAACCATAGTTGGTTCCTTCAGAGAGGGGCTATTAAAAGCACTCCACACTTGCTCTCCCTGATCCGTTTGATGACCTGAGGTAACATCGAGACCGGAGGGAATGCATACAGCGGGCGGCTGAGCCAGTCGTGGGCCAGCGCACCCCTGCTCTTGGAGAAAAATGTTGGGCAATGAGCATTGTCTTCTGAGGCGAAGAGATCGACCTCTGCCTTGCCGAAGAAGCTCCAAATTAACTGAACCGTTTGTGGGTGAAAAGACCAGTCCCCTGGGGGAATTTTGTCTCTGGATAGCATATACGGGCCCTGGTTCAGAATGCCTGGCACATGCGCTGCCCTTAGCGAGCGCTGGTTGTGCTGAGCCCATAAAAGGAGGCGTTTGGCCATGGTGTGCAGGTTGCTTGACCTGAGTCCACCCTGGCGATTTATATAGAATACCACTGACATGTTGTCCGTTCGGACCAGGACGTGGTGATCCTTTATGTATGGGAGGAAAGCTCTTAGTGACAGATCGACCACTCTCATCTCTAGACAGTTTATGTGCAGCCGCCTCTCTGAGCTTGACCAAAAGCCGGAGATGGGCCTGCCCTCGTGCAGGGCACCCCAACCTAGGTTGGATGCATCTGTCAAGATCACTTTCCATTTCGAGACCGTGCCCATACTCACGCCAGACTGGTACCAGTTGGCTGCTCTCCAAGGAGCCAGGGCTTTGATACAGCCGTGGTTCACTTTGATGCATAAGTGGCCTGACCGCCATGCGCGAGCCAGGGCGCAGGGTTTTAACCAGCGCTGGAGGGGACGCATACAGTAGGCCCAGTTTGAGTACTGCTGATGCTGAGGCCATGAGGCCTAACATCCTCTGAAAACATTTGAGAGGAGTGTAAGTGCCAGCTTTGAACGATGCCGCTAGGCGCTGGATGGCGAGCGCGCTGTGACGTAAGCCACGCTCTCATCCATATCGAGTCCATGACTGTTTCCAGAAAAGAAATATTCTGGCTAGGAGACAGCGCACTCTTGGAAGTGTTGATCCTGAGACCCAGACATTCTAGATGGCTGAGGAGCCAGGACCTGTGAGTTATTAACTGCGCCTCTGATTGGGCTATAACCAGCCAATCGTCGAGGTAGTTCAGTACTCGCACTCCCCGTAGTCTCAGGGGGGCAAGGGCCGAATCCATGCACTTCGTAAATGTACGGGGTGCTAGGGATAGACCGAATGGTAGGACTGTGTATTGATAAGCCTGACCCTTGAAGGCGAATCTCAAGAATGGCCTGTGGCGGGGTGCTATCTGAATGTGAAAGTAAGCATCTTTCAGATCCACTGAGAAAAACCAATCCCCTGGGCGAATTTGCGCAAGGATTTGTTTCGTTGTCAGCATTCTGAACTAGCGCGTCATAAGCGCTTTGTTCAGATGTCTGAGATCTAGGATGGGTCTGAGACCGCCATCCTTCTTTGTAACGAGGAAGTAGCGACTGTAAAAGCCTGACTTGCTTATTGCTAAGGGGACAGTTTCTACAGCCCCTTTTGCTAACAGTTTCGACACTTTCGTACGAAGCACGTGACTCACGTCGCTTCTCACCGATGTCTCGACATCGCATAGCAAGGGGTTGAATTAAGTCTGGGGACGGGCCGCTTTGTAATAGGTACCCGGTCGCCCAGCTGTTTTGTGCTTAGATCAGGGGATCGCTTCAGTCGATTTAACCTGAATCCTATGCCGTAAGAGGGGCTTTTATAGCCGTAGGCCATGCCCATTCTGGCGGGCGCTGACATGCTAGGGCACAAAGCGACCTGATTGGTTTGCGCGTCTCAGCCGCCTCGCCATAGGTTCGTGCAGTTGCCGCAGCACAGCCAATCAGCGCGCTAGTATGCTCTGCTTGGGTCTGCTGTGCAGCTGCACTGCGTTTTCCATATAAAAAATTATAAGGATAATTTTTGGCATCAATATTCTTGAGAAAAGGAGTTTCTAAAGTCATATACGAATCAGAAAATCTTTAAGACTTATTTAGCTACTGTAGTAAACAACCACCTAGCAACCAGCAAGAAGACCCTAGCAACCACATAGCACCATGCTACAAATAACTCAGAACACCACAGCATCTACACAGCAACGACGCACATCAACCTACAGGTACCACTGTGGCAATGACTTTCGCACAGGTAAACGTCCCTGTAAATACATTTAAAGAAACAAACTTTCTTAAGAGAACATTTCAATGTCGTTTATATACTGACATTACACATTTGTGCTTGAGCAGATGTTTGCCTGTGTCTGTGTGTGTGCGTGTGTGTGTGTGTGTGTGTGTGTGTGTGAGACAAAAGAGTGAAAATGGATGAACTGTGGGAATGGATGAACTTCTCCTGGGAAGTGTGTGTCAGCTCATTGTGCTGTAGAGTGTAAAGGCTTTTCTGCACATTGTCAGAGGAGTTTTAGGACTTGCTGAACTGATGTCACTAATCTGAGGAAGAAGTCTGAGACGTGATGTGAACAGGGAATTTTCAAGGAGACTTGGTAAAAAGTGACACTTTCTTTTTTATGGGCTTCTGGCACTTTTTATTGAAATGACAGTAGAGATAAAGGAAAAGAAATCATGGGGTTTACAACACCAGCACACAATGCAGGCCGGTATCAAACCTGTGGCCTTGTCCATACTAATATGTTTCGTCTAGGGGTGGTCCAATCCACCTTTTTTGCCTCCGATACCGATACCTGTATTGGCCGATACCGATCCGATACTAAAATAATAATTTTAAAAAACAGTGCTGAATTGACCGTTCGCAAAGACCTGCCCCCTTTAGTTACTGTTGCTATGTCCGACAAGCCATGGTGCTCTCACACCACACACTGTGCGTATGGCCAAATTGAGTCTGAGAGCACAGCGGGACCTGGCAACTTGAAGGCGGATCCGCCCCGGAGTCTATTGCTATCGATATGTTCTCACGTAGAGAAAATACATCACGGAGCAAAGAGGACACTGACAACACACCGACAGACAGGACAGAGCAAGTTACTTTCGATATGAAACAGAGTCTCAACTTTAAAATGTTGTAATTTTTTAAGAAATTTAAAAAACAAATACCGTTTTGTGGCTCTTTATTGTGTCGTGATCGCTGTAGCGCCTCAGTTAAAGCTGCTTGTGAACCGATCATCTCTTCCTTCTAGTTCATTGATAAGAATCAAATTAACATGAATGAACACTAAAAGAAATGTTGTTTCAACCGCAGAAAGACGTCAGTACACACCGTTTTTCAAGTTCAAGTCCGCCGACGTTACTCTAGTACTAACTCTCCTGACTGCTTTGTCGGACAAAACGGCCGATTTGGCGATGTGATTGGTCAGATCGCCTGTCAATCATACTCGCGGCGAAGGGTGATTGCCTAATAAACTGTATACCGCACTGTGTGGAAGAGACTGGGATCATTCTTTTGTGAAAGGCATCAGGCTTGACTTAAACATTATTTTCCTAACTTTGTAAAACAATATACAGACACAAATGTAGTGAATTATTTATTAAATAATTGTGCACCAGTGCAACAACTGTAAATAAACCAAGAGCTTTACTAGCTTGGTAGACATTCAAAATAAACAGGAGTCAGGCTGACTTCATTCATGTCATGGCATTCAATATACTTTAAAATTAAAAGACATTTCTTTTAAATTTTAAGCGCAACTTTTTAATGAAGCAGCAACATATTAGAACAAAAAAGGATATTAATAATCTTTCATTGCGCAAAAGCTCTAATACAAAGCGGCACAGAGCGCTTATGCGCATCCCGTGCACAGAATGATGTGCTTGAAGCAACATGCAATCACCACGCGGCGCGCGCAGAGGCAGCGTTTTGCATTGAAAATGTTGTATTTCTGTTTTAGTTAGTATATCAGGTTAAGCTAAAGCTTCAAATAAGTTTGTTTATTTTATTTTTAAATTTCAGCTAACATTTATTTATTTTCAAGTAATAAAATATTTTTTAATGGTTTTAGTTAACTGTTATAACCCTGATACTTTATTGAATAATATGTGTCAAATACTGTTCTTAGTCTTTCCACCTAAGTATGAATTAAATGGGAAAGAAAAATACAGTTTATTGTGTAACCAAAAACGTATATATAATGCGTGACTTTTAATTATAAACAAGCTCGAAATACACACGCCTTACTATTGCAGTTGCAGCTGCTCATTCAAATTCAGATGAGGGAGATAAAATATGCATAAACATCGTAAAGTAAACATTGTCATTATATCTCAGCATTAGTTCATAAACAATTACCTGGCATAAATGTGCGCTATTCATTGATTGCGGTCTGCTCTGAAGCAGCCTGAAGCGCTGTTGCGTGAGCCTGTAGAATGCGCAACAGAGAGCGCCACATTTTCCATTAAATGTGCGCATCTACAGGACATCACTGACAGGTTCTCTTCCCTAATCGTCCTTCCCTAACATTTTTGTCTCGTTTTTATTCGTTGACTAAAATGACAGTAGATTTTCGTCATAGTTTTTGTCATCCAAAACTGGTTTTTATTTAGTTATCGTCTCGTTTTCGTTAGTGAAAAAAGGTCGTTGACGAAAATTATGACGAAAATTATTCGTCAACGAAATTAACACTGATCTGTACCTCACATTAGACTATGGAATGGCTTCAGAAAACTTGGAATATAGTGCACAAAAACTGTATGGTGCTTTATAATGTTTTGTGCCTTTTGTGTGGTATAACAATAACAGAATAGTATAACCTACGCACAATATCGGATTTGGATCGGGTCTCCTCTGGCCGATAAAAATGGCAGTATTGGAGCGATACTGATACTGAATATCGGATCGGCGCACCCCTACTTCCGTCCACACCGAGACAGCGCATTGGCATGCAGTGATTGCAGCAGCTGCTCTGCCTCGCAGCGCGGTTATAAATGAGCAGCAGCTGATTGCATTAATCAGGTTTTCGCTGAGGAGACAAGTCTGTGACCTGGCACCCCAGCGGGGTACAGTGGACATGGCAACGGGAGGTGGCGTCTCTTTACCCTCCTTCAGGGAACGAGGATTACATACTTAACCGAGACGTTCCCATTCAGTCGGTCACTCTCGACGCCACGTCAAAGACGACAAACAAGAATCCCTACCAAAACGCCATGGCTGCTGCCCCCTTCCAGTGCCCTGTGTCAGCCTCCTTAACTCTCTTACCTGATGAGACGGGGCTCACACAGAGAAGTCCATCACTGCTGTTCCGCATGACCCAATCAGGGACTATTGGATAACACTGGGAAAGCGTGCCTTCTAGTAGGAAGGAACACTGCGGAACCCACATCGCAGTCCGCCACGTCCGGCACCGAGGGTAATGGAGGACTCAACAGAGTTTGCTTCTGGAGAATATAAGCGCCACAATTCAGGGCACAGCAAGCCGACAAGAGCCTGGGCCTCTCCGTGCTTCTACCCGTTTGAGATGAGAACACATGAGGAAACTGGCTCTACACGAAGCACGCAGCTCTACAGATATCTGTCAGCGAGGCGCCACATGCCAGCGCCCAAGAGGATGCAACATTTCTAGTAGAGTGTGCTCGCAACCTGAGCAGACAGGGCACACCTTGTGCTTGGTAAGCCAAGGCAATAGCATCCACTATCCAGTGGGCCATCCTCTGCTTGGAGACAGCCTTTCCCTTCTGTTGGCCTCTGGAACAGACAAAGAGCTGCTCTGAGGTCCTGAAGCTTTGAGTTCTGTCCACGTACCGCAAGACCTGCTCCTTGTCCTCCCTGACTTTGCACAGCGTCTGTGCAAGTAGGCTCACTGGGGGAAACGCATATTTGCGTAGGCCCCGGGGCCAGCTGTGTGCCAGGGCATCCGTGCCAAGTGTTCCCTCGGTCAGGGAATAAAACAACTGGCAGTGGGACGTTTCTGGGGAGGCAAACAGGTCTACCTGAGCCTCTCCGAACTGTCTTCAGATCAGCTGGACTGCCTGGGGGTGGAGTCGCCACTTTCCCGGGAGCGCAGCTCATGAGAGCTCGTCGGCCACACGGTTGAGTGCACCAGGGTCATGAATGGCCCGAAGCAACCTCAGATGCTTCTGACTCCAAAGGAGGAGATGGCAGGCGAGTTGAGACATGTGACGGGAGTGTAGACCACCTTGACTGTTGATGTACGCAACGGTCGCAGTGTTATACATCTTTGCCCTGTAGCGGCTTTCTGAGGTGGCTCAGTGCAAGATGTACTGCTAGCAACTCGAGGCAGTTGATGTGCCAGTGCAGGTGTGGGCCCATCCAAACCCCTGACACTGCATGCCCATTGTACGTGGCCCCCCAGCCCATGGCGGAGGCATCCGTGAATACCACAGCATGCCTGGACGCCTGTTCTAGGGGCACTCCTGCCCGAAGAAACAAAGGATCTGACCACAGGCTGAAGGTTTGGTGACCGGCCCGGTGTGATGATCACTTGGTGAGTGCCGCGTCCATCTCGGGACTCGGCCGTGAAGCCAATGCTGAAGCGGTCTCATATGAAGCAAACTGAGTGGTGTTACTGCCGCTGTGGCTGCCATATGCCTCAGGAGCCTCTGAAAAAATTTCAGTGGGGCCGCTGTCCTGCCTTGAAACGTATTCAAGCAGTTCAGCATCAACTGAACACGTTCCTCTGAGGCATGCTGTCTGTTCGACCGAATCCAACTCCATACCAAGAAAAGAGTTCCTCTGCACGGGGGCGAGTTTGCCCAGTTGACTCAAAGCCCCAATTGGCTGAGGTGTCTGAGCACCAGGTCCCTGTGTTCGCACAACTGATTCCTGGACTGTGCTAAAATGAGCCAGTCGTCGAGATAGTTGAGGATGTGAACGCCCTGTTCTCTCATGGGAACAAGGGCCCCCCTCTGCAACCTTCGTGAAGACACGGGGAGACAGGGACAGCCCGAAGGGTAGGAATTTGTACTGATATGCTCATCCCTCGAACGCAAAGCGCAGAACGGCCTGCGTCGAGGGAGTATCGAGACATGAAAGTACATGTCCTTCAGGTCGATCCCTGGAAACCAATCTTGGGGACGGATGCATTCGAAAATGCGTTTCTGCGTGCATCTTGAACGGTAGCTTGTGAAGGCTCCGATTCAAAACTCGCAGTTCCAAGATTGGCCGTAACCCACCGGTTTTCTTGGGTACAATGAAGTATGGGCTGTAAAACCCTGTCTTCATACCGGCTGGAGGGACCAGCTCTATTGCGTCCTTTGCTAGTAGAACTGCGATCTCCGCTCGCAAGACATGGGCATTGACAGCTTTCACCAAAGTGAAGCGGACTCCAATGAACCTGGGGGGACGCCGGGTGAACTGAATCGCGTAGCCGAGACTAATGGTCCGAATGAGCCAGTGAGACGGACTGCAGGGCGCTAGCCAGGCTCGCAGAGACCGTACAAGCAGGACCACAGGCGTACCCACAGTGGGGCAGCGAGGTGGAACGCAGGGACCGTGCTGGGACGGCTCTCTCTTGGAGTCTGAGTGTGCTGTGCAACACTCACCTGGTTCCACGGGTGGGCAGAGGGTACGTAAGAAGGCTTGGTTGCGTCCACGAATCGTCCACTGCTGTCCGTTGGCGAAGGAGGAGGATGAGTGTGGTCCGGCGTTGGACCGTCCACAGCTCTCCGAGCCCCCTTGGGACCCAGAGATAGAGGAACTGCTCTCTTTTTTTTTTTGAGAATTTGGCTACCACTGGCTGTGACACTAGCGGCAGAACAGAATTTTGACTCAAAAGATTCTCTGCCCGGCCCTCCTCCGGTGCAGCCCCCCCCATCTCTGGGTCACCCGTCTCAGGGGTGATGTTTCACCGACCGCTTAAACAGCAGCAGAGACGGGTGGCGGTTAGTCAACATGCACAGTTCAACCCCGGATCAGAACTACCCCACCATTGAGGGTAGTGAGAGAGGAAAAACTTTTTATGCAGTTTTGGCACTTTTGGCATTCCATATTTTTGGAGCCAAAGTAGTTCCATACTGCCAAGTTTTCCATGCACATCCGGGAAAGATCTCGGGAAAGCATGGCTGTTAACTCTGAATCTGATTCAGCAAAAGCACACACCATTACAGTGGGCTCAGCATCATCCTCATTCCCAGAGCACAACAGCCCTCTCTCCGATGCAGCGATTGACATCTGATCCTCAGCTGGAGCCCTGAATGAAACGCTAGGTTCCCCCATAAGAAGGGCCAGCAGTTCCATCCAGTAGCTGCACAGCTTGCAGTGCGCTAGAGGGGGAGGGGCCCTAGGGGATTGGTTCCCCTAGGATTGGTTGGAGAAGCCCTACCCTCCTCAGGTCACCCAAGCTATTTCACCGAAGTAGACCTCTCCTGTTGGCCACCAGGGAGGGCGCTACAACAGGAAATAGGCAAGGGGACAGTGCACCTAGAGCGCCGAGCGAGCGCTGGATTGCCGTGACAACCCGCGCTACAGCCCGCCAGCTCGACGACACACGACACGCAGAGAAGCGAGAGGTCCGTCCAGGTTTCCCCGGCAGAAAGCTCTCGCTGATCTCCTCGGTCTCCCAGAGTGTCGAGCAGACCTGCGGCTGTGCTTTTATACACGAGCGGCGGCTGGCCAACATGGAATGTCATCTTTAAAAAGACGGAAGCTCTACCCGTGTAAGCTCTTTTAGGGAAACTCCTCTCCTTGGTGCTGAAGCACACAGGGGGATGTTTGCGGCGACACAGACATGGAATGTGCAGCCTGTCGTGCGCGCTCTCTCTCTCATAGAAGG
Organism: Coreius guichenoti; assembly: GCA_039654105.1. Taxonomy (NCBI): domain Eukaryota; kingdom Metazoa; phylum Chordata; class Actinopteri; order Cypriniformes; family Gobionidae; genus Coreius; species Coreius guichenoti. Next base: position 27,490,694 of record CM077171.1, read on the forward strand.
CTTTTCAGCGCTCTTAACAGCGCACCGAACAGCCTTTTCTTTTTGCTCAATAAAAACAAAATAGAAAATGAAAGAGAGAAAATTGACCCCGCTGCAGTGCCGTCACTCCAACACCAAACGAGGAGAGGTCCACTCAAAGAACTTGATTCGTTATAATGTTAACACACGCTTTGTAGAGTGCAGGAAAAATGTCCACCACTCGGCTCCGATGCGAAAGCTTGATTAATGCAATCAGCTGCTGCTCATTTATACCCGTGCTGCGAGGCAGAGCAGCTGCTGCAATCATTGCATGCCAATGTGCATTGGCTCGTTTAGTTACACTCGAAGTAGATTGGCTCTCTGACGAGATTCCTATTCGTCGGTCTTCGACGTGGCATCGAGAGTGACCGACTGAATGGGAACTTGATTATATCTGTTCATCTCAGTGTTTTACTCATGTGTAGTAAGGTGAATTTAGCGTTTTCTGAAATTTCAGTATGGATAAGAAACTTTTGGAAGAAGCTAGTGTGGACAGAGAGCGTTTTGAAAAGGAAACGCTGTTTTTAAATGTATCCGGATTAAATGTAGACTTAGCCTCTGTCTTCCACATGAGCACCAGCGCTCAACAGTCCTGCTACACCACAGATCTGACAAAAACATTACATTTTCATTTCAATTTCATTGTGTAGGCCACTGGTTTTCAAACTTTCCCAGGCCAAGTACCATGTATTACCAAATCAGAGTACCGATATACCATCTCATCACAACAAGGTTCCCTCTATTTTTTTCAGCATTGAGCAAACTGGAGTGCAACCTTGTGGATTGTATGAGTCACATAATGCCATATTTTTATTAATATCCCTTTAATATTCCTGTAGAAAAGATTAATCATGCTGATATAAGACCCTTATTGGTCCCTTTGACCTTTGGAGATCTTTGGAAAGTCCCTGCAAGAGCAGCATATAAAAAACACATGCATAATAGACAATAATAACATTTAGAAAAAAATTAAATATAATTTTAAGTTAACTTCTTTCACACTAGTTACATTATCAGTGTCTTGCTTAAATTGAAGAGCTGATTGTGTTTCAAAAGCAGGCTACTCTTAAAGCTTGCACGTAATGAAATGAAGCATATAAATCTCACTCAGACTTTGAGAGCAAACAGAATAATGTTGTTTTTGCTGCTCTTTTTTGGTCTTACATAAATGCATCTTGTATTAGCGAAAGAAAAATACACAAAAAATGCACAAATACAATAAAATTTTAAATATACTGTGAAAAATAATAGGAAAAAAATTACAAAAGAGTTATAGAATATGATATACTGTATATATTATATATACAGCTCTGGAAAATATATATGTGTGTGTGTGTGTGTGTGTGTATATATATATACACCAATCAGGCATAACATTATGACATTATAACATTAAGTGAAGTGAGTAACACTGATTATCTCTTCAACACAGCACCTGTTAGTGGGTGGGATATATTAGGCAGCAAGTGTACATTTTGTCCTCAAAGTTGATGTGTTAGAAGCAGGAAAAATGGGCAAGCGTAAGGATTTGAGCGTGTTTGACAAGGGCCAAATTGTGATGGCTAGGCGACTGGATCAGAGCATCTCCAAAACTGCAGCTCTTGTGAGGTGTTCCCAGTCTGCAGTGGTCAGTATCTATAAAAAGTGGTCCAAGGAAGGAACAGTGGTGAACCAGCGACAGGGTCATGGGCGGCCAAGGCTCATTGATGCACGTGGGGAGCGAAGGCTGGCCCGTGTGGTCCGATCAAACAGACGAGCTACTGTAGCTCAAATTGCTCAAGAAGTTAATGCTGGTTCTGATAGAAAGGTGTCAGAATACACAGTGCATCACAGTTTGTTGTGTATGGGGCTGCATAGCCGCAGACCAGTCAAGGTGCCCATGCTGACCCCTGTCCACCGCCGAAAGCACTAACAGTGGGCACGTGAGCATCAGAACTGGACCACAGAGGAATGGAAGAAACTGAAGCCTGATCTGATGAATCACGTTTTCTTTTACATCACGTGGATGGCCGGGTGCGTGTGCGTCACTTACCTGGGGGACACATGGCACCAAGATGTACTATGGAAAGAAGGCAAGCTGGCGGAGGCAGTGTGATGCTTTGGGCAATGTTCTGTTGGGAAACCTTGCAGCCATCCATTTAGATGTTACTTTGACACGTAACACCTACCTAAGCATTGTTGCAGACCATGTACACCCTTTCATTGGAAACAGTATTCCATGGTGGCTGTGGCCTCTTTCAGCAGGATAATGTGCCCTGCCACAAAGCAAAAATGGTTCAGGAATGGTTTGAGGAGCACAACAACGAGTTTGAGGTGTTGACTTGGCCTCCAAAATCTCAATCCTATCGAGCATCTGTAGGATGTGCTGAACAAACAAGTCCGATCCATGGACGCCCCACCTCGCAACTTACAGGACTTACAGGATCTGCTGCTAACATCTTGGTACCAGATACCACAGCACACCTTCAGGGGTCTAGTGGAGTACAGCCTCGACGGGTCAGGGTTGTTTTGGCAGGAAAAGGGGGACCAACCAAAATTTGGGTGACCACACAAAATTAGGAAGGTGGTCATAATGTTATGCCTGATCGGTGTATATAAAAAAGTGAAAAAAAAAATATATATATATAAAGGCTGCAAAGGGTATGTGACAGACTGTGCACATTTGTGCATAATGGAGCACAAAGATGGGCAGTCTCATGTGTCACTATTCTCACAAACAGGACTCATGTACAGTGACAGAGACTGAGTAAAAAGCTGTGTGGTGGCCTTTTAAAGTGTCTGCTGATGATTTAGGATCAGTCTGAGGAAAGGAAGGTACTCCGCTCTCTTTAAGGCCACGGCCTGTCACAACACACATTCTCACTCTGCTGAGACACACACACTCTCACACACTACGCAGACATGAATACTCTTAAACATTTGCACACATGGGAGCGACAGGCTAGGGAGAGTGGGAACGGGGGTAGAAATCCATAACCACACTCATACTGGTCCGCTTGTGCCGTCGCTCCGCATTCATCTCTAGTCAAAAGAGAACCATCACACCTTTGATCCCCTCGTCCACTGAGCACAACGCTTAATTGCACTAGTGGGAGTGAGAGAAATCTAACAAAATGTACACGTATACACACACGTGGGCATTCATGCCCTCGGTTGACATCGGGATGATGTGTGCACGTGTTGGAGATGAGGGGTGACAAGACAGGAAGGCAATAAGATATATAATTGATTCTAAGCCACTCAGGATCTAAAAAGTCAGATATAGAACACATGCACACACAACTTACAGTAATTACCACACACACACACACCTGTCGTGAATTCCCAATAGAGTGCCTGGCCTCCTATTGAACGGCTATGTGTTTACAGAGAAAGGCTTCCCATTGGTTTTCAGATCAATGGGATTATATTTCTTATAAAGGAGGGATGAGAGGATACATCTGGGAAGGAAAAGCGAACCAGGATGAAGATGCAGAGAGGCATGAGAGAACATATAAGGTGAGGAAATATCCCATGTATCCACGTTGACTGGAGTGCAAGACAATAAAGTATTGATTTATCTTTCTCTCTTCACTTTCCTTTCTGTCTCCTTTCACTCAACACCTTTTTTCTTTTCTCATTATGGTTTTTAATCTTTTCCAACAATTATGTCATCGTTTACTCATCCTCACAGGGATTCAGCCTCTAGAAGGCGACAAAAATGGTTGCAAATGCAACAACAACAACAAAAAAGAATAATCTGACTAATTTAAAATCTTTAAAAATCAATATAAAATTAATTGTTTAAAATCTAGTTGGCACTGACGACAATCTGGAAAACGTTTGCTTTGCCTTGAAACAGCGAACACAGCGCGATGTCCAATCTGCAAATAAATGACTCTTATGAACAGGTTCTTTGTAATGAATCAGTCAAAAAAGATTAATGAAACAGATGCGCAATTTGATCCAAACTTAGTCAGTGACTCATTCAAAGCTGTTACTGAGTTTGCAAATGACTCTCTTACTGAACCGCCAATCATTTTTCGGTTATGTCTGATTCAAAATGAACTGTGAACCGTTACTGTGAATTCAGGTTAAGCGACATCAGACTTTATACTTACTGGTTGTTGATATTGTACTATATAATTAAATGTAGGCATTTGTAATAAATGAATAATGGTATTCAAAAAATATTTTAAATATATATTATTGGTTGTTTAGCATATGAGGTTCAATTGTAATGTTGAATCAAATCAAAATTGTAACGGCAAGAGGGTCAACACAACATAATGCAACATTTTACTTTTTATAGGCAGAAAGAATTTGGGGTTACACTTTATGTTGATAGTCCACTTTAGACCTTCTACTAACTATAAGTAACTTTGCAACTACATGTCAACTACCAGTCATTAGAGTATTAGTAGACTGTCTGCTTAATATCTCCTAACACTTTATTTTCATGCTCCCCCAACAAACATTCTCCTGACTTCCAAGGAGACTTCCAAGTACATGTCAACTTAAGGCTGGAATACACAACTTTTGCTCAGCTTTTTGCCCAGATTTTCAGTACGAGCCGGCAATAGTAGCTGAAAGACTGCAGATTTTGGGCAGTTGGAGTTGTGTGAATTATCCCTTTAAGTAAAGCTTTAGTGTTTACTTTATAAATGCTGTAAAGGACAGCATAATAGTCACGGTAACACAAAGGAACTGTCCTCCTGACAAACCAAGAGGAGCAACACTGACAGAAGAACAAAAGGAAGAGACGAATAGGATGGAAACAATGGTATGATAACTGCCCTGGCTTTAAAGAATAGAGAGACTACAGCCAATTTTTGGGGAGTAATCAGAGGTAGCAGAGCCAAAACATGACAGAATCTTACAGAAAGAGAGAACGAGAAGACAAACAGGAACTGTAAATGACATTTTAAAGATAAATGGAATGAGGGAGATAGGGACTTGTGAAACCATAGACAAAAAAAAATGAAAGACAGGAAATGAAAAAAAAGACAGATGTCCCAAATATGACAACTAAACTATGGAAGGAAGGAAGGAAGGAAGGAAGGAAGGAAGGAAGGAAGGAAGGAAGGAAGGAAGGAAGGAAGGAAGGAAGGAAACATGACTTGTGGATTGGCTATCACTTCAGTAGGCAGAATACCAAACGTCTGACAAGACTAAAAAAATGTTTGTTGGAAAAATTTGCATTCAACTGTATTAAATGGATACGTTTCTGAAGCAATAGATACCACAAGAGACATAAATTTTTCATTATAGAACTAATAAAAAATTAAGATATATTGAAATCACATGCACAGCCACCTCACATCATAATTCTCATTTTAACCTTTTTTTATAAAATTCCCAGTTTGGTTTATAAACTGCTCAACTTGACCCGTTTCATTTATTTATTTATTTGAAATTCATGTGATGACACACTTTACAAATCAAAACTGTCACGATTTTCCCACTCTCAGCAGAATCTTTGGCATAAACTAGTTTGAGTTAAAATTGTGCAAGTTCTTGAATATCCAATATAATTCCGTATTCCTTCAAGGACAACACTATCTTCTCAGTCTTCTGTCTGTTTTTTGACAGGTGAGTTTAAATAATTCCTGCAGGTTACAGCCTCACTCTTGCTACCTGGAGAGGACTCAAATGTATTCATGTCGCACGCCGCCCAATCGATTACCGGGCTGTAGAGGAATTAAAGGGCACACTGCACAAATCATCATTAAATAAAAGATAAATAATCACACATTCCCTAGCCCCAGACCCCACTGCATCTCTGCAAATGCTCTTTATCTTGGCTAATTTGAATTTGGGGATGCGGTAACATGCCCGGACAAATTAAAGCGTCAGATACACAAACATACACACACACAAAATGCCCTCACACACACAAAACACACCTCAAGTGCTCTCAAAATGTGATTAATGCCTGAGATTTGGTCCTTGTGGAGAATAAACAGAAAAACTTTAGTCAGGCGTGAAACAACAAATACGTAGCTTGAGCACCTGTCCTTTTTTCTATTACATTTTTCTCTCATCCCCGCATCACTGTCTTTTTTTTTTCCTCCTTTGCCTCTCATATGCGGAGTGGCAGCATATATAATCCCTCCATAATGGACGTTTAATATTTACACGTTTGGTGTAATCACTTAAATGCCTGTTTTACCACGGCCTTGTTTGGGTACTTGGAGGGCATCTGACAGCCTATTCATCACAAAGTGAGCGTGTGGAACCTCTCACCCCCCTTAACAATCAATCAACTGATGACTCCAACCCCCTTACACACACACACACAGCGATTGCTGCATACAGCCTGACTGTGTGTAATCACTTCTGTTTGCATAACCCCACACCACACACACTCACACACACACAAACCCCAGAACGATACCTATTAGTCCATCATCTGAAAGGCCCTACCTGTGAATAGCTCCATAGGCTCCAGGGATTAATCTTTAGCCTTTCAGACGCACGGCAGCTCTATGCATTTAGAGAGCCTCCATTGGCTCAGGTAATGGGATGTGGACTTTACACTGAAATACATCTAATCATAAGGTTAGCTTTTGATTTCCTTTGAAAGGATTCAGCCGATGCTGAATTACTTTGGCTGGTGGAGCGAATGTGAATCAAGTGTTTTATTGGATAGTTATAGTTGCACTAGTTCCAAAAGCTTTTCTTGGTCACTGTAAAGAGATGGGAAAATAAATCAATGGTTTATGGGAACTGCTCTGAAGGAGCATTTATAATCTGAACGATTCAAATAATTTGTATTAATGCATTTAAAAATGCTCAACGGCTATGTTGAATCTTTAAATGTACTTTCAGTGAACACAAAATAGACTTGAGTTCAAATATGAGGATGGGAAAAGAATTAAAATGAAAATTCAAAGTGTACTGTTATCATTAACTCACCCTCATGTTGCTTTAAACCTGTACGACTTCTTTCTGTAATGTCTCTCTGCTATGGGACAAAAAAAGATATATTAAAAAACTTTACTATTTGGACTTTACACTGAACTACATCTAATCATAAGGTTAGCTTTTGATTTTTTGTTTCTCGGATTAAGGATTTCTTAACTCTTTGACTTAACCCATAACGGAAATTTTGAGAAGGATCTGTCTGCGTCCCTGAGTACTAAAAAACCACGCACCTCCAAGTTACACCTACTACAACAAGTTACACCTCCTGTGAAGAAACAAGCATGGATGTTATTGACTAAATCTTTTGAAGTAAATTATTTTATGTATTAAATGTTTGTAAGACTAACTTATATTGCTTTCGAATCTTATGAAATAACAGCTATTATTAAAACATTAAAAAAAAATATACAACCAGATTAATACACTATTGGTTAAGTGTATTAATATAGAGTTTCATATTTAAAATACTTTAAAACTGAGGAAAACAAACAGGATGACTTATGTTATATGATCTGTATGCCATATCACTAGGTGGCGATAGTGGAGCTTAAATGGCTGTTTCATTATAGGGGGCGTAACTTGAGGTAGGGTGTGTAATTTGTAGGGGTGTGGTTTGTAGTACTGCGGGATGCAGTCAGACACACTTGGAGAATTCCGGCTTTCCATGTTTTCACTGTTATACAGTAGGGGGCGCTATGACACATCTTCTGAAATAGTTCAGAATCTCCGGATCAAAACACAAGCAACAGACGCATATGTAAAATAACGCAATCATCAACATTAAACAGCATATAAATAAAAACTGCAGAAATGTCGACCAAGGATGAGGTATAGGACTGTGCAACCTTAGGGGGTATTGATGGACTCGATCTATGTTCTGATCATCATTCTGAATCTGATCTGGATGTAGTCTTTGACAAAAACGCGATTTTCTCAGCTTTTTGCTCAAAATGTTGCTTTTTTAATGAAACTTACCCACATTCAAGTGTTGATAAAAAAAAAAAAAAAATGAAAAAAAAAATGCATGAAGCTAGAATAAAACAGAGGGTCTGTTCATTCTTTTGATATATTGCATGTTCAGATATTCATACAACAAAATTTTGTAAAAATGTTTAAAAATGCTGGCGGTGCCAGGCAACTTAAAAAAAAAATTGGGGTGATTAATGGGGTGAATAGGTGTATATGTGCTGCCCCCTGTTGGAAAATGAATGAGGGCCCTGAACCATCAGAGATGTTAGTGTATCCTAAATATATTTCTGCAAAGTATGCATACACAGTCTTTAGGTGTGTAAGTGAGTTAAAAAATGTGCTGGAACAAAGGGGAAATGCCTGTACATGCAGTGGGTCACTCAACACTCTCAGTCTCAGTTTTGTCAGCGCTAAGGGGTGCGGCTGTGTGCTTTCACTCTCTCTTGCTTCATCGGACCATGATACGTTCAATCACACACTGTCACTCTTAGGAGAGAGACGTTCTAACACGCTATGATAATATATTGTAGGCAAACATTTCACAAGTGTGCTATAATCTCTAGTTGTCCTTGCACTCTGTTATTAAGCCCTCTATAACTCCTTCTTACTTTTCACAAAGGTTTTGGGCGTTGGTACTTTTCATCATTAATTGCAATTTCAATATTTGCATTGTAACCAACATAACATTTCATAACAACATTATGTCATGCTGTTTTCATTAGCACTGAGTCCTTTATCTACCTATAAAAAATATGAATTGTTGCAGAATTAGTCAGTGATTTTTGCTTTCTTTGTTTTCCTACGAAATAAAAACATGGGCGAAAATTTCTACGAAATTCATGGGCTGTGTGCCAATGAATTCCCTGAATAGAGCTTTGTGGATGAAGATTTATGAAAGCAGTTAGTCAATCTAACTGTGTCAACTCCCATCAAACTCTCCCACAAATGTTTCTGCCATTTCCTGTTATCATTGGAGGGGAAAGAAGAGGACACGCCTGTGTTTATCAAACAGGTTTTTGTGTGTCAAGTGTTTCTGTCATTCACACACCACTTTGTTCATCTACGCTGAAGCAGAAGAGCAGCAAACCCTCAATTCTCTCAGCAGCAGCATCTCTTACTAGCAGGTACTGTCAGGTACTTATTAACCAGTTTGTGTTAAACTTCATGTGTGCAATGTAAAAAGAAAAAGTAAAAAAAAGCTTTTATCTTAAATACAGAAATGAGCATTAACTCTTAATTCATCTGTGCTGAAAAGATGGTGAAAAGTCTCATTGCTTATGTCTGCTGGTGCATGTCTTAGATTCTCAGCTCACTGAATCACCGTTTGTCTGTGCTAGCAATTTAGTTATCTGAGCCATATGGAGCCTGCAAGTGCCTTGCCTATTCTGCTGTACTATCAGGCCTGATCTTTTTTAGTGCCTTAGCTAAAACTGTAGAAAACACTCATCTGTCTACCTGTACCTGCTGTCACACATTTACTGGCTATACTTACTGACATGAAGACAGACTAGGCTTTGCCTTGATTGGTGTGTAAGTGTTAAGCACATGACAGTCAAATCTATTAGTCAGCTATATAATTTATCTGCTTAAATGGAAAAATTCACTCAAAAATGAAAATTCTGTGATTTACTTAATGTAGCAGAATGCCCAAGTTGCGCTTTTAAATACAATCTAAGTGAATGGTGATGACATCTGGCCCCCATCCACTTATATTATATGGGGGGGGAAAGCAGCTTAGACATTCTGCTAAATATCTCCTTTTGTGTTCAATGTAAGAAAAAAGGTCACAAAGGTTTGGAATGACCTAAGTAAAAGAGTAAATGAAACCATTTTTTACGTGAACTGTCCCTTTAAGACTTAATCTTTTCAAAAGATTTTTCCATTTTTTAATCTTTCCTTTCTTTCATGACCCTCGCAGAAGTAGCGCCAACATGCAGACTGCAGAGGCCGTGTCAGCAACTATAAACACTAACAGGAACTGTACAGTGGAGATCACCAACGTTAGCAGTGTTTACTGCCTCATCAATCCAAAGTAAGGAGAAAATTATGCCTGAGCATATGCAGATATATTTTACATTTACATTAAGTTAATTTAAACTAAATTACCAGATAAACTGATAAAGAAAAACTCTTTAACTCTTTAGGTTTTTTTTCAAATTGTTGGGCAATTTCCGTTCATTTACTCTGTTATTTACTGTAATCTGTATGTACTGTATGTACATCTCTATAATACATTATTGACAAATGTCAACTATGAACTTCTCTCAGAGTCTACATGTCCAGTGGGTTCAGTTACCATCCTCCCCAACCCTCCATCCGCACCGCCAAGACCGAGGTTTGCTCATTCACAAAGGATGACAACACTGCCACTGGGGCTGTGGGCATCTTGACCTATGACCTCTTCCACATGCAGAATCATATGTGCACTGAGCGCATAGCCATTCTGTTCTCTGTTCCCTTCGACTACCACCTCTACAAGAATGTCATGGGCATTGGGTTGTTTGAGAGCAGCCGTGGATGTGACAAGGCTCTGTACAAGCACATGTATGAGGGAAAGGACTTCAGCCAGTTCACCCGTGTAGACGCAGGGGGATCTGGAGTCACCCACAGAGGAAAGAAAGTAGACTTAAGGGCGACCATGTCTACTGTGGGCAAGGCTATTATTAAGCTAGAGGTGTATGATAAGATGGGCTAAATAATAAACAAATTCAGTTTTAACTAAGTAATTCAAAATTGTTTCATATATTTTACATGATCTTATTCATCATATGCAAAATAATAATAAACATGGCTTTGTGCTTTCAAATGTTGATGTCACTTTTTGATGTCTCTATTAATACCTGCATTCGTGCTGTCCAAAAATTTGTCTAAATAAAAAAATAAAAAAACGAATGTTTTGAATACTCTGTGGTCTGTGGTATGTGGTATTCATTCTATGGTTGCATTATATATATATATATATATATATATATATATATATATACACACACACACACAGATACTTTGTACTTTGAGTATCAAATATATTACCAACTTTTACTCTCTATACTTGACTACATTTTTGAATAAGTATATGTACTCTTTACTCCAGTACATTTGTGATGAATAATGCAATGACACATTACATTTTGCATGGCACCTAACTTTTTCTGCAGGCATTTTATTTCTGCTACAAAAGAAGCAGAATGCATTGAAGGTACTATATCTTGTGTGTTTGCCCTTACTCACCCAAACTTGTAAACAAGGATACTTTTCATGAATGTGAGTGGATTAGCAACTAGCTGCTGAATGGCAGGTGTTTTATATTTGAGATGAGGACATGATGTCCGGTGCAAGTAGGCTTTGAATTTTTTAGGCTTTAATTATAGTTAACATTATTTTATAAATATTATATTGAAAACCTTTTTGAATGATATGATTTTACTTATGCCCTTTTTGAACACTTGAGCTTAATCTAGACGTTTAAGAGGCTGTTGTGTCGACCTTGATTTATTGCAATATTGAGGTGTTCAGTTTTATTTCAACTTTAGAAAATAAACGTGATTGCTCTCCTCGCAAATCAACTGTACTGTTAGAATCAGATACTCTAAGACTTTTGTTCAAGGGTTGCAGCAGAGTCATTTTTGCTGTAAGGTATCTGTACTTTTACTTAAGTAAGGTACTCTTTACGTTGCAGATGTTTTTATTCAAAGATAGATAAGATTAGATTAGATTAGATTAGATTAGATTAGATTAGATTAGATTAGATTAGATTAGATGGATGGATGGATAGATAGATAGATAGATAGATAGATAGATAGATAGATAGATAGATAGATAGATAGATAGATAGATAGATAGATAGATAGATAGATAGATAGATAGATAGATAGATAGATAGATAGATAGATAACTAGTATAACTATAAGTATAACTAAATTCTTGAACTCCCTTGGAATCAAACCTTGTCATTGCACCATGTTTTACAAGGGAGATCAATTTCTTAAAGGGATAGTTCACCCAAAAATGTTAAAATTCTGTCATCATTTACTCACCCTCAATTTGTTCCAAACCTGTACATATTTCTTATTAGGAAGATATTTGGAAGAATGTTTGTACCAAGCAGATCTCGGCAGCCATTGACTACCCCACTATCAATGGCTGCCGAGATCTGCTTGGTTACAAACATTCTTCCAAATATCTTCCTAATAAGAAACATGTACAGGTTTGGAACAAATTGAGCGTGTCTAAATGATGACAGAATTTTAATTTTTGGGTGAACTATCCCTTAAATCTGAATAGACAACTGTTGCAATAATGATGAATTGCATTCAACTAAAAAAAATCTGCAAACTGTTACCTTTCAACACATTCAACTTTTTTTCCCATTGTGGTTCAAGCAGGAAATGGAATGAAAATATTTCTGGGCTTGTTATTCAAAACATATCACAAAAATTCCCACCCAAACCCTTTCTTTACTCTTGCTTAAAGTTTCATAATTAAAAAAGCAAACTACAATCACAACTGTACTAAATGCTATAAAAAAACAAAAACAAATCACTGTTATTAATCATCAATAAGCCCCACCTAAAATGTACTCCTGTAAAACTGAGTAATTTCTGAGACAAATCTGTGCATGCAACTTCACTGTTCTGGTCTAACAAATCTAACTGCTAGTTATGGGTGTGGAACTGTTCCGAGCATTTTCCCACCCATGTCAGTGATACCTCTTGAGGTGGTGTTGGTGTGTGTGTGTGTGTGTGTGTGTGTGTGTGTGTGTGTGTGTGTGTGTGTGTGTGTGTGTGTGTGTGTGCCCATGTCTGTGCGTAAAGAGGGTGTACACTAAATATGAATAAGCTTGCTTTTTCACAGGTAGGTATGTACTGTTCTTGTTGCTGATCATGAATACAGGGAAAGGGACAGAGTAAAAACACAGTGACTATTTCGGGACGCTCCGTTACTGAGCAACACGCATACACACACTCCGGAGTACCACAGAGGTAAGCCTTCATTCTCATGGAGATGAAATATGCTTAATAATTATAACAAAATAATCAAAACTAAATGCTAAAATATTGTTTTATTTCCATATTAAAATCATTTAATGCAAAACAGTTTATTCAGTTATGGACACTTGAGCAACACTATTTCACACTCTTTGCTTCCTCTTTTAAAGCAGAGCATTATAAAATTGACGATTGCTACAAGCACAGTGGTTTTTGAGCTGGAGGTCTCTGCGTGTAATTACTGTGACCCTGTTTATTTGCTTGTTAACATTGAGAATAGTAATAAAAGAGGGGCAGAAATGAACTTGAGAAGAGCTATGTGAACTTTAATCTAATGCTTCTACGTTTTATATTGTAGTGCTTGCACATACACACAAGTACAGGGTGTTTTTCAATAATAAAATATTGAATTCAACATATTAATTCAGCACAGTAATTCAAAGAATACAATTAACCTGTGACCGCAAACTTTATATCATAGAAAAACAAGAGAAAAGTTATTGTATTTTCCCTGCAGCCCTATAGTGTAACTGCACTTCACTTCCACTCTTTTTACTGCGGACTTCTTTTCTCACAGCATCACTCTCCTCCCTACTTCTCTCTGTTTCAGCCATTAATCATATCTATCGTCCACCATCATGACTGAGTCTGCTGAGGCTGCCGCTGCCACCGTGAGCAGCAGGAGACACGCTACCATAGAGATCACCAACCTGACAAGCAACTACTGCCTCATCAACCCAAAGTGAGACTACAACCAGAAGCAAATCTAATGTCCAAAACTAAAACTTTGTCTCTTAACATGTATTCATAACATGTCTTAACAGACATTCAAGGAAATAAATGTGAAATGCATTTAAAGGGATAGTTCAAACCAAAATGGAAATTTCCTCATGTCATTCCAAACCTGTATGACTTTCTTTCTTCTGTGAAACACAAAAAGGCATTTTGAAAAAAAAAAATGTGTCCATACAATGTTGTTTTGGACCCCATAGACTAATTTTATGGACAAAAAAAAAATTCTTCAAAATATCTTAATTTGTGTTCAATTGAAGTCATAGATGTTTGGGACACCATTAGGGTGAGTTAATGATGGTAGAATAAATTTTTTGGGGGTGAACTATCCCTTTAAATGTGCATGTTGTGTAGCAATAAGAATGTGTGTGTGTGCTTGCGTATTATTCATGCGTATAAATCCCACAGGGTCTATCTGGACAGTGGTGAAACCTCCAATCCGCCTCAGCCCACGGTGCGCCCCCTCAAGACTGAAGTATGCACTTTCAGCAAGACCAGCGCTCACGCCACCGGCAGCGTGGGGGTTCTGACCTACGACCTGTTCGAGCGAAGCAAAAATGACTATATTGAGACCCTGGCCATAATGTTTTCTGTCCCCTGGGACTACAATCTGTATAAGAATTGGTTTGCAGTAGGTATCTACCCGAAAGGAAAGGAGTGTGACCAGGCCCTTTATAAAGAAATGTACTATCAAAAAAATCAGCAGGGCTTTGTGAGGGAGGAGGCCAATGGGTCAGGCATTAACTTTGAGGGAAAATGCCTGGACATCAGGGCCACCATGTGTCCTTTAGGCAGGGGTATCATAAAACTGGAGGTGTGGGACAAGATGTTCTCTCCTTTGAGTCAGCAAGTCTGTTAAACATACTGTATAAGTCAGCCATTTTACTTAATCAAAATCATACAGTAACTTTTTTTACACATACTTATACGCCTAATGTTTTATCATTGATGATATAAATGTTTGCATGTACACTTACCAATGTAATAAATCTAGCACTATTTCTTCTTTAGCTTTCTAGCCAGACTTTTAGGCTCATTTGAACTCTGTAAAATGATCTGATCTGAGAGCGTTTAAACAGGATCTAATACCTTTCTAATATCCCACACTTTAAACTGTTTGCTTTTTCTGTCAGTAGAATGCCTCAGATGTGTGTTTACAGTTTGCTTATGCTTCCTGCAGGCTAAATCTGCTCTCATATCAGGCAGCCATTGTGTTGTTATTCAGTCAAACCACCTTCTGGGTGATTTTTTTTTACAACCTTCATCAGGGCAGAGATCCCTCTGAACAATACACACTGTCTGTACTGCCACTGCGGAGGTATTTTCAAATAAATATTTATTCTGCAATTTCGTAGTAATACCTTCGCCTTTTTACTGAGCCTGAAGGCTTGGTTCCGTATGTATCGGTGTATTCAAAATCTCAAATGAGAGCTGAGGCTGTTCGCCATAAGCTGGAAATGGTCCTGTGTAAATATTTTGTAATATGTGTTTGGAAATTCCTAATGCCTGAAGAGGGCAGCTGAGCCATGGGAACCAAAAGACAGAGACAAAAATATAAAGAATGAACCACAGCATCAAAAAAACTGGCAGAGCACGTTTCACATCTTTAAATTCCTCTTGTCCTGAACAACTCCTTCAGTAGGCACTGAATGATGTCCTTCCAGCTACTCAACAGTCACAATTCACAATTCAGAAACATCAATGCCAATGTATTAGTACAAAGAAATGGAGCTATAATTGGCAAACTGAAGGTTTGACAAGCAACGATCACTACTTGCCCAGAACCGAAGGGGGCCGATATCTCATTTAACACACCAGCAATCCAGTCATTAAGGTCAAAAAGCAACATTTGCAGAGAGCACGCCTCGAAAGACTGAAGCACTATTACCAACCAACATCAAAAATAAAAACAAGTTTGTTCTAAGATCTTAATTCAATGGTTGAGAGCAGAAGTGAATTGTATCTCGTTCTATTCTTTACATTACAGCCCCATTATCCTCAAATAAGAGCACTGATCAAAGGTTTATTTCTCTATGTGCTGTGGTATTTGCATGGAAAGCCATACATAATACAATGGGCTAAACATCAGCTCTTTAACAGATATCTCTGTGCAGTGTAATGGGGTGGTAGAGAACTGCTGTAAACAGATGGCAAGTGCTTTTCTGATACTACTGTGGGTATATTAAGTCAGGTGTGTGGATTTCCCCCACACTGGAGCTTGAAGCAGTATTCTTTTCTTCCCTAGTGTATTTATTTTGCACTGCAAGGGAAATATTTCCCATTTTGCTTACGCTATTGTGTATTTGTGCATTTGAGCATGTGTATGCATGTCCATGCACGCCACTGGGAAATACCAATTAATATTGACATAAACTCCAAATAAATAAGGTTTGCACCTGTTCTTAATGCTGCTAAAATACTTAATTAAACTGAGATAGGACAAAGTAAGCTAATTGCAGAGTTCACAGATTTCCCCAAAAAAAGTCTAAACACTGTGGCTCAAGGTTTGGCTGGTTAGCTTTATGCCAATTATGCCAATAAATAGATGCCAAAAAGCATCTTTTTCCAGTGATGGCCATTCAAAAATATAGTCAAGAAAAATATGGACAAAAACAAGCAACACATAAATTGGAAACATTTCATTATATTACAGTGGATATTTTTGGAGGGTTCTTAAAAGTGTGAAATTTTGTGTGACTATTTTTCTGTCTGCTCTGTCTGTGAACCAATTTTTTTTTTTTTTTTTTTTTTTCAATTTCTGTCTTTAATTTCCATTTGGAGGATAAACTGTTTATTCACAGGAGCTCTCAAAAGGAGAAGTGGTCATTTGTGAGAGGACATACCTAAAGGAAATCTCAGAGACATCTGAGCAGGGCATTGGGCAAATGTTGCCCTAATATGTGGGGTCTGTGAGAGTTCAAGCTAATTTAAATGGTTTTCAGATCAGTGCAGAAGATCAGTATTGAACTAGCTGAACTGCAGAAGGTGCATGTCTGAATTCAAGATCACAGTGAGACATCTAGGAGGTCACCTTACCCAATGTCAGTGACATGTTAATTGTTTAAATATGAATCCTGCATGTCTCTGTGTGACGTATTAAACTGCAGATTAACATTTATAGGCTCTATAATATAACAAATACGCTACATAAAATGTCATAGACATAAGACTGTTTAGACAAGATTTCTTTGGCCTGTTTTGGACAGATTATGAAGTGTTTACTGTAAAATAGCCTAGTGTCACATCAATAAAGCTTTTGTTCTCAAATTTCTGCTCAGATGCTATAAATACAGTACCAGTCAAACGTTTGGACACAATAATCTTTGAATTAATGTTTTTGAAATAAGTCTCTTATGCTCATCAAGCATGCATTTATTTGACCAAAAATACAGAAAAATTCCATTTAAAATAATGGTTTTCTATTTTAATGAAATATCATTTATTTCTGTGATGCAAAGCTGAATTTTCATCAGCCATTACTTCATTTATTCATCCAAGAATCCTGAAAAAAAGTATCACAGGTTATAAAAAAATATTAAGAAGTACAGTTTCCAACCTTGATAATAAATCAGCATATCAGAATGATTTCTGAAGGATCATGTGACACTGAAGACTGAAGTAATGATGTTGAAAATTCAGTTTTACATCACCAAAATAGATTATATTTTAAAGTATATTAAAATAGAAAACCATTATTTTAAATTATAATAATATTTCACAATATTACTGTTTTTTTCTGTATTTCTGATCAAATAAATGCAGGCTTGATGAGCATGAGACTTCTTTCAAAAACATTAAAAAAAGTAATGTGTCCAATCTTTTGACCAGTACTGTATATAATTTAAAATATAAAAGGCCTATACAAAATTGTTCACATGCTGTGCAATAATACATGCATGTATGAGATGTATGTTTTCTGCTACATTCAAGATACACATTTTATCGGTTGATGCATTCCCTGCGAATTTAAACTTCCAAAAAAAAATATACACATTATTTGAAAAGAATAATAATCTTTGTCAACAATGGTAGCGGTAATGCCCATACACACATACATGATAGCTGTGATCACAAGGAATTATCTTTGCATATAATGTAAATTCTCTTTTACAACATTTTCTGCCAGAGATATCTTTAATTGACTTCAACAAGCCCAGTTTCACAAGAAAAATCCATTTCATACATGTCTGAAAATAGATCTATGTTGGTAAATCACAATTTTAAAATGCTGCTATTTTGCTGTATGAGAGTGCCACTGTGTGGAGGAATGAGGTAAAGTGACTCAGAGCTACATGCAATTTACATACAATATTTATTGGATTATAGTTATTATGAGTAATTGCTTTAAGCTATTAAGAGATAAAACAGGTTATATATGACTATATTTCATATTAAATAAAAAGGAAAACAAAGCTTTCAGTCTAACATCCAACCATCCATCTCTGCCTAAAGGGGAGAGTATAGAGAAAAAGACAGAGGAGAAAGAACATTAAGTGTGTGTGTGACATTGTGTATGTGTGTGTGTGTGTGTGTGTGTGTGTGTTTCTAAAATTATTTATCCCATATTTGAACTGTGCTTCAGTCTTTCAATGGTTCTTGAGCAGCAGGCCTGTTGTCTGATTTCAGAGATGGCAGCATTCAGATGCGCTGTAGGAGCGGTGTCAACCCCCACCAGCAGACGCCCACTCAGTTGTGTCCAGCATGACAGAATCTCCTACACAAACAACAAGAATGTCAACAAATCCAGCGGAGTACCATCCAAATGCGCCACACAATACAGTAAAAATAAATAATTTTTTTCCATTTCCATAAAATATATCTTGTTTTATTTTTTAACAACATTTATCAGTGCTTGAACCATGTGTGAACTAACATGGCATCAGCTTTTGTTTAGTAGATACCTTCGGAATATGTAACCTTTAAAGTGAAGTAACTAAATACAGATACTGAATAACATTAAAATATTAGTAGTAATATTAAAATTTTAGTATAACAACAAACTTAATAAAAATGAATTAGAAACAAATAAATATAATTTACAGCATTACTTGTTTGTTGATAATTTACCAACGAGTTTTGGGCATATGTCTTCACAGGAGTCAGCTATAGGCCTACATCCTCATATGAGACAAAAAAAATGGCCTCTTGAATCATTAAATAACTTAATTTATTCATTGAACACCTGACTTATATAATATTTAAAATATGAAATGATCAAATTATTCAAAAAAATCAAATTTCCAAACAAAATAAACATCCAAACATGTCGACAATGAAATATAATGTTGTTTTCACAATACCAATGCAAGATATTATAAAACAATGCATTAAAATAAAAAAAAAATAAAAAAATAAAAAAACACACACATAGTATTGAGTAAGTTTTAAACGACTTCAGCTCAGTCAATTTACGAGAGAAATGTTTCACCTGAGCGCGAAGGTAACGTTTTCAGAACGCCGGTCATTGACGTAATTTTTAAGCGTCGATTACATTGTTTAGTAAATGCCATCCGTGCAACGCCGACCACCACCCCCAGCTCCTTTTGACGATTTTTGGGTATCAAACACAAATTGTAAACATGCATAGTTTTGTCAGACCTAAACTTATGCTTCGTGGTTACCAACAGACTCTTTTACAGACAGCGAGTCAACTACAAACAGCAAATGTAAGTGTATCACCGAGACAGTTACATTGCCCTTATGAATACGCATTTGTAATACTTCTCTCGAGGAATTACATCCACAGATTCTGGCCTTTATATTTACATTTTTCCCCAAATGTCATAGTTTTGAGAGTTGAAACTTGAATCTTATTTCTTGAGACTTATCGTTGCATGTTTATGTGCTTTTCAGCTGCAGTATCATGTGTAAGGGGATATAGTGTATTGCCTCCTACCAATGATGAAAAGGAAGACTAACGTTCAGTGAGGTCTGATGTATTATCGGTATATGGAATTATGCATTCAATGTGATGTTGAATGTCAACTTCTGATGACATTTAAATTACTGTTAAAGGAAATGTGGGATCAAGACCAGAGTAAGTTTAATGAGATACTGGGTGACAACAGAGTGTGTCTGACCCTCCAGCTTCCTCTGTGGAATATAGCAGGATTTGCTCTTGGTCAGTGTGGCTGTTACATTATTTCTTCTTTGTTTTTAGAAAATAATGTTTCTCAAGAATTCAGTCCAAGAAACAAATTTTTGTATACAATATGTTGGTGCAGACAAAAAAAAACTTATTTTTTATGTGCACAGGGTTCCCACGAAACCTGGAAATATTAGTGTAAAATAGTCATTTTCAGGCATGGAAAAGGTATAAATTAATACATTTTAATAAATGGCTCAACTGAAATTGCTTTAAGTGCAATACATTGATTTTTGTTTTTTTAAATTCTAGTATGGCTATCACGGATGACTGGAAAAGTCATCATGGAAAATCATTGGTCAAAAGAAAGAGTCTTTATTGTATTTAGAATAAAATGCAGCATGTCTGAAAGTCACACATCTGTTTGGACAGGAGCTGGTTCTACTCTCTTGGGAAAAGAAGGGGTGATGTCTGCACTGTGGCTGTAGAAGAGAGTATCTCAGAGCACTACAACAGTCAGATCAGAACTCTTATTGAGAAAGATCCTGAGAAGTACACAGAACTGCTGCAGGTGGGTAAAATCCTTAAGACATGGTCTGCTTCATACTTTACACACAAAAAAACTGAAACTGTACAATAGTGATGAGGTTCTTGCTTAAAGTATGTATTGGAGGATTTAAAATTAAATTGCTTCTTTTATATGGCGGAAATATTGTCAGTTAAATGTTTCACACATGCTGATAGTATAATTTGTAAAAAGTATGAAATGGTAGCTTAATATCTAAATAGAATCATTTTCAAAAGTGATATCAAGTGATATGCAAAACCCCACTGAATATATGTATGATGCAAATGTTATTGACTACAGTGATATGTTACATATATGAGAGATGAGTTTTTTTATTTTCTTCAGATGATTAAAGAATTTCGGAGCACCAGGACGCTGGACTGGAGCATGGTGCTGAATCAGTAAGTCTGAATAATGCCATGCAACATGATTTGTGACTGCATAAGCTAGCTTATTAAAATATAAAACCTCAATAACAAGAATAGTTTTAATAGTTATTTTTCTAGAGCCACAGACATGTGGTTAAACTGCGTACTGGCCCAGTTCGAGCATTGTTCATTACTATTTCTTTGTCTGGCCAGTGGAAGATGGGAAATTTTCCAAAAAATATATTATTTTTGCAGTTTCAATTTAGTGACACTAGTGGTGCAGAAATTACATACTTCATCATGACGTATTTTCTGGTGCTGTTCCTCACAGCAGTATAAATGTTTAAAATCTATTTATTGAGATTTATTTTTACCTGGCCTGCATTATTTTATCTCAACCAGCAGGATATATTCAGGAATAACATACTGTAACTTTTTATCAATCACTAGTGTTGACATTAAAGTCAAATGTCTTTACAGGAATTTTGTGTTTGCACAGACCACTTGGAACACAAGAGGGCAGTCTTTGCCTCTTACAGTTTTTTTTAAATAACTTGCACACAATTTACACAACTATGGCTCCATTTCTAAAAACTCAACACACAAAACACACACACAAGATGCAAAACGTCACACATCTATTGCAAAAGCAAACACTGCATTCAAAACTATTTTAACTCTTCTATAAATGGTGTTTTTGTGTAGTAACTCTACACACAAACCATTAAATGATTAGCCACATACACGCCAAACTACACACAGATGTGAAAAATGTAAAACACTACTATATTGTGTCTTTTGCTTGTTCAGTGTGCAGTGGAGTTTGTTTCATAGCACTTAGACGTATGTACACAAATACAATGTACACTCACCTAAAGGATTATTAGGAACACCTGTTCAATTTCTCATTAATGCGATTATCTAATCAACCAATCACATGGCAGTTGCTTCAATGCATTTAGGGGTGTGGTCCTGGTCAAGACAATCTCCTGAACTCCAAACTGAATGTCAGAATGGGAAAGAAAGGTGATTTAAGCAATTTTGAGCGTGGCATGGTTGTTGGTGCCAGACGGGCCGGTCTGAGTATTTCACAATCTGCTCAGTTACTGGGATTTTCACGCACAACCATTTCTAGAGTTTACAAAGAATGGTGTGAAAAGGGAAAAACATCCAGTATGCGGCAGTCCTGTGGGCGAAAATGCCTTGTTGATGCTAGAGGTCAGAGGAGAATGGGCCGACTGATTCAAGCTGATAGAAGAGCAACTTTGACTGAAATAACCCCTCGTTACAACCGAGGTATGCAGCAAAGCATTTGTGAAGCCACA
This sequence comes from Coreius guichenoti, assembly GCA_039654105.1. Taxonomy (NCBI): domain Eukaryota; kingdom Metazoa; phylum Chordata; class Actinopteri; order Cypriniformes; family Gobionidae; genus Coreius; species Coreius guichenoti. Next base: position 27,512,710 of record CM077171.1, read on the forward strand.
ACACACACAACCTTGAGGCGGATGGGCTACAACAGCAGAAGACCCCACCGGGTACCACTCATCTCCACTACAAATAGGAAAAAGAGGCTACAATTTGCACGAGCTCACCAAAATTGGACAGTTGAAGACTGGAAAAATGTTGCCTGGTCTGATGAGTCTCGATTTCTGTTGAGACATTCAGATGGTAGAGTCAGAATTTGGCGTAAACAGAATGAGAACATGGATCCATCATGCCTTGTTACCACTGTGCAGGCTGGTGGTGGTGGTGTAATGGTGTGGGGGATGTTTTCTTGGCACATTTTAGGCCCCTTAGTGCCAATTGGGCATCGTTTAAATGCCACGGCCTACCTGAGCATTGTTTCTGACCATGTCCATCCCTTTATGACCACCATGTACCCATCCTCTGATGGCTACTTCCAGCAGGATAATGCACCATGTCACAAAGCTCGAATCATTTCAAATTGGTTTCTTGAACATGACAATGAGTTCACTGTACTAAAATGGCCCCCAACAGTCACCAGATCTCAACCCAATAGAGCATCTTTGGGATGTGGTGGAACGGGAGCTTCGTGCCCTGGATGTGCATCCCACAAATCTCCATCAACTGCAAGATGCTATCCTATCAATATGGGCCAACATTTCTAAAGAATGCTTTCAGCACCTTGTTGAATCAATGCCACGTAGAATTAAGGCAGTTCTGAAGGCGAAAGGGGGTCAAACACAGTATTAGTATGGTGTTCCTAATAATCCTTTAGGTGAGTGTATATACAGTATGTATTACACAATTGATAAACTGTTATTGATAAACAACAGTTATTGAACCTAACTGAATAAACACTGAACTGACTTGAGCTGAATAATTACACTTTTGGCTTGTTAGAGCTGCTTTTCAGGAGAATTTGAATTTGTTACTATTGTGAAGCCGCTTTGAAACAATCTGTATTGTGTAAATAAAGCACTATAGAAATGAAGGTGACGACTTACCGGTATGTGTATAGCCTATTCAGTATATATTTACAAAATAAACAGAAATGCAAGGGTGAAAAAATATATTTGTTTCTCAAAAAAATTTGTTTTGATTTCTAAGTGACCAATTTATGTATAAGTGTTTTCACACATGCTCATTGGGAAATTAATGTGCCATTTAAATAGATTTTTTTTTTAATGAAACAAGAGCTGTTAGTTTTGAAAGATGTGTCTAATGCAGAAAACTGTGTTTAGAATTTTGCAAAAAGTTTGTTTTACAAATGCAAACTGAGTGTAAAGCATATAATATGCTTGCAGTTTTGCAGAATTGGTCTGAAGATTAGGTACATGAGCGAATGGTTTCGCTAAGTGGGACTCAAGTACCACTTTTAGTGTCTAAGCATTTTTAAAAAGCTGTAAGTTAAAGGTCATTTGCAGCCACCAGTCATGACAGGGCAATCTGTACCCCAACTGTTAAAATTATTTTATGTGAGAAGAAAGACCACAGATATGTAAACATATATGGCATGCTATAAACATGCTCATTTGTTATCTTAGAATATGTAGGGACTGTCATGTTTGTGATGTTTGCATACAATATTGGAGGAATTTATCACACGGGTGGCTATGAAAACATGTAACATAATCTGTGTAGCAGAGACGCTGGAAACAGCTGTCTCCAGCTCCCTGTGGTTCCCATGACTTAATCTATGAGGGCATGAAGTCAGCCTGGACACTCCACAGATAGTATGAGAGCCTGGATTTCAGTTATTGTGTCTAAGGTTTTTTTTTTTTAGTATTTTGCCAATTGGTGAATTTAGTTTGGAGTTTTGATAAAAAGAGAACAGGCTGTGAGAAGTGCACAAATTATACTCCGGGCCCCTTCCTCCTCTTTGTCTAGAGTCTTTTATGCTGACTGTACTGGATAAGAGTTCTTGAGAGGCCTGTTTAGTTTGGCAGATTCAGTTAGGGGGCAGAGCTACTGTATACTCGCATTCAGAGAGAAGGAAGCTGATGCAATCCCAGTGTAACTACAAGTACTCCTCAGCTTTCAGTCTACCATCAACTGTGAACACATGTAACCCTTAACAGACTAAAAGTTTGAGGTTTTTAAACTGCCCCCTACACACAGGCTGCCTCCTGGCCCAACTCCCCTTCTCTCACTTCAGAAGGTTTTTATTTCTGAACATATCCTCAATATTAGCATTTGCAATGCTTAATGCAGAAGCTGCCACACAATCTTTTATTCTCATAATAAGTCTGTGTCAGAGGAAGCTGACCCATCTGGAAACACTGCATGAGTGGCTCATTGTGAACACATCACATGTCTTTATGTTTTAATAGCACACTGTGTTTCCAGAGCCGAAGCTCTTTTAAATAGACGTAAATATATACACAAAAATATTTGACTGTCAACCCTTCACCGAGTAGTAGCTAAAGGTCTTAAGAATTCAGCTGTTTCTCTTATTAGCACAAACAAGTTTTGACAGTGTATGTGTTGTGCTCAGAAGCTAATTATGCATGAGTGTTATGAATCATGTTCTTGTGAGATCGTTTCTTAATGCTTGTTTCCCTCAGGACACAGATGCTAACCACAAGACATTCTTTTTACAGGAGGAGAGCTGCAGTCAACTCAGTTGTAACTGCAAATCATCAGTGCATTTATCTGTTTTGTAGTTGTTGTCCCTTCAGACAGCTTGGTATTTTTAGATTCTACATCACTTATCAAAATAGCTCAAGAAGATTGATAAGAAGGTACATGACAGAAACGCTGCAGTAATTGCCTCCTGTCCGTTGCCTTTTCAAGTTCCCTATCATGAAGATCACTTCCTTCCTCAGGCATCTGCTTAGTTCCAACAGACCAGTTATATTGTTATCCAAACAGTTCAGTCATCCATATTTAGCGAGTTGTCTCTGTGTTTATCCTCTTAACGGGTCATACAGGTTTGTGTGACTTAGCCAGGTGCTGCTATGTTTTTCTGTGAGTGTCCTGGCTTACTTGATGCACAACTTTCATTGCCATGGGCACTGTTTGTTTTGAAAAATCAGAGGGCAGAGATAGAACCATGCACTGGGTGAGAAAGGTGTGGTTTTCTGTTTGTGGCTACCTCATATGTGTCTGATATGAAGTGAACAGCGGACTGACTCTATATTTGCTTACATTTAAATTCAAATTCTGTACACTGTACACATGGCTTTATGCATTTGGGATAGATTAGGAGATTAGGAGTACAAAGCTTTGAATAAGCCATTCTAAAAACTTATGTCCATAAAGCAAGATTAATATTAAAAGGCTTATGTCCATACAGCAGTACAAAAGTGCTCTGTAGACTGATTAAGAGAGATGACAGTGGTTTCTTGTTCAGTATCACAGGGTCTGGGGTGACCGGGGGAAGGCTCGTGCTGAGGTTAGGGGTTGGTAATGGATCAACAAAGATACAGAGATCTTACTGTGGCACTCCTTTCAAAGAAAAATACTTGGTGTGTGTGTGTGTAGGGTTTCTGTAAACTTTCTCAATGACTTTCTGTGTAGTTTACAAGGGCCACACCCCTACTGACATCATCTTTTATACAAAATTTTCTAGTCATTTTACAAAAGGAGTTGTGTGGTGGTATTAATTAAAAATATATACTTTTGTGTTCCACAGTGAAAAGAAAGACAAGTTTGGAATGACATGAGCATGAGTTTCTGTATGACCTGTCCTTTAAATATAAGCACCCTTTATTAACATTTATAAACATTTGATTTGACATTTTTGTTTTTTCAATCCATGCATGTAGTATATTCATGTTGTGTAAATATCTAAGCCAAGGGCCCATTCTGTCAGTAAGCACTGTTTCTTTAAGAGAAGAGGGAGGAGGAGTGTGGACAGACTCTGGGTTTTGAACGCCTCTTTTTTTTTTTTGAACAGAAATTCCTCTCTCAAGAGTTTGGCATTTCCTCTGAGCTCACACACTGAGAGCCTGCTCTCCCGTTTCACACAGTACTCACTTGTGACAAAAGGGGGGATTTTCAAACTTCCTGAATGAGAGGACTCCTCTTGCCCTCAGCACACGCTTCATCTGCAAAGAAACTTCACTTGGCAAACTTCCTCTTACACGACGGTTTCTGCTCGTGAGGGCTAAAAGAACATCAGCTCTGCCTTGTTTTCAGCATCTGGATGAGTGTTTCGGCATGGGCTAGCCCCAACTTTTCGCACAGAGCTGGAGTGGACTGGAGGAGAATGAGCGTTTACACTCTCAACCTTAGGTTGTTCTGGCCACTGGTCACTTGCATCCTCACCGCTCTGCTGCTACTGCACCAGTACATCATCAGAGGATCCGAGGACCAAGGGAACGACTGCTCTGATCAGGGACCCGGAGCTGTCACACTCTTCAAATACATCCTAGCATTCATCTTGTGTTACTTCTTCATAAAATACTGCTCAACTCAACCTGGCTCTGCTAGGGGGGCTTTCCGCAAAGTCCCGGAGGGGCATGGAAAATTAGGTGTCTCCAAGAGAGAGCTACTGGACGATCACTACGAGAGGCATGTGCGTCTCTCTCCACATGTGCTGGGCCACAGCAAAGCCCATGTTGCCAAGCTGGTGAGTGAACTTGTAAGGGTGGGTCGCACCGATGTCCCGCCGGAGTCTTCACTGGCCTTCCGGGGTGACTTCATCCAGATCGGCAGTTCCTACGAGGAGCACAAGGTTGGCTCACCTGACTGCTTCGACATCCTTGTGCCTCTGCGCGCACCTCGTGGGCTAAAACTGGAGGCCAGCATTTGCACTGACAAACATGGAGGGCCACCGCTGTGCACGCTGAACACACCTCGCAAGGCGGAGTGGGCTCGTCGTCACAAGGCCTTTACGAACACGTTTATGCACTTGGGCAATGCTCAAAGTGTCTATAGGATGAGCCCAGATTCCATACAGCGCTGGTTTTACACGGCCACCCAGCGCTGCCTCGCTACTTTCCGTTACCTATTTGAGCAGCGCTGCTCCCTTAGCCTGTCTCTCAGTGAGGAGCAGCAAGTGCTCCTCCGTCTGACATCCCGCTCTGATTATGTCTGCTGCCACATCTCCATGGGCATTCGGCTGATCCCAGCCTTTCCTCTCAGTGATGGTGCCTTCTTGGTGGCAACCCGGCAGGGGCAACGAGGAGAAGACCTTTGGACAGTGTACTTTCCCAGGCAGGAGCAGAGACTGCTGGCATGGCTGAAAGGTAGACTGCCCTCCAACTCCTGTCATCTGAAGTGCCTTCAACTCCTAAAAGAAGTACGTAACCTCAGTGGGGAGATGCTGGACCAGAAGTCCGGAGCTGAATGGGGAGGAGTGCTTTCGTCCTATGCTCTGAAGACCGCTTGGCTTCATCTGCTGCTCCGTACGCCCCCTGAGGCCTGGGACGAGTGCAACCTTGTGGACCGGCTGGATGATCTTCTACGCAGTTTAAGAGAGAGCCTACAGTCTCGGGCTCTCTGCCATTTACTCCTCGGAGGCAATAATGGGCTTCTGCCAGACTCTGTTGCTCTGCCCAAACTTGTGAAGGAGATGGTGCCCTCCAACCTGTGGGCAGAATTCAGTGACATCACCCTTGATATGGTCTCCGCCCGACTGGCCTACTCATGGAACCACCTCCCTCGCCTAATTCGCCTCGGGCGACCACAGAGGACCAGCCTTGGCAGAGGTGTTCACTGCAAATATATTGATACAGAGTAAAGGTCAATTATAACTGGTGTTGCTGAACACATAGCGATGGCTTGCTACATATTAGTTAATGTTTTCAGAAATAATGTCACATATCTTTATCTTTTTTGCACTTGACTTTTCAAAATTGAGTTAAACTAAGTTGGGGGTTTTTTTCTCAAAAGGTAGCAGTCAAAGCACTAGATTAGAGCACAGTAGTAGCATATAGGTACAGCAATACTTTTAACAAATTAGTCTTGGTACTGTACAAATCAGTATTGTACTGTAATTGCAGGACAAACATTTAAAAAGCAAGGTCTGCAGGAAGGTAGCCCTCAAAGAGCAGGATTGGAGACACCTGAAGTAGGCATTAGTTTGGAGATAAAACTCATGCATTTGAGAGCTGCTAGACTTGTTGACTCAGGGTGACCATGATGTCATGGTTATGGGGTAGTGAGCAGTCAAAACTGCATAAACACCAAAGTTTTTCCACACCCACACAGTATTAGTAATGCCAGCCTAAACAGATGAACATCCTGTTTTGAAGGGAAGAACTGCAGCGTGAACACTGTAAAAATCATCTGCTGTGTCTTACAGACCCAAATATATTCTTTATTTTGAATGATTGAATAATAATGTTTCATACAATTTCAGTATTGCTTAATTGATTGTTAAAGTGTTCCTTTGTTGTGTCAGATCATAATTAGGGCTTTAGTTCACCTCAGTTTATTACCTTAATTGGCACACTTGAGGGTAAGGCACTGGTGGCATAGCTTCACTTCATCTTGCCTGTCTACAGGGACCCCATTATGCGTGCATGTGATCTTTTCCCTCAGAGACATGGCTCTATAGGTTGTCACCATAGAGACACGCTACCTCAGCCCAGGGTCACTTATTTATGCAATAGCTTTAGTTTTAATGGCTGATTGCATTGCATTTACTTTCAGAAAGGCAGCAGAGATCCTTATTGAACTCTTGCCAGTACTGAGTCTCACAGGGTTAGTTTGTTAGTATCTTTCCTGCTCAAACCTCATCCATCTACCTGTTATTGAACAAAGTGCTCCACTGTAAAATGTGATCAGTTGACTTAAAATAAAGTGAGGAAACGCGTTGCCTTAAAATTAAGTAAATAAACGTCATGTGTAATTGAAAAAATTAAGTTATGTGAACTTGACAATTCCACATAACTTAATTTTTTCGATCACGCATGACATTTATTTACTTAATAATTTTTAAGGCAACAGGTTTCCTCACTTTTTTTTAAGTTAAGTCAACTGATCACTTTCTTAGTTTCATCAACTTTGCAGGGAAATGTTTGTGGTACCTAAGCAAATTTCTTTGAAGCTTCTTTTTGTCTGTTGCCTAAAAGCAGAACAGAAAATGAAATAAGGAAATGAAAAAGGACATGCTCCAAAAACAATGTAAGTTGTAGTCCAAAACAATATAAAATACAGATGAACTCATATTGAATGTATATGTATCTTAATTTATATGCAATTTAATGTATATTTGGTACTGTATATGAATGTAAGTTGATTGTAAAACAAATTGTACTTGATGTACATAGAGTAAAACAATCTGTGTGTGTGTGGTAGTAGTAGATGTAATTTATACATGTATTTTAATACATTAATTAAAATAAATATCTATATTTTGGACTGCACAGAGTTTGGTTGAATACTTGTTGATTGTAATACCTTAAACAGTTGTTTCTTTTTTTGACAGTGATAGAGAACATGGAGACAGAATTGAAAGACTGCACGTCATTGCAGCAATTTATTATAATTATTATTATTTTTATTTGCCATATCTTTTTCTATAAGCAGATTGTCTCATTGAAAAGAAATATACATGCTTAAGGTACACAATATCTTATTAAAAAAAAATCTCTTTTTGTGTAGTTCTGTTTAGATCACCTCTAAAAAAAAGTTCTCAGTGCAGTCATATTTGTCACATCGCACAATGCAATATGTTCTATGTAAATTTTTTATTTTCATAATTATAAAAATGCAAACTGGTTAACTTTTCACTCAGACACAGGCACAGTAATTATCGTCTGTATAGTCTTGTTTGGCAGTGTTTATTTTCAATAGAGTGTTATGTTTAGAGCAATGTGGCTCAGTGTAAATTATACTGTGGCTCAAAGCTGGTGCTCTCTAACATAAGGACATCATCTCATCCTTTCTAATTATCATTTAATTTATGCACTTGCTTGCAGGATTTGATTTGTTGGCAAAGTAGACCACAGCTGTAATCTGAAGTCATGGACGCATGATTGGATAGGAACGTGGGTGCCACCATGAGGTCAGTATCTGTTTAGGGGACAAATAATTTAGGATTAAAACAATTCTGCTTTTAACAATCTCACAGCATTCAAGTTAAAATGCTCTGTATCTTTCTGGTTCTCTCTAATAATGATCTCAAATGTGACAGATGTCTTGGGTGTAGGTGGGTCGTATACATTCTCTTTGAACCCAGTCATTTGGACGTTAGAGTAGATATATGGCAGCTACAATTAAATGAATAGTTCACCCAAAATTTCTGTAATCATTTACTTCATATCATGCTCAAACTGCTCAATGAAACTGGATGGGTGCCATTTACATTCATGCATTTAGAAGACACTTCGAGGAAAACGAGGAACATAAGTAATTTGTGTTGAGTTCCAACAATATACCAGCATCTGTCAAACTCCAAAAATGACAAAAAATCACAGTTAATGCAACAAGCTTTCTGAAAACAAAAACCTAATATGACAGCAGAGGTCACTGTAAGTCAGATTTTTATGAGACGTGCCTTTCAACATGTTCTCTAGAGCAGAAACAAATGAAGCGCCTAAATTCAATCTCTAATTCTAATCTAATTTATGTAATTCAAATTTCTAATTTTATCTACATCCAACTGTTTATCATGTCATCCTTCCAACCTAAAATATAAATGTTTACACACATGTGGTTTTCACCTAAAATCTGTCTTTTACATGAAACAGTTTCTTAATTATTTCAAACGCTGTGGTTTAATGGAACACTTCTATTCTTTTCTACTCTGTGCCAGTCTGCAGCTTCCTAGGTAAATCTTAGTTCCTCCCAGGGTTCCTTTTTCATTTACTTCTAGTTTTTCCTTGCCCCTGGCACTCTTTGCCTTACTAGATTAGTTTGTAAAGCACTGTTTTACTCTATACACTTGTGTTTGTAAAGTGTACAATTGTATTGTGAAAAGCTCACTAGAAATGTATTGAAGTAAATGAAATACAAAAGTTGAAGTTGGTGATATTTTATTTTTTTTAAAGAAGTGTTGTGCTCACCCAGGCTGCATTTATTTGATCAAAATACAGTAATATTGTGAAATATTATTACAATAAAAAATAACTGTTTTCTAGTTTAATGTATTTTAAAAAGTAATTTATTGATGTCAAAGCTGGATTTTCAGCATCATTACTCCAGTCTTCAGTGTCACATGATCCGTCAGAAATCATTCTAATATGATGATTTGCTGCTCAAGAAACATTTCTGATTATGATCAGTGTTAAAAACAGTTGTGCTGCTTAATATTTTTGTAGAAACCATGATACATTTTTTTTTCCAGGACTCTTTGATGAATAGAAAGTTCAAAAGAATAACATTTGTTCAAAATAGAAATATTTTATAACGTTTGAAAAATCTTTTACTGTCACTTTCGATCAATTTAATGCATCCTTGCTAAATAAAATAATTTATTTATTTAAAAAAAAAAAAAAAAAAAAACTCTAAAGGTGCTGTAGATCAGTCGAACACTCTCTGTGAAACTCTACACCCCCTAACCTGACATGCTCAGTACATGCGTAGTTTCATCTGGTGAGCGAGGCCGTTCTGTGTCAGAACAGCTGACACAGCTACAGGTCGTGTGCCCCTACTGTTTCCAAGGAAACTTACTTTAAAGTTCCTTGTGATCCACCCACTCAGGTTACAATGCTGCACCAGGAATGACCATCATACAGCTTATAGACTCTCCAAAATGACTTGTGCGTCACGTTTTAAAGATGGTACCACGTCTGCGTACCTCAGTCACAGAGCAGCAGCAGGTGGCCGCACAGACCCCGGCTCTCATAAACTCCCTGTGTAACATGTTGCCGTGGCAGCAATTAGTCCGTTCACCTGCCCGTCTCTCCTTAGCCTCTTCGCTCTGTTCGTGGTGAGGTGAACAACAAGTGGTTGCAGCCAGCGAGGTGTTGTAAAAACAGAACGGAGGAGGCAGGAAGGGATGCGCACAACAGATTTGATATACATCAGTGCTTCTGCAAACCTGGATGAGTCACTGGTCTCTGAAAGAAACACAGGGCAGGAGGGGGAAGGAGGGGAGGGGAGGAGGGCACTGCTCTCTCCAGGGAGAGGAGAGCTGGCTGTCTTGCGTGTCATTTCTGAGGACTAGGCACGACTGGAGAGGGAGGCAGGAAAGAGAGGGAGATTAGGAGAGTCTGGGTGGGTGGGATTGAAGATGATGGGGAGGAAGAGGAGATAGAGAGATAGCTAGACAGGGAAGAGGGGGTTTGTTTGTTGTTTTGTATTTGGCTCATCACTCTTGAAGTAGATTTTGTTAGGCTGAATAGAGGAACCAAGCCCGTAGAGACCTGAATTCATTACTCGAGTCACATCTACAGATTTTTTTCCCCTCTCTTTTCTCTCTCTCGCTCTCTTTTTTTTTTTTACTGAGTAAATCTGGATCCAGAGAGTGTCATGTTGCTCTGGATGGGAAGTGAGACAGTGGGGCGAGAGTAAGAGGAGGATGGCGTACACACAGGTGAGTCTACACTTTCCCATCTGGATCCTTTTGGATTGCACTTTTCATCTTTATATGTGTCTTCCTTTGCTCATTCGTTCATAATCTGAATTTGTTTTTTTTTTGTTTTTTTTCTTCTTTTCTTTCATCTGACGATTATTTCTGGTCAAGGCCTAAAACCATTTCAGTTTGTGTATGCATGATTTTGTGTGTATTTATTCACTTTAATTTCTTATTATTTATGAAATATTAGGATTTGATGAGTTAATTTTTAAAATATGTGTGTGAACATTTCTACATTATATACATTAAAAACTAAATGGCAATTAATTTATGTGGGATTTGGGATGTCAGTAATATTTTCATTTAAAACAGTATAGGCTACAGACAGACTCACTGATGTTTTTTGTGATTTAAGTACGTATGCAGCTTCTTTTTGATGTTTAAACTCTGTGGTGGTGTATTTTTGTGTCTGTATGCTGTATCATGATTTATGGAGCTGTGCTAAAGACCCCTGGCATGGGGGTAGCACTTGCTGGAACTGGCCATGTGGGGACAGTGTCCCATCCCTCCCATCTCAGTGACCCTAATGCGTCATCTCTGCCTGAGCCAGCGGCAGCAAGGTGCGGGCTGGGAGGGACAGGAGTTCACATCACTGTTGCCATGGTTACAGCCACAGCTAATTGCTTAGACAACATTGGGCCGCTGATGAGGAGCAAGAGAGCTGGACTGAGGTTGAGAGCAGGAACAGGGGTGGGGAATGGGAGAGAAATCAACCTGTAGATATTCTCAGGTGTTGAAAGGAAGGAATATAACAGTCCTGGGGGTGCATGAGTGTGTAAGCAGTCAGATGTGTTGATCTTAAAACATTTTTTATGTGTTTTAGACCCTGTCCCTTATAAACTCAACGACCAATGATGGTAGATGTTTTTTTAAATACAGATTAGTTAGAATGTGGCTTATTGGGATGCTAATAAATTAGTGCAATAGCACTTTAGTGCAAAGGTGGATTATTACAGTGCTCTTAATTTAATACCCAAAATACAAAACAAGTAGGACAAATTTTGAGGCTATAGGAACTTTTTCCTCACTGGATGTACCTTCAAAGTTATCTGCTTTTTTATTTTATTTTTTAATTATTATTATTTATTTATTTATTTATTTATTTATTTTTTTCAATTAGACCAGCACCTCAGGGAACACATTTACTTAATATATACACTACCATTCAGAACTTTGGGGTCAGTAAAATGTTTTAATGTTTCTGAAAGGAGTCTCTTACTCACCAAGGCTGTTTATTTAATCAAAATACAGTAAAACAGTAATATTATTACAATTCAAAATAACTTTCTATTTGATTATGTTTTAAAATGTAGTTTATTCATGTGATGCAAAAGCTGGATTTTCAGCATCATTACTCCAGTCTTCAGTGTCACATGATCCTTCAGAAATCATTCTAATATGATGATTTGCTGCTCAAGAAACATTTCTTGTTATTATCAACGTTGAAAACGTTTTTCAGGATTCTTTGATGAATTCTTTTAAGCAATGTAATTGTCACAGTTTGAGAGTATAAAGCCCACAGAAGAAGATCAGATGAAGATGAATTCAAAAATAAAGGTATTTAATCAAACAAACTCAGAGAATCCACAGGTAGAGTGATACACAAACAATAACCGACAATCAGGGCAGAGAAATGAGGAACTTAAATACACACTGATAATGAACTAAAAGGTGTGATGATCAGATGAATTGCCATAGTAACTAATGATGGCAGGAAACATGAACAAAGACAACAGGAAATAATGAGAAGCAAACTAAAAGTCCATGATAATGAAACTAAACGAGCAAATGACTGAATATCCCTGACAGTAATGATATTTTTACTGATACTTTTGAGCAATGTAATGCACCCTTGTTAAATGAAATTTCTTTCAAAAAAATCTTACTGACTCCATCATCGAAAACATGAACATGATGAAATATTTGTAATAATATTATTCATTTATTAGGCAAAAGGTTGCTAACAGATTTCATTAATATAAATTATTAAAATGTTGTATTTTTATTTAAATACAAATAGTGAACATTCAATAAAGAGACCTGTCCTCTCACTGTGAAGTCTTTTTCTCTCTTTGCATGAATTCAACCCTCTGCTGCACTCAACCTTTGAAAAATAACAGTTGGAGCCCATCAATGAGGTATGTACAGAAAAGTCATTCATTCAACTCGTTCTTTTTATAACCTGTTCATTAACGTAGAAAATTATGTATTCATGATGTAGAAAAAATGGCTACTGTATTTTTATAGCAGCTCCGAGATCCTGTTTAACAATTCATCTGTACATGCATGACCCCAAATAAGTTCGAAATTTGGTGAGAAGCTTGACACCCTCAGACCTTTCCGACCATTAAATGCTTGTGAAACAAACTTTCGTCCATTCATTAAAAAAAATAAATTAAAAGATTGTTTACACACAATCAGAGTTGTATCTTGACCTTTTCTTTCTATCTTTTGGGCTGGATTTTTTTTTACCATCAACATCCTGTTTCAAGTAATTTATTATTTAACCAACCATAGGCACATATTCAGCCACAGCGGAGGTGAGAGTGACTTGGCTTTTTGGAGCGAGTAATCTTTATGATCTTCTTGTGTTATTTTGTCTCTTTGGAATCAGTTAGTCTAAATTAAGCAAGTTGTGTTGTAAAAAGACTAACATCTCTTTCATGAAGGACCTCTATTCATACATCTGGCCAACCTAATAACGGTCACACTGACTGAGTAATGTTTGTTCCGCCCCAGTTTTCTGTTTCAGTTGGAAGCATGTCATAATGGGAAACAAAATTGTTTATTAAAATGTAATGTATTTATTAAAATATATAAATATATATACAGTGGGGAGAACAAGTATTTGATACACTGCCGATTTTGCAGGTTCACTTACAAAGCATGTAGAAGTCTGTAATTTTTATCATAGGTACACTTCAACTGTGAGAGACGGAATCTAAAACAAAAATCCAGAAAATCACATTGTATGATTTTTAAATAATTAATTTGCATTTTATTGCATGACATAAGTATTTGATCACCTACCAACCAGTAAGAATTCCGGCTCTCACAGACCTGTTAGTTTTTCTTTAAGAAGCCCTCCTGTTCTCCACTCATTACCTGTATTAACTGCACCTGTTTGAACTCATTACCTGTGTAAAAGACACCTGTCCACACACTCAATCAAACAGACTCCAACCTATCCACAATGGCCAAGACCAGAGAGCTGTGTAAGGACATCAGGGATAAAATTGTAGACCTGCACAAGGCTGGGATGGGCTACAGGACAATAGGCAAGCAGCTTGGTGAGAAGGCAACAACTGTTGGCGCAATTATTAGAAAATGGAAGAAGTTCAAGATGACGGTCAATCTCCCTCAGTCTGGGGCACCATGCAAGATCTCACCTCGTGGGGCATCAGTGATCATGAGGAAGGTGAGGGATCAGCCCAGAACTACACGGCAGGACCTGGTCAATGACCTGAAGAGAGCTGGGACCACGGTCTCAAAGAAAACCATTAGTAACACACTACGCCGTCATGGATTAAAATCCTGCAGCGCACGCAATGTCCCCCTGCTCAAGCCAGCGCATGTCCAGGCCCGTCTGAAGTTTGCCAATGACCATCTGGATGATCCAGAGGAGGAATGGGAGAAGGTCATGTGGTCTGATGAGACAAAAATAGGCTTTTTGGTCTAAACTCCACTCGCCGTGTTTGGAGGAAGAAGAAGGATGAGTACAACCCCAAGAACACCATCCCAACCGTGAAGCATGGAGGTGGAAACATCATTCTTTGGGGATGCTTTTCTGCAATGGGGACAGGACGACTGCACCGTATTGAGGGGAGGATGGATGGGGCCATGTATCGCGAGATCTTGGCCAACAATCTCCTTCCCTCAGTAAGAGCATTGAAGATGGGTCGTGGCTGGGTCTTCCAGCATGACAATGACCCGAAACACATAGCCGGGGCAACTAAGAAGTGGCTCCGTAAGAAGCATCTCAAGGTCCTGGAGTGGCCTAGCCAGTCTCCAGACCTGAACCCAATAGAAAATCTTTGGAGGGAGCTGAAAGTCCGTATTGCCCAGCGACAGCCCCGAAACCTGAAGGATCTGGAGAAGGTCTGTATGGAGGAGTGGGCCAAAATCCCTGCTGCAGTGTGTGCAAACCTGGTCAAGAACTACAGGAAACGTATGATCTCTGTAATTGCCAACAAAGGTTTCTGTACCAAATATTAAGTTCTGCTTTTCTGATGTATCAAATACTTATGTCATGCAATAAAATGCAAATTAATTACTTAAAAATCAGACTTCTACATGCTTTGTAAGTGGGCAAACCTGCAAAATCGGCAGTGTATCAAATACTTGTTCTCTCCACTATATATATATATATATATATATATATATATATATATATATATATATATATATATATATATATATATATATATATATATATATATTAAAATGTAATTTATTCCTGTGATGGCAAAGCTGGATTTTCAGCATCATTACTCCAGTCTTCAGTGTCACATGATCCTTCAGAAATCATTCTAATATGATGATTTGCTGCTCAAGAAACATTTCTTATTAGTGTGGAAAACAGTTGTGCTGCTTTATATTTTGTGGAAACCGTGATACTTTATTTTAGCATTCTTTGAGGAATAGAAAGTTCAAAAGAACAGCATTTATTTGAAATAGAAATCTTTCATAACATTATAGATGTCTTTACTGTCACTTTTGATCAATTTAATGCATCCTTAAATAAAATTATTCATTTCTTTAAAAAAGTATTTTGGTCACACTTTATATTAGGTGTCTTTAACTACTATGTACTTGTATCAAAAAAGTACAATGTAGTTATTGTGTTGATGATGTATTGCAAAACACTTTTACGGGTAAGGTAAGTGAGAGGTCTGGAGGTATGGGTAGGTTTAAGGGTGGGTTAAGGGGTAAGGGAAGGTCAACAGCTGTAATTACATGCAGGTATTTTTAAAAATATAAGTACATACAAAACATGTATGTACACAATAAGTGCATTGTATCAAATGATTAATTTAAATGTTAGTACATAGTAGTTAAAGACACTTAATATAAAGTGGGACCAATATTATTAATAGTACTGTAGATATCTTTAATTAAATCACTTTTTTTGGTGGATTGGAATAGAGTCCCAACAGAGATGTAAGAATTTATTTCCCTGAGGCTCTTGTTACATTTATGCTTCAAGCTGGGGCCCGTTTCAGAAAGGAGGTTAAGTGAAAACTCTGAGTATGTTAACCCTGAAATGAGGGGAACTCTGAGTTTTCTGTTTAAGAATGGGAGGTATGTTAAACCCGAGAAAGCAGGGTAAGTCAAGCCCGTTTCTGAAAGAGAGATAACTTATACTCAGGGTCAGTTACCAGGGTAACTTACTCTGTGAACCTAACCTGGTCTGGAGCAGGTTTTCTTCGGTAAACCCAGAGTTTCTTTCGGTCTCCTCCCCCTTTTTAAAGCGCTAGCAGTGTTTAAATACATCATTCATTCATTCATTCACGCTGCACAAATGCTTTTCATACTGAGTATTTTTTCTTACCCTATTGGCATATAATTTGCAAAATAAGAAAAATGCACTTAAATTAGCTTTTTCTTTTGTCCCCCAGGAAACAAGACTAAATACTTATGTAATTTTTCTTATGTAGGCCTAGAAAATGCACATTGATTTAAGAATCTTTAGATATTTTGACTGGAAATTACAAGACAAAAGAAAAGCATTTTTTTGCAGTGCAGGTACATTCATTCACTGCGAATATTTTCGTCAAGAGAACACTGTCAAAATGACACAAATAGCATCCTGTATATGAGGAGGCTGCAGTAATTTGTAGGGAGTTACATTCATCTCAGGAGAGGATTTTTTTGCTTGCTATATCCACATGCATATTTATTTGAGCAGTACCATGTTTTAATGATAGTTTTCTATATAATATCAGAGATGCAGAGCATATTAGTAAGGAAAGTTTGCTTCACTCTCACGTGAGCTGTTTCTGAATATGTTTGTGTTGTTTCCTGGGCACAAACCCATGACAGCATCAAAGAGGAGTTTCACAAGATTGCAGGGCAGTGGTGTAGAAATCAGGTTAAATGATGTTCACTTGATATCTTTTTGCAACCTCTGGAAGAAACATAATAATTAGAATTTCCTTTAAGATTTCCAGTGTGGTTAGATGCATTGATATGCATATTCCCATCATCGCACCTTTCAAAAATGAAAAATGAAAGATTACTATATGGAATGGAAGAATACCAGAAGGAAGGGTCTGAAATATATGCCATACACCACAGGTGTTAAATAAACACAAATGATTCACAATTTATTTGGTCATCTTTATTTGCTAAATACAAAAGCAACAGTTCTTTTTTTTCCTGTTTTAATATTCTGTTAATATTCTTCCTCCATCTCCTCTTCATCTGTCAGTGCTGGTGTTTTGCGAGCCTCTTCCTTCTTTGCTGTTGGCCTGAGTAGATGTCAAATGTTAATTTGATTACCCTAATTCACAAATGTAACAGGTTGAATTAGAGAACATTATGTGAAAAGAGCATTAGACTATGTGGGAAAAGCTGCTGCACATTGAAATAGACACTGAATGATATTTAATATGTCAAATGTTTGTAAAGTCATGAATCCTATACCCATGAACCTTTTATGCTTAAAGCTTTACCTGATTAAATTATATTTTTATACTTCATTTTTAGCTGCTACCACATTTTTTTTCTTCTTTTTTTGCCCGTGGGATACCATGAAAATGAATATTAGTTCAATAACTTACTGTTCTGCCAGTTTTCACCTCTGATATTATAACAATGATTAAGAATTAAACTTACGTTTTACCCGGAAGTATGCAGACGTCTTTTTGTTGGGTGCTGTTGCCATGGTGAATCGTAATCGTAATGATCGTGGCTTTTCATAGTCGTGGTGCACGCGCTTAACTCAGAGTCAGTCTACTCCGAGTTGATTGAACTACCTCAATTCAGCTGTTCTGAAACCCAAAACTCAGAGTTTCCCATCTCAGGGTAGGTCAACTCAGAGTTCAAGTTTAAACTCAGAGTTGGTTGAACCTCCTTATTGAAACAGGCCCCTGCAGTTGACCAGAGAATAACAACAAAAATACAATCCTTGAAGCACTGGTCGTTTTTTATCATCATAATTTTCCATGTATGTATTTTCTGCTGCCTGTGCAAGTCAATCAGTTACAGTTTACTGGAGAGTCTCTTTGTGTCCCTTTGCGGTCTTGGTCTCAGGGTCTTCTGTCCAGACTGTCTGACTTCCTGTTGTGTCGCTGGTCGTGCCGCTCCTGTTGGCAGTGGTGCTGGGAGTGCAGCTGCTGTCAGTCCACTGATGAGGAGGTGGAGATTCTGGGGCCTTTTCCAGCTCAGACTCCATCATGGCTGTGAGTACACACCCGTACACATCGCAAATAACCCAGAACAACTCATCATTTTCCTCATCTGTCTGCTTTCATAACAGTCAGAGTAAGATTGAGACTGAATACACAGAGTTACTGAACAAATCTTAAGACAATCCCAAAGGCACCATCTGTTTAAGGCTTGTTTTTGATGATGGATGGTGTGTTCTGGGTTATGTTTGAAATGGAATACTAGCCTTGTTGCATATTGCACAGTATGGGCTGCATATCCACATACTGTCTTAACTACACTATTTTACTATTACTATTTTAATGATACACAGTATGTGGTGATATACACAACCAAAAGTTTAGGGGTGGTATGATTTTTTTCATTTGTTTAATCAAAAATACAGTAAAATCAGTCAAATTGTGCAATATTACACTTTAAAATAAGTGTGAAGTCGATGAAGTTGATAATATAGTTAGTTTGCATGTTAATCATATTTGTATAAAAATGTGTCGGCAGTCTGATTTAAAAACATAATTCAAGAAAGCGGCTTTGTTCAGGATGATTATGAATGTAGTAGATGGAATTCAATACTGTATGCCAACAGTATGATACACTACTGCCATTTTGACTATATTACATTTCATGATTAATTCAACATGTGACATCAAGTTATCATCTCAGAATTTACAACGGCTATTTTGTATTTTAAATTCATGAATTTAAGAATTACTCAGCTGATTTTTTTTAAAAGTGGAAGCACATTGCATTGTGACATAATTTCTCCATCACATTTTTTCATCTTAACTGTACATTTTGTAAATGTAGTACGTACATACAAAATACATTCTGGTATTCCGTTCATACAGAGAATACACATGCATGATATGCATAATATACATACTATATATTACAGTATATTGCAGTATTTCAGCATATATGCAACACTTTTTGGCATGTGCATATAATGCATACTTTGCACTGTATACATGCTGCAAAAATAGTATGAATGTAATTCCGAAATTCACACTGCTTAGTACAAAGTGATGGCATTATATATCTTTACTTATCTACGTACATTGGAAATTACCTGCTTAAAGGTCCAGTGTGTAGTATTTATGAGGATCTATTGACAGAAAAGCAATATAATATACATAACTATGTTTTCAGTGGTGTATAAAGACATAATGAACCTTTATGTTTTTATTACCTTAGAATAAGCCATTTCTATCTACATACACCGCGGGTCCCTTTACAGTGAAATCGCCATTTTGCACTGTCATGTTTCTACAGTAGCCCTAAACGGACAAACTTCTCTACGGCGACATTTTTGTCCTGTGTCGGCTACCGTAGCGCTGGTCAATTGCAATTCACAACCTCACCGCTAGATGCCGCTAAAATTCACACACTGCACCTTTAATTTTAACTACTGTTAACAGAGCAGTAAATCATGTAGCTCTAGTTTGTAGTCATTGGTTTTCCAGGCTAATGGAAGTGATATTGATGCAACAGATGGCTTTCCTGAGACGTTCTAGGATCCTGTTTGTATATTCCCTGTTACTCAAGCTCATAATGACTGGAGTGTGGAGCTATTTGTGTTTCCATGCAGGAACAGCAAGGGTAATATGATTTAAATAGAGAAGTGATTCATGTATTTGCTGGGATAATTTGTTCTTTGAAAGCACACATTCACCACAAGCTGTCAAGCTTTTAATAAGCATCCTTCTTAATGACATAATTCAATGACTTTTACCAAGACTAAACAAAGGTTGCCATAAATGTCTTTTTTTCCATTTTGCAATACACATTATCAGCAGTTTCCTGTTATTAATCTTGTTGTAAGGGATGGAGCTGATGTGGTCACCAGAGACTACTGGTTTATGCTGGTCTGACTGAGCTCATGCTTTGTGGGAATTGGATGTTTGTATAAAACCAAAGAAACAGGGACAAAATGGCTGGATGAGTTTTGAGTTTTTTCAGACTTTTGACTATGAGCTCCAAAAAAAATGTGATCATAGAATGGTGTTAAATTCATAAAACATGGGAGATGCAAGGGATGCATCTTTAATTGAATAGAGCTTGTACTTCTAGACTATGACTGTACAGTCATGACATATACCTCGCCCTGAGTCCAGCCTCTCTCATTGGCGCAAATTGCTCCTAAGGCCATTTGTTTTAGAATCGTCCGTTGCTATGACAACTATCTCCCTCTGAGCTGTAGTCATGGACACAAAGGGTCCTTGATGATCCCCAAGGGATGACTCGGAATCAGACCTGCACAGAGATATCCCGCACAGAATATTTACCTCTGTAGTTGAAAAACAACCAGATTAGAAGATTATGTTGCAACGGAAATTACACAATACTGGGTAATAATATGACTGCACATTCTTTATCTGACAGTGTCAGATATGCACAACAAATTGAAGAGCTAGATTGTAAGATGTTTTGCTAGTTCATGCCGAATGTTTCTGTTTTTTAGCATATTATGATATGTTTGTCTGCTTTTTTCATTGTCAGGCCATGTTGGTCAACACACCCTACTTTTTGTCTTATTTTAAGCTGTGTATGAATTGACATCCAAATAGTATAACTTAGCAAAAGTTTGCAGTTGGCACTAGTTTAGCATCCGTTTGTGTGATATACTTAATGGACAGAAGCATCTGTAATCATACTGTTTCATGCAAAGTAATAACAGTAATATTACCCCACACATAATGTTTGCATAAACATCATAGAGCTTAAATAACCTTAGTCTTTCTGCTGCAGCTGGTTGATTAACAAAGTTTTGCTAGTTAAGATGGTAACATAACCTGTAGTTCAAACAGTAGAGGATGACGCTAGAAACACCAAGGTTGTAGGTTTGATTTCTAGTTATTTTAATTTGTAAAAATATTTCACATTGTGTTTACTATATTTTGGTTGAATAAATGCAGCCTTGGTGAGCATAAGAGACTACTTTTAAAAAACATTAATTCTTACCGACCCCAAACTTTTGAACAGAGTAAATGTCAGTATATGCAGGGAATGTCTGTAGTGTCACTAAGGCTTTACAAAGTCATCTCTTTCAGTGTCAATGAATGCAATGACGAGAAAGGCACAAATTCTCACATCATGGCTCAGGACCATGCTTCACCTGCTCAATCTGACACCACTACAAACTGCAGGCCGCCCATCACAGAAACTTCCCGATCCACCTTTAGCCTGGCAGGCCAGCTGTCCAGTAAGCCCAGACTTCACTCTAAATTTAAACAGATTAGCATGAGTATGATGACTTGAATTTTACTTAATGGCTCTCCCATATCGCAGGTCTGAACGCCCGACGGCCAAGCTCCCCCATGGTGGATGTAAAGCCGATTGAATTTTGGGCCATGGGACCCAGGAAGGAAGTGGTGCAGCCCCTTCGTAAGCCCCCGACACCACCAGATGATTACTTCCGTAAACTGGAGCCTCATCTGTACTCTCTGGACTCATGCAGTGATGATGTTGACTCTCTGACGGATGAAGAGATCCTAATGCGGTACCAACTAGGCATGCTGCACTTCAGCACACAGTATGATCTCATCAATGGCCACCTTAGCGTGCGAGTCATCGAGGCCCGGGATCTGCCCCCTCCGGTAACGTGCGACGGTGCTCGCCAAGACATGGCCCACTCAAACCCCTACGTGAAAATGAGCCTGCTGCCCGACCACAAGAACTCCAGGCAGACTGGAGTTAAACGCAAGACCCAGAACCCCGTGTTTGAAGAGCGCTTCACTTTTGAGCTCCCCTTCCTGGAGGCCCAGAGACGCACCCTACTGCTCTCTGTGGTTGACTTTGACAAGTTTTCACGGCACTGTGTCATCGGGAAAGTGTCTCTTCCTCTTAGTGAGGTTGATCTAGTGAAGGGAGGACATTGGTGGAAGGCCCTGGTGCCCAGTTCTCAGGTAATACCACTCGCCTGAGTCACATTATTATTTGTATTTTTATTTTTATTTTTATTTTATTTTCATTTATTGTAAGTGTGCCTCTTGCACAATGATGAACATGTTAAAGTTAGGTCACATAAAACTAAATTAAGTTATTTAGTAAAATGTGAAATAATCGCAGCCATACGCCAGAATGCCCTGCCTCAAAAGAATGCACACCACAGTACTCCTAAATATTTCTTGTCCTAGAAGATCTGTGTTTAGGATGTGTTAAATGAACATTAACCTTGTATTTTGAGAGGTTAATATGTGACTTTAAAAGATAAACTACCGTTCAAATGTTTGTGGTCTGTAAGATTTTTTTATGCTCTTGAAAGAGGTCTCCTTTGCTTACCAAGCCTGCAATTATTTTATCAAAAATACAGTTAAAGCATTAATATTGTGAAATATTATTGTAATTTAAAATAATTGTTTTCTATTCGAATATATTTTAAAATGTAATTTATTCCTGTGATGGTAAAGCTGAATTTTCAGCATCATTACTCCAGTCTTCAGTGTCACATGATCCTTCAGAAATCATTCTAATGTGCTGATTTGCTGCTCAAGAAACATTTCTTATTATTATCAATGTTGACAACAATTGTGCTGCTTTATGTTTTTGGAAACTGTGGTAGATTTTTTTTCAGGATTCTTTGATGAATACAAAGTTCAAAAGAACAGCACTTATTTGAAATAGAAATCTTTCGTAACATTATAAAAGTCTTTACTGTCAGTTTTGATCAATTTAATGCATCCTTGCTGAATAAATCATTAAAAAAAGCTTACAGACCCCAATATTTTGAACGATTCTGTATTTATCTCTGTTCCAATTGATATTAACCTGAAGCATTTGTCAAGAAACTATCTGAACAAACCAGCAACTGCTTTCATTGTAAAACATTAAAGCTTTAATTTCAGTTTTTGTCACATTTAAAAAGGTAGTATAAGTACAAAGTGTTAATTTACTGACATCATTATCATGACACTGATTTCCCAATGTGATGTTTCTCAGCATGAGGTTGAGCTTGGTGAGCTTCTTCTGTCCATAAACTACCTGCCCAGTGCTGGCAGGTTAAATGTGGACATCATCCGAGCAAAGCAGCTGCTTCAGACAGATATGTGCCAAGGTTCAGGTAAATCTATCTCAGTGTGTTTTCCTCATTCTGCTCTTTAAAATCTCTGAGAACCTATAGAAGAACTGCAATGATTGCGGAAAACTATGCAAAAAAGACTATTTCCTTAATGTGAGGTCGTGAGGTCACACAGGCCATGCGATAAAGTTAACCAATAGTCTAATGGCTATTTAGTCTTTGTTTTAGCAAATTCACTGTTACACTGTAAAATCTAATTAGTTAACCTTACTTAAAAAAGAAAAAATGCAAAAATAGGAATAGTAATTTGTCAGTACAATAATGTTGGACTGACAAATTCTTAGTTAGTGTAGTTAACTTAACGAGAGTTCTATCTAAAAAAAGAACTGTAGAGAGTACTTTATAATTTACTTTAGATTTTAGATTAGTGCATTGCGACATGAATACATTAAGCAATTGCAAATAAAACTGTTATTGTTGCAATTAATAAATAATAAATAAAATGTAATTGTTACCATTGTTGTGTTTTGCATGCTGAATGTTGATGTCTGTGTGTGACTCAAGCAAGGTCAATTGCAAAATATTGTCTCAACTACAGTGGGATTATATCAACCCAATTAAAAGTTTTATGAGTCACAAGGTGTTTATGACATAAGTGTTAGCAATACAGTTTTAATAGATCATAATTCTACATGAAAAGTAGATTAGTCAATGATCTAGTTAGAAGTTAGGTCATCTTTTAAAAGCAACCTATTTATTACTTCTCTTCCTTTGAAACCACAAATAACTGTGATTTTCTTGTTGCTGCAACATTTGAAAGGGAATTATAGTAATAGAAATGACGTTCCAAATCCCCAACCAAAGGAAACACTAAAGAACCCCATTTTAGAAAATCAACATCAGTTTATGAAGACAACTGGTAACACTTTACAATAAGGTTTCATTAGTTAACATTAGTTAATGTATTAACTAACATGAACTAACCATGAGCAGTACATTTGTTACTGTATTTGTTAATCTTTGTTAAAGTTAGTTAATAAAAATACAGATGTTCATGGTCTGTTCATGTTAGTTTACAGTGCATTAATGTTAACAAGATTTTAATAATGTATTAGTAAATGTTGAAATTAACATTAACAAAGTTAAATAAATTTTTTATAAGTGCAGTTCATTATTAGTTCATGTTAACTAATGTAGTTAACTAATGTTAACTAATGAACCTTATTGTAAAGTGTTACCAGACAACTTATGTTCTCTTAAAATTTTCAGTTGTATTGACATTTCAACATTCAAGATGACTTTGGAATGCAACTAAGGAGAGAGATAACTACAGAAGTGGAGGAAATTAGTGAAAATTATATAAGATGCCCAAATGACAAAATGGTACACCAACCAATCAATTAATCTTAATTTGGATTTTCTATGACTAGATTTTTACAATTAAGTTAACTAAAAAGTGTTAGTTACAACAACTGTTCGATTTTACAGTGTGGTCTGGCTCCATTTTGGTATGTAAGGCACACTTTCATAATCTAATCTGTTCCTGATGGATAAAAACAAGTCTTGCCCTGGATCTTTTATCACTGAGTATCCAGTTTTAACTCAGAAATGTTACATTACAGTTTCAGATGTTTACATTATTTGTTTCAGATGTCAATTTACGTAAACTTTAACCCAGTTGGTTCTTCTCTGTTGTCAGATCCTTTTGTGAAGGTGCAGTTGGTGACGGGTCTTAAGTTAATGAAGACTAAGAAAACGTCCTGTATGAGGGGCACCATTGACCCCTGCTACAACGAGTCCTTTAGTTTCCGTGTACCTCAAGAGGACCTGTGTGAAGTCAGTCTTGTGTTCACAGGTATTTTTTTTAACATAAATGTGTACACAGGAATATGTACACACAAAAACATTTAAACAGAATTCTACACAATGAAATATGTGAGAAATGTCTTTATGATGACCTTTCTTGACTTTTCGAACAAACACACTTTTTAATTATTTACTTTTTCATGTATATTTAAAGTTCAAGTGGTAGGAAAATGTATCAAATTAATTTAATTGACATGATTATATGCATTATTTTTTATATTTAAAAAAAAATATATAATACATATTTTTATATACTCTACCGTTCAAAAGTTTATGATCAGTAAGAATTTATTAAAAGAAATGTATACTTTTATTCAGCATGGATGCATTCGGTTGATCAAAAGTGACTTTTAAGACATTTATAATGTTACAAAAGATTTCTGTTTCAAATAAATGTTATTCTTTTAAACTTTCTATTCTTCAAAGAATCCGGGGGAAAAAATTATCCTCAAAAATATTAGGCAGCACAACTGTTTTTAACATTGATAATAATAATAATAATAAATGTTTCTTGAGCAGTAAATCATCATATTAGAATGATTTCTGAAGGATCATGTGACACTGAAGACTGGAGTAATGATGCTGAAAATTCAGCTTTGCCATCACAGGAATAAATTACATTTGAAAATATATTACAATAGAAAACAGTTATTTTAAATTGTAATAATCTTGCTGATTTTACTGAATTTTTGATCAAATAAATGCTGCCTTGGTGAGTATGAGACTTGTTTTAAAAAAAAAACATTAAAAAAATCTTACTGACCCCAAACTTTTGAACAAACGTGTATTTTTAGTGTGATATATATTTAAATTGCACTAAATTAATATTTTATGTTGAAGCTATCTAGCTGGACATCCTAATACATTAAAGGTGAAAAGCCACATGATGTAGGACATGCCAATTTTTAACCAGGTGATATGTCGCAATTTCTCACAATTAGTGTAATCTATCTTGTGACCAAGGGCTGCCATGGGACACCTCATTAAGGTTCGCTTAAATTCCAATAGGATTTATTCAATTACCGATGCTGCCAGTCAGAACCTGACCTGAACAGTTGTTCATGCTGAGATTTTATGCACTGGTACACACTGACATTTAATATTTGCACTCGTCACCCAGGTGCAGCCATGCACTGTGATTGCATAGGGCCGAGAGTGGCCTGCGCTCATAACCTGCCATTTGAGACACTACAGAGCAGCAAGCCCAGCCCAACGTGTAGCTTTCACTGGGTTCCTCAGCTTTAATCAGTGCTGAGTCAACAGTGGTATTTAGATACAGGAATATCTCACACTAAAGGGTGAGTGCAGCCTGTGCCCCATCTAGGCTGGTCAGCATGTGTCTCTCCCAGTGGTACCAGCCAGGGCCGCCTGCCCACCGCTTCTCTCTGATGTTTCTGACTACAAAGACTTGCAATCAAACGTTGCCTGCAATCCCACCCCTGCTGGGCCTCTGTCTCTTACTCCTGGTCTGTTTGATGAGTCTCCCTCTCTTCTCTTTAGCTCACTCTTTTTGTCAGTTCTTTTACTTTTATATCTTTGCATATTCCATTATCATTCTCTTTGTCTTTTACTGAAGGATCCCTCTGGCTGAGCAGGTAATAGGAGTTTAATGGTGGCGTTATGTCCATATGCTATCCATAAGCAGTGAGTGGAAACAGATCTTCTGGATCTCTTCAACATGACTCCCATTAGGCAGCTATGCGCATTGGAAGGGGTCAAAACTGTACCCATCATCATAGGTGTAGTGCTTTCACTAGTGGTCTGAGATATTTGGATTGTTCTGTTTATCACAAAATGTGTGTTTACACAGACACATGTACTTACATGAGCATACTGAGGTAGCATAAGCAAAATGCGATACAAAAGTCCAGTGTTTTAAAATAAATTAATCAGATATTAGTTTAGTTACTATTCTAATAATAAAAATATGTATGTGGGTAGTTGACAGATAGGCAGTAAAAAATGTTTTTTTTGTAAAACACCATTTATGTAGTGTGAAGTCTGATGTTTGAGAAAATATAAGGGGTCACTAACTTTATCAATTCTTTCACTGTTTTTTTTTAAACATTTTTACTGAACTGTACCATAAATGTGTCCTATTGTGTGACACAGCAAAAATTAAGAAAAAAACTTTATAATATACAAATAGCATGAGAGAGATTTATCTTCATTGTTAGACACTCATTTTCATATAGTGCTATTTATTTAATTTGAAATTATGAATAACATTATTTTTCCTCATGACTTGTTGGACTTGTTAGACATTTTCAATAAATACGAGACAAACTTCGCTGTCATCCTTTCAAAACTGCTGAAAATTTTACCATTTTTTACAAATACCATTTTTACCATTTACCAATACCCAACTGTTCTTTTAAGGTATTTTGAAATAAAAACAAATCTGTGGTTCTTTTATGTGTCACACCATAGGACATTATGTCACACTAACATTAAAGTATTTTTAACTTTGAATGTGTCAAAGACGAAATTATTTAATTTTGATACAAACAATATCAACATGTTTTTTTTGGGGGTTTTTTTGTTTTTTTTTAAATCAACAAAATGAACGGTGACTCCTTGACAGAGCAAATAGGCCTATCTTTGAAACTTTAACACCCCAAAATCTTTTTTTATGTAATTCATTTGTTTAAGAAGAAATAACATTTCATTTTGTTAAATCATCAACCATGTTTTTAAAAATCACGTTTTTTAAAGCTGTCTTCCAGCGTCCTGCGCTGACCTGAGCTCCCTGCCGTGAGGTTAGCACGAACGAAGGGTTAGGCTCAATGCCAAATACCAAGATACACTGGGAAGCATATCCCACGTGGAAATATGCAACACAATGCCTGCCCGTAGGGAGGACTTAGAATACACATATGACCCGGTACGGGCTGCATATGGAGCACACTGAGGTATCCAGCTCGCAGGGTGGAATGTTTCAACCCCAGGGTTGGCAAGCTGGGTCTGCCTCCTCCAGGGGCAGCGCTTGCAGGTTCACCACCTGATCTCTGAAAAGAGTGGTGGGAACCTTGGGCACGTATACAGACCGGGGTCTCAGGATCACGTGAGTGTCAGCCGGCCCGAATTCCAGGCACCCTTCGTCAACCGAAAATGCCTGCAGGTCCCCTACCCTCTTGATGGAAGCCAAAGCAATCAAGAGCGCCGCCTTCATAGAAAGGAACTTAAGCTCAATGGACTGCAGTGGCTCAAAGGGAGCTCTCTGCAGGGCAGATAGAACCACTGCGAGGCCCCAAGAGGGCATCTGTAGAGGGTGAGGTGGGTTTATCCTCCTCGTTCCTCTAAGGAACCTGCTGACCAGGTCGTGCTGTCCTACCGTTTTTGACTCCACAAGGTCGTGGTGCGCAGATATCGCGGCCACGTAAACCTTAAGGGTGGAAGGAGACAGCCTTCGATCCAACCCTTCTTGGAGGAAGGAGAGCATGGACCCGATCGGGCATTTCCTGGGGTCTTCTCGGCGAGAAGAGCACCAGGTGTGCAAAGAGGTTCCACTTCAACGCATAGGCTTGTCTCGTGGACAAAACCCTAGCGGAAGTGATGGTAGCCATTACCTGTGGTGGTAGGGTACTCAAACCTTCCGCGTCCCATCCAGGACCCACACGTGCAGGTTCCACAGGTCGGGACACGGGTGCCAGAGGGTGGTCCATCTCTGAGAAAGGAGGTCCTTCCACAGAGGGCTAGGCCAGGGAGGGGCTGTCGTGAGGAGTACAAGTTCGGAGAACCAGGTCCGGCCGGGCCAATATGGGGCGACGAAAAGGACCTGCTCCTCGTCCTCCCTGATCTTGCACAGGACCTGTGCGAGAAGGCTCACTGGGGGAAACGCATACTTGACCCTAGTGCATCCGTGCCGAGGGTCCCCTTGGTCAGGGAGTAAAACCAGCGGCAATGGGAAGTCGTGGGAGGCAAACAGATCTACCTGTGCGTCGCCGAACTGTTCCCAAATCAGCTGAACCGTCTGGGGATGGAGTCTCCATTCCCCCGGAAGTGGCTGAAACTGTGAGAGCTCGTCGTCTGGACGATTCAGATCTCCCGGGATGTGAATGGCACGAAGCGACTTCAGATGCTTCTGACTCCATAATAGCAGATGGCGGGCGAGTTGCGACATCCGGTGGGAGCATAGACCACCCTGGTGGTTGATGTACGCTACTGTCGCCATGTTGTCTGAACGGACCAGTACGTGTTTGTCCTTCAGCAGGGCTCGGAAGCGGTGCAAGGCTAGATGTACGGCCTGCAACTCGAGGCAATTGACATGCCATAGGCGCTGGGGTCCTTTCCAGGAGCCCGCGGCAGCATGTCCATTGCACATGGCACCCTAGCCTGTGGCAGAGGCATCTGTTGATACAACAACATGCCTGGAAATTCGTTCTAAGGGCACTCCAGCGCGTAGAAAGGTGAGGTTCGACCACGGGGTGAAGGTTTGACGGCAGGCCCGAGTGACTGGGACCCGGAGCGTGCCTTGTTGCCATGCCCATCTCGGGACTCGCTCGCGAAGCCAGTGCTGAAGCAGTCTCATATGAAGCAGTCCGAGCAGCGTGACCGCCGCTGCGGATGCCATATGCCCCAGGAGCCTCTGAAATAACTTCAGTGGAACCGCACTCTTGCCCTCGAATTGACGCAGGCAAGTAAGCAGTGACTGTGCACGCTCGCTCGTAAGCTGCGCATACATGGCGACCGAGTCGATTTCCATACCGAGAAAAGAGATCCTCTGCACAGGGGAGAGTTTGCTCTTTTCCCAGTTGACCCGAAGGCCCAGACGGGCAAGGTGCCAGGTCCCTGTGTTCGCAAACCTGGTCTTGAGAGTGAGCTAGTATCAGCCAGTCGTCGAGATAGTTCAGGATGCGAACCCCGTGTTGCCTGAGTGGCACAAGGGCTGCCTCAACGACTTTCGTGAAGACGCAAGGAGACAGGGCTAGCCTGAATGGGAGAACCGTGTACTGGTATGCCTGCCCCTCGAAGCGGTCTGTGTCAAGGAAGAATGGAGACGTGAAAGTACGCGGCCTTCAGGTCGATCACTGCAAACCAATCCGATGGACGAACGGATTCGAAAATGCGTTTGGCTGTCAACATCTTGAATGGAAGCCTGTGAAGGGTTCGGTTGAAGACGCGCAGGTCCAGGATTGGTCATAACTCACCGCTCTTCTTGGGTACAATGAAGTAGGGGCTGTCTAGAAGCCAGATTTCATCTCGGCTGGTCATCATCTCGATCGCACCCTTCGCCAGTAGGCAGTGATGGGGCAGTGAAGCGGAATGACCGGCCCAGACGTGGGAGGCAAAGCGTCCTGAGGTGTGGGCGGGGTCATGTTCTGCGTCCTGACAGAGGAGGCCAGGGAAGGACCAGCGTTACGCGGCGGCCTCCTCTGACAGGGGTCTGGTGACAGAGGGGGATAAGAGCAGCGAGGCTTTGCATCGCACACTGTCAACCGCGCCCTCTTGGGGTTCGGAGGTGAACATGTCAGATCTTTCTTTAACCAAGGATAGGGTGCCGCCGACCGTGAGGTCAGCGGCGGAAGGGGAAAACAAAAGATTCTCCCTCGGCCCTCCACCGGGGGAAGGAGTGGTCCTGTTACCATCTCCTGGGAAAGACCTGTGTTCGCCTCCGAGCTGCCCGTCTCAGGAGCGCCACTTGGCCTGGCGTTTGGCAGGCTTAGGGGTGGAGACGAGCTGGGCTGCCTTCCTGCAACCTCCTCCACGCCCTAGCCCGGGTGAACACCACGGGTTGCAATGTGCTAGAGGGGGGTGTGGACCGAGGAAGATTCGTCAGATTATTCCACACCGTGACCCTCAGATCACCCTGACCACCAGCCAAAGTATCCGCTCTCGTGAAGGAGATAGATTGGGGTGTGGTAGAGAGGACTCTACCTCCTAGACGAAGGTCATGGAGTCTCGATCGCAACACTGCGATTGTCATGTTCCCGCAGTGGGAACATGACTCATCCATGAACGCTCTCTCAGCGTGCACAAGGCCCAAGCACGCAAGACAGCGATCATGCCCGTCAGACAGACTAACCAGCCGACCACACACGGGCGAGACATCTTGAAAAAGACGTGCCACGTGTAGCTCTTTTAGAGAGGAGTTTTACTCTGCAGAAATGCAGAAGCACCCAGGGAGAACACACACGCTGTGCTTGATCACTGCACAGATCAGACAGGAATCGGAACTCGCTGGAACACGCCGTAGCACAGACACTCTAGAGAGTTGCTCGTCTTGAAGAGATAAAAGCTCAGAAGGCAAGTGAACACTCGGCTCCGAAGCAGAAACATAATGCGAGATTGCACGCACAGCTCCTTATATACCCACGAGGTGGGGCGGAGTTGCGCTATGCAAATTCCGCAGACCCATGGCATTGTTATGCCATTGGCTCGTTTTGTAGAACTCGAATTCAATTGGCTTCTAAGCGAAACCCCCATTCCGTCAGTCACTGACGTAACGCGTAGTGACTGACTGAAAGGGAACTTAACATTTTTATAGTGGTTCCAAAAAAGTTCAATATTTGAACAATTCTGAGACAAAAACTAACCATGTGCACATGTCATGGGCTTCAGTAACATGACCCTGAATGGGGTCCTTTAACTAATTAAAGTTGTCTGTGGAATTGCCCAATTTAATATCAGGATATGGTGTCACACTGGAGGACATGGTTTTCAGTGACAAAATGTATCAAGATCCTATGGTTTTAGAAATTTATGGATGAAAAAAATTATTGTAATTTACTAGAAAATAAATTATGCCTGAGCTATTTATTAACAGTTTTATGCTTTATTTTTTAATTTATAAAAGTTGCAATTTGTTAAACCATGAGACAGTCACACCATAGGACAATTTTGAGATTTGGTTTAAAAATGTTGAAAATCTAAAGACAAAGCAGTTTTTATAACAACAGGTCCATGTAAGACCCATAAATGTTTAATCATTTACTGCATTTTAAATTATGACAATACTAATTATATTCATTTTTATCTTGTGTGACAGTGAAAATGCCATGTCATGGCAACATCCCATGTATTCATTTATTTATTTGTTTGTTTGTTAATAATATTAATTACAAACAATAATAACATAAAACACTAAATTATTGATGGTTTTTTATTATTATTAAAATATAATACAAACATCCAGTGTTTTAAAATAAAGTAATCAGATATTAGTTTAGTTACATTCTAATAATAAAATATTTATTTATTAATTTATTGGGGTTTTTTTGTTTGTTTGTTTGTTTGTTAATAATAATATGAAACACTCAATTAATGATTGGTTGTGGTTGTTGTTGTTGTTGTCGTTGTCATTGTTGTTATTATTATTATTATTATTATTATTATACAAATATCAGATAGTTAGCATTTTAATAATAAAAATATATAATTAATAATAATAGTAATAATAATAGCATCATTTATTTTGTTTATTCACATGCTTAATCAGTGATAATGCTTAATTAAAATAATGATACTTCAGCTCCCGCCCCCAAACTCCCATGATAGTGGGGTAAATGATAGTGTTCATATTGGTTTACTGATGTAATGTGATGTTTTGAGCTGAAGATTTCCCTCTTTACTTTTCAAATATGCTTCCTTTGATGCACATTTGTGCATTTGGAGTAGGAGATATTCATGCATTATAAGATAACATTTGATGCCTACGTCTCCTCAGCCTTAGTATTTCCCATTCTACGCCAGCAGGAACGATCTGTACCTCATCACAACTGTGGATCTATCAAATAAGAATGAGCCCAGAGCAGGAGAGCTCCCTCAGGACTGTTGAATGTGACATATGCTGATGATGTCAACAGCTCAACATAGCGAGTCCAGTGCACGCGTCTGCGCCAAACACTCACCACGCCTGTTCCTTTGCTTTAAACTGATGATGTCAGCCATCCAAACAGCTCAATGTTTGTCTCTTAACTGACATATACACTGGCCAGCCAAAAAAAAAGTCGCTGTTTGGATTTAAATTGGCAAATGCTTAAGAGTCAATGATTGGATCATTATTGCAGTGATTTTTATGTTTCTAGCATGTTTGGCAACAGTTCTTCCAACCCTAATTGATGGAGTGTGTAGCTTTTCATTTCATGTCAATACAAGATCTGAACTAAAAATGTATGCACTTCCTGATGGAAATAATATCACAGCATTTATTTTCATCAAGAGGTGCATTCATTTTTGGTCCAGATCTTGTATTGACAATGCAAGAGTCAAGCACTCTGTCAAGTCTCCTCCAGCACATCCCAAAGACTTTTAATGAATTTAAGGTCTGGACTCAGAGGTGCCAATTCTTGACTTCGAATCTTGACTTTGTCATCCTGGAATATGGCCATAATGGTCTTCCTACATGGTTGTTTAAGAAATGAAAAGCTACACACTCCATCAATTAGGGTTGGAAGAACTGTTGCCAAACATATAACATGCTAGAAACATAAAAATCACTGCAATAATGATCCAATCATTGACTCTTAAGCATTTGCCAATTTAAATCCAAACAGCGACTTTTTTTTGGCCGGGCAGTGTATTTTGCAGAGCATTGAAGACATATGAATGTGGTTTAACAAACTCTTTTATTGAATAATAGGATTATAATAAGAAAAGAAAAAATAATATTGATATGTTTTTTTCAATTATTCCTGTTTAAAGGACTAGTCAGAAATGATCTAAAAAGTCACAAATGAAAATTCTTTCATCATTTATTCACCCTCATGTTGTTCCAAACACATTTGACTTTGGATACATTTTGGATAACGTGCTGATTGCTCATTTCCCTACAATTACAATGAATAGCACATCATAAAATTATTAAAAGTGGTTCATTGTACTATTTCAAATCTTCTGAAAAACTGACTGAAACTCTTTCTTTTTTCACTGTTAATCTTCCACTTTAATGGGCTGTTGTTAACCATTGCGACCGGATCGAGTCTTGGAGTTGAACTCAAGAACTAGATTCATGATCATTCAATCATTCATTGAGTAATTCACAATGTTTTTTTGAACTGAATCAACTGGTTAATTGAATATAATTAGAGCAAGAGTCACGTGGACTACTTAATACTTTTATGATGTTTTTTTTTGTTTGTTTGTTTTTTGATATTTTTCCAAATTCGCCATATATTCACATTTTGTTCCACAAAAGAACATCAGCTAATCTAATTGAAGGTTCTTTAATAAAAGAAGCTCTCCACTATAAATAGGAGTGTCTCCTATCCTAACTCACACTTTGAATTCAAATAGTGGTGAGGATAAGGAATAGTGGAGATACATGTTTTCCCTCCTGTATGCTGTAATAAGAGCTTTGGCTGTATTCTTGAGCCACACCAAGGTGAAGGAGTCCTTGGCATTCAGCTGGATAAAGCTCTTCTCAAGAGCTGATGTTGCTTGGAGACTGTGTTTCATCAGCTCTGGTCTGCAGCTGGATTCATGATGCTTTGAGATCTTTGTCTGGAGTGCGGCTGCATCATTGACTGCCACCTCTGGGCTTTGTGACAACATTATTTGCGTTTCCTGCTATTTTCCCAGCAGTCCACTGCCAGTTACAGGAAAGAGGGGAAAATCAGTGGGAAGAAAAGTCTTCAATCTTGTTTATGAGCAACGTGATGAAATTAACAGTGCCTCATTCTCTGACCCAACTCCATTAACAAAATTGGATTGAGGCGGAGAAAAATAGATTGACAGAAAAGATGAATAATAAGCCAAATAAATGAGGACACGTTCGTGTCAGTGTTATTTTAGTGTCATTGATATATTATGACATTATTATTGACTTATTTTCTGTTTTCATTTTAATGTTTCAGTAATTTTGTTTTTGTCAATTTCATTGTTTGTTTGTTTTTTGTATGTCTGTTTTTAGTCATTTCTAGTTTTTTTTTTTTTTTTTTTGTTTAAAGGCACAATATGTAAGATATTTTGTTAGGGGATAACAGTTTAGGACCCAAGACCAGTAGCGAAGAATGAAGACCAAGAGTCAGGAGTGCAATTAATTAAAGAAAAATTTACTGAAGAATAGTTTGCAGTTTCATCAGCAGAAGCCAGCTTCAAGTCTCACAAGGAGTTTGTAGGCCGCGCTCCCTCTCTACCAGATTTTCGTACCACAATTTCTCAACAGTTATACTGTTTTCAAGGTCTAGCCACGTCATTACTGCAAGTTGAATGATTCTGATTGGCTAAGAGAAAATAGATAGTCATAGCAATTTTTCCACACATTGTCAGTTAATCAGATGCACGTGTCCATGGATCACTTGTTGACGCTTTCACCCCGGAATTAGGCACATAGTGACGTTCCAGAGCTGGAGCAGGCGCCAGCTTGTCCAGAACAACATCCTGTCACTCTCCCTAGGATGCCTTTTGTACACCTTCAATATTGATCTGTAACACAGAATACTGCGTACATACACAGATACACAGTTTCTCCAAGGTTGGAGTTGATTGAGCTCCAGTTCTGACCAGAACGTTTCCCAAAACATACTGATAACATGCTTTCTCTCAGTAAGAGGTACAGACAATATTCACCATAATTCTTTAGTGTTTCAGTAAAAGAAAATATAAAATGAATAAAATATAATATAAAATGAAAGACAAATCCATATTTCATCTCTGGAAGCCGGGCTAAGTGAGTAAGCACTGTTACTGCACTCCTGGCATGGGCCAGACCCTCAGTCACTCCTCAGAGACCAAATACAAACTTTAGAAAACATATATGAAGAAACAAATAAACAATCCGTGGTTCTATTGATTAAGTAATATCATAACTGGAAACAATCATTAAAAATCATAATAATATAGGAAGATAAATATTGATTAAGGGCTTTGATTATAAATTTAATTAGGATATATATATAGGTATATTGAAGCGGCATCGGATTTCAGAATCCGCATCCTTCAATTTGGATTAAAATATCCAAAAAACCCTAGAAAATTTTTATATATTGTGTACTTACATTATCCCAAATGTTTCCAAGAATGTTTAAATCCAGAGAAATAAGCAATTTTAACCAGGGCACGGACTGTGTCCATGCGTCGGCTATCAGTGACATCATACCCGCATTACCCTCAATTTCCAGTTTTAAACCATGGAAACACCAAAGACGCTTTAATATATTATATGTTTTATTGGACAGGTGAGCAACTGTTTGGATACATTCATCAACAGAAAACTAATTATTATATAGCTCAACACAGCTAGTCTTATTGTTTAAATCTCGTTTTCTTGATTTACAGCAAGTACCATGTTTTACCATGCCTAATATCGATCTAGCTTACTGCAGTGTGCAACAGGTGTCTCATAGTAGCCACCAAGCGAATGCACAGTAAGTTATTTTAGTAGGCTACTTCAACTTAAAGGCACAATATGTAATTTTCGCAGCTAGAGGTCGTTTATTCAAAACAAAGGCGTAGCTTCATGACGCCTTGATTTTGCGGAATCATGGGAGTTGTTGTCTTCACCTCTACAGCCGGTGGAAAATAATCCAACGGGACTCGGGCAGAAATCATATTCATGGATGAGCAAATGTATTAAAGATTTATTAATATGAAGCAGGTGGGGCTGAAAGACGTTGGAGCGGAACGAGGCCGCTGGAGCAATTTGCTAATGAGAGACGCGTGACACGGCTCAAGAACAGTGGAGCTTTTATTATGCCACAGACGAACGCTTCTGCTTCTTCCGGTCATACGTATGTGGGGTAACGCTGTTTTATCATATTAGATACATTTGAGTGTGTTGAAAATTATGTTATAATGCTACTCTGTGCGTTCGCTCGGCAGCTACTATGAGACACCTGTTGCACACTGCAGTAAGCTAGATCGATATTAGGCATGGTAAAACATGGTACTCGCGGTAAATCAAGAAAATGAGATTTAAACAATAAGACTAGCTGTGTTGAGCTACAGTGCATCCGGAAAGTATTCACAGCGCTTCACTTTTTCCACATTTTGTTATGTTACAGCCTTATTCCAAAATAGATTAAATTCATTATTTTCCTCAAAATTCTACAAACAATACCCCATAATGACAACGTGAAAGAAGTTTGTTTGAAATCTTTGCAAATTTATTTAAAAAAAAAAAAAAAAAACAACAACACGCATGTACATAAGTATTCACAGCGTTTGCTCAGTACTTTGTTGAAGCACCTTTGGCACCAATTACAGCGTCAAGTCTTTTTGAGCATGATGCTACAAGCTTGGCACACCTATTTTTGGCCAGTTTCTCCCATTCTTCTTTGCAGGACCTCTCAAGCTCCATCAGGTTGGATGGGGAGCGTCGGTGCACAGCCATTTTCAGATCTCTCCAGGGATGTTCAATCAGGTTCAAGTCTGGGCTCTGGCTGGGCCATTGAAGGACATTCACAGAGTTGTCCTGTAGCCACTCCTTTGCTGTGTGCTTAGGGTCCTTGTCCTGTTGGAAGATGAACCTTCGCCCCAGTCTGAGGTCCAGAGTGCTCTGGAGCAGGTTTTCATCAAGGATGTCTCTGTATATTGCTGCATTCATCTTTCCCTCGATCCTGACTAGTCTTCCAGTTCCTGCCGCTGAAAAACATCCCCACAGCATGATGCTGCCACCACCATGCTTCACTGTAGGGATGGCATTGGCCAGGTGAGGAGAGGTGCCTGGTTTCCTCCAGACATGATGCTTGCCATTCAGGCCAAAGAGTTCAATCATGAGTTCAATCATGTCCAGTCAACTGAATTTACCACAGGTGGACTCCAATCAAGTTGTAGAAACATCTCAAGGATGATCAGTGGAAACAGGATGCACCTGAGCTCAATTTTGAGTGTCATGGCAAAGGCTGTGATTTTTCCATGGTTTCTACAAAATAAAAAAATTGAGGATACCGTGGGTATGATGTCATTGATAGCTGACACACGGACACGGTCCATGCCCTGGTTAAAATTGCTTATTTTTCTGGATTTTTGGAAACATTTGGGATGATGCAAACAAGTCAACAAAGTATATAACATTGTTCTAGTGGTTTTGGGATATTTTAATCCAAAAATCTTACATATTGTGCCTTTAAACTAAACGAAAATAAGAAACGTTGCCTCGGCAGCAATAGCTGAAATAAAGCAAGTTTACGTTTGTTTTTGTTTTTTTACATTTTATTTTATTTCAGTTAATGCTTATTTTAATTTAAGAAAATGAAAAAAAAAATGTATAGTTTTAGTTTAATAACGATAATAACACTGATTTGTGTGTAAAACATTGGATAAATCTTAATTCATTCACAGTACAGAAACTCCAAGCAGCCATTATCGCTAATAAGGTGTTCGTTTGATTATCTCTGGATGTAACATTGATTTTATGTCTTTTCCTTCTTAGTTTACGGGCACAACGTGAAGAGCAGCAACGATTTTGTTGGTCGCATCGTGATTGGCCAGTTCTCCACTGGTCCACCGGAAACCACGCACTGGCGCCGGCTCATGAGCTCCCAGCGCACCCCGGTGGAACAGTGGCACAGTCTGCGCTCCCGAGCTGAGTGTGACCGCGTCTCTCCCGCTTCTCTCGAGGTCACATAATACTAACACAGGAAAGTCAATGATCTATAAAAAGAACTTTGACTTAAAACACTAAGATCTGGGAGTGTCTTGAGGTTTCAGTGTGTCATTTTTAAGGGTTTAAATCATACACTAGATCTATTGGCTTTATCTTGGTGTTATTTGTGTTCACTCTCCCTTACCATTAATATAATCGGGAGAAGTAGATCGTAGAAAAGACCTCGGAGAGTTTTTCCATTTATGATGATGAGCAGAAGCCTGCTGTTCATGTTTTCTTTTTATCACATTGATACTATTTTATACGGGAGCTCAATAATCTCATCATCATCTGATCCTCAGCTGCATTCAGGCTGCTCAGGTGTTCAGAGGAAGAGCGGCTGTGAGGCTCAGGCAGTTTGGACCACACCTAACCACTGTTATGGTCTGCGGTGTCTTAATCATATTGTTTCTTTTTTCAGACTTCAATATGATTGCAGTTTTTGAAGTAGTTGGAAATCTGTGGCAGCACAGATGGAAATGTTTAATTTCCCAGTTTGAATGTTTCAAATCCGATTTTACACCAAAGCTTGTGTTTTGTGACCTGTATCACTGTTCTCCATGCACATTTTGACCTTTGATTGTGTTCAAGTGTTTGTGAGTGTGTGTTTGGTAAATGTTTGCACTTATGGCAGCTCTACAGAGGTCTACAGAAACCTTAAGAGGATTTTATTTTTTGTCTTGTTTTTTCTTAATCATGACATTTTTTCATGATCTGAATATACCAAAGGTTTTTTTCTTGTGATCTTTACTTTTGGTTTTCTGTATGTTGCTCATTATTTCTCATGTTATCTCTTAAACATAATTCTATATCCATACACTTTCTTTCAAAAGTTTTTCTTAAAAAAAAATTAAGAAATTAATGTTTATTCAGCAAGGATGCATTAAAAACATCAAAAGACATTTATAATGTTACAAAATAATTCTTTGATTTTAAATAAATGCTGTTCTTTTGAACCTCACGGTTTCCACAAAAATATTAAGCAGCACAACTGTTTTCAACATTGATAATAAGAAATGTTTCTTGAGCAGCAAATTAGCATATAGAATGATTTCTGAAGGATCATGTGACACTGAAGACTGGAGTAATGATGCCATCACAGGAATAAATTAAATTTTAAAATATATTAAAATAGAAAACAATTGTTTTGAACTGTAATAATATTTTACAATATTACTGTATTTTGATCAAATAAATGCAGCCTTTCTGAGCATAAGAGACTTAATTTACTATAAAAAAATATTAACAATTCTTTCCGACCCCCAACTTTTGAACGGTATATAAAAAACATGAGACTTGAGAAAACAACTTTTCTTTTGTTATTTCGAGATCACAAGAAAATTAAGTCAAAAGACTCCCAACAAAAGACAGAAGTAATAATGTATGACCTCTCAGGGCTTCCGTAGAGGTCTGTATCACTGTGTAAATGCATTAGTGTTAGTGTCTGCACAACAGTGAACATATTTTCACAGCTTGGGCAATATAATGCCATGCCAAGAAGGTGCAGATACATGCATTTCTCTTCGCTCTATTACCTTCACTCCTAGTCCAACGCTTTTGCCAAGTTCAGTTCATAAACTGTATATTATCAACATGTTGGAGCTGTATTTTGTCTTTTCTTCAGTCAGTCTATGAAGTACATAAGCATAAACAAGATATGATTGGGGGGAAAAAATTTAGTTAGCATAGAATCAAAGTTCAATCAGAAACTTACTGTATCCCTCTTCGTAATCTTTCTTGTGTGTGATCTGTGCGAGATAAGTGCTTGTTTCAGGTCAAGAGTCAATTGTATGTTTCCACCAATGTCAATGTTAGTGTAGATGACAGTACAGATGATTAGAGTGGTAATAATAACACATGAAGCTGTGCCAGTGAAGATGTTTATATTTATTTAGATTAAAATATATATATATATATGGATAGATAGATAGATAGATATATTTATCTCTAAAACATATCTGTATATATTTATAACTTACAGAGAAATGAACAAATACATGTTGCAATAGATGAAAAAAGAAACATAGATAAATCATGATAAATGAAAAGGTTGTTGAAAGGACTTCACTGACAGAAAGATTTTGGTTTCAGAGGTAACTGTTTTTAACTGTCTTCATTATATTTTAAACAACAACAAAAAATGTTTAGTCCACTGTCTCCTTCTCTGATCTGAACCCTCTGAGAGTTTGTTACGCTGATGCTGTCCAAGTAATGGTTTATTAAGTGTGCGAAGAAATCGGCAGAATCCCTTTAAAGGTCTCTTTCACGGAGATTGTAATGTGTAAATCCTTCAGAGAGATGTATCAAGCGAGGAAAGTGTATTATGGTTGTTCCGCATTAAAGTGATGTTTGTTACATGGGCTTCTCCCTTTGTTTCAGTATGTTTTGTAATTTTACAGATTTTTTTATTGAATCTTCTCATACTTGTAGACCTCTTTCATATACTTGACTAGACAACATCGGTAACATCACTGGATGTTTTGTTTTTTTTTAATAGGTGAACTATACCTCTGTTATTCATTTGAATTATTTGTTTAAACCATAATATTTTGCAATTGCAGAGATAACCTTGACAATACACTAATTAAATCATAAAAATGTTTCAGGATTGTTTGTGTAAAAATGTTCCCTCTGCAGGTTTTAAGAGGGAGATAATTACTCTAGAGGGCTAGAAGAGGGTCACTTATTACTGGTCTTCAGCAACAAGGGAACAGCTTAACCCCAGTGTGCACATGAGTCCCGGGTCTGTGTCAGGCACAAAATGATGAAAAATACCATGTTTACAGATGAGATCATATCAACAAACTCGAATATTGCTCTTGACATATTTCAAAATAGATTTTAGGACATTTCTGCATTGTGTCATAGGACATTACAAAATGTCCAGTCAGAATAGTAATTAAAGGCCCCCAGCTGAGATTTTCATCTGACAACTTTAAAATATCTCTCTGCTGTACTTCACAAAAAGATTGATGTCCACATTTAATACATTTTATGGACCATGTTGGAAGAAGAATACTTTATTTACCCCACATTTTCATTTCAGTAGGCTGTTACTTTTTTATGGCCATTTTGTGGTTCTATATGCAGAATTTAAATTTAATTTAAAAAGTTTTGATGGCTGTCACACAGAATGTGCCCCTAAACAGACATAGTGATAAAGAAAATTAAGAAAAATGATCTTGCAAATGTTTTGCATTCCCCCAAAACACTTTGCAAAAGAACGCAAAAGCATTGACAATTTTTTTTTTACCATATCCTTTTAGGGGCTCCGTACAGGATGTGTTTTTGCATTTAAAAACATCAGATGCATGGCAGTGGAGATGCATTTTTTAGATGTAGAAAAATTAACTTTTAGAAACTTCTTTTAACTTGAGCGTCTCACTTTTAGAACTCACTTTTAGTGACACGTGCAAGTGCAATAATCAATGATGTCCATCTTGCAGATGTTTACATAAAAAAAAAACAATGGAAAATTTGTGAAAATTATGCCATTTATTTCATCACCAAATTCCTCCATCAGCTCATGACTAAAAAGTGAAAATCCAAATCATCTCATGCATTGAAAAGAAGACCATTTTTAAAATTCTGAATTTTCTCAACCGTCAGTGGCAAAAATGTAGGTGCTAAAAGCAAGGTTGTTTTACCAACAGCTGTGTGGATAAGAACAAAAAAAAAAAAAAAACATTTTTTGGTCACTAATTGGCACGGCCCATGAGCTGGCGAGAAAAGCTGAAAAGGTCAATAGCCTTTTGAAGCTTTGCAGTCAACAGAGACGTAAATCCCTTCTCTTTCAGAATCTCACCTTCTAGGTCAGTGATAGATAAATGTGCACAGATGGACATTATGACAGTGTTCCGGATCCCAGATCCAGACTCATGAGTCATTGTATGGACACATGTTAAAAATAAGACCATTCTCTTACAAAAATAACAGAAGTTTGGGGGTTCAGCAAATATAACCCATTCGAAAAGAAGTAAAAAAAAAAAAAAAAATGTCCACAGAATATTAGCAGCCAGATGATTAAGGGTGGGGACCTCAGTTTTCCTTGTGAACTAAGTGTTCAGTCTATAACTGTCTATAACCAATACTGCAACTCACTATCACAGTCAATATCAACATATAATCAACAGCTCCTCTGGTGAGAAAAGTAAAGGTTCGTTTCCATAAGTGTTGAACAGAGGAATGTGTGTGTGTCATGAGTCATGGCCCCAGAGGAACAAGAAAACAGCAACAGTGATGGAGGGACGATGGGGGCAGGGAATTGGAGTGAAGGGGAGGGAAATGCATGTGAAG
This sequence comes from Coreius guichenoti, assembly GCA_039654105.1. Classification (NCBI taxonomy): domain Eukaryota; kingdom Metazoa; phylum Chordata; class Actinopteri; order Cypriniformes; family Gobionidae; genus Coreius; species Coreius guichenoti. Next base: position 27,555,254 of record CM077171.1, read on the forward strand.
TGTCTATAACAGGCTAGAGAAAGCCCATCATCACTGCAGGGATGCAGACGAGCAGACATCTTGTTGCTACACTGTGATCGAGGGATGTTGGGGTGTCAATGTTGATGATAAAGAACTGGATAAACTTAGATCTGAGGTTAGTTTTCCAGTGTAGGAATCTTACAGACGAATGGAAAGGCCTTATCACAATTGTTGTCATTCCAAGACCTCAGTGCTGCAAAAGATGGAAAGATGCAAACAGTTTCTCCATTTTGTAATGCTTTTTCATAGTACTCTAATTAGTGGGGCTGTCAATCAACTTATGAAAAAAATTGAATTAATTACAACATATGCTGATTCAACAAAAAGTACACTAATACTATACTAATATTTTTTTATTGTTTTTTTAAATATACATTACTGTTCAAAATGTTATGGTCAGTAATATTTTTCTATCAAAGAATCCTGAAAACAATGGATCACGGTTTCCTCAACACTTTTAAGCAGCACAACTGTTTTCAACATTGATAATAATCATAAATGTTTCTTGAGCAGCAAATCATCATATTAGAATGATTTCTGAAGGATCATGTAACACTGAAGACTGGAGTAATGATGCTGAATATTCAGCTTTGCCAAAATTACATTTTTAAATATATTAAAATAGGATTTTTTTTTAAGTTGTAATATTTCACAATATTCCCATTTTTAATGTATTTTTTGTCAAATAAATCCAGCCTCGATGAGCAAAAGAGATATTACTGAATATAAAAAAAAATAATATTTATATAATATTTCAAATAATATTTTTTTAAAAACATACTGACCCCAAACTTTTGAACGGTACACTGTAAAAATTATATGATCAATAAGTTATGACAACATGTTTTTACATTGCTTTAACTCATCAAAATAAGTTAAGCAATTTTTTTTATAAGTTACACAAGATTCAACAAATGTTTTAAGTCAGTTTAATGTAATTTAAGTGGAAATCACTTAAACATCCAAGCTGATTGTACTTAAAAATTTAAAGCAGCAACTTTTTTTTTTTTTTTTTTTTACAGTGTAGTGGTAGTAGGCTACACATTTTTTGTATCATGTTATATTAATTGTACTAAATTAACTAAATTATTCACTGTTGTATAAATAGCCATAATAATTAGTGATTCAGTCCATTGCAACACTCACCACTGTTTTGTCTGTACCAGATCTCCACACAGTCCTCCTCCTCAGGGATGCGATGGATGCCATCATCTGGCTGATTTCCATCCCAGTAACTGTATTCATAGGGTGACCCATCTGTCCACTCCATAGTGCCCTCCTACCAACAAACTATGATTAACAATGATATCACGTTTGCTTTTTGTTTGCCCTTTAACCCTAAAGTGATAAATAAACTCATCATGCCAGGCATGAGTCCACAGGAGATTTGGATCATATGATCCAGAAACCTTTGCATTACCGATCAGAGGGTTTGTTAAATCATCCATAAACTATCTATCTCAACTTGGTGTTAGACCAAAATGTTGGTTCACCAGTGTCTGTAAATGATTAAACGTCAAAGAAACTATATTTTCTGTAAATTAGATTATTAGTGACAGGCTTTGCTTGCCTTTTACAACACATATGTAAATCATGCTGTTGTTTTTCATGCGTAACTAAGAATCATTACTGCTTCACATTGCAACCTAGTATATATCAATGAATCATTCATAAAATGCATGTGTGGGAATGTTTTGTGTTGCACTTAATAGAGAATGTTATCATGTTTACCTGTCTTCTATCATGAAGGCCAATCCAAATATCTGTTGGAATTCCTGGTACGCGGCTGTTCACAAGATCATAGACAAACACATTTTCTTCCCAGCTATGAAAAAAGTTATTAGAAAGTACATATTTTATGTTTTTTTAAAAAGTCCAGAAAAAATCTTGTACTGTAAAATAAATTGTGGCATCTCAGCACTCAGTTGGTGAGGAATCATACCTGTGGATGGAGGTGAGTTTGGCTGATTTGTGTCCGTTTGAGAATTCAGCGCAGTACAGATCTGCCTCTGCCCAGGTGCGATTCAAGGGGAAGAAGCGGTAACAGTAACCCTCAAATTCAGTCCAGAAGAGAGGACATGTCACAGGCTGGTTTGAGTCTGACAGTTGCAGGGGCAGTGCTAGAGGAAATGGTAATGACATTAAATCCGTAAGTGTTTATTTAAATCAGCATTTCAGTATATGAGAGTATAATAGGTCAAACACTTGAAAACACCACAAAAATACAATGTTACATTATTTGAAACATCATCTGGAAAGTATCTAGCTGATTACAGAATATATTGTCATTGTTTCCTTTTCACAGCAACAGCCTGCATTCAATTTAGTTTGAGCTGTGCAAGAGTTAAAGAAAGTCTGTTATGCAACAAAAGCAAAAAGGTTACAATTTCCACTGAAAATGTTGAATATTACACTATTTAAAAATTACATTACAATAATTTCAGTCAACTTAATCTCAGAAAAAAAGCTTGCTAAATAAATAATTTATCAATTAATTTCAATGTTAATGCATTTGTGGATACGGAAAGCACTTTATAATAAGGTCATATTAGTTAATGTTAGTTAATTCATTAACTAACAATGAGCAATACATTTGTAACAGCATGTACTAATCTTTGTTAATGTTAGTTAATACAAATACAACCGTCATTGTTAGTTCATGTATAGCTCAGGTCCATTCAATAATTTTAACAATTATAACGTTTGATTTTAATAATCCAGTAAATGTTGAAATTAACATGAACTAAGATGAATAAATGCTTTAAAAGTATTTTACATTGTTGGTTCATGTTAACTAATGTAGTTAACTAATGTTAACAAATGAAATCTTATTGTAAAGTGTTAATATTGTGGCAATATTTTTCCAACTTGATATATTTTACAAGAAAACTTTCTTGCCTACTACGAGTCATACTTAACCTTTAAAGATGCTTTCACTGTAAGTCTGAGCTCTTGTAAATCAATAAAACATTTCAAGCATAGCATTTACTGTACTGTCACATTCTCATTCAATGGGACAACAGACTGCAAAATATAAGTTAAAACTATACATTACAAACAGAATCGATAACTTGGCAAAGCAGCTCTGGTTTAGCTTGAGACGGTCTATTCCCTGTTTAAAGAAGCTAATTAAAGCATATTATCTGTGTCTGCGTTGTATCCTTGTCTTTGGTTCTGGTGGCACTCACCTTGTGTGATCTTGATGTTAGTTGAAGGCAGAGCCCACGCTGGGAAGCCGGTGAACAGTAGGGCTAAACTCAATTCCCAACAGAGCATGTTTAGTACAAGAGAGATGAGATTGAGATTTGAAGTGTGTGTGTGTGTGTTTGTGAGCATGTGTGCTGCAGAACTGTCGAGTGTTGGGGAAATTAGAGGGTGTGTGATCCTTTCAGCCCCTGCCTTTTTGTTGGACTCTTCCTACTTGGTCAAGTCCAGAACACTGACATCAGACTGTGCAAATGGAGAAAGAGAGAACCCAAGAGCCTAAAATTGTTATTTTGGGTGATTAACCCAATGTAATTCTCCCTGGGCAGACAATTTACTACATATACCTTTTAAATGTTTAAAAGAAATTAATACTTGTATTCAGCAAGGGCATTAAATAAATCAAAAATGACAGTAAAGACATTTATAATGTTACAAAATCTATTTCAAATAAATGCTGTTCATCAAATAATTGTGGAAAGAACAAAATGTATCACAGATTCCATTAAGCAGCAACTGTTCCCTTTCAGTCGGTCACGTTCGACGTACGTCGGAACTGACCGACGAATTGGGGATCGTTTTCAGAGACCAATCTACTTCAAGTGTAACTAAAAGAGCCAATGAACATTGGCATGCGGTTCACGCATTCCACGCTCCTCCCCGCAGCGCGGGTATAAACAGGAAGTGGAAGAGCCGCATCTTTGCTTTCTGCTTCAGAGCCGAACAACTGCTGTTTTGTTGTTTTTCTACGAAGAGTGTTTCAAGACGAGTCTGCCTTTTGGAAGGACGCTCTGGTCTGGTGCGGGTGTGACGGCACAGTACAGCGGTGGTCGCGATCTCAGCTGGGCATCGGAGAGTAGCGTTTTCAATGAGTTTGAGTGCTCACAACACGCTTGCACTATAGAACTATTGTGGGCCACAGCCATCTCCCCTGTGTGCTTCAGCACTTAAAAGAGCATTTTTTCTTTTCTAAAAGAGCTTACATGGTTTGACCCTGCATCTTTTTCAAGATGTCATTCAAACCGTGTGTTTCTGGATGCGGTCGATATCTGTCCCCAGTTGATGCTCACGATCGCTGTCTCTCGTGTCTGGGCGTTCGGCACACTGAGGCAGTGTTTGTGGATGACTCATGTTCCCACTGCGGGAACATGACCGTCGCGGTGCTTAGGTCAAGACTCGATTACCTCAAACGGGGTGGAGTCCCTTCGCTTATCCCCCAATCTAGTGGTCCTCCTGTGAAGCAGAGGGCTCCTACTTCAGTTGATAGCCTTGGTGGTGACCTGAGGATAACAGTGAGGGCTTCCCCGACGAGCCAGCCTCCTCGGGCCCCTCAATCCTCCGCACCTGCGCCGGTGGAGCTTCCGAAAGAGCACGCTGGTCCTTCCCATGAGGGGCCAGTCGTTTCTTTTGGGGCTCCGGCTGAGGATTGTATGTCGATCACTGCATCGGAGGGCGAGCTAATGTCCTCTGGAGATGAGGATTCGGCTCCCACTGCGACCGTTGCGTACATCAACCGACAGGGTGGTCTACGCTCCCGCCGCATGTTGCAACTCACCCGCCATCTCCTCCTTTGGAGTCAGAAGCATCTGAGGTCGCTTCGGGCCATTCACATCCCTGGCGCTCAATCGTGCAGCCGACGACAGCTGACACTTCCGGGAGAGTGGCGACTCCATCCCCAGGCGGTCCAGCTGATATGGGACCTCTTCGGAGCCGCACAGGTAGACCTGTTTGCCTCTCTGGACTCGACCCATTGCCAGTCGTTTCCCCCAGTGAGCCTTCTTGCACAGACACTGTGCAAAGTCAGGGAGGACGAGGAGCAGGTCTTGTTAGTTGCGCCGTACTGGCCCAACCGGTCCTGGTTCCCCGAACTCACACTCCTCGTGACAGCCCCTCCCTGGCCCATTCCTCTGAGGAAGGACCTACTTTCTCAGAGATGGGGCACTCTATGGCACCCGCGTCCAGACCTCTGGAAACTCCACGTCTGGTCCCTGGACGGGACGCGGAGGTTCTAGGTGGCCTACCGCAGGCTATGGTAGACACCATCACTTCTGCTAGAGCCCCCTCTACGAGGCGCCTCTATGCGTTGAAGTGGATCCTGTGGATCCCGCCGGGAAGAGCACCATTCTCGCCGAGTTGTGCTTTCCTTCCTGCAAGATGGGCTGGAGCGAAGGCTGTCTCCCTCCACCCTTAAAGTGTACGTTGCAGCAATTGCGGCGTATCACGACGCAGTCAAAGGTGAGTCATTGGGAAAGCACGACCTAATCGTCAGGTTCCTCAGAGGTGCGAGGAGGCTAAATCCTCCTCGTCCTAACTCGTTACCCTCTTGGGACCTAGCGCTGGTGCTCAGGGCACTTCAGAGACCTCCCTTTGAGCCTTTGCAGTCCATAGAGTTAAAAATCTTGTCCATGAAGACAGTACTCTTGACTGCATTGGCCTCCATCAAGAGGGTAGGGGACCTGCACGGATTTTCGGTCAACGAATCGTGCCTAGAATTCGGGCCGGCCAACTCTCACGTTGTCCTGAGACCCCGGCCTGGATATGTGCCCAAGGTTCCTACCACTCCCTTCAGGGATCAGGTAGTGAACCTGCAAGCGCTGCCTTCGGAGGAGGCAGACCCAGCCCTAGCCTTGCTCTGTCCCGTTCGTGCCCTGCGGGCTTACGTGGATAGAACGCAAAGCTTCAGGACCTCAGAGCAGCTCTTCGTCTGTTACGGAGGCCAGCAGAAGGGAAAGGCTGTCTCCAAGCAGAGGTTAGCCCACTGGATAGTGGATGCTATCGTCTTGGCTTATCAGTCCCAAGACGTGCCTTGCCCATTCGGGTTGCGAGCACACTCAGCTAGAAGTGTCGCTTCCTCCTAGGCGCTGGCTCAAGGTGCCTCGCTGACAGATATCTGTAGAGCTGCGGGCTGGGCGACACCTAACACGTTCGCTAGATTCTATAGCCTCCGTGTAGAGCCGGTATCTTCCCGTGTACTCGCCCCCAGTGGCCAGTAGCGCGAAGGACCCGTTCTAGTGTCGGCTTGCAACGCCACTCCTGCCCGCTGGGCCGGATACGTGCGTTTCTTGACTCCAGTAGTGTTCCCCAGAAATGGCTAACCCTGTTGAGTTCCTCCGTCACCCTTGGCAGTCAGACGTCGCGGAGCGTCTGACGCCAGGCCTACACCCGTATGCATGTGGAACGTGTGTCTTAGGCTGGGTATCCATATGTAGCGGTCCCCACGGCGACCCCATATGTGTATTCTTCCACGGTACGGCTACCCTACTCGGCTAGCCCGTGTCTTTCCCTTGACAGAGCTCTCTATGTCGTCTCTGATGGTGTTCTTTCCCCCCTAGAACTAGGCTGGAACCACCCCAGAGACTGCCATATGTTGTACTACCCTGCTTGGCTAGTCCATATGTGTTACTGCCACCTCTCCTTCCTTAGAAGGATGCGGCTTCCGCAGCATTCCCTCTTCCGAGTCGGGCACACTTTCCCAGCGTTATCCAATAGTCACACTGAGTGGGTCTTGCAGAACAGCAGTGACTGACCTTCTCTGCTTAGAGCCTTGACTTTCTGCTCCAACAGAGGGGGCGGTCCAGGGAGTTCAAGCAGAGCACTGGAAGGGCCAGCGTCTGTGGCGTGTTGGTAGATCCCCAATTCGTCAGTCAGTTCCGACGTACGTCGAACGTGAACGACTGAAAGGGAACGTCTCGGTTACGTATGTAACCCTCGTTCCCTGAAGGAGGGAACGGAGACGTACGTCCCGTTGCCACAGGTGCTGTGCCTCCGCTGAACGGCCGAGTCACACACGGCTCCTTAGCGGAAAAGCAAAGATGTGGCGCTTCCACTTCCTGTTTATACCCGCGCTGCGGGGAGGAGCGTGGAATGCGTGAACCGCATGCCAATGTTCATTGGCTCGTTTAGTTACACTCGAAGTAGATTGGTCTCTGAAAGAGATCCCCAATTCGTCGGTCAGTTTCGACGTACGTCTCCATTCCCTCCTTCAGGGAACGAGGGTTACATATGTAACCAAGACATTTTTTTAACACTGATAATAAAAATAAATGTTTCTTGAGCAGCAAATCAGCATATTAGAATAATTTCTGACGGTACTCTAAATTACTGCCATATAAAGAGAGGTAATATTTGTGATTTGTCTTTTGTATGTAAATAAATAAATTAATTTAAGGTTTATTGTTTAAAATTGTTTAGGTTCAGATTTGGTTCAGATTTAATTTAATTAAATATAGTTTAATTTCATTTCATTTAATTTAATTTATTAATCAATATCAATCAATGTTGTTTTTATTGGTGAAATATTTGTCAATATTATGTCTGTTAGAGGATTATGAATTGCTATGAAATTCACTTTCAGGTTTTACATTGTTTTACACAACCAGATGGCCGGCTGCATCTAATTTGCACTGTTGCAGAAACATTAAACACAAATGACCTGTCTTGATTCTTTAGCTTGTGAAATTCAATCCGCAAACCCCATTCATGGCATATCATGACATATCGTGTCCACACAGCAACCTAAGATTAATGATGCTTCAGAAAATGTTTGGCCCTGGAATAAAGCAAGAAAATAACCAACGGTTAAATGGTTTACCTTCAAATCCATGGAACCATTTCACACTGCAATAATTTGTTGAAAGTATCATGATGTCCAGCTTGTCTGCAGAGTTATTGAACACCCACTTCACACTACTTGCTTAGTTCCATTAGTCTCCCCTGACACCGTCTTGCGGTTGATAGTGCGCCTGCTTTATCTCACGGCCTACAGAGCCCATGCTATTAAAGGCCCAGAATTCCTCTTATCTTTGTGAGGGCCACCGCCTATAACAGCTAAGGGCAGGAGCGTGGAGATATGACTCATTCTTATACTGAAGAAGACCTAAATATGCTCTCTAAATAAGTATATCCTGTATATCCTGTTGCTGGAGCTTTCAGCATCATTTAAATGTATGACCACCTACTTCATTGTATAAACTGTCAATACATTACTAATCAGGGTCCTTCAAAACCATCATTATGGAGCCACACTAAATTAATTCCCTGGATCACCAAGCTTTCGACCAGAAAGTAGACATTTCTATCATTGGCCGTACCCATGATCTGTTTGAGGAAGACGAACTAAGACGTGTGAGCTAGCTAAAAATATCCTTTTTGAGTCTGGTATTGATTTTGAGTCAGTTCAAAGCCAGCTGATGTGCAGACATGAGATAAAACATATCACTCCCTGTTTTATGGGTAGTAGAATTCACAAAAAAATATGTTGAAGACTGTACATTTACACTGAAAAAGGATGATTCATTCCAGGAAATAGTTTCTGATTACCTTTTGCAATATTTTCCTCCACTGCTGTAGTCCTTCAGATGTTGTGCAGAAGGTAGTGCACATTAGATAAGCAACAGCTGTGACATTCAGCACTTCCTGCAGGACAATCGAACAGCTGCACATATTGTTAATTATGAGAGCTTTCTGCTGACCTCAAATGTGCAATTTCCATTGCTTTCTGTAGTGCTTAAAACATGGCCAATAATGGGCTGCAGCATAGTTAAATAATCTTAATTAATAGTCGTAGTTAACTCAAAGGGTGCAGTAACACACTGTGAGCCAGATAATCTCCATAAATTACCAGCTGACATCCCCGTGTATTGATACAGTGTTTATTGTGCACATTGTTGCTTAGCAACTTCAATCCATGCATTGGGCTGGGCAATGGTGCCTACAAAACCACACAGCAATGCTCTGTGAGAGAGAATAGGCAGCTTTAAGTGGACCATCTCTTTCTAATTGCTTGAACAAGTGCAATGGCTTGAGTGTTACTGGATGTCAGAGACGTGAGAGAAAAGTATTGGGTCGATGTGTTCTGCTTTAGCTCCTTGCTACCATCTTGTGGTATAATTATGCAACCTGGGTGTGGTGAATGGATGTGCAACCGTTTGACCTTGAATAACTATAAACTCTACGCCAAACACATTTGCGTCTTATTAATAGCCTATGTTAATATTATGTATAAATTATCTGATGCTCTTTGTATTAGATTAAAGTCAGGTGGTCCCATCTGTTGTCATATAAGCTGTAAACAATAATACATATCTTCAGATATGATGAATGGAAAACGTTTAAAACATGCGTTTCAGTACTAACTGGTTTGCATTGTTTTCTTCTTCTGGTTGACGCTCTCTTCCTTTTTTTCTCCATTTAATACACATCCTGTTGTCACTAGGCAACCACACAGTGAATAGGGCTACAGCAACAGATGTTGCTATTTTCTGCTTCGAGTGAAAAGGTGAAATATCACATTCAATTAATTACTTTTTTTCTGCTTTTTCGCCACTCTTTTATTTTTAGCTTCAAGTGAGCAAAAACCCCAGGAGTTATTTTAAGTATGTCCGTGTTTCTGTCATTTTTCGTAATGAATTTGCCTCGGTATCTGTACTAATAACAATAGAGCTGCAGTTATTTCTATCCACCGATAGATGGGGCTGCAGCCGTGTGAACAGCGATAAAGGAAAGAGTAGAGAAATAGATGGGAGGGTCAGGCCGCTGCCTCTCAGTTTCAAACACGCTCAGAGCATTTCAAACCTGTGCATGGACATAAAGTGAACGGTTAAATTAGGGTTTGTTTGCAGACTCTTCCCGTGTTAGACGGGTCATGCTGTCTTCGGAAAGGTAATGAGCCGCAAAGCCCTCGGGTCTCGGCTGAGCAGCGCCCACAAACTGCAGCGAAACTGGAATGACTGGCAGCGCAGGTCAGTAGCGCACCACACGGCAGAGAGCTCGCACTACAGGCCGAAGCTTCAACGAGGCCTTGCTCTCGTTCGCCCCTTTATCAAACACAACAGTCTCTCTCTCTACGTGAGGAGACTTTTCTAAGCATTCAGCTGACTTCACATCTCATTATAATATCGTTGAGCTCTAGTCTGGGAAAAGCAACGCCGCACAGTTAAACCGACACATGTCAAACGCTCACGCTCAGTTTTTCAGGTTGGTTAGCATAAGCTAACTCACAAACAATCGGTGAACACTGGCGATATTTATCATGTTAGTGTTTGTTTGCCAGCATTGGTTTGTAGACCGAGCATAAATGTGACTATAACGGCAAGGATTTGTGTTTTCGACGGACATGCTGATGTGTCCAGAGTGTCGTGGCTTTCATTTGTGGTTTGTGTGAGGAAACACGCGCCTGGTCTGACACGTTTAGCCACAAGCTACATAACGTTAGTACTTAAGCATTTGTGAAGTTGATTCATGTTGTAGTAGGTATGTTGCATACATGAGGGATAATTCTCGCGTCGTACTGATTTAACGCTTTTTCAACTCCTCATGTCAGTTTACTAACCATTATTTGTTGTACCCCTGACTGTGCAGCCGATTCCTAATGTATAACCTTGAAAGTTTTCATTAAACCGTTTTAATTTCGACATTTGTATAGTTTAAATCGGACAAGCTGACTGAAGCGTGGGCTGAATGTCAGTGAGTTCTGTGTGCCTCTGTTTGTCTGGAAAGCTTATGAATTGGCAGCGAGTGTATTGAACTTTGAGCTTAAACTGGTTAACGTTAATTGTTTGAATTCAGTCTTCAGCTTGTCTTAAAATCAAATAGGCGTCGTCCAGTCAGTATATGAACATTGAAACAAAGACTGTATTTATTTTGAATGTTCATTCACAGTTTGGTTCAAATGAGTTGCATTATTTTGAAACAATGTGGAAAAATGAAATCTCTGCTAGACTGTCAAATGACGTCCATAAGTCCCGGATGCAGATGCAATTTTTAGGAATAGCCTTGAAAATTCATCAATTGTGCTTATATTGACTGTATCTTTATGGAATGAGTGGTTCAAATTGTGAGTACTGTTGCTAATACATTTTGCCATATTAGGAAGGTTTTGCAATTACATGTTTGGCAGATGCTGTAAATAATCATACAATTTTTATAAAATGTTAGAATTCAAAATAAATGTTGGTAAATTTGTATTGATTATAAAAGCAATGATTTACCTAAAAAGGAAGGTTCAGTCATCTACTCATTCACTTCCATTCACGTTTCAAACCTGCATGACCGTCTTTCTTCATTGGAGCACAAAATATGAATTTTTAAAGAATATCTCAGCCACACCAAGTTCCAAAATGGTAGAAAAAAAGTTAGAGAGATTTTTGATAGAATCATTTTTTTTGAGTTCATTGATGGTGGCAGACGATCCATGTCATCCACACACAGTGAAAAGTACCCTACCCATGTAAACTGTGAGCCCAGTACTCAACAATAAGTTGACAGACAATAAATCCAAAATAAATCTAAAGAAACAGTTTGTAATATTAACTTCTATTTATTCATTAAATAAAAAATAATCACTATCAGGACAGATCATAAAACAGTCAATGCTTAGAACTATTTTATATTTAAAAATATGTAAAATTATATGTAAAAAGTCACTGAGTGACTGATTTGAAAAGTTAGTAATAAAATTAACAAAGTAACATTACATAGAAAAAGTGGCAGGTCTATTTTTTTGCTTTTACATTTTAAGACTTGATGCACAGATAAATTGACATACAGTATCAAATTTTGTTCTGTTCATTACTATGGTTATCACTGTCATTCAGTCGTGAATTTAAATACGGTTGTCAATCCAGAAACTTTGCAATGTAGTTAGCAGCAAGAAAAATATATATTATGTAAGGCTACAGAAAGCGAGCAAAGATCGCTGCCATTATAATCACTGAAGCTGACAATTATTTCAGTTCAACTTGAGGTACACAAAGCTGCACTCTTGCAAAGACTCCCGTTATAATGAATGAAACTGATTGATATTGTGATTTTATACTTTATATAGTATTATAATGAATGGATTCGCGAATGCGTGTAGGGTTGGGTATGGAGAAGCGGTTCAAAAATTCCAAAAAACGGGGATTCGTTAAGACGCTGGATTCTGACTTACTTAAACACATCTAATTGGCCATTGTGTTCACAAGCTCAACAGATATGTCTGTGATTGGCTACAAAGCTCAACACTGCAAAAACACATTAGGAACATGGAAAGTTTAGTCTGTGAAGTCACTGATGTTATATTGAATGCTTTTCAGAGGCAACAGTCTGTCAGCCAGCCAGGACGGTGTGAAGTGCAGTGTCTCTAGAGATCGTGGTTCAGAAGTTCTTTTCGACATTCTGCCCTCTGACCAGTCTGGCACCCCGCCACTGCACAATGATGCCTTCACTGCCACAGACATACTCGAAGAAGGAGGTGCGTGCTTTATCTGGCCCTTTGTTTAGCCTGGCTTTAATCAGCTGGATTATATTCCCCAGTGTTTTTCACCTGCATAATTGTGGTTTTCAACATCAATGTCGTTCTGCTGGTCCGGTATCCGAGGGTTTGATTTTGATTTATCTTTTGTGTGTCTCCCTGGTTAAGGTTTCTGTTTATAGAAATAGAAAGAGAAAGTAACCTCAGCAAGTTACTTTCGTACTTTTTTGGAAGGTCCCAGCATTTCCTTGTGCAAATAAGTCCATATTTACTTAAATTAGATTGTTTGCGTCTTTTTTATTTAGAGCTGGGAAGTATGATGATATTTATTGTGGTGGTGATATAAATTGTCTATTGGTAGAGATTAAAATATTTTGTATAGTATCGATATATTTCTCCAATTGTTTATTCACATTATTGTTAGTTGTAATAACCAAAAAAGAAAATATCTAAAATAATTATATTGTTTATAAATAATTAATAAACATATTTTTATAATAATAATCCATCGGGTATATACACTCCAAACTTTATGCTACTCTCCAAACTACGCTTTACTGCATGCAAAACAATGAGCAAGCACCATATGAGAGTGACTTTGAACTTAAGAAAGCTGATCAAAAAAATATATGCGAGGACCAATGGCAAAACATGACCTCCAAATACGTCTGCATAAACCCACGCTTACCCTGTCTCTTAAATGCATGCACTGTCACCATGTAATGCACTTGTTTATGCCGGATTTTTAAAGTTTAAAAATAAATGTCCAAAATCTGATGTTTTCCGGAATAGGATGCGGCTCAAATTAAGTACTGGCTATCGTGAAATATTACTTATGTCGTGAAATTAGATTTGTCATATTGCCCACCCTTAGATTATAAAGGCAATTTAATCATACAATTACTATTGTTTTGCATTTAATAAGTGCAGTTACTAATATTACATGTTTATTTCCTGGAAATGCACATTTGACAGTAAAGCACTGAGCTTGAGTTGAGATGCAGATAAAATTAACAACCTAAATTTAATATTCTACTCTTATTAAATGTACCATTGTTCTTCTATAGTATCATACTGTAACTGTAATTCTTTGCAGTTTGAAGAAGTTTTTGTTTTTCATGAGACTTTGGGACTTTTCCTACTTCATACTTCAGTACAAAAAGTGTCAAGCTTGAACAAAAATTGATTTCTTGATGATTTGATATATTATAATAGGGATTTCATAATATCTAAATATAAAATTAAAACGTGTGGGAAAATAAATATATATATATATATATATATATATATATATATATATATATATATATATATATATATATATATATATATGTGTGTGTGTGTGTGTGTGTGTGTGTGTGTGTGTGTGTGTGTATGTATGTGTATATATATATATATATATATATATATATATATATATATATATATATATATATATATATATATATATATATATATATATATATATATATATATATATATATACACATACACGAGTAAACCTGAACTCGCACCGTGCTGTCTAATATTGGTCTGAGCTGATGAAGAGTGTGTGTGTGTATATGTATATATATATATATATATATATATATATTACAATTACATACATACAGTGGTGGTCAGAATTATTGGCACCCCTGGTAAATATGATCAAATATGGCTGTAAAAAATAAATCTGCATTGTTTATCCTTTTGATCTTTTATTCAAAATTCACAAAAATCTAACCTTTCATTGAAGTAAAAGAATTGAAAGTGGGGGTAAATCACATTTTGAAATATGCTTTTCTCCAAAACACGTTGGCCACAATTATTGGCACCCCTAGAATTTTTTATGAGTAAAATATCTCAAGTATATTCCCATTAATATTTACTTTTTTTTTTTTTTTAGCACACCAGGGTGACTAGGAACATGAAATTGTCCAGCTGTGATGTCTTGTTCCACAGGAGTATAAATATGAGGAAACACAAAGGCCAAATATCCTTAATCATTCATCACAATGAGTAAAGCCAAAGAATATAGTTCTGATGTGCAGTAAAAGATTGTTGAGCTTCACAAAATAGAAAGTGGCTGTAGGAAAATAGATAAAGCATTGAAAATTCCCATTTTCACCATCAGGGCAATAGTTAAGAAGTTCCAATCAACTAAAGATGTTAGGAATCTGCCTGAAAGAGGACGTGTGTCTATATTGTCTTAATGCACGGCGAGGAGGAAAGTTTGAGTGGCCAAAGACTCTCCAAGGATCACAGAAGGAGAATCGCAGAGATTAGTTGAGTCTTGGGGTCAGAAAGCCTAAAAAAAAAAAAATCTTACAACCCCTACATCACCTCATGTTGTTTGGGAGGGTTTCAAGAAAAATCCTTCTTGCTCATCCAGAAACATACTCCAGCATATTCAGTTGTCAGACACAACTGGAAATTCAAAAGGGACCTGGTTCTATGATCAGATGAAACTATAAAAAGAGCTTTTTGGCAGCAAATCCACCAGATGGGTTTGATGCAAACATGGATAAAAAGTACCCCATGCCCACGGTTAAAAATACCGCTGGATCTTTAAAGTTGTGGGCCTATTTTTTTTTGCTGGAGGTCCTGGACATCTTGTTCAGATACACGGTATAATGGATTCTAGCAAATACCAACAGATAAATCAAAACCTGACGGCCTCTGCTAGAAATCTTATAATGGGCCGTGGTTGGATCTTCCATCAGGACAACGATCCAAAACAAACATCAAATCAACACACAAATGTGTCACTGAACACAAAATGAAGCTTCTGTCATGACCGTCCCAGTCCCCTGACCTGAACCTTATAGAAAATGAGTGGGGTGAACTGAAGAGAAGAAGCACCAACATGGATCTGGGAATCTGAAGGATGTGGAGAGATTCTGTATGGAGGAATGGTCTCTGATCTCTTGTCAGGTGTTCTCCAAACTCATCAGGCGTTATAGAAGACTCAGAGCTGTTCTCTTGGTAAAGGAGGTTGCAAAAAGTATTTAATAGAAGGGTGCCAATAATTGTGGCCAACGTGTTTTGGAGAAAAGCATTTATTTTTAGATTTTTATGAACTTTTTGAATAAAAGATCAAAAGGATAAACAATGCAGATTTATTTTTTGCAGCCATATTTGATCATATTTACCAGGGGTGCCAATAATTCTGACCACCACTGTATATGTCCTTGCTTATGAAGCATAGCACCTACTTTGCTGTTGCACAATGTTACGTTATACAAATATATCTTTTTTTTCACAAACAAATGTTAACAAATTATTTGAAAAATTCTGTGGTTGGGAAAATATGTCTACCCTTTTAAATCAAGACACGGCCAAGTTGTATATACAAGGTGTCGGATAGGCAATACTAGACTGACTCATGGGCATTTATTGAAGGGTGAAGAAGCACCAAAATGTCAATACTAAAGTATAAAACATATATTTTTGGACTGCCAAATTTTTTAATGTTATAAGGCAGCGCTTTTTATCAGAACAAACTTTTGAAGACTTATTTATGGATCCAGAAAAACGTTTACTTTTTTCTTTTTTTTTTATCACAAGTACATTTAAAGAATCTTTTATAGAATTGTACTCATTTTGTACATTTACTTAATCTTGTCTTTTTGTCTAAGGTGAATTTTTTTTTTTTTATAAAATCTTTGTATTTATTGTTTTTATTATCATGTATTAAATGTTTAGTTTGTATCTGGCATGTAATAGCTGGTGATACTGATAGGCTAGAACGAAATTGTTGAATAAAGTTGTTGTTGTTTTTTTTTCGCAAAGTATTCTCGTCGCTTCATAAAATTAAGGTTGAACCACTGGAGTCATTTGGACGATTTTAATGATGTCTTTACTACCTTTCTGGGCCTTGAAAGTGGTTATTAAATAGCTGTGTATGGAGAGGTCAGAGAGCTCTCGGATTTCATCAGAAATATCTATATTTGTTTTTACGAAGATGAACAAAGATCTTTATGGGTTGGGAACGTCATGAGGGCGAGTAATTAATGACAGAATTTTCATTTTTGGGTGAACTATCCCTTTAAATACAACAACAACACAAACAAATGTTATGCTTTCAGTGAAGGGAACTGACAGTATTCTTGCTTTCTAGGGGAATATGATACTGATGGAGGCCTCTCTGAAAATACTTATGGTTGGAAGTCGCTGGGGCAAGAGTTGAGATTCAATGATGTGACTTCTGATATAACCACTTTTCAGCATGGAAACCGTGCTTTAGCTACAAAGGACATGAGGAAATCACAGGGTATGTTCACCTCTCAGTGCTCATACATTGCTTGCAGATTAACTAAGGCTGATGAATTACTAGCATCACATTTTCTGTTATGTTCCAGACCGACCGTTGGCTCACTCTGAGGAGTCTCGTCTGGCCAATCTTCTGCGGAGGGCATCACGGGAAGATGACCGAGAACGCAGACTGGCCACTGTGAAACAAATGAGGGAGTTCATTGTGCACTCTGAAAATAAAGTGGTATGATCTGACATGCACAAATAGATTTAAATGTGTCCCTAGAATTAAACTGTTTTTAATCTGTATTGTTTTGTATTCATGCATTACAGGTCCTAGTGAAACAGTTGGATTCCATTTTGAGCACCCTGAATGACATTTTGAATGAGAGGTTTGACTGCACAGCCTATTTTTAACACAATGGGGGGGGGGGTTATCAGAATTCACTCTCGAGGGTATATTTAGCAATTAGTTGTTCATGAAGTGTTATGAACACCATGCTGAATCCTAGTCATAAGGCATTTAACTGACCATTACTACATTACGTACTTGATTCTCATTTCTCTTCATTCATCACTACATTCTGCTGTCTGATATTTTTGTAAACTGACCAGTGAAGTGTATATTTGGCTGTTGTCCCTAGCAGCCAATCTCTTACACTAGTTTCTCACATAATAAAATAATTTAAACTTGGTGTATTGCAATATAATGTGCGTTCAGCTAGTCATTATTGAAAAATAAACCCCTACAATACCTTATCACAAGATTCTATGCGTTTCTGTTTGGCTTACAGTAGTAAGCTCCTGCAGGAGCTCAGGCAGGAGGCTGCATGCTGTCTGGGATTGCTCTGTGCCGCCCTCAGTTATGAAGCAGAGAGGATCTTCAAGTGGATGTTCCTCAAGTTCAGTGTGTCCACAAAGGATGAGGTGAAGCTGCTGTATCTGGTGGCAGTGCACAAAGCACTTGAAACAGCAGGGGAGAAGAAGGCTTTTTCAGCTGTAATGCAGGTATTTATTCAGCTCAGTTTTCTCTTGTATTACACTTATAGGCCTGGTTTCACAGACAGGTCTTAGATTAAGCCAGGATTAGGCCTTAATTCAATTAGGATATTTAAGTAGCTTTTATAAACATGCCTTGGAGGAAAACATTACTGGTGTGCATCTTAAGACAAAACAATGGCACTGAAAAAATTTAAGATATGTCAGTACAAGTTGCTTTCAGTTAAAACATGTATTTTAGTCAAGGACTAGGTTTAAGATTTGAAACCGGTGGGTAATCTCTTTCTGTGGCTGAAGTGTTTTACTGTTTTGTCATTCAGCTGGTGATGAGCAGCCTTCAGTCTATCTTGGAGAACTTGGACACACCGGAACTGTTGTGCCAAAGTGTAAAGTGTATTTTGCTGGTGGCCCGTTGTTATCCACACATATTCAGCACCAACTTCAGAGTAAGAAGGACAAGCAGTCTTAACTTTAGGCCTAAAATCTAAAAGGAGCAAATTTGTAAGTGAACGTCTGTTTTTGTTTTCCAGGACACAGTGGATATCTTAGTAGGTTGGCATATAGATCACACACAGAAACAGTCTCTTACTCAACAAGTGTCTGGTAAGATTTCTTTTATATTTAGTTTAATTTCCTCTTTTTGGGAAATAACCTGTCTAACCTGTCTCAATCTATCTTTCTAGGTTGGTTACAGAGTCTGGAGCAGTTTTGGGTGGCAGATTTGGCCTTCTCAACCACACTGTTGGGTCAGTTTTTGGAAGATATGGAGGCATATGCTGAGGTAAAGTAAACTTTTCAATTGATTTCCCATTGCCCCTTTAACTAACCCTTTAATTATGAGATGTCTGATGTTCTAATACTCTTTTCTTCATAGGATTTGAGTCATGTTGTATCTGGAGAATCAGGAGACGAGGACATTCCCCCTCCCACAGTATCCCTGCCAAAACTGGCAGCCCTGTTGAGAGTTTTTAGCACTGTTGTGCACAGTATCGGAGAACGATTCAACCCCATCCGAGGGCCTCCGATCACAGAAGCATATGTCACTGATGTTAGTACACACATGAACTGTTTCAATTATCTGTGTAACTGCAATACAAATAGATAATCTAAGATAAATTGCTGTCAATTATAGATAAACTATTTTTAACATGTTGAGAGTACACATACAATCCTTTACTGATCTGATGTAAAATGTTTGTTTGTCTTCTCGCTCACAGGTTTTGAACCGTGTTTTGGCTTGTGTCACCACAGCCAAGCAGGTGTTCTTCTCGGAGGCGGTGCTGACAGCAGGAAACGAGTGTGTGTGTGTCCTGCTGGTGAGCGTGGACCTGGGCAGCCTGTTGATTGATGCTGTAATCTCTTATGGCCTAGACCAGCTGGACAGCTGCCAGTGCTGTGGACCAGAATACAGCATGTCTGTCCTCACGCTGCTTACACTGGTAGGACTTGACTCGATTAATCCACTAATCGATAGACCAGGCTAGAATTGATGGGCTTTATGTAAATATATTTCACTAGCTATACTTTGGCCTCTCTGCAGTTGTTTTTCTGTTTATTTATTTTTATTATTATTATTTTATACATTTTTGTTTGGGTGGTTGTAGATTGTAGACCAGATAAACACCAAACTCCCAGCTGCTTTTGTGGAAAAGTTGTTGGCCCCAAATTCCCAACTCTTGGAGCTGCGCTTCCACAGAGAGAGAGAGGTATTATCAGTTGTATACAGTTATATGAATTCATCAAACGCAACGTGGCAAACTGCATTGAGTTAACACATTTTAAATGGGTTTGTGTCACAGGTGATGGCAGCAGCACATGGAGTGTATCATGCTGTGCTGAGCCTGAAAAACATCCCTATCCTGGAGGCAGCTTATAAACTGGTCTTGGGCGAGATGGGCTGTGCGCTGAACAGTTTGCTGAGCCCTCTGGGTTTGTCTGCCGCCTGTCCTCACATACAACATCCTGCTTTCAGCCAGCTGCAGTTCAGCCCAGAGAGAGCCGAGTTTATCCTCATCTTCAACCTCAGTGCTCTCACCACCATTGGCAACACCAAGAACTCCCTCATCGGGGTCAGCATGAATTCAGACTCTTTTTCTTAAATTCTTAAACAACTGTTTTGAGATGCTGTCATTCTGTAACTTTTACACCATTATTATCAGTTCTGTGAAAGCAATTTTTGCAGCCATACAAGGAAATGTGTAAAAGAGTAATAACACTTATCTTTTATGTGTGTTACAGATGTGGGCTTTGTCCCCTACTGTGTTTGCTCTGCTCAGTCAGAATCTGGTTGTAGTTCACTCTGATTTGGCGGTTCATCACCCTGCTGTCCAGTATGCAGTGCTCTACACTCTCTACTCTCACTGCACCAGGTAACAGTGCAACATTGATGATGCTTCCTGAAAAATGTACAGGGTTCCCACACTCATGGTTTCCAGACTGGAAAATTCATGAATATATACAGATTATTGTTATTATATAATTATACACTACTGTTCAAAATTTTGGGGTCAGTAAGAAGTTTTTTTATTTTTTTAAAGAAATGAATCATTTCATTCAACAATGATGCATTCAATTGATCAGTAAAGACTTCCAAGATTTCCATGTCATTTTTTTGCAATATTTCACAATATTACTTTTACTTTTATGTTTGATGTGTTCATGCTGCACATCAACAGAAAACAGCACAGACTAAAATATTTTTTGATTTAAGAAACCATATAATTACAGATTAAAATCAGGAAATTAATATTGTCAATCTGGAGCTAGCGTCCGCACAGCTGACATGTTTAACTGTTGTAGCTTATCCACGTTGTGTGCACGAAATAGACGCTGAATGCAGTCAAAATGTGCCATTGGAGAAGCGCTAATTAAAATGCGCACACAGGAGCATTTTGTAATTTTATTACAAAATGTATGATTTCAGAATTGGAATACATTTTTGGTTCCCAACCCTATTCTTTAAATACTCTGTTGAACCATACATCACAAGTCACTAGTAAGTAAAAAAAAGTACCCCCCCAAGTGTACATAAAACTGTCTAAGAACATAGAAGAACTCGCACATAAGCTTAAATTAAGCCTCACTCACTGCAGGCGTGATTACTGATAGACTGCTGCCTTTCTCTCTCTATTTCTCCCAAGACATGATCACTTTATCTCAAGCAGCCTGAGCTCCTCATCTCCATCCCTTTTCGACGGTGCTGTCATCAGCACAGTTACCACGGCAACCAAAAGGCATTTCAGCACGCTCCTTAATTTGCTGGGTATGCTGCTCAGCAAGGATCATCTCAACCCCGAGGCGAGGTATAGAGCTCATACTGCCTGTCTCTAATGAGCCTTGTTGTGATTTAAAGGGGTCATGAACTGAGAAATCAAATTTTCCTTGAGCTTTTGACATATAAGAGTTCATCATACTATAAGAATATCCTGTAAGTTTCAGAACTGAAAACTTCCTTGTTAGTCCAATAAAAGCTTTTATTGACACCAGGCCCAGCAAACGACAGGTTTTTCAAAGTGGGAATCTATGATGTCAAAGGGAGGCAAGCACTGCCTCTGCAGAAGAAGATCAACGCCTACTTCATCACTTCCTGTTTAGCCCCGCCCACCGATTCACACATGACATGCTATAGAATAGGTAGCCTAAGTAACATAGTCCTACGTGGTGTTAAAACAGATCGAGCTACCAAGCAATAAACATGCCGTTGAGGATTACAAAATATTGTGCAGTGCCTGGCCTCGACAGTAATGCGACATGTAAGTAACTCTGTTAATTCTAATGCCTGATCTGAAATGTAATGATTCATGTACAGTCAGATGTTCTTTGTCTGTGTGTCAGTAAATCAAACCAGTGACTAAACGTCAACTTGCGTTGTTTCTCTTAGTAGGATGAAAATAATCTGTTATCTAACAGTGATTAAATTTTATAAAGAAAGCGATCAAAGAAAGCTCCCTTTGCAATCGCTGGAGCAGTGCGCGCTGAAGCTGTCAATCAAACAACGATAGTTTATCAGTGACTCCCGTTTTATTCAACGAATCTCTTAACTATATCACGTTTGCACTGTTAGTGAAGATGAAAGCATTCGTTAGTGTACAGAAACTGAGTTGCAATGACGAGATCACTGCTTTCATGCGCTCAACATGTCTATGATCAGCTACAATGTTCATCTCTGCAACCTTTCATGCCACGATCTGATTATAATGCCATAGATCTAAATGTAATGCAACACTTTTCACGATTAGTTAACCATGAGAGCTGTAATAGTAAAAACACGCTAAAAAAGAGAGTAATACTTAGCTATTACAAATGGAAAGACGTTAGCCAATCACAGCAGTGGGTGTTAACACTGAACTCACAGCAGACACGCCCCTTAAAACAGAGCGTTCAAACCAGAGGCTAAAATCAGGGTAGGAAAAGTGCCTTTTATTTATAAATTGACCATTTTTGATGTAAAAAGCATTCTAACATTGTAAGTGCACCCCAGGAAACATCATAAAACAATGCAGTTCATGACCCCTTTAATTTATCTGAACCACTGGCTCTTTCAGCTGCTATAATCACTTGTACAATGAATTGCACCTTTCTTTTTCATCTTAATTTTTTTTAAATGTAATTCCTTACTTGTATGCTAAACAGAAGTGTTTTCAATATTAAAATTCAATAAATTGTTTTTAATTCTAATTTCAGTGAACCTTTACATGACTTGAAAAATGTCTTTGTATTTGGCATGTATCTTCCTTAAGTTAATTTTTGCTAGCTTATTTCTTATTTTACTCAGTATCATGATGTTTTTTTGTTTTAACTTTTCTCTGATTCCTTAAACTTAAATTAGATTTTTAATCACAGATTTTCAGTATTGTCTTGGACCCCACTGTATGTAATTTCCCTGTATTACCTTAAGACTATAACGATTATTTGTCTTTTTTTACCACCCGTTTTCAGGCGGCTGTTACTCACTTGGTCTTTAGAGGTGTCTTTGATGATGAAGAAATCTGAAACTTACTCCCCTCTGTTCTCACTCCCGTCCTTCCTCAAATTCTGCAAAGGGTTACTGGCAAATTGTGAGTTAATATCCCTATTTTTAATTCTGCATTTTGAGTTACTAGAGGCAAAACAATGTTATGGACATCAAATAATTCTCCAGATCAGTAGGCGGGTAAACAAATAATGGTTTAAGAAAATAATAGTCTGGTGACCAAGTGAATGTACATTTACATCTTGGTATTCCTCTGTGCAGCCTTGAATGAAGACCCCACCATATGTCTGCAGGCATGTAACAGTCTACAGGTTCTGTCGGCTTCCTTGACCACAGAGCTTCTCCAGAGGTAATCACACATTCTCTGCTTGTTAGACACTGTCTTCCTGCACGAACATTCATTAGTGCTGCAGCTTTTCCTGCTGCTCTTGGAGGCAGGGGTAAAAAAATCTTGTCTGATCAGCAATGGTTCTGTCCCCTCTTTCTGTGCAGGTGTGTGGACGTGTGCCGAGTGCAGCTTGTCCACTCAGCAGTCCGAGTCCGTCAGGCCTTTGGGAAATTGCTGAGATCTGTACCCATGCATGTCGCGTTGAGGTTCGCCAGAGTCCTTTTCATCTGTCAATCCACACAATAGAAACCTGGGGGAGGAGAAATAATACCTACCTTGTAGTTTTATCTCTAGCTGTAGTTGATATGATGGTAATTTTCAGCTTGTCTCCCAGCAGTGCCCATAGTCACTCTGAGATTAAGGAGATTTCTCTGGCCATCCGCCGACACATGAGCAAAGTGCCTAGCAACACATTCCACCCACAGGACTTCTCTGACCTCATTGGGTTTATTCTGTATGGAACGGTCCACCGTGGAGGGTGAGTAGGCAGCCAGGATGTCAGCATACAGCCATGATTTCATTTCTTTATTCTCACCTTTTTGAGAACACATTGGGTACATGTTTGTTCATTTGAATATATTTGTTAGGAGATCTTATTAAACCCTGTAATGTAGAAATAAAATCAATTTGTGCAGGTGCAGTTGTCATTTTCTGAATTGTTTAATACATTCATTTTTTCATTTGCAGTAAGGAGCCCTGGCTGGAGAGACTGTATCACAGCTGTCAGCGGCTGGAGAAGAAAGACTCTGCCATGGTGCCTCGTGTCCTGCTGAAGACTGAAGCAGTGCTGTGGCAGTGGGCAGTGTGGGAGGCTGCTCAGTTCACTGTTCTCTCTAAACTCCGTACCCCTCTGGGACGAGCCCAGGATACTTTTCAGACCATAGAGGGTTAGTGAATTGTCGCTTTATGAATTTGTATTAACTAACCCCAAAGCCAGTCCAAGATTTATTAAAGGAATAGTTCATCTCGTTGAAGTTCTGACACAATTTTCTGACCTTATGCCATTCAAAATCTATATGAATATATATTTTGAAGACTGATTTAAAAGAATTAACTGGAATACATTATGGGTAACTAATTAGTTTCAACTTGATTTTAATTGTTTTTATTTCTTTTGGGTTATTACAATATAGTGTGAAAGAAGTCTCTTTCTTCAAGGGACCTTGTGTTTGCCATGTAAATAGCCTCGATGCTAACATGGCATTAAACATTTAATAAATAAACTTATGTTCTTCAAGGTTGCATTTATTTGATCAAAGTACAGTTATACTATGAAATATTACAATTGAAAATATTTTTTATATCGTAATGTAATTTATTCCTGTGATGTCAAAGCTGAATATTCAGCAGTGTTCAATGTCTCATGAATCTCTAGAAATCATTCTAATATGCTGATTTGCTGCTTATTAATGTTGAAAACCATTGTGCTGCCGAATATTTGTGTACCGTGATGCATTTTGTTTTGACTCTTTTTATGAATAAATAAAATATGAATATGCTAACAGTATCTAGTATAAACTTTCTATGTATAGAAAGAACAGCATCTATTTGTAATGGAAATCTTTTGTAACATTAGTAAATGTCTTTTACGGTCACTTTTGAATTATTTATAGCCCATGCTGAAATAAAATATAAATTTCTTTAAAAAGTCTTAGTGACAGTAAACTTGTAAACTGTGAGTGTGTTTGTTGTGTGTATGAATCAACATTTTATCCCTGTGCTGGTGTAGGTATGATCCGCAGCCTGGCGGCTCACAGTCTGAACACAGAGCAGGAGTTGAGTCACTGGAGTGGAGGAGAGAGTGATGAGGGTCACCACACCAATCAGCTCCGCCTGGCTCTACTCCTGCAGTTCCTAGAGAACCTGGAGAAACTCATGTACAATGCTTATGAAGGCTGCGCCGGTGCTCTCACTGCACCACCAAAGGTCTGTCCTCTGTATATAGACAGCTAGCCTTGATGTTAACATTGTGGAGAGCTAGTGTTTTTTTTTTTTTCTCTTTTCTCTTTTCCCTTTTCCCAGGACTATTAATGGGGGTTACTTACCACTGAAGTTTTCATCTTTTTTTTTTTTTCTTTTTTTTTTTTCTTTTCTTCTCTCTAGGGTATCAGAACGTTTTTCTACACAAACAGACAGACGTGCCAGGACTGGCTAACCAGAATTCGTTTGGCACTGATGAGAGTGGGCCTTCTTTCAGGTCAGCCAGCAGTCACGGTCCGTCATGGCTTTGACCTGCTCTCTGAGATCAAGAACAGCAGTGCACAGGTAAGACTTAAACCAGTGTTGTTCAACAGAGGGTACAAAAAATATTTTTTGTGAACAAATGAAAATATGAATTAAACAAATACAATCTTAAGTTAACTTTTACATGTTTCATTGTCCTGCACACATTTGATTTTATATAATACATGTACACTGCTCCTTTTTTAGATTTTTTGCTCTGTGCTTTGCCCTGTAGGGTCCAGAAATGGAGGTGCCAGTCACCATGCTGGTGGAGGCGTTGTGTGCGCTGAGATGCCCTGAGGCCATACAAGGTCTGGCAGCCTGGAGTCTGGCCAACACTGGCAAGAGTCTGGGCTGGCTGGGCTCAGTGGCACTGCAGGCAGAAGGAAAGTAAGTGTTTTGTGTTCTGAAAATATTTAACCAGGTTTATACCATACAGATTTGTCTAGTCGCTGTTCTCATCAAATGTTGATGTTGCATTGTTCCCAAGGTTTGAAAAGGCAGCATTGGAGTACCAAGAGCAGCTGTGTGCTGTGACAGGGATGGACTGCTCTATCAAAGGCTTTGATCGCTCCCTGTTGAAACTCACTGGCACAAATTCCTCCAGCCCTAAACACACCGCTAGTGGTGAGGAGTTTGCACAAATCACACTAAACCCCTCACATGTTAAATTAACTTAATGGGGGTGGGGGGAACTGGTTCACATATGAATCAAAATTCTATCTTCTACCGATTTAAATTGAATTGTTGCACATCTCCAAGCAACAGACAGCTGTGTTTTGTTACTAATTGAATCTGTTTTTGAATGAAATGTTTAAGTGAATTATTCAATGACCCATTTGTACAGATGGTGATGAATTGCTTTGTTTCTAAATGAATCAGCCATTTGAATTTAAAGGGATAGTTCACCCAAAAATGAAAATTAGCCCGTGATTTACTCACCCTCAAGTCATCTTAGGTGTATATGACATTCTTCTTTCAGACAAATACAATCTGAGTTATATTAAAAATATCTTGACTCTTCCAAGCATTATAATGGCAGTGAATGGCAGCCCAAAATTTGAAGCTCAAAAAAGTGCATTCCTCCATTATAAAAGTGCTCCACACGGCTCCGGGGAGTTAGTAAAGGCCTTCTGAAGTGAAGCGATGGGTTTGTGTAAGAAAAATATCCATATTTAAAACTTTATAAAGTCAAATATCTAGCTTCCGTATTCAACTTACGCAGAACGTGTAACGCCTCTCGCAGTTGAAAATGCTTACGCTATGTCTGACGTCATTTACGTCATTTCTTAAGTTGAATACAGAAGGCAGTCTGCCGGAAGCTAGATATTTTAAAGTTTTAAATATGGATATTTTTCTTTCACAAATCCATCGATTCGCTTCAGAAGGTGTTTATTAACCCCCTGAGCTGTGTGGATTACTTTTATAATGAATGGAT
This sequence comes from Coreius guichenoti, assembly GCA_039654105.1. NCBI lineage: Eukaryota > Metazoa > Chordata > Actinopteri > Cypriniformes > Gobionidae > Coreius > Coreius guichenoti. The sequence continues at coordinate 27,581,967 of CM077171.1, forward strand.
GCACTTTTTTGAGCTTCAAATTTTGGGTTGCCATTCACTGTCATTATAAAGCTTGGAAGAGCCAGGACATTTTTTAATATAACTCTGGTTGTATTCGTCTGAAAGAAGAGTGTCATATATACCTAGGATGGCTTGAGGGTGAGTAAATCATAGGGTAATTTATCATTTTTGTGTGAACTATCCCTTTAATACATACAATAAGGTTATAAAAATGAATTGCTATCATCCAGAAATGAAAGAGGAGAAACAAAAAATTAATTTTTTTACTATGTAGTTTTACTACCACTTGAATCAATTTTATGATGTTTCTGATTGTATCTGTCCTTACTGTTTTAATAGGAGAGGGAAGAAAAACTGTGTTGTTGAAGTCCAGTGAGTGTTCTTCAGAGGTGCTGAACTTCCTGGCTAATAAGGCCTGTGAGTGTTACGTAGCCCTGAGCGACTGGGATTCCGTGCAGGAGTGGCAAGCCAGCATGATGAACCTCAAAAAGAACAACAGCAGTTCCAGTGTCAATCTCAAGACAGACTTTAACTACATCAGGTGTGAAGCAGCAGAACTTTTGACTGTCCTGACTGTAGGTATGCAAGTTGTTCATTTAAATAATTGTTTTGGTCTGTCTGTCTAGAGCTCTGAGTAGGTTTGAGGAGGGGAATTTTGCAGAGTGTCGTGCCCAACTGGAGCTGCTCCCCGGGGAGGATTATGGCCTTCTCAACTCTACAACTAAAGAAAAGATAGGTATGATCACATCCTGTACTATCCATTGTAATGGAAAACCAGGAAATAGTTGGGAATTTTTGGGAAAAGACATGGCAATAAAAAGAAAATATTGGGAATTGTCGTTGTCGTCGTTTTCCCCTATTTATGCTCAGCTAAAATTTTTCTTTGACAAGAAATTGCTATTTGTTAGGATGGTCTCCATAAAATTATTTTATGGAGAAAAAAAAAAAATGCTTGTCCTTTAATCATGAACCTTTTAATCATGATCCATTTGTTTCCCATTGGTCAGAACATGATCAGCTTCACGTTTTTTTCAAATTTTGGTGCGGTATGAATTAATGGTCTTTTTTGACAGACCTGAAGAGGCTTCTTCCTGCTGTGTTGAGTCCAGACCCGTCAGAACTCCAGAAGGCCATTGAGGTACAGCTCCTCAGAAGCGCTGTGGGAGCCATCACCGCAACCAATCACGAACAGGACCAGAAGGTTCTTGCATCATCTGAGTAAGTAATCTGTTTCTACTGTAAATTTTCCTTGTTGAGTATCGAGTGTTTTTTGATGGCTGTTCTACTTTTTGGTATTCATCTTCAGCACCCTGGTGAAGTACCTGAAGCAGACGGGTCGCATCTCTCTGGGTCCGCTGCGTCTCTCCACTCTCACCCTGTCTGACTCCTTGCCCACCCTCAGCACCCTGCAGCTGCACTGTGCCAACTCTCTAGAGAACTCTCTCTGTAACCAGCACCCAGAGGTTTGAGGCTCCACACCAACCTCATAAATGTGCAAATACATTATCACTTGGTCATTTCCCTTTAAAAAAAAAATCCCCATTCTTTGTTTTTCTTTCTGTAGGACTGTCTTATTCCGCTCTTCAGTGAAGCTTTGACCACCTGCAAGCAGCAGGATGTTCAGCCTTGGCTGCATGCTCTCCGATACACCACTTTCCAGCGGCAGCTCTTCCAAAAACTCAAAGGTAAGATCTCTAGCTCTTATGTGTAAGTATGACTTATGAATACGAAGTCTTGTTTAAAGTTTATCAGTTGGATCGACAGGGTTATTAACAGAACAGTTATTGTAAGGGTAGGTTTATCACTGAAAATGGTATGGTACTATATCTACTCTTTAAACAGCATTATGGTAAAAATGGAACACTATGGCAACAGCTTTCTTATCTGCACGCGATGGTGTTTTGCTTCGGGGGTTGGGGCGGAACTGGCAGTTTCTTTCGTTTTTCTCACCTCCATTTGACCTAAAACACTGTGTTTGTAGTCAACGTTTCAAACAGGATGACTACAAGCATATTGGAAGTTTTTTTTTTTTTCAGATTGTCCGTCGCAGCATTCTGTCCATATTTGCAATTCTTTGCAGCATTTTGCCACTGCCTACAACGTGCTGGATCCTTCACTGGAAACCGAAAGTAACTCACTCCCGCTAAACATTTACTCTGTGAATTCTTGCACCCGGGAACAATACAGGTCGATGCCATCATGACTAAAAGTTTGCTAAGAAGTATTTTCTTACTAAAGCATGTGCTATTTGACTCTGGTAAGCGTATCCAGAGTGGACTGGTGGGAGTGCTCTTGGATGGCAAAATGCCCAGTGCATTATGGGTGTTTAAGTTTTTTTTTTTTCTATTTGACAAAAGGGAAGTTTTTCTGTTTTCTCTAGTCAGGTAGCACCGATGTAAAAATTTTATTTAAAATTATAAATTTAAAAAAATGTGACACTTGTTAACTTGGCTGCCTATACAGTTAAAAGTGTGTTTTGCCAGCAGTGAAGTACCCCTTTAACTCTTCAATGATTCCTTCAGGTTCCTCCACTCCAGTGGACTCTCATCTGATGGAACTTTGTTTGACTGCGGTGAAATTTGCTCGTAAGCAAGGAAATATTGCCCTGGCCACTCGTCTGCTGAGCCTGTGCAGCAAGCCATCAGCGGATGACTCTGAAGGTCAGGACCTTGTGCAAAGCTTCAGGCAGCTGTCACTAGAGGGCACTGTTGGTGAGAAGTGGGGACCAGAGCTGGAGATTGAGAAGGCTAAAGTTCTGTTTGCTGCTGGTATGTGTTTTTGAGCTGTGTCTGATTTGGGCCAGTTTACTTGGTTTTGGTCTGTTTCGGTCTGAAAGTTTAAGCACTTCCTCTTCCTCTTTTAGGTCAGTCCGTATCTGCTATGGAAATGCTGAGCTCCTGTGCACTTTCGTACTGTCACTCTGGGAAGTGCGAGCGTGCGGCATGTCGCTCTGTGCTCACTTTGTGCAAATGGCTTTTGGCTGATTGGAAAGATCTGACTCCACAACTTAAAATGGTGGTGAAGAGGAACTCTGGCTCTACTAACCTCTCAGCTCTCTCTAAAAACATCTCCGGCCTGTTGGAGCTGCCACTGGAAGATCAGGGAATGCCGCACATTACTACCGAGACTACAGGTAAAACAGACCTGTCTTTGTCTTTTGGACCACATAGATTACCAATATATAAGAATAATATTAATGCCATGTTATTTGTGTCATGAATGGTTAAGAAACCAATATGATGATAGCATTGCATTTTACAGTGTGACTTTTGGTGTGTATTAGTATTTGATTGGGTTTGTTTCTCAAAGGTTTGTTTGTTTGTTTTGTCTACAGTCAGTGTTGGTGTTGGGGAGCCAGACTTTGTCCTTGGCCAGCTGTACCAACTCTCAACTACTCAGGCTCCTGAAGTGGCCAAATCATGGGCTGCTCTAGCCAGCTGGGCATACAGATGGGGCCGGAAAGTTGTGGACAATGCCAGGTATTTTTTTAAAATAATGAAAAGTGTTAATAGTCAAAAGAAAAAAAAATGGATGTGCTCATACTTCTGTTTTTTGGTTTGTTTTTTTTTGTTTTTTTTTTCATTCTATTTGTTCATAGTCAAGGAGAGGGGGTTCCTTTGCTCCTTGGAGAGAAGAAAGAAATAGGGGAGTTACTCCCAGCAGGCACCAGTGATGAAGACAAGGAAACCATTTTCGGCATTTTGGGTCAAGCCATGTGTCGCCCAGCAGGAATTCAGGTTATGGAGTTCACAGTTTGTACAATTGAGTCTAGATCAGTGGTTCTCAAACCATGGTAACACTACACACTATGGAAATACAATGCTAAAAAACATAGATGTTATTTAAATGCACTACCTTTCAAAAGATTGGGGTTGGTGAAATTATTTAATGTTTTTGAAAGATGTCTTTTGGTGTCAGTTGCTCACCAAGGCTGCATTTTATTTGATCAAAAATACAGTAAAAACACAAATTTTGTGAAATGTCATTTACAATTTAAAATGACTGTTTTCTAATTTAATCTATTTTAAAATGTAATTTGAAATTTCAGCATCATTACTCCAGTCTTCAGTGTCACATGATCCTTCAGAAATAATTCTGGTTTGATGATTTGGTGCGCAAGAAACATTTCCTATTTTTATCATTGTTTAAAACATTTGTGCTGCTTAATGTCTTAGTGGAAATTGTGATAGTTTTTCAGGATTCTTTCTTTAAATAAATCTTACTGACCCCAAACCGTTTTTCAGGCATTATTTTGTCTATATACACTGCTTTTATGTAGATTTATGCCTTTTAAGACTAATGCTGATGTTACATTTTTTGCACCGTAATATGCGAATAGGTTTGGCTTTGTGTATTCATGCGTTATTGTGTTCCTGCAGGATGAAGACATGGCCTTGCAGAATGAAGAGGATGAGGAGGACGACATGGTGGATGTGATCGGCCGACAGCTGTTGAGTGCCTGTCCGTGGCTGTCTGAGGTGGAGGACACTGTGACTGATGGGCTGATCGGAGTGTGGAGGAGAGTGGTTGATCGGATCTTCAGCCTGTACCGGGTCTCATGCAGGGCATACTTCACCTTCCTCAAACTCAATGCTGGACAGGTCAGAGGATTCCTCCAATATTTATGCAGCGATTGGACAAATTTCTAAATCATAATCATTTCTGATCATAAATTTCTTGGTGTCTTGATCATCAGGTGCCCATAGATGAAGATGATCCTAAGCTGCTCTTGAACAGCCAGAGCAGCAAACAGAGCAGCGATGATGTAATTGTCATGGCAACCCTTCGTCTGCTGCGCTTGCTGGTAAAGCACGCTGGGGAGTTGAGAGAGGGTCTTGAGCATGGCCTGGCATCTACCCCCACTGCGCCCTGGAGAGGTAGGAACATGGATATTCAATACAGTAATAAACACCTCCCTTTATACATCATGTAGATATTTATATTAGCATCAGATGGATTAAGTTGTCTGTTTTCTCGCTAGGTATCATTCCTCAGTTATTCTCCAGACTAAATCACCCTGAGGCCTACATCCGACAGAGCATCTGCAGCCTGCTTTGCAGAGTGGCCCAAGATTCGCCCCACCTCATTCTCTACCCTGCCATTGTGGGATCTATCTCTCTCGGCGGAGAGGCTCAGGCAGCAGGTATGTACTGTACTTGTAGGCAGGGGCATCCTGATTCCCTTAGGCCGTGTGTCCATGGTGAACAAAATGTTCCTCCAAGCATTATTTTTTATATTAATATTGTGATAGTCCGGCAATGTCTTCTGGTACCGACATGGATACTCAGAGACCAGTCATATCAGCTATGTCATTATGAAAATATTTGCATATTGGAATGCAAAATTTGGAGAGCCTCCTGTGTGTGCCCTCTTGACACTTTTGCTTGCTTTCACTGTAGTAGTGTTGTGTGTTTCTTTTTTTTTTTTAAACTGAACAATCAGAGTGATCACCCTCTCACCGTCTGCTTGACACAGATTCAACATGCTCAATCGGCAGAAAAGCCACAGACCGGGTCCGACTAGTGCAGAATACACTGCAAAAACTGGACTGACAGACGTTCAACGACTGCCCAAATTAGACTGACTGACTGTCGACCCAAAAAAAAAAAAACCCAGCAGCGCTCAGTGCCTCTTCACTCTGCTGGCTTTTTTTTAATATGCAGCACTCCAATTGTAGACATTAAAAGAAAAAAATACACTGGCATCAAGATAAAAAGCTTTGGTGGACACATGGCCTTAACATCCAGGCAGGGCTGTATGTTAACTTTTTTTGCACATAGCCCTGTGCTACAAAGGTTGAAAGTTTTGTAGCACAGGCCAAACGTCTGTTACCATGTCTGAAAAATGCAAAAAATGCTATAAAATACAAAACGGAGTATTTAACAATAAATATAATAATAATAATTATTATTATATTTTACAGAAAACCATAGATCATTAGAAAGGTCTAAAGTTTTACTATAAAATATAAAATTATGATAGATAAACTGACTAATGTCTTAATTTTTGTCAGGAAATCTTATGCATCCACTGAGAGAGAAAAAGGTACTGTAGCCTACACTTCTCTACACCGCGAATCTATCACTGTACAGAATATTATAAAATATAATTTCCGCCTCATTCTGTGATGTAAAGCACGTCAGATCGCAAAAGTTATTTAAAGTTATTTCAAACACTTGATTAAATTCTCTATCGAACCCTGTTGCATTTGTGTTCATCTCATCAAAAACATGCACGGCGCATGATAAAAAAACAGACCGCGGGTCAATAGTGTTTTTTTTTTTTTTTTTTTTTTTTTATTATTATTAATTTGGTGCTATTATGCGCAGCTGAGTAAACAACACTTGGGTTTACTGTATGTGTGTCGCATGAAGGCGGCTTTCTGCTGCTTGCAAACACTCTTTTGAGGAGACAGTGGATTGCCATTCATTTGCCGCACTATGCTCAAATACACTGCAGGCTCACTCTCGCTCGTATCTTAAATAAATCAACACTATCACTATTATCACTATCACAAACACTTGTTTTTTTTTTTTGGTTTAATTTCAGTCAATCGTGCAGCCCTAGATAACCTCACAAAACAAATTCTCACTTCACACAAACAAGTCTCACATGCTAAACTGTATCGCACGCATTCTACTGTGGTAAATGTATTCATCGCACAGACAATTTTTTATTTTTTTTTTTGTAGCACGTGCGACACGTCGCACTGTACAGCCCTGGTTCATGGATTGTATATTCAAGTTTAGCCTCTTTGGAAAAAATTTTTTTTACCTCTGCCAGGTAATAAGCTGCCATCGTCCCTGCCAACCCTGCTGGGGAACATGCAGGGAGAGGCTCTTTGTGGAGGGGAGAGTGAGATGGGCAGTGGGCCGACTTCTCAGGAGAGCAGCCGCGGGGAGGAGATGGTGATGTATTCTAGCGAGGACCAAGCCATGATGCAGGACTGCTACAGCAAGATCGTAGACAAGCTCTCCTCCGCCAACCCCACCATGGTGCTGCAGGTATTACAGAAAGGACTTTCTGTTCTGTAAGTGTGTGATTTGTGTTAAAGGCCATTGTGTGTAAGTTGTTTTTTTGCTTCTTGTGTGTGTGCAGGTGCAGATGTTGGTGGGTGAGCTGAGGAGAGTCACTCTGCTCTGGGATGAGCTCTGGCTGGGGGTCTTGCAGCAGCAACACATGCATGTTTTGCGCAGGATTCAACAGCTGGAGGACGAGGTGAAAAGAGTTCAGAACAACAACACTCTGCGCAAGTGAGTCATGACCCTGGAAATCGATATAGAAGAAACAACTTCATTACTGAGCGTGACTCTTGCCCCATCGAAAATCATTTAAATTCCTAATCCCTTTTTCTTGTGGTTGTTTTGGGTTAGAGATGAGAAGGTGGCTATTATGAGAGAGAAGCATTCTGCTCTGATGAAACCTGTGGTTTTTGCACTGGATCACGTACGCAGCATCACGGCTGCTCCAGCGGAAACGCCTCACGAGGCGTGGTTTCAGGAGACGTACGGAGAGGCCATCCACAATGCTCTAGAGAGACTTCGGAGCCCTCTTAATCCAGCCAATCCTGCCAGCAGCTGGGTGCCCTTCAAACAGGTTAGGACAGCTGTGTGTATAAGAGTTCTGATGGAAAGGCTGATATGCATGCTCTGCATTTCACGTTTTGAAATTCTACCCATCCTGTCACAGATCATGCTGAGTTTGCAGCAGAGGGCGCAGAAACGAGCCAGTTACCTCCTGAGGCTGGATGAAATCAGCCCGCGCCTGACTGCCATGGCCAACACCGAGATGGCGCTACCAGGGGAGGTGTCTGCTACAGATGCAGTCACCATCCAGAGTGTAGGCAACACCATCACAATCCTGCCAACTAAAACCAAACCCAAAAAGCTCTACTTCTTAGGCTCTGATGGCAGAAACTATCCTTACCTGTTCAAAGGTATGAATAAGTAAGAACATGGGTAAGAACATCACTCAAAAATGAAAATTCATCATTTACCTTACCCTCATGTTGTTCCAAACCCACAAGTCTTAAGTTCATCTTTCAAACACAAATAAAGATACTTTTAATGGAACTTGAGTGATCTCTATCTCTTCATTTAAAGTCGATTCCACCAACACTTTGATGCTTCAAAAAGTTCATAAAGACATTATAAAAGCAATTTATATGAATCCAGTGGTTTAATCCAAATCGCTTTATATGATGATGGTTTGGAATGACATGAGTGTGAGTAAATGATGGCAGAATTTTTATTTTTGTATGAACCATCTCTTTAATGCATGCCAATTTCGCTGTGTTTTAGGATTAGAGGATTTGCATTTGGATGAGAGGATCATGCAGTTCTTGTCTATCGTCAACACCATGTTCACTAAGGTGAATCAGCAGGAGAGTCCGAGGTTTCACGCCCGACATTACTCCGTCACACCTCTGGGCACCAGATCAGGCCTCATTCAGTGGGTGGATGGAGCCACTCCACTGTTTGGCCTGTACAAACGCTGGCAGCAGCGTGAGGCTGTGGTCCAAGCCCAGAAGGTGAGAGTAACAATTTTCAGAAGTGTTTTATGTTCATTTTTTTTTCATGTTTTACATAACGTGGTTGCCAGGGTTATTATAGTTAGCTGAAACTAAAATCATAAAAAAACAAACATTTCCATTACTGCGTTAACTAAAATAAAATATAAGTGATGTGTAATTGTAATGGGAAGCACTTATAAACCAGTTGTCAACAATAGAGAAGCCTGAAGGTCTTGCTGCGCTTTTCCACCAAAAAAAGCTTGGTTGAACATTTGAAAATGAAGAAATTAAGACGGCCATAACAGGACATTTATGTATAAAGATAATGTAATACCTTTTCTTAAATTTAGGCACAGGACTCCTTCCAGCAGCCTCAGAATCTTCCCATGGTCCCACGACCTAGTGAGCTGTATTACAGTAAGATCAGTCCTGCCTTAAAGGCTGTCGGGCTTAGTTTGGATGTGTCACGCCGTGATTGGCCATTGAGTGTCATGAGAGATGTTCTACGAGAACTGATGGAGGCCACGCCTCCTAACCTCTTGGCAAAGGAGCTCTGGTGCTCCTGTACCACCCCCAGTGAGTGGTGGAGCGTGACACAGGTTAGAGGAACCACTATTCACATGTCCTGACCATGTTCAGCACAGTGTTAGACCAAATTCATCATACTATAACACAATCTTTGGTGTCTCGTTTAGTCTTATGCCAGATCCACTGCTGTGATGTCAATGGTGGGGTACATCATTGGATTGGGTGATCGTCACCTTGACAATGTGCTGATTGATATGACGACAGGCGAGGTGGTGCACATTGACTACAATGTCTGTTTTGAGAAGGGTGAGTGCTTGTTCATTTGAGAATGTCCAAACACTTCTTTCGCATAGACATTTAAATACTTCATTGTTCTGACAGGAAAGAGCTTGAGAGTACCAGAAAAGGTGCCTTTCCGTATGACACACAATATTGAGACTGCTTTGGGGGTCACAGGAGTAGAGGGCATCTTTAGGCTGTCCTGTGAACAGGTGAGTGTTTTTTTTTTTTTTTTGTTTTTTTTTTTTCTTTTGATCAATTTAATGTCTAATTTAGAAAGTGCATAGAAATTTGAATGGTGTCCTTCACTTTTCAGGTGGTCCAGATAATGCGGCGTGGTAGGGAGACCCTCCTGACTCTTCTAGAGGCATTTGTGTATGACCCCCTGGTGGACTGGACAGCAGGTGGTGAGGTTGGCTTTGCAGGAGCTGTATATGGAGGAGGTGGCCAGCAGGCGGAGAACAAGCAGAGCAAGAGAGAGATGGAGAGAGACATCACACGTAGCCTCTTCTCTTCCCGTGTGGCAGAGATTAAGGTGAGAATTTGCAAATTGTACAGAAATGCACATTGACCACTTAAATGTGAGGTATGCAGGTTTTTTTTTTTTTTTTTATGCAGCTTGCAGCACATGGAATTGCTAAAATAATGAATTTCTTGAACACTCCCACTCCCTTCCATTAGTCGGACTAACTGGTAGTCCAATTACAAACTGTTGCCATTGGTTGAGCCATGTTTCTGTATCACTTTTTTTTTTTTTAGGGGAATCAACCTATCAATTGATTTAAAGGTTTAGTTCACCCAAAAATGAAAATTCCTTCATTACTCACCCTCATGTCGTTCCAAACCTGTAAGACTTTTGTTTATCTTCGGAACACAAATGAAGATGTGTAAGCTTTATATAATAAGCTTTATATGATGAACAGATTGAATTTTAGGCTTTTATTCACACAAACATTGATCAATGTATTGTGAAAAGCACTATACAAATAAATTTGACAACTAAAATGTTCTTCTTGTTTCTCAGGTGAATTGGTTTAAGAACCGTGATGAGATGACTGGTGTACTGCCGCAGGTGGAGGAGGCCGTGGAGGAGTACCTGAGCCTGCAGGAGCAGCTCACACAGGTTGAGAAAGTGCAGAGCAAACTGCTGGAGGAGATGGAATTCCTAGAGGATGCTGACACCAGAGCAGATCACCCCATCCACTCCCTGGAGCACAGGTCAGCAGATTAGATTTTTGAAAGGAATTAACGTTCAGCTGTTCACAATTATTGCTTGTTCATTAATCATTAGTGTAGATTTGATGGGACAGATTAAAGGTTCTCACTCTTATTCTCTCTCCCATTCCTTCATAGATACTCTGAGCACACTCAGTTGCAGTCCAGACAGAGGACTGTACAGGATGCCATTGAGGGGAAGTTGTCAGATCTGGATCAGTGGATTAGTCAGTATCAAGCTGCCTTTGCCAGTTTAGAGGCCACCCAGCTTGCCAGCCTCCTCCAGGAGATCAGTAGTCCTATTGATTTAGGTACAGTTGTCTTAAGCTGTATTATGTTGTTTTGGGCTTTTTTTGTCTGAAATTTGATGAGAAGCAAACTTCCAATGTGTTCCTTTGGTCCTTTTAAACTGCAGGTCCGCCCAGCTATGTGCCAGCAACAACTTTCTTGCAGAATGCAGGACAAGCACATCTGATCAGCCAGTGTGAGGCACTGGAGGCAGAGGTGAGCGCTCTGTTACAGCAGCGGCGCTCTCAGCTGCGTGGCTGTCTTGAGCACCTGCACAGCTATGCCACTGTGGCCCTGCTGTATCCCCGTGCAGTGCTGCACAGGCACAGAGTTCACACGTGGAAACAGTGGATGGAGGAGCTGGTGTGTGACATGACCGTTGATCACTGCCAGACCGTCTATCACCGGTAAGTGCAACTACTAATTGTTCACTATCAGTCAAAAGACATGCTGGACACTTGATGGCTGCTTTTCCTTTCCTTTGAGGTCAGTAAGATTTTAAGTTTCTAGTGCTCACCAAGGTGAAAACAGTAATATTATGAAATATTATTTCAAAGTTATACGTTTAATATCTATTGAAATGCAGTTTATTCGTGTGATGCAAAGCTGATTTTTCAGCATCATTACTCCAGTCTTCAGTGTCACTTCAGATCCTTCTATGCTGATTTGGTGCCCAGGAAACATTTCTTCTTTGACTTCGAAAATAATTTATTTGAAATAGAAATATTTTGTAACCATTTAAGTGTTTGTCACTTTTGATCAATTAGGTATTCATTTAAAAAAATATATATTACTGACACTTGGTCGTGTAAATCAGGATTCCTATGTCCTGGAAAACCTGGAAATCTCAAATACTTTTAATACTGGTAATCATTTTAAAATGTATAATCACAAAGGTTTCTGTGACTTTTCCATTTCATTTTTATGATATTTGATGATTAATCAAATATAAATAAGTCGTCTTTTCTTTCTAGGTATGAAATGCAGTTTGCACCCCAGCCACCTCCTGCCACATGTCAGATTCTGTCTAGCATTGAGATGGCGCTGCAGCACCATGCAGCAGAAACCAACACTCGGCTGATGCGGCAGGTAGAGCGTCTGAAGGCAGAGGGCGCTGGCGTGCCTGTGTGTGAGGAGCAGCTGCAGGAGATTGAACGATGTATCAAAGTCTTCCTGCATGAGGACACTGAGCTTGGCTCCTTTAGCCTGGCCGGCATCATCGTCTCTGCACTCTGTGCCCTCACCAGGTCTGAATCTGTGGTTAAAAAAAAAAGCTTAAAAGAATTGTAAAAACCTCATTTGTTGTCAAGGTATTTTTTTTCTGGTCCTCCATGCCCAAAATTGTCCTTAAAGGATTAAAGGATGCAGTATGTTTCTGTGCTTTGCAGGCGTAACCTGGTGATGGAGGGAGCGGCAGCCAGTGCCGGAGAGCAGCTGGTGGAACTGACGTCCCGTGATGGTGCCTGGTTCCTGGAGGAGCTCTGCAGTATGAGTGGAAATATCACATGCCTTGTGCAACTGTTGCAGCAGTGCCAGCTTCTGTCACATGACCTGGATATCCTCAGTCCTGCTGAGACCTCACAAGTTGTCTACATGGCCAATGGCGTGTACACCTGTCTTCAGGTAAGGATGTTCTCAGTGTTTAAAGGTGCAGTATTAGAGCTATTTCTGGTAAACGCTGTTGATATTTGAAATCACCAAAAGAAACCCGAGGGTATGATGCCGCCGAGGTGTATGATGTCATCAGTAAGTGAAAGCAGTTTGTGTTACTATTCAGGTTGAATGACTAATTGTTATTTAGCGCCTATACTCCTTCAATGACAAAGTTTTCCATTCCGTTCCAAAAAACAAACATGAACATGAAGTTTTCATGAACGGCTCCCTACATAACACAGTAGTCCAGGTAAGATTAAGAGGTTATAGCGATCACTAGGGGTGTACGATATATATCATGTTGTTGTTGTTGTTGTTGTTGTTGGTTTTTTTTTTTTTATATCGTAATTGTCAAATCTCTTGCTGTACTGCACCTTTAATGGTATTCAGTGGTTTCAGTGATTGTTTTTTCCCCTCTTAAACACTTTTTATTAATATTTGCAGGAGCTCAACACAAACTTCCGTCAGATCATTTTCCCAGAGGCTCTGCGATGCATGCTGAAGGGGGAAAGCACATTAGAGACAATGCTAGCAGAGCTCGATGCACTTATTGATCAATGCGCAGATGGAGTTTCACTGCAGGGGTTGGGGGAGGTTCTGCAGGCTCACCTTCGTAACACCACCATGGGCCTGGAGGAGGATCCAGATGACCACTATCTGGATGTCACCAGGTAACATGGAAAATAGAAGTGTTTACTATACCGTGTGTTTAAGCTGCATTACTTTTAGGATGGACTTAACTTTGTCTTTGTTTTATGTGTTGTCTTGTTAGGGTTCTGCGGGCCCAGTACTCAGAACTGATCCAGCCACGCAGTATGGAGAGCTCTGTGCAGGAAACGCCCAAGATGAGTGCTGGTCAGATGTTGTTGGTAGCTTTTGATGGCATGTTTGCACAACTGGAGACTGCTTTTGGACTTCTAATTGACAAGGTAAAAAGCTGAAAGGCTACGATGTAATTATGTAAAAGTATATTCTGTTTGGGGGGGGGGGTCGGGTCGGGGGTCAGGTTTTACTTTATTTTTATTTTTTGTCCTTAGCTGCCTGAGATGTTTATTTAGAGTGTTAATATTAGAGTATTATTAGAGTGGTGTCTGAATAAATCCTGTTCTCCCCTCCAGCTGAACTCTATGGATGTGCCTGCTGCCTGGAGAAAGGTGGATGTGATCCGGGAGTCCAGAGCTACACAGGTCCATTTCTTTGATAATGCTCAGACCAGGCAGGTCTTGGAAGAGATTTTCTTTCTGAAGAGGCTCCAGACCATCCGAGACTTCTTCCGTCTGTGTGGATCATTTGCACAGACGCTATCTGGTAAATATATTAGGATTGATGCATGAATTAAGTAATGTAAAGTAGCACACAACTGTAGTATGTTATAGTGAAGTATGAGGCTCTTGATTAGGCACACTTCTCACTTTTTCAAACAGGAACATGCCCTACACCCACAGATGAGCCTCCACCCTCTAATGGCCCAGTACCCATAGTGAAACCCTTATATCGAAGCTCCACTGTAGTGAGCGAGGACCAGATGATGCGGCCCATCAAAGCCTTCACGGCAGACTTTGTGAGGCAGATGCTAATGGGGCTCCCTACCCAGGCTCTGGGCCTAGCCATCTGCAGCACTCTCAGTGCGCTCGGCATGGATCTCATCGCCCAGGTGGAGGCCAAGGACTTTGGAGCTGAGGGGAAGGTTTCTCTGGATGACCTGTGCAAGAAAGCGGTAGAGCAAGGGGTGCAGGCAGGGCGGATATCCCAGCTGCTGCTCAACAGGGCCACAGTGCTGGCCAGCTCCTACGACACGGCCTGGAAAAAACTGGACCTGGTGCGACGTCTGGAGGTCAGCATCGAGGCATGTAAGGTCAGCCTGCAGAGGACACAGCTTCACATCACAATGTTCCAGGTAAGAACCGGTTCTCTTTAATTTATGAAAAAATTGACAGCGGTTTTGGTTGTAACCCTCCGATCTTGTCTCATCAGTGGCAGCATGAGGACATTCTCGGTGCAAGGACGCAGCCCATGACGGTCAGTCCCCCACCTCGTTCCATCATCCTCAGCAACATGAAGAAGAAGCTCTACAAACTCAGTCAGGATGAAGCTTCTATTGGCAGCGTCCAGGTTAAAGCATTTGCTTGTTTTGGAGAACATGTCACTGTGAAATTGAAACCTTTTAATCTAAACCATGTTGGGTTTCACGTTGCAGGAGAAATTGGCAGGTCTAGAGGGCAGCATAGAGCAGAGGCTGAAGTGGGCCGGTGGCGCAAACCCCGCACTCGCCCCAGTGCTACAGGACTTTGAGGCCACTATAGCAGAGCGCCGTACCTTGGTGATGAAGGAGAGTCAGCGTGCCAACCAGGTTACTTTTCTCTGCAGCACCATCCTCAACTTTGAAGGTTTGCGTACCCGTACCGCTGAAGCCTTGAACATGGATGCCACGCTTTTTGAACTTGTGAAACGATGCCAGGCCACCTGCTCCTTTGCTGCCCAGTTCAGCACCTCTGTTTCCCCTCTGGAACTTCAGCTACTGCACAGACTGGTGGGTGTTGCTTGTGTCGCTAGATTTTTACATTTTTCAGTATCCATCTATATTGAATATACACTGCACATTGAATATACAATTTTAAATAAGTGTTTTCTATTTTAAAATGTAATTTATTCCTGTCATTGCTCCAGTCTTCAGTCACATGATCCTTCAGAAATGGAAACTTTTTTTTCCCAGGATTCTTTGAGTAGAATGTTTAAAAAGAACAGCATTTATTTGAAATGGAAGTCTTTTGCAAAGATGTAAATGTCTTTACTGTTACATTTGATCAATTTAATGCATCCTTGCTTGGATGCATTAAATTTAATGCACTGTTTATTGGTGTATTGATATTTAATTATCCATGCTCAATTCCCCTATTTTTACATTTGCAGATCCTCTCACTTGGAATTAAAACACTAGTAATTTAATAACACTTAAATCTTGCAAATCTCAAAATGAATTGATTAATTTTAGTTTTTTTGCTTTTATTTTTTTCATTCATTGAAACATGCATCCCAACAAATCACTACCTTGAAATCACTTTCACTTTGAAATGTATTTGACAGTGACTCTGAAAGCTGAACCATCAACATTCCTGTTTGTACATATATTACAGCACAACATGTGATTACCCATATGAATTATCTACTAAAGTGTTTGGTCAACTATTTCTCTGTAATCTCTTGTCATCGTCCGTTTCTAATTGAAAACCACTGGATTGTGTCTTCGCAGAGTCCTGCCATGGATCTGTCCATTGGTGGGCCTGAGTGGCTAGTGTATGCACAGAGTCACCTCACCCAGGAGATGTCCAGTCAAAGAGCCATGCAGGAGGACAGAGAGCAGCAGCTGGAGAGTGTGACAGAGACACTACAGCTGCTGGTGGACTCCATTAAAGGAGTCCTGTCCAATCACAACCGCCAACTTGCTGATGTTAAGCACCTACTGCGTGCAATGGCAAAGGTATTTAATATTTAAATGCAAAATGGTTGATTTGTTTAGTTTATTGAATGCCTATATGGTGCCAAAAAAGTGGTTTTAAGTGAGAATAGCTTTTGTGTATGCTCTGTTACCTGCTTTTCAATTTGGCAGGATGAGGAAAATGCCCTTGCAGAGGGAGAGGAAGTGACTTATGAGGGCAGTGTGCGTCAGTTCCTGTCAGAATACAAGGCATGGCAAGATAATGTGCAGATAGTGCTGTTCACAGTAGTGCAAGCCACAGGTCAACCACGCAGCCAAGAGCAGGTTGAGCTGCTGCAGGAGATTCCTGCCACCCTGAAGGAGCTAAAGGTTCAGAGCCAGGGGTGAGTACTTGTGCTGGATTCAGAACAGAACTTATGTCTTGAAGTGGCTTTTGTAGTTCAAAATGTTTTTGTTTTTTTTCCCCCCCTTAGCATCTATAATGGCTTGGTGGGCTTTGCCTCTCCCCTTGTCACTGAGAGAGGAAGTGACTGTGTGAGTCCCACTTCCACAGTCCAGACCAGCTTTGCTGCAGGTAAGTTTAAGGTGTTGTATTGCTTTTAGTGTGGTTTTTTTTTTTCTTTCTTTTTCTTTTTTTTTTTTTTGTATGTGATCAGTGTCACTGAACTTGACCTCTCTGTCACTGTAGCAGTGCGCTGCAGTGGAGTGAAGACCCAGCCTGACAGCATGTCTCAGAATGCCCGCAAAGCAATTCCTCGAAACTTTGGGACCCCGACGGACACTCCCCCCAGCACTCTGATGATCAACAGTAAAGGATTGGCCCCGAGCCCCAAAAGAGCTGTGCGGGATCCCAAAACTGGGAGAGGTTAGTCATAATGCAAATGCCTTGACAAGGCTCGAAATTGCGACCATTTTGGTCGCATATGCGCCTGAAATTTTATCTGTGCGACCTCAAAAAATATTTGGGAGCATTTGTGCAAGTGCAAATATTTGTTGAGGTGCGACCGGTTTTCCTTTCTCTACAAAACGTTTGCTAGTTACTGCACAGTATGTACTGTGAGCTGATACAGTAACTGATCCACTGTTCTATCACATAACCAATTAAACTTCATCTTTACGCTCTTAACTTTAAAGCAGACTTTAGGTTGGTTAATATCAGCCGTCAATCACTCCCTTTCACTGCGCTCCGCAGTCACGTGACAGGGAGCTAACTAGCGCGCAACATGTAAAGAGCTGAAGAGAGAAGGATTTTTATGAAGGGGAAAGTGAAAGAGAATTTTACTTGCCCAACCGGACAAGTAGCCTGATTTAAAACGTCAATAACAAAAAAAAAAACAACAACTAAGGAATCACCAAAAACGCGAGAATGATTCTGATTTTATTTCATTTAGTGTAAGTGACGATTGATGGTGGACAATAATGTACGTACTATAATGTACTGACGGTAACAAGGTTGCGCTCTTGAGGCTCGCGAGGAGAAATCAAAACAAATCAGCAGCAGCACACACAGATGGAAAAAGTGACATTGATTACATACAACAGTTCAATAAACAGTTAAAATCAAGTCACTTACATTTTAGACGCAATATTGACTGTATTTGTTCTGTTTCAGCAGCGAAAATATTTTCAAACAAAGATCACAGCAGAACCACAGCGCGTCTCACAGAAACACTCTTCCATAACTGAATGATTCAGCGTTTTGAACGAATCAGTTGAGTCAAAAATTCAATGACCCATTCATTAACAACTGCCTCATTCTTGAATGAATCAGCCGTTTGAACGAATCGTTTGAATAAATGACTCAATGACTCACTCATTAAGACGGTCACTGCGACACCTACTGGCGGTTTAGTTTCATGTTTTAAAGGGGTCATGAACTGAGAAATCAAATTTTCCTTCCAAATTTTCATATGTGCTTTTGACATATAAGAGTTCATCATACTATAAGAATATCCTGTAAGTTTCAGAACTGAAAACTTCCTTGTTAGTCCAATAAAAGCTTTTATTGACACCAGGCCCAGCAAACGACAGGTTTTTCAAAGTGGGAATCTATGATGTCAAAGGGAGGCAAGCACTGCCTCTGCAGAAGAAGATCAACGCCTACTTCATCACTGCCTGTTTAGCCCTGCCCACCGATTTACGCATGACATGCTATAGAATAGGTAGCCTAAGTAACATAGTCCTACGTGGTGTTAAACCAGATCGAGCTACCAAGCAATAAACATGCCATTGAGGATTACAAAATATTGTGCAGTGCCTGGCCTCGACAGTAATGCGACATGTAAGTAACTCTGTTAATTCTAATGCCTGATCTGAAATGTAATGATTCATGTACAGTCAGATGTTCTTTGTCTGTGTGTCAGTAAATCAAACCAGTGACTAAACGTCAACTTGCGTTGTTTCTCTTAGTAGGATGAAAATAATCTGTTATTTAACAGTGATTAAATTCTATAAAGAAAGCGATCAAAGAAAGCTCCCTTTGCAATCGCTGGAGCAGTGCGCGCTGAAGCTGTCAATCAAACAACGATAGTTTATCAGTGACTCCCGTTTTATTCAACGAATCTCTTAACTATATCACGTTTGCACTGTTAGTGAAGACGAAAGCATTCGTTAGTGTACAGAAACTGAGTTGCAATGACGAGATCACTGCTTTCATGCGCTCAACATGTCTATGATCGGCTACAATGTTCATCTCTGCAACCTTTCATGCCACGATCTGAATATAATGCCATAGATCTAAATGTAATGCAACACTTTTCACGATTAGTTAACCATGAGAGCTGTAATAGTAAAAACACGCTAAAAGAGAGAGTAATACTTAGCTATTTCAAATAGAAAGACGTTAGCCAATCACAGCAGTGGGTGTTAACACTGAACTCACAGCAGACACGCCCCTTAAAACAGAGCGTTCAAACCAGAGGCTAAAATCAGGGTAGGAAAAGTGCCTTTTATTTATAAATTATGACAGTTTTTGATGTAAAAAGCATTCTAACATTATAAGTGCACCCCAGGAAACATCATAAAACAGTAAAACAACGTAGTTCATGACCCCTTTAATAGCATGATTCTTTCCAACATTTCTTATTTGTATATTCAAAATATATTTAAAACAATCTCATAACATTTATTCAATGCAATTGTAATTTTTCAGTGTAAATGATTTAATTTGTTTGCCAACAACCCTATAGTGTCTTATTCTAATTTAAATTATTGATCAAATTTAAAATGAAAGATGAAGCAGCATACATTTAATGAGATTGGGGGGAAAATGCCCTTTATAAAGGTAAAAATTTGCCCTCTGGGTAAATCACAAATATGCAGATTTAAATATAGAACTGACACAAAGATAACACAAAAATCCTATTTTTTCCAGACAAGCAACTTTTTTTAATCTGACAATTGAATGACCAATTTACTAGCACATGACGCACGCACGCACACACATTTGAACATAATGTATTAACATTTTAGTTGATGCTCCTAAATTTTTGCTTACAGTGCTACCAAGTAAAAAAGTTAATTTCGAGCCCTGCTTGATCTTATACATCACTTCATTTTAAAATATCTAAAATGTAGGAACTGTACATCTGCGAGTTTGAAGAATTATTTTAACAGATAGATCAGTCAAGTGCTTTTCCACAAGTTCTCTCTCATAAATATGCTTTCATGTTCAGCCAGTTTTAACATTTTTAACAGTTTTAAATTACAATGGATTATAGACGATAACATCCCCATAAGAAAATGCATTTTTATCAATTTCTAGCTTTATATCAACTTGAAGCTTTGCCAAGATCACTGATCGGCAATTTTTCTTACAGCTGTGCAAGAGAGGAATTCCTACGCTGTTAGCGTGTGGAAGAGGGTGAAGGCCAAACTGGAAGGGAGAGATGTAGACCCTAACAGGAGAATGAGTGTCACTGAACAGGTGAGCATTCCTCTTTTACATCTACGACCTTACTGCTACTGTTGTGCATTTTTCTTAATGCATATTTGTCCCCTCTCTCTCTTTAAGGTGGATTATGTCATCAAAGAGGCGACGAACGTGGACAACCTGGCACAGTTGTACGAGGGATGGACGGCATGGGTGTGAACGGGATCCTTGTAGATCACTTTGGTCCAGCGAGGGTAGAAATCCACCAAAATCCACTGGGTCTGGGGCAATGGAGCCACAGAGCACCATGCAGGAAAGGGGGGGGGGGTGTAGAGACCCTCCCTCGGGCCCATACCGGATCCCCGTAGCACAGCTACATCCGGCGATCCAGCTAACACAACGAAATGGGTCTGCATCTGTCTCCCCGGGATGTGTGGGAGCTCACCAAGATGGGGAGGCGGGGTGGGGGGACAAGGCACACGGCTTGAACTACCCCCCCAACCAACCCCTGTATCAACAACAAATAAACGTCTGTCAACTATCAAAACAAATAGGATATGCCACAGGGAAAATTTGCAGGAGACAGTTTATCCACTCTTAGAGCAGAGGTCTGCGGTAATTAGCGAGTTTCTAGACTACATTTGTGCGAGAGTGGAAGGAAAGTGTGATCTGGTCTTCGAGGGATCCTCTGGCATCTGTTTTTGGATGGCTCGGGGTCATGACTTGCAGCTGAGCTGTCTCCTGCTGCAGCGAGTGTGGAGGGCTGTGTAACCAGAAGGCTCAAGGGACTCCATTCAAAGCCAGAAGGCCTTTGACAGACCTTAGAGTTTGTTCTTAACCACACAAAAAAAGACCTTTTCCCCTCAAGTATATATAAAAAAAAAAGTTGCAAAAACTTATTTTACACCTTCACTAATGTATTGCACAAATTTCACAATTAAAAGGCGAATCGCATAGTGGCTTTGGAAACATTCACTGTCATGAGTTACTCAATGTTTGGCACAATGAATGATATGCTTGGAGTTGGTAAGTGCTCAGTCTGAGGTCGCTATTTAATTTGATCTTTGAGTATGACCCAGGCTCAATGTGGTGAGATGTGCAAATCAGTTTCTAAATGCTTTTTTCTTAGTATGCATCTCTGATCTTGTTTGTGTATTGTAGATTTTTCTCCCTGTCCTTCTTTACTATGGATTTAGTTAGTCTAGATTGATCTTTTTTTGACTTGCCTGTGGAAGTGTCATTGCTTGATACATGTCCCCATTAAAGCTTGCGTTTTACTGAACTTGACCTAGTTTTACATTTTTAGTGGGAGAAATAAGTAATGGAATAGTGATGTGGTGATGGTTACAATTGTTGTCTCAGTGGTTTTACTCCATTTTGTTGGTGAAATAAAACTATAATTAAAACTATTTGGTCTTCATTAGAGTGTTTGCTGTATTTGTTCATGTTTGTCTGAATTTTTACCCTTTGGCATTTTCATACATAAGCCAGATTTACTAAACAGGGCAAATTAGCGTGAGCGCAGTTCCAAAAAAAAAAAAAAGTGTCTGGTTAAGAAGATGTGCTTTTGGGTTAGGGTTTAGAACTTGTTCCACACTGTTTAGAGCTACAATTTATACTGCAATTTATCTCTGTTCAAGAACAATGCTTTATTACCCTTTCATAATTACAAGTGGTAGTGTCCCAGATAGCAACAAAGTCTGGTCCGAGTCTGGCTTACATTAGGCACTTCTGGCTTAATTCTGGCACAGTTTTTTTCAAACTCGTCTCAAACAGCATTAGGCTGAGCTCTGGCTGGAGTCTGGCTAACCAAAAAAAACCAAAAAGCAAATTGTATCTGTTTGGCTGAGCCCTGGCTTGAGTTCGGTCTGCCAGAATAAGAAAATATTTGGCTGAGATCTGGTTGAGTTTTGGTTAGCCGAAGAGTAAATAAAAGATCTCTGGCATGAATGTGCTGTACTGTAAAACAGTCGTGAAGATGTGGTGTTAATTGGTTCATATTTTATACATCATTATAAGGTTAACTTTGTCAAAAAGAATAAAATGAAATATGTTTGTTATAGGTCTGGTTAAAAATACTTGTGATAAGTGATTTAAAAATGAAGAATACAAAGTAATCATAAGGAGGCAGGTTTTAGAGGAAAGAAGACTTGATTATTCTGTTGGCAAGATTATTTTAATGGACAGTTAAGGTTTTTTAAACGATTGAATGGGACTGAATGAGTACTTTGTGGTTATCCAAATGGTAATCAATATGCCATAAAGTTTTTTGGCGAATTGATTACCATTTGTATAAACAATTTTACTACAAAAACCCATGGTTAAACGATGGTTTTTGTAGCAAAAGCCATCAATGCTTGACAAGAGTTTTCACAATTCCTTACCAATGAATAATCTATATACACTCACCTAAAGGATTATTAGGAACACCTGTTCAATTTCTCATTAATGCAATTATCTAATCAACCAATCACATGGCAGTTGCTTCAATGCATTTAGGGGTGTGGTCCTGGTCAAGACAATCTCCTGAACTCCAAACTGAATGTCAGAATGGGAAAGAAAGGTGATTTAAGCAATTTTGAGCGTGGCATGGTTGTTGGTGCCAGACGGGCCGGTCTGAGTATTTCACAATCTGCTCAGTTACTGGGATTTTCACGCACAACCATTTCTAGAGTTTACAAAGAATGGTGTGAAAAGGGAAAAACATCCAGTATGCGGCAGTCCTGTGGGCGAAAATGCCTTGTTGATGCTAGAGGTCAGAGGAGAATGGGCCGACTGTTTCAAGCTGATAGAAGAGCAACTTTGACTGAAATAACCACTCGTTACAACCGAGGTATGCAGCAAAGCATTTGTGAAGCCACAACACGCACAACCTTGAGGCGGATGGGCTACAACAGCAGAAGACCCCACCGGGTACCACTCATCTCCACTACAAATAGGAAAAAGAGGCTACAATTTGCACGAGCTCACCAAAATTGGACAGTTGAAGACTGGAAAAATGTTGCCTGGTCTGATGAGTCTCGATTTTTGTTGAGACATTCAGATGGTAGAGTCAGAATTTGGCGTAAACAGAATGAGAACATGGATCCATCATGCCTTGTTACCACTGTGCAGGCTGGTGGTGGTGGTGTAATGGTGTGGGGGATGTTTTCTTGGCACACTTTAGGCCCCTTAGTGCCAATTGGGCATCGTTTAAATGCCACGGCCTACCTGAGCATTGTTTCTGACCATGTCCATCCCTTTATGACCACCATGTACCCATCCTCTGATGGCTACTTCCAGCAGGATAATGCACCATGTCACAAAGCTCGAATCATTTCAAATTGGTTTCTTGAACATGACAATGAGTTCACTGTACTAAAATGGCCCCCACAGTCACCAGATCTCAACCCAATAGAGCATCTTTGGGATGTGGTGGAACGGGAGCTTCGTGCCCTGGATGTGCATCCCACAAATCTCCATCAACTGCAAGATGCTATCCTATCAATATGGGCCAACATTTCTAAAGAATGCTTTCAGCACCTTGTTGAATCAATGCCACGTAGAATTAAGGCAGTTCTGAAGGCGAAAGGGGGTCAAACACAGTATTAGTATGGTGTTCCTAATAATCCTTTAGGTGAGTGTAATTCCATAGAATTGCCTATAAAGATAAGTATTTGGAGAAGAAACGTTTATGTTCTACACGTAAACCATTGAAATCGTTTGAGAAATAAAACATGGTTGTGTTTTTTTTTTTTTTTTTTTTGTTTTTGTTTTTTTTTTTTAAATCCGCGGCTCTCCAGGAAACTTGCGTGTGTTTCTAGTGCAGTCTTGCTCGGTCTAATATGGCAGACGGTTCGATGCGGCATCTGTGGTTGCTTGCTGATACGATGACGCAGTTTGCAAAGCATCTTAGAAATAGTAGTTGATTTACATTTACGGTGTTAAATCCGCTTTAGAAAAAGGACTACTTTTCCCAGAGTGCACCCCGTGACACCATCCCGCCTACCAGAGGATCCGGAAGTTACACAGTCTCGCGGTGAAATTCAAATTGTTGTTCTAACTTCGACAATCACGCTGTCTTGGTTTTATCTTTTGGAGTTTTAATACATCATGATCAAGGTAAGTTGATACTTTTTTAATATCTCAACTAGATTTTAGTTGGTCATCTACAGCGCAGTACTAGATAGGCTTTTTTGTGTGCAGTTATTTTCTGTGGTTAGAATTATTCTCAGCCCCCAGTTACAGTGCTTAATGGAAAATATGTGGTCTTAAAGTGAGCGAAGTAACACGAGAAAAAGGACTGTTAAAAGAGTCAGCAAGATGTTTGAAACTTTGGAAAAATAAATTAATTCTCAGCCTGAAAAGAGGCCAACCCAAGATGGCTTTGAAGCAAGTTCTAGTGTTGACTGTTTTAGTGTTTTGACTTAATAGTGACGGCATGTTTTAAAAATATTTCAGGTAGTTGAACTGGGATTGCTGGGTGGAGTGGACGTAAAGGTCTGGCAAATTATGAGGCAAGCAATCAAAAATGACTTTGCCAAAGTGGTGAACTGGAGAGGTGTACATGGGAAAGCACCTTTCCAAAGCTTGCAGCTTAAAAACATTGTGATTTGTAAGTGCATTTTTATTGTGTCTAAGTCTTTCTGGAACTTTATGACTATTCCCTCATGTCATGAATGAATGTTGAAAGTTGTATTTACTGGTAGTGTCTTGTAATACAAATGCTTTATGTCTCTATTGTTCATTTTATTTAAATGTATTTTTTAACTCTGTATTTGTATGCTCCTATTCTAGAGGCTGTAAGAAGAAATCCTGTGTGTGCACAGACAACTAAGCTGGAGGTTGAAAAGATTATTAAACTGTGGTTTCATCTAGCTGGTGACCGTGAGGGTGGCAGAAAAAGAACACCTTAGCAAAATGTTATTTTTAGCTTTTTTGCACATCTGTAAATATTAATTGTATTTTATTTGTCTTTTATAACCAGCTTTTTGTTTGTTTCTGTAATTTAATATTTATGCTTGAGACATTTACAGTTTTGCTTTTACACTTTTGCTTGATTGTTTGTATCAATTTAATTTATTGTTTGGTTTCGGTTGCCTTTTGTCATGTTTCATTATGCATGACACTTTTACACTTTTTTTTTTTTTTTTTTTTTTTTTTTTTTTTTTTTTAATTGCTTTATTGCTTTCTTTGTAACAATTTAATTTAGTGTCTTGTTTTTATTCTTGTATTGTGACTACTTGCTTTTATTTTGCCTTACTCTAGTGTTATTTTTGCACGTCTGTAAATTTTATATAATTTGTCTTTCAGTATTTATGCATGACACATTTACGCTTTTTAAAAAATTTCATTAATGCTTTATTGTTTGTAACAATTTAATTTATTGCTTGGTTTCTGTTGCTTTTTGGTACGGTGGCTGAGAGGGCTCAACACGCTGCAACAGAAGAAAACGCATGCAAATAGAAAAAAACGCCAGCAAATTAAGAAACCAACTTCATCCGTTTGACAGCACATGTGCTGCAAATATGCAAAACACAACCAAATACAGAAACGTGCTGCAAATGGCAGACCAACAACGCAAATATCTACTCGACAGTGGTGTTTTTTTTAATTATTATTATTTATTGCTTGCCTTGTATTTGCAGCATGTGTGTTGTGAAACTTCTTCTGCCTCAGGACGTTGGAGTCTCTTGCCGTTTGCAGCGCGTTTTTGTATTTGGTTGCGTTGTGAGTATTTGCAGCATGTGTGTTGTCAAACTGATGAAGATGTTTTCTTAATTTGCTGGTGTTTTTTTCTGTTTGCATGTGTTTTCTTCTGTTTCAGTGTGTTGAGATCTCTCGGCCACTGTATTTTGGTCAATTTCTGTATTTCATTATTTAAGCATAACACATACTTACTTCAAAATTGCATAATTGCATTTTTTTTTTTTTGTGTAACATTTTAATTTATTGCTCTGTCTTTATATTATTCTTGTATTACTATTTGTTGCTTTTGTTTTGCCTTACTCTAGTACTGGTTTATCTTTTTCCCATTGTTTTTATTTTTCCTTGTATCTGGCTGAGATTTTCTTCCCCTCAATAAAATGCTGTACTTTGCATTTGTGTAGCGTCATTCTTTTATTATTCCTTGCATTTGTGTAGCGTCATTCTTTTATTATTCCTTGCACAATATATAAGTATTACACAGGGATCATTTCTGGTTCAGTTTTGGGGACTCTGGCATAATATTGGCTCAGTTATGGCTGTTTTCTGGAGCTTCTGGATAAGTTGTGGCTGAGTTCTGGTGTAAAGTTGGTGGCAGTTTGGCTCTTGTCTGGCTGACATCTGGGGATTACGGTGGTGTTGTGGGCCAGTTCTGGATAATTTCTGGGTACATTGTAAAGCTCTAGGCGAGTTTTGGTCTGCTTCCGGCATTGCTCTGGTTGACTTTTGGCAAACAGCACTTGGGCCAACCTTGGACCGTAATTCCATGCGGTATTTGGGCCAAAATCTCAGCCGAAATTTAGCCAGATCCGGCCCAAAACCAATTTGCTATCTGAGGTGTTGCTTAACCTTTGCCTGGATTTAGTCTAATGGTAAATGTTATTGAGCATTACATATTTTGCATCTAGTTACACTACTGTTAAAATGTTTTGGATCAATAAGTTTTTTTTTTTTTAAAAGCTGTCCAACTACAATTTGGAGGAAATGTAATTTTATCAGTAATTAAAAATCAACATTTGGTTTCAATTCAAACTACTTAATCTCTACTGAGTGACATCTTAATAAGGTTACACTTTACAGTTGCCTTTACAATTGTTTTTCAACAATTCATTGACGATCAGCACCTTTAATTGATCATTTGTTCTTGTCCTATTTTGCACCCAATTGTGAGCCATTTTGTTTTTAATGTGAACTACATTTCCCATGACTCCTTGTATTCCGAGTTTCAGATAAAAACATCCTGAAAATAACGGTCCGTTGACAGACTGCGGCAGTAGAGGGAAGAGGGTTCATATAATCGTTCTCTCCGAGGAACACAAATTCTGAAATTCCCCAAAATAAACCATGGCTGAGGGCGATAATAAAAGTGCAAATCTATTGGTAAGTGGTCTGTTAATGTCCCTTCTTACAAGCAGTTCGCCTGCTGTCGAAATATATTTCCTATCATGGTAGTCTTTTTTTTAGCAATATGCTACTCGGACATCTACTGCAGTCTCCATTTTAACCAGATTATAAAAATACACGACAGGGCACCATAAAGCTTAATCTGTCTCTTATTTGTGATTTTATTTTTTTGTTAGACGTGTTAACGCAGCGAATGGAAGGTAAATACGCCACGGAAATGAAGTGCGTGATAAGATGTTAGCAAGCTAATGCAGTGCTAACCATAGATATGTAACGTTGTACGTATAACGTATATATCTATGGTGTTAACAATAAGGACTACTCTCTATAGCTAGCATCTTACTAATTGGTTTTCTCACACAAATCTAGCATTTATTTGTTATATGTTTAATAAATTAACTTGTAAATTGTAACTTTAGAAAGCATAGAGCGTTGCTGGAGATAAGCGGGACGAAAGTCTCCACATACGCGTCTGAATGGTTTTGAGATTAGTTGTAAAGCCACCAAAATCTCTGGTTGAAGTTTATGCTTTAGCCTTTTAAAACACATTTTAAAAAATCTTTAAAAATCTCTTTATTTTTACGTTATATATCACAGAAAGGAAGTAACTGGGCTGGCCCTTTAAACTTTAACTTGCCTGCTGGTTTAAACGGAACATTTCACAACCCCTGTCTTTAAAGACGTGTGCAGCTTTTTTGTTTATATTTACCATTTTATTTATCTGTCATAAGCTGCTATTTTGTGTTTGTATCAATTTTTACATTCCTGACATTCCAGCTGGATGGGCCCTTCCCAAGACTTCATGACACTCCCATTTTAAAACAATCCCCGATAATGCCATGTCACATGACATAAGAGAACTCATTGTTTTAACAGTAATATTGACTAGAAGCATTTCACTAGGCTCAGGAGACAAGTCAGCTGGAAGAGCAGCTACAAGGATGGGGAGAGGTCATCCTGGCTGGAGATCAGTTCCTGCGCTGGGAGAAGCCATGGTACCCTGCAGCATTAGTGGCTGCCACCACAATCCTCTTCACGTGAGTCTGCGGTTCATAGTGTGCATTAGTGTTACTTCTTGACTTAAGGCCTAATCTTTCACTTCAGTTAATCAGACAAGGTCACACAAGCTTAAGTCCTTGAAGTATTTAATGATTTTATAATCACTTTCTTTCTTGTGCCTCATATATATTATATATATATATATATATATATGTATATATAATGTATATGTATGTTGGGGGTTCTCCGTGGTCATTCCCACTCCCACTTTTCCACAGCTTAGGCTACATGCCTATTTCTTGTAGACTTTTTCAACTCTGAGGTGTGAACAACCAGTCTAAAACGGGGGTTTCATGAAACTTTAAGGCAGCGCTCTGCTCACTTTCTGTATATAATCTATTCACAATTTGAATAACAGTTTTATCTTTCATGCTGCTAAGAGTATCAACGGCCACGTATACACTGCAGAGTTTCAGGAGAGACAACCGCATTTAAGTGCAGAGTGAATCTGCTAAAATATCCCTGATATTATATGACGGTAAAGGCTCATATTTGGCAATATGTTCTTTTAATTTATAGAGACCTATAAGCGTATGTGTAGCCTGTAGTCTGATTTATGCACATTTGTTCAAAATGGCCTGTTTGGGCATATTGTTCACATGTAGGCAAAAGTTTTGTATTGTTTACATGACATGCACATTCTCATCTTTTTTTTCTTTTAATTATTACCATGGTGGGCTGCATGTAGGGTTGGGTATCGTTTGAATTTTAACTATTTCGATTCTGCTTAACGATTCCTAATTTTGATTTCAATAAGGTAAGAGAACTTTTTATTCACATTTATTTTTTGCAAAACATTTCATTGTAGCTGAATACCATGAACAAAAATCAACAGGCTAAAGAACACTTACACAAGGAACTTTTGCCTATGGTTTAAAAAATATCATAGCAAAAACTAGCCTAACTAATATAAATTTCAAGCATTATTAAAGATTATTAAGAACAAAAAAAATTACCAATTGCACAAATTAATACAACAAACATGATGGAAAAAAAGTGTTTTAAGATTCAGGTACAGAAACTGTAATCAAATGTAAAATAACACTGAACCTTATAAATATACATTACAAATATAGTTAAACTTTAGTCAAGAACAGCGAGTGGATTGTCTTTTGTTGTTTAATTAACGTTATTAGAGAGAGACTTTAAAGACGAGAACTCTGTTCAGTATCGCACACTATTCGGTATGAGAGGAGGCTTTCTGTGAGCGCGCTTTGGATGTGTGTGCAGCACAGAAAACTGCGCCGCGGGTCTTCTTGCGCTTGCAAATGCACACAAAAGAACCAATAAGCGGAGTCGAAATCTTATCGAATTCACGGTTCTTGGAAATTTGGAACCGGTTTTAAAATGGAACCATTCTCGATACCCAACATCAACTGAGAATGCATAATGTTGGTTTCATTGCTTGTGTTGCATGAGAAAAATAATTTTAGTCTACCTGATGTAGTAGATTTAATGCGGGTGTGGTCGTGGCCTTTGTCAAACAGGTCGGGTCGAGTACGGAATTAAATTAGTGCTGCTGTCGGATAACAGGTCGGGTGTTCTGTTAAGTACTGCAGGGCGGGTACGGGTTTACCAAACCGGACCCGTGCAGGACTCTGGTCAAGGATGCCAGGACAACTGACAGAAACCTCAATCTTGGGAAGGACAGGGCTTCATTGGTTCACAGGCAGTTTCTGGCCTGCACCCATTTTAAGACTAATGCCTAAGGTTTAAGCCAACAGCCATAAAAAAAATCTTTAGGACCTTTTGAATGCAAGATTAGTGACTGAAGCAAAGGGAGGCCACAATGATCCATCTAAATCCATTTATAACTATGGTTGGAAACCTTAATACAGATGTAAACTACACACATCCGTTTCATACTTATTCAGAGAAATAAGTATTCTCAATGACAGATTTAGCTGTTAATGTACAGATGAATGCCTGCATTACAGTTCCACCTTTTCCCTTCATGTTTGGACTCTATTTGTTTAGAACATTGCCAAAGGTATTCTGGTGGTGGTTTGGAAAGAGAAATGCATTGATGATAACTTTTAAAGACATTATTCTAACTGTGTGCGTTAGACCATGCTAATGAGTTTCACGAGGGAAAGAATGGTGTGCCTCCTCTGATACCAGCAGCCAATCGCAGCACTGGAATGGAGAAGCACCAACTTGCGATCTCCATCTCGTCGGAAAGGGATAAATGTACCCTTTTAACATACGCTCCTTGTTCTGAGCCTCTGGAATAATTTACAGAATAAAAACAATATTATATATAATAACATAACTTAATTACATAAACAGTAAATGGCGAATGAATTTGTATGTGCATGACTTACAATTGTAAATCTGTATTCATTTCAGAAGAATCATTTTGAAATTTGTAAAATGAATGCTGAGGTGTCTCGTCTGCTAGATGATCTGATATTCGCTACTATAATGAAGATGAATGTAACTTTTAATAAGCAGGGTAAATTCATGACTTTAAACAAAACACCATTTAAATGTTTGCGTTGTAAGAATGTACAGGGAGACTACAGATATAAAAATGCTGACTAGTTAGGTAATGTTTTCTCATTAAAATCAGATGATTTCCTGTTGATTCAGTAGAATGTGAGTGAATGCTAGGGAATACCAATATGGTGGCACAGTGGCTTCACTTTTTATGACTTCATGAGTAATCCAGTCATTTATATAGGTCAGTGGTCTTATTAGTTCTATTTTTCCATAAGATAATGTAACTCCATCATAGCCGCACCCAACTTAATCACTTGTATTTTATGCATCTTATGCACTTTATTCCTTTTATCATTCACGGTATTTATTTAGTAATTGTTGATTTACTCTTGTTTTTGGTAATAAAATGTATTTTATTACACCTCTGTCTTCCTTGTGTTGATAATACAGAAGAGGCTCTACAAGTTAACAACATCTCGCAAATGTACTCACCCTTATGTTGTTCCTAACCTATATGAGTTTCTTTCTTCTGTTGAACACAAAAGAAGATATTTTGAGGAATGTTGGTAACCAGACATTTGACGGTAGCCATTGACTTTAATAGTATTTTTGTTTTTCTACTATGGAAGTCCGTGGCTACTGTCAACAGTCTGGTTACAAACATTCTTCAAAATATCATCTTTTTAGTACAACAGAAGAAAGAAACTCGTACAGATTCGGAACAACATAAGGGTGAGTAAATGATGACACAATTTTCATTTTTGGGTGAACTATCCCTTTAAGTGATGTGACCAAAACTCACAATATTAATTTGGTGCCCATATAGACCAAATCCTTATATTTATGGTGCCCATTTTAAGCATAAATTACAACAGTCATGTGACCTACCAGAGTCTGTTACGTCGCTTCACTGCCATTCATAAATCCTCTCCTGTGTCCTCATGGAATAATAGTGTCCATCGTATGCACACTTCAGTATCTCACCAAAAGTAGTTGGTCGTTCTGGTACTTTTTGGTCATCCAGACATACTACTTTTGTCACATACTGTTTTTCGCCTACTATATAGTAGGGAAGTATGCGATTTCAGATGCATCCAGTCAATTGTTTTGTTGCTGAATGAATTTGCTTTTGAATGCATCGGTTCAGTCAGTGATCCAATGACTCACTCTTTTCAGTGGTCTCTACATACTGGTCACTTAAAAGTAGGGCTGTAGTCAAGTCCACCTTTGTCAAGTCCAAGTCCAGGACTATTCGAGACCGAGTCCAAAGAGGTCGAGTCCAAATAAGACAGTCAAGAGAGAGACGGGAAAAAAAAAGAATCCTCTTTAAGACCACGTACTTAACTATTGATCATTTATGTGATGCGAGACACAGCATAGCTTCCATTCTAAGATAATCATTTTGCATTATATTTGTAATAATCAAAAAACATGTGCAGAGTAACAGTGGATCAAATTAGACATTTTATTTACTTTAAGTATAGCAATTTCACTAAAGTCACATAAAGCTGAAGTGCAACTTCACATTTTCAGTCTTTTTATTATAGTGTAACAATCACATCCTGGGCTGCCAATGGAAAATGTAACAAATAACAAGCAATGTGTGTGTGTGTGTACATTGTTTGTTGTTTTTTTTTTTTTTTGCAATGACGATGACTTGCGATTAAATAAATATAGCTGCCTGGTTGTTTTTAAATTCACTACAGGATTAGAATACAATATTTGAATATAACTAAATGTTGTTTCTAGAACAGCAATATTAAAGTTTACAGCAGCAACGTCACTATATATGTAAATATGGTCTTTTTACTCATGAGGGTTTAATTTCACATACTTACAGTAACGAACGTAACTTTAGCTGTTGTCAACTCGCTTCTTCACTTCACCGCGACCGGTGTGTGTGTGTGTGCCCGTGCTCATGAGCGACAGAGAAAGCAGAGGCTGCCGGTCTGCAGCCCCGTTTAATACCATGTTTTGGTGCCCATCGCTAAATAATCATGTTCATATCGCAGTGACAATGAAAATACGATTCATCTGTCAGCCCTAATTTCTAACCTAATGACTCCCGCTGCTCGCTGACATTGTGTCTGTGGCCAAAATGAAAATGATTGATATCTCGCGGAGCCAGGCATATGACGCAGTCAGGCGACCAATGGCAATACCCGTTCTAGATGGATTGTGAATTAAACCAGTAACGTTACCCGTTTTCTGAACAAGCACGAAAAAAAGCATGTAATTGCAGGACTCGGTCGAGACCAACTAGAAGATTTTGCGAGTCCAATGACCAAGTCCGAGACCAGTCCGAGTGCAAATACCAACAAGTCCGAGACATTAGAAAAAGAGACCGGACTCGAGTACTACAGCACTACTTAAAAGTACCCACCACTAAAACAAGTAAATGAACAATTACACTCTTTATCTTTAAAAATTAACCTGTTTGTGCTTTAACTTTTAAGATGTTATTCTGCATGTTTGCTTTAAAAAAAGCATAGTATGGATTAGGAGAATAAGCAAGTTCTTAATAGTGATGACCTTCCCCTTCCCCCTTTTACTTTCAAAAACATCCAGTGCTATGAAGTAATCATGCGTCACTCTGTTTTCTCTTGAGACAATTTGTGTAGTCATCAAATAATAAAATGAATGCAAGAGTTTAATTTCCTCTCTCTTCTTTGGCAGGCTGATCTACTACTTGGACCCCTCTGTGCTTACTGGTCTGTCCTGCAGTGTCATGATCCTGTGCCTGGCTGATTACCTGGTGCCCACTCTTGCCCCCCGTGTCTTTGGTTCCAACAAATGGTGAGTGAAGGGACAACAACAAGCCCCGCTCTTGACCACAGGCTCTCATCGCAATCTCTTCCTCTACTAGCAAGGTTAATATGAAATGGCATGTTTCCCCTTAGAACTCAAGTGTTTATTTCTCTATGTAATAAATGACAAAAACTTTAGATCCCCTGAGAACACATTCAGGTATTTGCACAGCATGTATGTTCTTGCCTCTTCTGGTTTCCTTTTAGTTTGTCACCCCTGGCAACTTCCTTTGCTCTAGTTCAGGACCCGGGGTCTCTGATGTCTTTGAGTGACAAGTTGCAGTTGCTGCCGAGTATCCAGTGTCAGGCAGTGTTGGTTTGACTCAGCAAATCTTCACTGTGCTTATCCCGCCAGTTCTCTCTGCAGTGAGAGGTCTTGCTATGCGAGACCAGAACCCTGGTGTTTATTTTAGTGTCTGGCAGCTTCCTGTGGCTCTAAGCTTTAAGCCTTCAATATGGTCATGTTTTATGCTCAGAAATAAAATACATTTGCCAAGCAGAAATGGAAGCACATTTCCTCATCGATTATGATGTGTTTTATACCCGTAAAGACCCGTTCATTGAAGCCTTTGGATATTGTTTATCATGTATGGTGTCTTTTTTTTTTTTTTTTTTTTTTTTAATAAATAAAGGAGTGTTGTTTTGTTCTTGCACAGGACCACAGAACAGCAGCAGCGTTTCCATGAGATCTGTGGGAACCTCGTGAAGACTCAGCGCCGTGTGTTTGGCTGGTGGAAACGTCTGTTTGCCCTGAAGGAAGAAAAGCCAAAAATGGTATGCTCCTTTGACTTGTTGAACAACATCCTTGTTTCATGTCTAAGAACTCACTAGTGACTCATAAGCGTTTCACACTCGGTGTAAGCTGCCATTTCACACTACAAAGTTAGCTTTCACCCTGTTACCCAGCAGTAAGAACAAACAAACATGAGCCTTAGTGCATGGACCTACCCATACATAATTAAAAGTGCACTTGGTGCCCTTAAGAGAACCTATTTAAGGGCACAGTCGATATTCAGTATTATTGTGTCGTACAAATACTACAGACATTTTCACAAGCATGCATAATAATGACTACAGAAGTCAGAAACATACGCACAGCAGCCCTGATTACTTTAGTCTTTAACAATCAGGATATAATTCTTAAAACACAGTTCTTGAGCATTCAAATATGCATATTTAGGGTCAGAAATATTTTTTTCTGGGGGATGGGATTAATACATTTATTTGGTAAGGATGCATTAAAAATAGGACAGTAAAGATATTTATATTGCTACAAAAAATTTCTATTTGAAATAAATGCTGTTCTTTTGAACTTTCTTTTCGTCAAAGAATACTGAAAAAAAAACATCTATTGTGTTTTCAGACTGGAGTCATCGCTGCAGAAAATCCAGCTTTGCTATTTACATGAATAAATTACATTTCAAAATATATTCAAATAGAGAACAGTTATTTTAAATTGTAATATGTCACAATATTGCTGCTTTTACTCTATTTTTGTGCAAATAAGTTCAGCATTGGTGACCATAAAAGATTTCTCTCAGAAACATTAAAGGGGACCTATTATGGTCATTTTTACAAGATGTAATTTAAGTCTCAGGTGTCCCCAGAATGTGTCTGTGAAGTTTCATCTTAAAATACCTCACAGATCATTTATAAATCCATGTTGTAAATGCCCATTTCTGAATAGTCAACAACAGGCTGTTTTCGTGCATGTGCCTTTAAATGCAAATGAGCTGCTGCGTGCTGCCTCCTCTCCACACAGTTCCTGTCGCAATTGGATTCTCTGCCAAATACTAACAAGACATCTGCTTGGTTTTGATTATCATCTATATCGCAGTCACTCTCACGGATAGCATAGTTCTTCTTTCATCATTAAAGTTTATTATTTCCATGCGTTTTAAATAGGGCATTATAAATAATGAAATAAATATATGCCCAGCGTGTTAGTGAAGAGCGGCTCTGTGATCAGTAGTAAACGCTGCTCCGTCTGAAAGCACTGCGAGTTTGAGTCGCTTATAACGTGCGTTTGAAAAAACCAAAAAAAACTCACTTCATATCGTCAGTCGAGTGTTTGATTATTTCCTTTTTGTGAGCTGATGTGGCTTCTTATCACAGAATGAGGCAGACAATATATTATTTTATAGTATTCTATACAGTGATGAAGTCTATGTCGATTAGCACTGCATTATAATATACTTTATTATTATGAAAATACCCGAGAAGGCTTGAAGAACTCAAATACACCATATATTGTCGCAGTCTTGATGTTTAATCAAAGCGTTTCTATCTTCTTTTTATTCAGCTACACAGCGTTAGCTTCACATTAGGGATTTCCTGAAAACTAAAGTCATTATTACTTCTCTCTGAGGCAGATGTGGCGTTTCTGCTCGAGGGCGCCCTCTGGCCTCCAGTTTGAATAAAACATGATTGTGTTTAGCGCCCAGCAGTGCTCACTCCATCCTATTTTGGGTAAAAAATGGGAAAAATAATACTTCTCTAAATAAATGTATATGACAATCCATATGTTTTTCTCCAATGTACAGGAGTTTTTTTTGGAAAATAAGTTCTGTAAAATATAATAATAATAATAATAACAATATTATAATAATAATTATTATATTTATTCTTAAATACTGTATTTTATTTTAATTATGAAAGTGTTATTGTAATAGCAATATTTCTTTTGTTAAATATTATATA
Source organism: Coreius guichenoti (assembly GCA_039654105.1). Lineage (NCBI taxonomy): Eukaryota > Metazoa > Chordata > Actinopteri > Cypriniformes > Gobionidae > Coreius > Coreius guichenoti. The sequence goes on from CM077171.1 coordinate 27,617,846, forward strand.
TTAGCAATAATACTAATCATAATTATTATTATTAGTCATAATATATAAGCACAATGTTTTTTATATATATGTGTGTATATATATATATATATATATATATATATATATATATATATATATATATGTATGTATGTGCACACACACACTTTTCATTTGTAAAAAAATAATCGCATTTTAAATCGCAATTTTAGCCAGAATAATCGCAATTAGATATTTTCCCCAAATCGTGCAGCCCTAGTTTTAAAGCTATATTTATAATGGATTAATGGATTAAACTTATAATGGATCGTTTTCTGAGCGCACTAATCTAAAGCACACGCGCACAGACAACTGGCTGTCAGACGTCAAGTCTTGAGTAACTTCTTTCACATTTGTTGTTTAAATTGTCAAATACACACAAGGGCAATGTTCACCGTTGTCGCTTGCGAAAACAAAATAGCGGCGCTGTGGGTGGAAACATGCAGATTAAGGGGCGGTAATATTATAAGAAGATCCCCTTCCTACGTTAGAAGAGGAGAGAAATCGGAGCAGCTTGTTTTTTCACGTGCTTGCAGAGAAAGGCTTACCAAAAGAAAGTTACTGGGTTGTCCTTTTTCACGTTTTGGTAGATGCACCGGGGACCCGATTATTGCACTTAAATACGGAAAAAGTCAGATTTTCATGATCTGTCCCCTTTAACAAAAGCTTGACAACCCCAAACTCACTAAAGTGATGAACGGTAGTTTGTGTTTGTATATGTATTTGTTAATGCAACTTTGATTTTATATCCATTTGAATGTTTTATCAAAAGATTTGCGCAAACTACCTAATTGTGTTGTTTTTTTTTTGTTTTTTTGTTTTTTTATATAAATGTGTGTATGCCACTAGTTCTGCTAAGCTGAAGTCTTGACTCATGAATATTACATCACTTAAATACAAATTTTAACTTTTATGATATTATACAAAGGTATTGATTGGATGTCAGATGTTGCTCACACGAAGTGTTTGTGCAAGTGAAAACTTTGTAGCATTTCTGTAATTATTGTATTACCTTCAGAAAAGAGGCTGCTCCTGAGTGTACTCCATGTAACACATTTGTTCTACTTCTCTACAGTATTTCCTCTCTGTGATCAGCAGCCTTGTGGCTGTGGCCTGGATCGGACAACAAGTGCATAACCTCTTCCTTACTTACCTTATTGGTACGTATGCTGTTATCTGGGCTAAAAAATTAAGCAAACTGCACAAAAGAAATCCCCGGTGTTGAAAGGCTGTCTTGTTACATTAGAGCAATGCACGGTGACATGCCAGTGTGCAAAATGTAGAGAAGTCACTGTCCTTTATCAAAGCTTACCTCATGCAACCGTTGACTAGGCTGTGGGACAAAGAGGCCATTGTATTTAGGTCATGGAAAGCCACTCTTTCCCTCCCTGCACACAAGATTTGTTAAATCTGTTTGTACCAATTAGGTGAAATGTTCTTGTGCACTCAGTAATTTTTCATTTGTTATAACAGTCATTTGTTGAACGTTGTTGGTGTTATTTCCACCGGATCAAACATTTGCTAGTGTATTTATTTATTTATTTTTATTCCAAATAACATTACCATTTTGCCAACGAATACAACTTTAGTTGAGCTTTACTATACTATACTGTCATAATCACAACATAATTAAACAGTTTGTTTTACACACACACAAGATGTTCTGTGCAATTTTAACACCTGCCAAATCCGGGTAAAAATCAACTGGAGGGTAACGAAACAATGGCAAATCACCAGGTAATTTGGTGGGTTATGTTTCACAAATTATGTTCATTCAATTTGCTGGCGACGTTTGTTATCTGAGCAGATTTAGCGCACAACTCATGAGTCATTAATATTAAATAAAGCCAAATTGCGCAGCACCTGCGCATTTCTGACTTACTTCATCACAACCGTCACGAAGCAACAAATAAAGGCGTGCTGGTTTGTAACCCCTGTGTTAAAAGGACAAAACCACCCAGCAACAAAGAAGCACATCTGCCAATTTTTAGCAGATCCTGAGGCAGCAATCAAAATAAGTAAATGACCTTTGAAACTAATATTACGCTTCAAATAAAGATTGCATCTATTACACAGTTATGCCAGTAGGTGGCGACCAGTGACTGTTAAAATGTATTTGATAGATTCGTTCAAAAGCTTTGGGACAATTAAAATGCATTATAATCCAGGATTCTGAAATTTTTCTTATTTAAAGACCTGTCGTTTTGCATCCAGTGTGCAAAGTTCTGCAAACCACTTTAGGTATGCCCCTCTAGAGCTCCCCCAACCCCTGATGCGTTTGCATCCCTGTATGATATACTGCACCACAATTCCATAATTCAGAAGATTACTTTTTCATTTTGAAATGTTGAAAAGTTGGATAGACCGCGTGGTATAAAACTACATAAAGGGGAAAAACAGGGCCATCCTGTTAGTGATTGTCCACTCATTTTCTGTTTTCTATCCACAGTGAGTTTCCTTTTGCTTCTGCCTGGCCTCAACCAGCATGGCATCATCACCAAGTATGCTGGCATGGTGAAGAGAGAGATCAACAAACTTCTCAAGCAGAAAGAGAAGAAGAACGAGTAAAAGAAAAGGCTCAAGTGAAAAGTTAAATTCTGACAAATTTAAGAGTTAAACATGGTCCTCTCCCCCCATGCTTACAGTCAAATCTCTGAAGACCAATGTAAAGCTTTTGCAGAAACTGAGCTGATAGTGAAAAGTAACATCTAGTAAACAGCTTAAATGTATGCTGAAATCTCTTGAGGTTAATATGTAATTTTTGTTTTTAAGATTCATTTCAAATTATGCATTTGTTTGCCACCAGAAGCATTTTTTTTTTTTTCCAACACTGAAATGTGTTAATTCTCACATCCATGATTATTTGCATGTCATATTAAATGTTAAGTCTGTGCAAAATATAAAGAGCTTAATTTCTTCCAATCAGTGAGGCAAACACCAAACATTTACTTTAACCAATTAGATGCACAGAACACATCATCAGACGTCTTGAAATGTAGCCTTTTCTTCTTTGGATGGCTTGGAAACATGCATTTCTGCACTGTTCTGAAAATTGCACTGGAAAACAGAACTGGAGAATTTGTGTAGGGGATCTTAGACCCTTACTGCTGTACTAGTGCTATGTGGACCTCATTACTGTCCTCTAGCTCTAGCCACTTCCCAATCCAACACCTTTTTTTTTTGGGCTGTGTATATATATATATGTTCATTTTTCTCTCTTTGTATTTTTGTTTCTACTGGCTTGTCTTAAGTTTGTCTTCTCTCCATGTTCTTTTAATTGTCATTTTGTGTTTGAGTGTGTTCATCACGAAAATAAACTTATTCAAAACTCATTGTGTTTCCCAAATCAGTGTTATTGTAAACCATTTTTTTTTTTTGGTAATTGGAAAAAAAAAAAACTGAAATAAAATATTATTAGATGAAAAATAAACATACTGTAACTGATAAGTTATTACTTAGTATTAAAATTACAAAACTACATAAAGGGGAAAAATTAATAAAGGTGGCAAAAGCAGATACCAATTACTAAAACTACACAATTCAAAATCTTGATACATTCTATACAGTATATTAATAATAAATTAACCCAAATATGATTTAATATAAAATATACAAAATATAGCATTAAAAAAATTACTCACCCTCATATAAGATGCTTTGAAACAACTTCTATTGCATAAAGTGCTATAAAAAAATAAAGGTGCCTTGGCATGACAACGTGTCCAATTTTGAAAATATTTTATTAGCCATTTATTGGTGTTGTGTTGTGACTTTCTAGCTGAGAGATTCAGTACAAACGAAAAGAGTCGCAATGTGTTTCCCAGCGCCGCGCTGCCCACAGAAGGATCTCCCCAGACTGTCTTCTGAGCCGCCCAGGCCCCACTGCAGCCTTATCCTCTCCTGTTGCCCAAAAAATATACTCCAGTACACAAACATCATCTGCTTCTGTAGAAAGGAGTTTTGCTAAAAGCCCCTATGTGTGCATATGCAGTGGACTAAAGTACCTGTGATAATATTATGCCTGTGCCAGGAGACAGGTTGTCCGCTTGATTCATTTGTTTGATATCTGCTGGTTGTGGAGCAGTGCACTGTTTGATATGTGGTCTGGTACAGTGTGGCCTCAGTGGGGTTGGTGACCTCCTTCATCACAAAACCATCACGGTTCTGTGCCCCATTCTGTACCCCCACTCTGTGCAGGACATGATGCTGTACACATACACGACACAACACACTTTATGATAATTAGGCTACATATTGCACGGGTGAACAATGAGTTTTTAGGCAGATTCTTAAACCTTTTTACATACTCTATAGGTTCAATATTGCCACTACTCTGAAGATTGACTACTGCATTAAAAATAAACAAAAAGACTACCTGAATAAACACTTTAGGCTTACTGGTAGGATGTCCTTCGGGCCATGTACATCTCTGGAGTGTGTCTGTGCTTGTGTCACATGTATGTTACTGAGGTCCAGCTTTTTATTATGCTGAGAGGGATAACGTGGATCTCTGGGCAGAAAGAACAGTGCTTGACCGTCGCGTCCTCTCCCAGAAAAACTCTTTAAGAAACAACTGCAACTGTAGTTACTGTCACCAACATTATTCATTTAGATTAAACTTTCAGGTGGCTTTAAAAAAAATGTAGTCATTATGAGTGCAATTTTCTCTCATCCGTGTCCAGCCACGTTTGGCTCTGCAGACTTGTATGAATAAAATTCACTTCACGAGTTCACACATACATATACAGTGGGGAGAACAAGTATTTGATACACTGCCGATTTTGCAGGTTTTCCTACTTACAAAGCATGTAGAGGTCTGTAATTTTTATCATAGGTACACTTCAACTGTGAGTGACGGAATCTAAAACAAAAATCCAGAAAATCACATTGTATGATTTTTAAATAATTAATTTGCATTTTATTGCATGACATAAGTATTTGATCACCTACCAACCAGTAAGAATTACGGCTCTCACAGACCTGTTAGTTTTTCTTTAAGAAGCCCTCCTGTTCTCCACTCATTACCTGTATTAACTGCACCTGTTTGAACTCGTTACCTGTATAAAAGACACCTGTCCACACACTCAATCAAACAGACTCCAACCTTTCCACAATGGCCAAGACCAGAGAGCTGTGTAAGGACATCAGGGATAAAATTGTAGACCTGCACAAGGCTGGGATGGGCTACAGGACAATAGGCAAGCATATTGGTTCAAGATGACGGTCAATCTCCCTCATGAGGAAGGTGAGGGATCAGCCCAGAACTACACGGCAGGACCTGGTCAATGACCTGAAGAGAGCTGGGACCACAGTCTCAAAGAAAACCATTAGTAACACTACACCGTCATGGATTAAAATCCTGCAGTGCACGCAAGGTCCCCCTGCTCAAGCCAGTGCATGTCCAGGCCCGTCTGAAGTTTGCCAATGACCATCTGGATGATCCAGAGGAGGAATGGGAGAAGGTCATGTGGTCTGATGAGACAAAAATAGAGCTTTTTGGTCTAAAATGCACTCGCTGTGTTTGGAGGAAGAAGAAGGATGAGAACAACCCCAAGAACACCATCCCAACCGTGAAGCATGGAGGTGGAAACATCATTCTTTGGGGATGCTTTTCTGCAAAGGGGACAGGACGACTGCACCGTATTGAGGGGAGGATGGATGGGGCCATGTATCGCGAGATCTTGGCAAACAACCTCCTTCCCTCAGTAAGAGCATTGAAGATGGGTCGTGGCTGGGTCTTCCAGCATGACAACGACCTGAAACACACAGCCAGGGCAACTAAGGAGTGGCTCCGTAAGAAGCATCTCAAGGTCCTGGAGTGGCCTAGCCAATCTTCAGACCTGTACCCAATAGAAAATCTTTGGAGGGAGCTGAAAGTCCGTATTGCCCAGCGACAGCCCCGAAACCTGAAGGATCTGGAGAAGGTCTGTATGGAGGAGTGGGCCAAAATCTCTGCTGCAGTGTGTGCAAACCTGGTCAAGAACTACAGGAAATGTATGATCTCTGTAATTGCAAACAAAGGTTTCTGTACCAAATATTAAGTTCTGCTTTTCTGATGTATCAAATACTTATGTCATGCAATAAAATGCAAATTAATTACTTAAAAATCATACAATGTGATTTTCTGGATTTTTGTTTTAGATTCCGTCTCTCACAGTTGAAGAGTACCTATGATAAAAAATTACAGACCTCTACATGCTTTGTAAGTGGGCAAACCTGCAAAATCGGCAGTGTATCAAATACTTGTTCTCCCCACTGTATTTCGGATAGAGTGGAAAGTTTGCGTCCGAGGGGAGGGCTCTGAGCTCGAAATATCCCTAGCTGGGATAGGGAGAGTTGAATGAGGGTGGTGGTGGGATGCTGGAAAACTGTCGTGGGACAGTCGGCATGCTCCTCACATTGCGTAGATTATCTGAACGTGCTCCTCCTGAATTTTGTTTATAAAACACCATTTAAAGCGCGCATTTCAGACTGACCAGTTTATTTAATTTGTCCACTATCAATGTGCAGCAGGGATTATACATGCCTCACAGAATAAGTTTGCCCTGTGAATTATCTTGAGCAAATATTCATTTAAAAAAATTGCCTACTCTTCTGTCTTGCTAAGGTTAATTTCATTAGCCTATTGGAAATAATGCACATTTACGGTATTTTGTGATAATTACGTTTTCTTCGCTCTTTTCTCATATTGTCTCCATGTTAGCATTTCTTATTGTACAAAGTACAATAAAAAAATCAATTGTAAGCGTTCATAGTGTGCTCTTACCTCTGCGTGTGTTGTAGAATAAATGGGTTTAGTCTGATCGCCAAGAGTCAGCGTGGTTTGATGCATTGGCCGCTTGCACCTTCCGCCCGGTGTGGTGGTGGGACGCTCTTTGATCGAACTCATCTGATGATTTTCAGAGACACCACTGCAGTTCTCCTCTTCAGTGATGACACGACTTGATCAAATCTGAAACCACGGTATGATATATGCTCCTCTCGGCTTTACTCCTTTACACTTTGATTCTCATAGACAGATCATTTGTTGTTGATTATCGGTCACAACGGGCGCTAATAGCAACGTCCAAACAAAATAATTTATCTGAAACTGCAAGCGTGAAAACGTGTTTGAATGTCAATAGCCTACTTGTCTAAATATATATATATATATATATATATATATATATATATATATATATATATATATATATATTTTTTAAATGAAGTAAAACACTGACAAAACAAAATAATAAATAACAACATTCTTGAATTTCTATGACTTAAAGAAGGATAGACAAAAAAAATAGACAAAATAGAGTCTGTGAAATAGAGGGGTAACATTTAGGTAACCCCTGTGTTGTCGAATTGACCCTGCTGTATCTCTGCAGCTGTTCACATCAGAGCAATATATTTTCTAGGAATTAAAATAGAGGAGTGAATTTGTGTAACATTAAATCCATTCTGTGTCAAATAGAGGGAGGTAAGTTTTCAGTAACCTCTAATGTTGTGTTGTTGGATTTGGTGACCCTGCTGTAGGCCTATCTTCAGTTTACATCAGTCCCAAATTATTTCTAAAATAACAGAAGAGAGAAGTTTAGACATCACCAAGTAAATTTAGGGAGAATTAGAAACAGAATGTCCCAAATAATTATACAAACTTATTATTAAAATGGTTTATTTCTTAAAGTAAATGAACCGGTTTTACAGCAAGGCTCACTCGACAAGGCTGTTTCTCAGCAGACTCCCCTGCCACACTCATGATAACACTGATGCTATAGCACTCATCACATTCTACATCAATTTCGAAAAACAGCAAAAATGCTTTGCTGTCACGATTATTTCAACCCACACAAGAATAATATCAAATCAAGTACTGTTACTGTGCTCCATCCCCCTATTTTATGTGAGCAAAATTTTGACAAAAACTTTTTATTTTTATAATGCACAATCAGTACACAAACATTAGTAGCCTTGATTAAAGAGACAGTTGGATTCAATAAACAAATTTAGACTGAAACAATATATTTAAAATAATAAAAGACCCAAATGATCAAACTCACAGTACAAGTCATTGAGCTCATCGGACACAATTTTCATTCAAACAGAACATGAATTCGGTGTGCTTTTCTCTGTGATAGCTTAGACCTTTAGCTGAGGTAAAACTGCTTCCACAAGTGTACGGCTACTCTCCAGTGTGAATTAATGTGTGTTTACTGAGGTTATATTTACATCTGAATCTTTTTCCACACTGAGAGCAAATGAAAAGTTTATCTTCTTTGTGACTTAATATGTGCCTCTTAAAATTTCCTTTGTGTGAGAATCTCTTTCCGCATTGAGGGCAGGTGAAAGGTCTCTCTCCAGTGTGAGTTCTCATGTGCCCATTTAGGTTTCCTTTTCGTCTTTCCACATTGAGGACACGTGTGAGGGTTTTCTTCATTGTGAATGATCATATGTTCATTAAGTCGTCTCTTACGTGTGTAGCTCTTTCCACACTGAGGGCAGGTAAAACGCTCTTTCTCTAGTGTGACACTGAGCAGCTCTCTGTTGTGCAGTTTTTCATGTGTTTTCAGGATTCCTGACTGTGTGAAACTTTTTCCATACTTGTACGGTCGTACTCCAGTATGGACTCTTTTGTGTTTTATCAGATAGTCAGCTCTACTAAAGGCTTTTCCACACTCACAGCACACATGAGTTTTCACACTCCCATGTGTTTTCTGCTGCCTTTTAAAAGAGTCGATCCATACAAAACTCTTTCCACTAGCAGAACACTCATACTTCTTTTTTGTATGAACGCTCAGGTGTCTCTTTAGGCATGATGCTGAAGCAGTTTTTTTTACTGCAGAGATCACAGTTAAATTCCTTTACTCCAGCGTGATGGCAGTGCAGATCATATTTGAGACCGTTTGCCCATGTGAAACTCTTCCCATACTGATGGCATGTGAAAAGGCCCTTTCGGTGTGAATTTTTATGTGACTTTCAAGGTTTTCTTTACTTGCGAATTCCTTTTTTTTACAATGAGGGCGAGTGAAAGGCTTCTCTCTAGTGTGAATTAATATGTTTACAAAATTATTTTTACATGTGAATCTTTTTCCACACTGAATGCAAATGAACAGTTTCTGTTCTTTGTGACTTAATATATGCCTCTTAAAATTTCCTTTATGTGGGAATTTCTTTCCGCATTGAGGGCAGGTGAAAGGTCTCTTTCCAGTGTGAGTTCTCATGTGATCCTTGAGGTTTCCTTTTCTGGCAAATGTCTTTCCACATTGAGGACACGTGTGAGGGTTTTCTTCAGTGTGAATGATCATATGTTCATTAAGTCGTCTCTTACGTGTGTAGCTCTTTCCACACTGAGGGCAGGTGAACGGTCTTTCACTAGCATGAATTCTCATGTGATCTTTAAGGTTTCCTTTTCGTTTGAAAGTCTTTCCACATTGAGGACATGTGTAAGGACTCTCTCCAGTGTGAACTATCATAGTTTGAGAGCAACTCAATGTTTCTCCATTTGTGGCATCATTAGCTTTCTGATGCTGATGTTTCTCCTCCAATTCATTCAGATCTCGACTTTCCTCTTTCACTTCCATCAGGCCTGAAATGACAACATTAAATTGCTATAAAAAATTTTAAAAAAATAAAATAATTTGGGATAACTAAAAAAATAAAAGGAAATAAAACTGAACCCTAGAAGAATTTGATTATTTGGGTGCATTTTGAAGTCATTTATGTTCTTCATCTTCTTCTGTTTTTTTGTTTAATAACAATAGACATTGAATCTGGTGAGCTGACTGAAGCTTTGGTGCCAAAAAAGTTAATAAAGAAAAACTAAGAATGGACACCAACCTGCTTCATTTTTTATTTTGCAGGGCTCCCACTGGCTCATTCCCCCTTTTTTTTGACAAAAAAAATCTGATTAGTGGGCTTAATCTTAATTAGTCTCTTTCTACAATGAGCTAAAAGTATGATGGTAAAATACGTCTTTTAGATTTTATATTAGGGTATACTATCCCATCATGAACATACGATTCGCTCGTAGCACAGCTCCCCTAAAGAGACTCTCATTTTTTTTTCGTTTAACAGCGGCTCGCAAACTTAAATAGCGCATTACCGCCACCTACTGTTAGCATGGACCAGACACGCTATACATTTCATTCTATTGTTTTTATTACAGAACATTAAGCATTTACAAATACAATGTGAAATTACAATATGCACGTGTAACATGCCAAAGTATGAGTAATCATACTTTGTACATACATTACATTAATTTATATTTAGTTTCATAAAAAAGAAGCACAAAAAATGAAGAAAAAATAAATAAAAACAAAAGTTGTCAGGGGAATAAAATGAAGGTACAGAAAAAGATAGTTGCAGTTTTTTTAGGTTTTTAGTTTCTTACATGCTTTAGAATCTCACAATAATGCATAGCATATTCTTTTTAATACAGCTACTGTAGTAAGGTCTTTTAATTTGGTTGAATCACCACAATGGATAATATATATAGGCTATTTTGACAAGGAATAAAATTCATTTAAAAAAAATTAATGACTTTTAGTGTATTCCTCCAGGCAGCTATATATGCTTGGCTCCAAGTATATAGACACATTATAAAAATTACAGTACAATGATTCAGACCCCACTCTGACAACTTTGATTTTATTTCTTTCTCTTAAAGTCGTCATGAAACGGAAGTTGTGATAGTCTTTACTTCCCTATTGTGATGTATATCCGAGTTTCTCTACAGGAAAAAATGTAGGACGGGTCTTGTGGTTTGCTAATGGTCGATCTCCTGTGAAGTGACAGGTTGTCCCACCCTCACACCAGTAAACATGTCATCAGAGAATGTGATGTCGCTGCACGAGAAGTTATTCTGATTAAAGAAATAAATCATTTATAATAAATTCTGCAATATTCCATAAAATAACAATAATTGTCCATTTTGATTTCATGTTGACTACATTTTCTTTGACAAATGACTAAATGCACAACTTTCTGCTTCCATTTACATTTCAATGACAGATTATTCCCCACTAAAGGTAGAAATTCTGGCCAATTCTGACACTTTATTGATTTCAACAGAACATGAATTCGGTGTGCTTTGAGAACACTGCTTTTCTCTGTGATAGCTTAGACCTTTAGCTGAGGTGAAACTGCTTCCACATTGAGCGCAAGTGTACGGCTTCTCTCCAGTGTGCAGTCGTACATGTTCTCTCAGGTTTGCTTTCTTACTGAAAGTCTTTCCACAATACGAGCATGTGTACGGTCGTTCTCCCGTATGGACTTTTTGGTGTTTTATCAAATAGTCGGCTCTAGTAAAGGCTCTCCCGCACTCCGAGCACACGTGGGTTTTCACACTTTGGTGTATTTTCTGGTGCGCTTTGAAACACAGATGCCATAAAAAGCCTTTTCCACAAACAGAACAGACATAAGGTTTCTCGTTTCCATGAATTTTCAGGTGTCTCTTTAGGTATGACTCCAAAACAAATCTTTTATTGCAGTACTCACAGGTAAACTCCCTTTCTTCAGAGTGAGAGTGGCGCATATGAATTTTCAGACAGCTTGCCCATGCGAAACCCTTTCCACACTGATGGCATTTAAAAGGCTTCTCTTGGGTGTGAATTCTCATGTGATATGTAACATCTCGTTTACTCATGAAGCGCTTTCCACACTGAGGACAGGTAAAAGGTCTCTCTCCTGTGTGGATTTTTGTGTGTTCCTTCAGGTGTCCATTATTTACAAACCTCTTCCCACACTGAAGGCACGTGTGAAGACTCTCTCCAGTGTGGATTTTTATGTGATCATTAAGGCTTCTTTTATAACTGAAACTCTTTCCACACTGAGAGCAGGTGAAGGGCTTGCCTCCATTGTGACTCAGTAAGTGACTCTTAAAGTGTTCGTTACGTTTGTAACTCTTTCCACACTGAGGACAGACAAAAGGCTTCTCCTCATTGTGAATTAGTATGTGATCATTGAGGTTTCTTCTGCGTGAGAATCTCCTTCCACACTGAGGGCATGAGAATGGCTTCTCTCCGGTGTGAGTTATCATGTGATCGTTGAGATGGCCTCTATGGGCACAACGCTTTCCACACAGAGAGCAGGTGAAAGGCTTTTTGACTATTTTTTTAATGCTACTTTGTGAGAATTTTAATTCATGCTGATTGTTCTCATCCACTTCATTCAGATCGTGTCTTTCCTCTTTCACATCCATCTGGCCTGAAATGACAACACGGGACAAATGGAAATACAAAATTATAACCCTAACCCAAATTATGATCATTTTGTAGTTATTTATTTGCTTCATCTCTTTATTTGTTTGTCTAAGCGGCTATTATGATTTCTATAACTAGACACTGAATCTGAATAGCGGTCTGAAGTTTTGTCACCTTAATGCACCGCAACAATTATTAAAAAATACAATCAAGAATAGACACCAACCTCCTTGTTGCTCATTTTGTATCATGCAGGTTTCTGGATCACACGTGTCCTCTCTCTCCTCTTTAATAAACATCATCTTTAAAGTTACATCACCTCGAGATATTTCGTCTTGTTTGGAAACGACGTTACGTCTAAGATGACGGTAATATTGCAATCGTTTTATTGTATTTAATATTAATTCGTATCCTTCTACTATGAACTTAAAAGACGTTTGACTAAAATATTTGTTTCACGTTTATATCCAGGGATATAGCTGTCATTTACTGGGTTGCGTTGTCATCGTCTTCTTGGTTGGCAAGCTACCTTTTGACGCATTACTGCCACTAACTGGACTGGAGTGTGGACATGAAAAGAACAAACTTTTCTGCAACTTAATTTTCTTCTATTATTTATTTATTTTACTCTAAGAAAGTCTGTTTTACTGACTTGTTATTTAAACAATACAATTTTAACTATACTGTTATTTTAACAATATTTTAACTATAATGTTTAACGATATTTAAACAATGCAGCCTTTTCATAAATAACAAGTCTGTGAAATTCATATGTACTATACAGTTTCAGATCATACATATCCTGGCCTCATCTGGGCCAACTATGGCACTTGTCATAGTGGCATGTCTGATTAGAAACTAACTTTACACAATATTAAAACAGTTGTTTTAGGTGTGTGTATATTTTGATTAGGGGACTTTACATCTGAGGCAAAGGTCATATGGGCCATATCTGGCCCACACACACCAAGCTGGTTTTAGCGTGAGTTGTGGCCCAGATATGGGGCCCATGTGACCTTTGCTTCTGCCAGAACTGAGCCTGAGATGACTCAGATGACTCAACCAGATGTGGGCCACAACTGGGCCAGATGTAATTTGGCCACAAAGATGAAACACAATAATATACACATACATTTTAAACATATAATCAAAGGCGACCATGAAGAATATCAATCATAACAAATCAAATACTGAGATAAACATAAGAATGTTAATAGAAGAGAAAATTAATAGAAATTGATAATAAGATTTAATAAGAATTAATAGAAGATTTAAGGCTTTACAGTAATTTACAGCCTTTTAGCTGTTATTTCTTATTGCTTTTAAAGTATGGTAGTGACCTATTTTTATTTTAAAATAAGTAAAAAAAAAAATTTTGTGATTTTTTTTTTTCCATATATAACAAGTGCATTAATGATATGCCATATTTTAAATTAAACATCTTTATCATAGAAAAATAAAACTTTTTTTTCTCTGAGTTGCATTTCAAAGTTTGTATTCTTTTTAACCAAAAAAAGCCACCATCATAAAAATAAATGGACAATGCTCTATTTTCTCTCTTTACAAAAAACACAATTCAAGCCAATGTTGTTCCAGAACCTTGCAATCAAGGTTTTGTCCACAACTCGCTTTTTAGCATAGACCGTCGCTTGTCAAACTGACTGCAATAACATACAATGTACGGTAGATGGCGGTAATGCGTCTCTCAGTGAACCACAACATCCGGAAATACAAAACAGACAGCCTTCTGCTGTTGCCCTATGCGACGTAACTGGTGGAATTGAATGGAGCAGTAACACATTCTGATAGAAAAATGCCCGTTTGTTCAGCTTATAAATGCAAGAAACGCTCCGATGGATTATATAAAGAGGCATACAAAAGGGGCGAGTTTTCTTTTCACACGTAAGTTTTGTTGCAAGTCAACCTCAGATGTAAAGTCCCCTAATCAAAATATACACACACCTAAAACAACTGTTTTAATATTGTGTAAAGTTAGTTTCTAATCAGACATGCCATAGTTTTGACAAACATATCAAGTATTGTAATGGTAAACATCTACGGGACTGTTGTCATCACAACGTTGGCATGTGTGTTGCATTTTTGAGGAGCTTTTAGTTCGCGGTGGGGATTTTCATTTATTCCGGTGACTCGAATCTTTTGAATCCATGATTCACCAAATAGATTAATTTTACTGGTTCAAGAAAAAATAAATGTCTATTTGTGCGCAATGAGTGAGTTATTCACTCAACTAATTTGTTTACTGGGTCGTTGACGACTAAAATAGACTTTCTGTATTTTATTAAAATTGCGTGGATGCAAATTTAATAGGAGAGTTATTATTTTTGTTAACTGCAGATCTAGGCTCAAGATATCGAAATACGCAAAAAGGCAACAATAGTCTAAAATGTAACGTCCTTGCATTACATTTTAGACATTAACATTCCGACATAAGTGAACGAGAACACTTTTAAGATTATTTTAGATTGACACAAACACCGATGCAACTGGGGGATGAGGGGTTCAGTATATTTTGTTTAAACTAATCAGAGCTTGAAAATAAGAGAGTACAAAAGAGCAGAACAGACAGCGGAGCCATCGCAACGGAGATTATTATAAGTGCCCGGTAGGTGGCAGTACTCTCAGCATTCAATCTGTCCTAAATCCCACCCGAAGAACAGTTTTCGGAAATCCTAAATACGCTCTCTGATGTCTGTAATGTATAGTGTTAAATTGCATTGAAGTTGAATAAATTCTGTATCTCTCTGTAAAAAAAAAATGCCAGTGTGTTCAGCGTATAAGTGCAAGAAGCGTTCAGATAGAGAGTATAAAGAGGCATACAACAGGGGCGAGTTTTCTTTTCACAAGTAAGTTGTATATATCTCATATTCGTAAATTTTCAAACAACCCTACAAAAAACGTATGTCATATTTAAATATACACGCATATTTGTCCAACATTTGTACAGTTTTGTCACGCATGCATTAACACGCTTATGTATTTCTATGTGTGTCTGTTTGTTCATTCATGCAGATTCCCATTAGCTGATGGCTTGAGAGTGAGAGAGTGGCTCCGTCGGATGAGATGGCAGAACTGGTGGCCAACTGGAAATTCAGTCCTGTGCTCGGATCATTTTGAGAAGGACTGCTTTGAACAAGTGGGCAGCCACAAACGATTGCGAAAAAATGCTGTCCCGACTATCTTTAATTTCCCTAAACATCTCCAGTGGAAGGCAAGTCAAAACAGTCTTTTGAATGTCTTTAAAATGTTGTGGTTGTTATGCATATGTACATATTTCTTGTGTTGCTGCTTCATACTGCATATCTTCCTTTCCTTTCTTTTTAATTTGTACTTTTCTTTTTAAATCATTACACCCAGGTACCAGCTGTCAAGAGACGATCTCTGGTATGTATTGGAGGTTAGAGAGGACTCGCTCTTCATATCAAGTAAAAGTTTTAGTTGCTAATTTTTCAGAAACAGTGTTTCTCTTGACAATTCTAAATAAACCCAAGTTGTTGTTTTTCCTCTTCAGCCTATATGATGATAGTTTTGCATATTGTTGGGCTTATGCAGTTTGTGATAATATTAATAAACTTAAGTGTTTGATTATATTTACATTTATGTTACGATACAATTGTTTTCATGCTCTATTGAGGGGCTTCCCAAACTGGCGTTTGTGGGTGAACTGCAGGGGGTTCCTGAGTTGATGAAAAGCTGATAATCAATGAAATCATAAACATGTAAAATAGCAATAAATAATAAACGGAGCAATTCCAATAGGGTCCTCACACCATCGGTGCTCGGGCCCTAATAAAAAAAAAATATTTTTTTTTTTAAAAAATAAAACACTTGCAATCAAAATTAAACACTTACACAAGTAATGAGTCCATTAACCAACATCCAATGTGTTGTTAAAAACGAACTTAATCTCAGGTTGTACTTCAAGAAAATGTTTAGGTCAAAGATTTGGGAATCCCTGCTGCTTTATTTGGGACACCACTTGATGTCCAGTGTAAAATCTGTGTCCTCAAATCAAAGCCAGTTGAGAACCACTGTTTTAAAGCTCTTTTAGGAAGTCTTTTTATCTTTTATTATAATTTTTAAAACCAGAATCGTAAGCCAGTTGAAGTGCCTATCAAACCAAAACCAACCCCAGTGTCAGCGCCAGTAACACCACGGTAGTGTATTTCCTATTTATTTCATATTTGTCAAATAAATAATTCTCTCTAATTGTTTTACTACTTAACATCTCTCGGTCATGGTTTGGTAGGCTTCAGGGAAAGTTTGTTCGCGTGACTGTGGATTCTGATGGTTCCAGCCGTGGCGCTTTTCATGCTGGCAGCTTTCACGATGACTACTGCAAACCGCAGGTTCATAATTGTTGTTTTTTTTGTTTTTAGGCTTCTGATTGATGAGCATGTTATACACTTGTACATTATATGCCACACAATGTGTTTTCACAGAGCTTTAACTGGATGAAGCTGTCGGAGGGTGATGATGAAGATGAGGAGGAGGAGGATGATGATGATGATGACACTAGTGTATGTAGACCTTTAGTTTTTCGGGTTGTAAAAGTAAAAACTTAAGCCTGACAGATCTGAAAATCTGAATGGTGTTTTAGCTTTTTTTTTTTTTACATGCAGGATCCTGGAAATGATGTTGCTTATGGTGATGCACCTCTTGACACGCCTGAAAATCCAAATACACAGTTTATCAGGGTATGCCTCTTACTGATTTGCATATAAATTCTCTGTTACAGTGGTATTTCTTTGTATGCAGACTTGAAATTCTAGCCATAATGGTTATGAAAGTAAAATTTCATGCTTCCTTTCTGTGAAGGCCATGACACACCAAGCCGACGGTCGGCCTTTGGGCCTTCAGTGAGCGTCTGTCGGGCTAGTTTTTGCGGTGTGTTCCACGCGTCGCTGGCTGTGCGTCCGATTCAGAATGTTGAATCGGCATCGAGGCCATTGGTGAGAGAGATCACTCTGTTTGGTGTTCAGTTTAGCAAACGAGTATGAGAATAAAAGCGAAAGTGATTAAAAGCGAGCAAAGTCAAGATGGTACAGATGGAAGGCTGTTCTAATTTTACATCATCTTTCCTGAGCATTCCAATATGTAAATATTTTCATAACATGAGCCGTCTGGAATGAAGAAAGTCAAGTCCCCTTTATTTATATAGCACTTTATACAATACAGATTGTTTCAAAGCAGCTTTACAGTGATAACAGGAAAATGATTCAATGATGCAAACAAGTTTATTTCGGCTGTACAGCAGCTCTAAAAGAAAACAGTGTCATTGTTCAGTTTAAGTAATTTCAGTGTTGATTCAGTTCCATTGTAAAGATCATCAATCATTAAATTAGTTAATTTCATCTATAAAGCAGCTCTGCAGAAAACAGTGATGGCATTGTCCAGCTCAGTTCAGTTCTCATCCGATAGTGTCAGTGCAGTCAAATCAATGATATTGCTGTATATTAAGTGCCCCTAACTAAGCAAGCCTGAGACGACAGTGGCAAAGAACCCAAACTCCATCAGGTGACAGAATGGAGAAAAATACCAGGCTCAGCCAGTTCTCCTCTGGCCAACGAACAAACACTGAGTGATCGTAAAATAATAAGCAAGTAATCAGCATGATTGATATTCAAAATGGTAAGCAAGCGCTGCTTTGAATATGGATTGTATATCTGCAAACTTTTTGAATGACAAATATAGACTATTGATACCTGCTGATGTAGACAGTTATTTCCTTACACACAGATGCAGAACACACATGCCAGTTGGCAGTGGCCTTTAGTCCTTTTGGTGTGTTCAAGTTCAGCTTTTTGTCCCAGATGATGCCGATGCGAGGCAACAGCACAAGCCGCGTTTCCATTATTGAATTGAAAATTACACCCAATGGAAACGCGTCAATTTTGCAAAAACTCCCATATATCGCAAAAAAGTTTTTACACTCACATGAGGTGGTTTTTCACAAAACTGCAATGGAAACAGTTTTACAGCCGGCTTTTGTAGACGTTGGTTCTTTGATGTTGGTTTGGTGTGTCACGGCCTTACAAGTAATTTAAAATGTGACTTAAAATAGTTTTTAACTTTAACCTCTGGTCTTCTAGTACTTTAATGTCTCTACTTTTCAGGTGACAGAGAGATGGCAATGGCTGAGTATAGATGTAACAGGGCCATTTCAAGAAAGCAAAGGCCCCTATAGCCACATTGTGGTCATCTGTGACTATTACACCAAGTGGATTGAAATCTTTCCATCGGAAAAGCCTAATTCTGATTCCATTGCCCTGCTTATGTGTGATGCCATTTCCCGATATGGTTTTCCTCTGGGATTTCTTACACCTTGGGGGGCCAGAGGGATTCAGGTCAGAACGGTAAGTCCTACATTATGATTTGCTATTTATTTATAATTGTATTTTTCTTTATTGAAATGTGCTAAAATGTTTCATGTGTAGATTATTTGTGGTGATCTCCCATTTTGCTTATTTTTGTCAAGGTTAACAGAGCACTCAATAATATTCTGATGATAAAGGATATTTCCCTCGTCTCTCGGCATCACCAGGCTTCACAGCTTGAGCCTCACACACAATACCACATTGTCAAGTGAGTTTGGAATTGTTTGGACATAAATCACCATGTTTCAGAGTCTGGAGTTATTTTGAAACATTTGTGATACTGTTAAGTTTTGTGATACAGTATGGTGGAAAATCTGGTGAAGAAGCATCCAGACAGTTGGCATGTTCATTTGCCTGTCAGCGTGCTGCGCTTCAACTGCAGTGTGCACCCAGAAACCAAACACCGACCTCTGTCCCTTCATTGCAGTGTGGGAACTAGACCTTATACATCACCCAGAGATCAGCCAGTATGTATTGTATTTACTGAAATGTTACTGTGACATTGCAACTGCTTTGTTCACACTGGCAGCCCAAATCCAAATGATTATTGGTTATGATTATGTCAAGAATCATGAGCAAAATTCCACTGCAATTTTAGTCATTTAGTTTAGTAATGGAGAAATGCGGTGGTTAGTAAAGTTTAGTTTTGTGATTCTACACATGTATCCACAACATAATAATTAATATACACTGTTCAAAACTTTGGGGTTGTTTTTGAAAGAAGTCTCTTATGCTCAAATACAGTAACATTGTGAAATATTACTATGTAAAATGTGTTTTCTGTTTCAGTACATTTTAAAATGTAATTTATTCTTGTGATGGCAAAGCTGAATTTTCAGCATCATTACTCCAGTCTTCAGTGTCACATGATCCTTTAGAAATCAGTCTAATATGATGATTTGCTGCTCAAGAAACATTTATTAAGACGCGCAAGAGTTTAAATAAACATTAAAATAATAATTTTTTTGTAGAAACTTGTTGATTTTATATTTTTTTCATCGTTCAAACAGCAACTATTTGAAGTACAATATTTTGTAGCATAAATGTTAATTTCTTTCTAAACAGGTTCTGCTGACCTCAAACTTTTGAATGGTACTGTATGCATAAAGTATATTATTAAATTTGAGTTTGTATTTTGTTTTTCCATCAAGCTCAGTGAAGATGACCTTGCAAAGTACACTTTCAAAATACAGAAACCAAACCCTTTCAAAGAAATTGAGGCACTAAAACAAATATTCCGTGAGTATGAAAACCTCATGTCCAAATCTCTATCAGTTTACTTTTCCTTCACATCTGTGCTCATTATCATTTAAATGTTGTTAACACAGGAGAATCGGCGGACTACATTGTCGTTTCATAAGGCAATAAATTAGTGAGTGTGAATTAACAGTAGTACTTTATTTGTTTTCTGATTTTATATCTTGTCATTGCATTTTATAAACCGGAAAATGAACTACTACCACATATTCAGCAGTTTTACATTGTTTCCTCTGTTACTAGTGTGCCTATATATTGTAACTGGTGTGTGACTTCAAACTGAAGGTCCCCTGAGGAAGAATCTCCGTCCAGACCACATGGATGAAGGGATGGAAAATGACGACATGTTAAAGTCCATTTAGACCCAGACTGATGTGTTGTTTATTAGTTGTTTTTAATTTTTTCATATTGAAATGTTGTGCAGCATTGTGAATAAATACCATTAAGGTATTTAAGAGAATAGTATTAACTGTAAAATAAACTCTTTGGAAAGGAGTGGGAAAACACTTTGGTCTTTGGTCATTTGTAGTGTTTGTAAATAACTGATTCAACCAGACTGAGCCAGCAAAAGATAATCTATGCCATTATAAGATGATGATGCCACAAATATTCCTGTGAGTTGCAAGAAATCCTAAAGGATATTGTGGAAGCCTGAAATGAAGTGTGTATATGATTAATATGACAAATGTGTGTTTTTTTGTTTATTTTTTAAAAATCTTTTTATAACGTTAACTCAAAGTTTATTCCAGCAGTGAGAATAAACTGTTTATACTAATTTTGATGTCTGTCTGTGTGTATTTAATGTCCATTTATATTTCCAGGCCACACAGTCCTAAATACTTAATAGAATATACACTAAACAGCCAAAAGTCTTTTGATAATCCTATTCTAATTAAGCCTCAAATGTAAACGCTACATCATACATTTCATTCTCAAGCACAAATGCTATACGCACTAAGATTCGTTCTCACTGGAATAGCTAAAACTGTACACTTAAATAGTTGGAAAATATAATTAAAATGGTTTGTGACAAATTGCAATTAATTATGTGAGGCCACTAGAGCGCGACCGTCTCCGGCACAGGAAAGAGTTCACGTTGCTCGCGCAAAGACATCTGGGATTGTGGAGGACTGGCTCGAGCGCTTTGATTTCCGCAGTGCAGCGTGGGATAGTGGAAGAAGTCAGCGAAACAGTCGTAGAGAAATGGTGAGTGAGCAAGCAAATGGAGCCTAGATCAAATGTATTTATTCGTTTTGGAATTTGAAAACCTAACTGTGAACGTTTTAAACCAAACTAGCTGCCGAATGAAGTGGCTAGCGTGTGTAAACGTAGCCTTTTCACAGACCTCTTTGTTTCGCAATATTTTTAGCAGCCCGGCTAACGTTCCCTGCTAAGTCCGCCCAGTTTATTGTGTAACTTATTAGTTTGTCACTAAATTGCGCTCGGTGACGGACATGGTCAGCCAATATGAAGAATCGATGGACAATCAGTTTTGTATTGTTTATTAGTATGAGCGTTGCGCAGTCCCTGTAGCCGAAACGGGGCTGTTGATCGCGGTGTTGATTTCATGACAGCTCGGAGCTGTAATGTAGGAACGGGCCGGTCCTGTCATTAATCATTCTGGGCTATGCTTTTCAGATGGTCATCTAGTGATTTAATCTAGCCACATACTAAAGTAGATGAATGGTAAAAGGATTTTCGAGCGCAGATTGGTTTCTACATGTTTCTAGCCTGCCGTCGTTACTAGCTCCAGTTTGTACGTCCATTTTTAAAAGATAACTTGCGCCAACCTGGCGTCGGCTTAATATACTTTTGTTTAGCCGCTCTAACGTTAGTGTCACCGAGAATTCAGCTCTCCATAATGCTGGTTAGATGTTAGCAGTGAACAAACCGCACAACAACGCGCTACATTTCCTAGGTGTTGCCAGTAACTAAGACAACAACTTAACACAACTGCAGCTGTCGGCGTTTTACTTGTAGAGAGCTTTGCAGTTGTGTAGTTGACACATTTCAGCTGTTCACCATCTGCTTTTCTTTTCATTATTTAGTTTGAAAGCCACTGGTTGTTTCACTTGTAAATTGCAAACAGCTTTAGGGTAAGAGATATTGACGTTAGTTTTTTTGTTATTATGCAACAGTTTCGGTGTTCAGGATTATTTTCCCAATAGAATTGATGCTTCCCTTTTTCCCTTCCCTTTTTGTGAAGGACAAGAAATGCTCTGTAAGGTTTGAGCCATGAGTTGATACTGTGATAACTCAGCATAGATCACATCTCAAAGATGAGTTGATAATGAGATGGGATTGAAAGTTGCATGCCTGACTCCTTGTTTTCTCTTCAGGATGTCTTTTTGATGATCAGACGTCACAAGACAACCATCTTCACAGATGCTAAGGAGTCTACCACAGTCTACGAGCTGAAGCGGATTGTGGAGGGCATCCTAAAGCGAGCACCAGAGGATCAGAGGCTTTATAAGGTCAACAAAGAAAGTTTTTATTACTATTATTATTATTATTATTCATTGATGTATAAGGCAATAATGTTACAGCTCACTTAGTACAGCCTGAAGATTGTATTTAGTTGGCTCATTCCTGTTATGAAGAAATAAAAGCATGCCAAGTTATTTAATTTTACACTACTTTTTAAAAAATTGTTAAGATTTAGTAAGGTTGGTAAGATTTTTTTTTTTTTTTTAAGGAATTAGTACTTTTATTCAGCAGGGCTGCATTAAATTTTTCAAAAGTGAAAGTAAAGACATTTAATGTTACGAAAGATTTCTATTTTGTTCTTTTAAACAAAGAATCCTGAAAAATGTTTCACGGTTTCCACAAAAATATTAAGCAGCACAACATTGTCAACATTGATAATAATAAGAAATGTTTCTTGATCAACTAAATCATCATATTAGAATGATTTCTGAAAGATCATGTGACACTGAAGACTGGAGTAATGATGCTGAAAATTCAGCTTTGACATCACAGGAATAAAATCCATTTTAAAATATATTAAAAAAAAAATAGAAAAGTTGTTTTAAATTGTAATAATATTTCACAATATTGCTGTTTTTACTGTATTTTTGATCAAATAACATTTTTGTTCCAAAAACATTACTAAACTCTTACCGACCCCAAACCAATTAATACCACAAATGATCACAGAATTAATAAAATCCTTTGCTAATAATAGCTAAAACCCCTTGAGCTAAAAAGCCCTCACAAATTAAAGTTGAGGGTTTTATTAATGTGATTTAAAATTACATTTTTTTTTTATATTTAAAATTAACAGAATGGAAAGTGAAAAACTTAAAGGTACACTATGTAACTTTTGCCGCTCTAGCGGTTAATAAACAGAGATAAGTAGCACCGGCTACAATTTTCTTCCGCAAGACGCATGCAGTTTTGTTTATGTACATGACGACGAGTCACACAGGTACTGGCCTACTCCACAGCGGTTGTCGTCCCACCTGGCCTAAAATAGTCTGAATATAAACACTTATTATAGGCGTACTGTAGTGTTTCAGGACATAGGGCCGATCCCCACAAAAATGACTGAGCACCCACAGAAAAACAAGAAGTTCTCCATTCATTTTATCCAATCAAAAAATCAATTCAGATTCGGGAACCTCTCTAATGGGTGGATCTCATATCGTGTCCCAGCGGGTCGTAATACACACAACTGTACCGTTATATTTAGCACTACAACAAAACAACCTGACACAAAAGCTGTTTTTTTGCACAATGATAAATTGTATTTGACATAATTAACTCCAAAATCATCTGGTATAGCAATGAGAGAGCGACTCGTGACAACACTCATGAAAAGAATGTGTTTTTGTTTGGTTGGTAATGTATTTGCAGTCCATGTTTCTTTTTGTGATGGACTAATAACTTTTGTGGATGAAAAAGACATTACTCTTGAAAACTAACACCCAGTATAATTAATTGAGTTATGAGCATGTAAAATGCTTTAAGGGGCATTTGTTGCATATATGTATGTGTCACCGACAGCCCAGTTATCATTTGCTCATAGAAAAATAGGTGAACAAAGATGTTTATATTTGGTTGGTAATGTATTTGCACTTGTTACATAGTTTACCTTTAAATTAATTTGAACAGCATTTCTAAGAAAACGTTTTAAACGCATTGTACATTATAGAAAGGAAAAAACAAAAACATATCTGGGAAAATAACAACATCTGTGCCTAAATACTATCTTTAAAAATGTTATATACATCCATATTAAGACCGTAAAGGTGGGAAAGTGTGCTGCATATCAGGAATGATCTCACACAAATCAAGCATGGACTAGTTGAAGTGGTTCAAGTATATTATGCACTTTAGTAAACTGTAATCTGTCCGTGTCCCACAGGAAGACATGCTGCTAGAAGATAGTAAGACTCTTGGAGACTGTGGCTTCACAAACCAGACAGCCAGGCCTCAGGCTCCGGCCACAGTAGGACTGGCTTTTCGCATCAGTGGTGAGTTCCCATTTCCAACACTTGCCTGTGGTATTTTGGTGATTCGGATTTGCTTACTATGTCTGTTTTTATCACAGATGATGCTTTTGAGCCTCTAAGAATAGAGGCCTTCTCCAGCCCTCCTGAGCTTCCTGATGTTATGAAGCCTCAAGACTCGGGCAGCACCGCCAACGAACAAGCCGTGCAGTGAAGGAGGAACCGAAGATAAAGGGTTGGGAGGGGGGAGGGAGGGGGGTAAAGGCAGAGGTAAAGAGTGTCCAAAACAGCGGACAAGCAAAACGTGTGTTTTAAGATGGTGGTGTGTATCGAGTTATATAAATAAGGGGGAAGCATGAGTGAGAGTGATCTTGTGTGATATTGTAATTTTGCTGAGAATTTGAATCACTCTCCCTGTTACGCCTCACGTCCCATCAAGCACTAGCAGCTTACTCTCACTGTATTGTCGCAAACCCTTCCAATATTAAGTGTCTGCTCAGTGCTCATCTACAGGTTAATCCACCAATCACAATGCCCCTTTTGGCGCAGGCACATTTTGATTTGGTAATGTTTCCCTTCATTTCTGAATGAATTGCTCATTTGTTAGTCACCCGTCAGAGGTGGTTAGATATCCGAGTATTTAAACCTGTGCTCCTTATTTAATTCACGCAAATGTTATGTTTGGAGAGTTAAAACGTTTTGTGCTTTTTGTGTGTTATGATCTGTTAGGGCCGGGGTGGGTTTGTGTAAGTGGCTGTAAGGTTTTACAAATGCCCACTTTACTGATCGCATTTACAGTACACTGTTCTGTGTTAATGACTATTGATATTATAATTATTCTTATTTAGATCCTTCATAATTTTATTGGGGCGCAAAAGGCCATAGGCTGAACCGTTTTATGTTACCAACTTAGTGTAAATGCACATGGAACTTACTGAACATCAGAATGGGCATGGATGCCATCAGGTTATACCTGCAGATTAACTCCCAGTACATGGTTATGGTGAATTCTGACATACAGTGGTTTCATTGTAAATACATTTTTCCACATGCAATGTTGCTTCTTGAAGTGTTTTGCATTTCTTTACAATTTTGTGTTGGAGTTAGTGTAGCTTGTTTCTTTTTGAAAATTTGTTTGGAAGCTTAAGTATTGACATTTAATTCCCTGATTTTGTATTTAAATCAAAAGGGAGTGTAAATGCTAGTCAGTTTTTTTCTTTGCGTGCGTGTGTGTGTGTGGCATTTTAAAATGGTGGAAAGAATCAAGTAAACAATTTAAAGATCAATAAGAATGAAGCCTTTGGGCGCAGTTTCTTGAACAAGTGAATGTTTTAACTTTAACACAAACGCTGACATTGTGTTTTCATCCCAAAAAAACAGACGCTCCTAATGTTTTTGCAAACTCACCCTTATCCTTCTCAGTGATGGCAGTGTCCCTTCACAGTGCTCTTGCAAAAAGAAAAAAGTTAGAAACTGAAAAGAAAATCATGCTGCAGTATCTGTAACTGCATTTAAATGAATTAAAATCAGCCCTTTTCCACTCCTTGTTTAATGTTCAATGTCTGCTTATTAATAGTATTGCTACTGAGGTCTTAGGGTTTTTTTATTTATTTTTTTATAACGTGCAGATATTATTGCAATATAACAGAATAACAACCAATAATAGAACAAAAGGCAAGGGGGAGAAAATTAACAAGAAATAACATTACAAGTAAATTACATTAAAAATAGGAAATTGAAACAGCAAAATAGTGTTTTCCTTGCTTTTGTGTTTTCAGATACAAAGCGTTTTAAAGTACTGTTATTTGAGAAATTCATTCAAATGTGTTTTATGTTTCTGTTTGGAGATTTGGCCTCTATGTATGTGAAACTAAGCCAAAAGTAATACAAATAAACTCGTTTTCAGTTTCTTTATCTGTATAAATTAAACCAAACAACACATCTTTCAAAATAAAGACAACATATTCACATACGTGTAATAGCTGGGTGAATCGGTTGAACCGGTTCACAAAACCTGAGCGATTCAGTTCCCGGTTCGAGTGATTTTCGTATCGTCTGATTATGAAACATAGTATTCGGAATGTACCAAGAACTTGACTGACTTGATTATGGCCATTTTATCAAAAAGCATACGGAATAGCGGTGGTTTATATATTACTAAAATGTGCATAAACGTTAAGCTAAGAGACTCGTTTTAGAAATATATTGCTTAATTCTAATTATATTTATAGGTCATCCATGAATTTAACTAGTTGACGCATGAAATTCTAATAAATATGATCCTTATTAATAAAGAAATCATAGTGGGATGTCAGTCACACATTTTGTTTTATGAACATGAGTCAAGAACAATTTAAAAGAGAAAAAGATAATACTAAAGAGGAAATTAAGTAGGACCAAACGTAGTTGAATATGCGCATGCGCAGTAGATCCATCGCTCTAGCAACAGAAGCTAATGGATAGAGAGGATCGTCTGTTTTAAAGATCTGTCTGTTCAAATATCTTTTGGCTGTTTTGGTTTCAAGTTGTAATTTGTCACATTCGTGCCAGTAAGTAATTTAGGGTTTAAGACTTTTATTTCATTTCAGAATCACATTTCTCTGTTAACTGAATCACAAGTTAAGCTATCCACCACATCAGTTAGTTCATTAATTCTGCACGGTGAAGTTATAGCGCTAGTATCTACTTACATATCTAACAGGTTTTACCCTGATTATTGCTTAAACTGAGATATTTACTCCGGTTACTCTGTTGTAATAGCACCGTTAACAACGTATAACGTGTTTTTGGAAAAACAAACTTATTTGGCTAGGCTAGCTTTGACCGAAATCACCCGTTTTCTCCTACATTAATCCGATTAAAAATTGCACCTAGATGGAGGTTCGTAAAAAGAAGGTGGCGGCCGCAGGACGGGTGATAATGGACGTCATCCAGGCTGAATGGGAGCCGCTGTCTCACTGGGAGCTTGATCAGCGACTAGACCGTGCAGTGGAAGAAATGATAGAGGCTGACCTGGTGGCCCTGGTTCAGCAGCAGTCAGCCTCTGTGACCATGCAAGCCTCTCAACAGGAGGATTCAGAGCCTCCAGATCAGGCGCAAACAGTGACTCCTCGGCTGTCAGAGTGCGCGTTGCAGCGTTCACATGTTACTGAAGCCATGGAGGCAAATCCTAACGTACAGGTAGGTCAGGTGTCTCATGCACTTTACATCATATATATTACAGTAATTGTGATGCTTCATTTCCATCAGTGGTTCCCAAGCAGGGTGGGCGGGTGCCTCAGAAACTTCCAAGGAGTCCTCAAGATGACATGAGATAAAATACCACTAAAATCAAGATATATCTTATTTCTTTTTGTTTCATTGAAGATCCAGGATTCCTGTGGCTTCCTAAACCTGAATATATGAGTTAGGCCAATTTTAAAGACCTGGAAAAGTAATGCAAATGAATTGTCTTTTAACTTTTTTTTGTAACAATAATACATATTTCTAGTTATTCCAAGCTCTATAATATTTTATCGGGTAGAATTGTGTTAAAAAAAAAAAAAAACATTTTATATCATTAATCCTTATCCTGTAAATCACGAACAACTGGAAAAAATCTTGAGGCATTGGAATTAAAAATGTTGTCTTATTTATTGCAGTATGTGACACATTTTCTGCAAAGCTCCAACACGTGCTACAGCAAGAACCGATTGTCTGGAAGAGCTCGACTGTCCCTGTCTCACACTGTCCTCCTGTCCCTCACCCTCCTGTCCAAACGCATCAGCTATCGCAGCGTGTCCTCTAGTTTCCATCTGGAGAAGGGAAATATTCACAGGATCTTCTTTTCTTTCTGTGATCAAGTGATCGCACAACAGGATCGGCTCATTCAGTGGCCTACAGGTATGATCTAATAAGAGTTGATTAGTTCAAACAGTTATTACA
The DNA here is from genome assembly GCA_039654105.1 of Coreius guichenoti. Taxonomy (NCBI): domain Eukaryota; kingdom Metazoa; phylum Chordata; class Actinopteri; order Cypriniformes; family Gobionidae; genus Coreius; species Coreius guichenoti. The sequence goes on from CM077171.1 coordinate 27,646,076, forward strand.
TGTCAAATCTACAGCTGTTTTCATGACAACAACAGGGTAAAATCTTTTAAAAATAGATAAATGAACTAGTAAATTATATAAATAAATATAAATAATTTACATACAGAAAGATACATTTTATTTTGATTTTTTTTTTTTTTTAGGTTCACACAGTGGCTTTTTTAGAAGTAGAATGAAAATACATAAAATACAGAATGCATTTATTCATCATAGACATCATGCACATAGTAGAAATAAAAGTTAAAGCTGTTTGTGTTTTGTTTTGTCTTGAGTAGACCAGGGGGGTATTCCAGAAAGCAGGTTGTGTGACATACCTGGGTATGTTTAAGGGTAAGCAAGCAGATAACCTCAACTTTCGGTTCCAAAAATGGAGGTAACTTTCAGGGTATGTAAGTCCAAGTAACCTCCGGAGCAGGTTATGTTCCAGGGTTAGTTTGCTTAAGAGGTATTCAGATGTGTGTAATATAATTAATAGAGTTATATTAATATAACTAAATGTGTTATATAGTTACAGTTATAATATACAATATTATATATTAATTCTAAAGCACTATTATAACAAGGTAATGTTTAAATGTTAAATAAATTAAAATATATTTATTGGTGTCAAACAAACAATATAATCCTTATTCTCAGTGAATAAAGATTACTTATTAAACGAAGAGATTGAAAAAATTATAGCACAACCACCAAATAGGTGGCGATGTGCACTAGGTAGGTTATATAAACCGCCATTAAACAAAAGAAGAAGAGGAAGTAGAATGGCACACTTTTTCTTAGCATCTGTTTCCATGGTGAATCATTTATTCGTTGCTCTATTGAGAATGTCTTGTCTGTTCACGGTTAACATACTCTGGGTTGGCTGAACTTACTCCCGGATGTGTTTTTGGAACCAGTATACTTCGAGTAAGCAAGGTTTGGGTTAATCAACCGAGAGTTCAGGGTATATGTGACGGTAAGTTAACCTTGCTTTCTGGAATACCCCCCAGGGCTATTACTAAAATAGTTAACTAAAACCAAAACCATAAAAAAAAATTTCTTTATTTGAAATAAAATGACTGAAATAGAATAAAATATAAAAAAACTTATTTTACTTCAGCTAGTTGCCAAGGCAGCATTTCTCATTTTCATTTAGTTTGTTGACATACTAAAATGTAAACTAGAAACATTTCTATTTATGATTTATACATTTTACAAATACATACTTATTAACACATGACAGTAGGACACTAAAAAAGTACAAATATAGGCAGACAAAATAGTAGTACTAAATTCTAAATATAAATCTGGATGATGATGATGATGATGATGTAGAAGTGAAAAGCATTAATCAGCCAAATCCTTCCAGTTAAAGGGATAGTTCACCCAAAAATGAAAATTACCCCATGATTTACTCACCCTCAAGCCATCCTAGGTATATATGACATTCTTCTTTCAGACGAATACAATCGTAGTTATATTAAAAAATGTCCTGCCTCTTCCAAGCTTTATAATGACAGTGAATGGCAGCCCAAAAAAGTGCATCCATCCATTATAAAAGTAATCCACACAGCTCCGGGGGGGTTAATAAAGGCCTTCTGAAGCAAAGCGATGCGTTTTTGTAAGAAAAATATCCATATTTAAAACTTTATCAAATAAAATATCTAGCTTCTGCCAAACCGCCTTCCGTATTCAACTTAAAAGAAAGAAGAATGTCATAAACACCTAGGATGGCTTGAGAGTGAGTAAATCATGGGGTAATTTTCATTTTTGGTGAACTATCCCTTTAAGTAAGATTTATCATCAGCTATGTGAGAAAAGCAATAATATCAAAATTGCAGGATAGCGAATGACAGGCAGGTTTACTCATTGTACAGCTGTTTTCTCTTTCCCTCTGTAGCAGAGGAGGCCCTACAACATCTGCTTCCTTTCTCCAGCTGGCTGAGTCGCAATGAGGGTCTGGAAGAGAGAGGTCTTCCTCGAGTGCTCGGGGTGCTGGGTGACACACGCATCCCCATCCGCCTTCCCGCTGGCAAACCGGACAGCGAGGGTGAGGCTCCGGAAGCCAAGAAACTTAAGAATGAACCACATCCAGATTCATGGCTGAACTTGGAATTGGTCTGCAATGACAAGGGCCGCTTCATTTACTGCCACATCAGCAAAGGTTCAGAAAAAGACAGAGGAAGTGCATTAGCTAAAAGGCTTCAGCAACACCCTGAGATGGTGCCTCCAGGGACCTGCTTGATAGCCGGAGTTGGATACCCGCTCACAGAACAAATACTGACTCCATTTTCAACAGGTCGAAGCCCACAGGAAAACCTCTATAACAGATCAGTGGGAACCCATTTAGGCCGATTCAACCAGGTTGTGGCTGACCTAAAAGAGCGATTCCAGAAATTGAGATATTTGGATATGGGGAACTACGATAGGGCAAAAGCTGTGGTTCTGACAGCTTGTATATTACACAATGTTTTTCTGGACATGGGGGACGTGACAAAGGGACTGATAGAGAGAAGCACAGTGGAAGATTTGGAGGAAGTAAACAAAGATGCTGCTGGGGTGAAAATGAGGGAGACTGTAATGAATCTTCTTTATAGTGCATTGGAATCAGGAACACAATAAGATTTTGACACTGATTCGCATATTTAAAGGGATAGTTCCCCCAAAAATGATTATTTTCTAAACATTTACCCTTATTTAATTCCAAACCTGTGACTTTAATTCATCTTCAGAACACAGATGAAGATATTTTTTAATATTGTCTCATTTATGTCTATCCATTGAAAGTACATGCAACCACGCATCATATGTTCAAAGATACAATTGTAAACGTAATCTATATGAATCTGGCAGTTTACTTCAAGTCTTCTGAAGAGACAAGATCACTTTATAAGACATAATTAATTTTAAAATGAATAAAAGCTTATTTTAAAATGTTCATCATAAAGCGATGATGCTGGAATAAATCGCTCAATTCATATGGATTTCCTTTCCGGTGTCTTTATAAACTTTTTAAACAATCAATGGAGGGACAGAAATCTTTTCATTTGTGTTTTCAAGATGAACAAAAGTAAGTTTGGAATGATACGAGGGTGAGTAAATGATGACAGAATTTTCATTTTTGGGTGAACTATCCCTTTAAAGCTCTGATAAAGACCTAGTTTAACAAAAGTAATGTATGAAAAACCTGTAAAATTTCATACTGGAATTCTGTGTTTAATTAATGGGTATTTGGTGGTTTGAGGGGAAAAAAAAGCCTTGCAGAAACATTTTGGAAAAACTCATGTTGTAGGATTTTTATTAAAACACAAAAATACAATGTACAACTTGTCTTTACTCATTTTACATTAATGTGACCATTTAAACTGCTCAGTAATATTTTATAATGGAGGAAAGAAAAACCAAGCATACTTTAACATGATACTGTTCAATTCAAGTCATTCAATTCTCTGAAAAAGGTTCAACATATTAGGCATTTCTCTAAAAATAAAAATGTTTTATCTGAAAAGACGACGGCAAAACATTTATTGCTGGGTAGAAGGGGTGTCTGACACAGACTCTTTGGGTGTTTGCATGGCATTGTTCTGGGACAGACAAGTAATGGCACGTGCCAGATTATTGATGGCCTCAATCTTCCTCTCTTCCAGAGCTTTCTGCTGAGCCCACATGTTCAGTTTCCTCTCCTGCAGCTCTAGGTACAACTGCAGCAAATCCTGAGGAGGCCTGGCGTTGGGTAACTGTGAAGCTGTTACTGTGGGTGTGGGCAGAATTGGGGTAAATCGTTTACTGGCTATGGCCTTACCCAGTTTAGTGCCATTAAGCTTTGCCTTGCGCTGAGCCTCAACCTCCTCGTAGCTCCTTCCCAGCACTTCATGCATCTCTTTGAAGAACTCCCAGTGAACACTATTGGTTCCCAGTCTTTTGGCTCGCTCTGCATTTTTGCGGTACGTCGCTAACATGTTTCTCCACTTCAGGTCACATTCGAAGGCTTTGACTGACACATCTGAGCCTTCATCGGCTCGTAGCTTTGCAGTCACCCTCTCAGCCACAGTCTCCCACAGCTTCTTCTTTTTGCACACAGGCTGGTCAAACTCTGGGTCCATGTCCAAACGTACATGGACCAGATGCCATGTAGCTTGTAGTGTCCACACAAACTCTGAATAAAAAAAGATTACAGTAGAAGATTACATTATTTCAGTACAAGAATGTAACCAAATATTTAGGATTGGGAAGAATTGTAGTAATTAAAGAATGAGCCATTAAAAAACGAGGACATATCACAATCAATGTTCAGTTGGTTTTATATTTATTTATACACTGTTTCAAATTATTATGCAAGTAACATATCAGTAGGATTTTGGTACAATAAACATCGTGATTTTTAGTCTTTTTTAGATAACTGGTATCAATCTCAGACAGGTTTGTTAAATAGTTTGCCAGGTCTTCTTAGGTAAATGGAAACCCTACTTAAAGAGGTTGTTCCACATAAAGCAAGTCACCGTTCTCATGCAATATGGAGAGAAAGAAAGATCTTTCTGAAGATGAAAAACATGAAATGGTGCAATGTTATGCAAAAGGGATGAAAACAACTAATGTATGAAAACTGAATGGAGATTATCGAACTATCATAAGATTTGTGAGTAATTTATATCACAAGAGAACTCAGATAAAGGCTTATTAAGGAAAGTTTCTGTCAAAAAAATTATTGTATTAAAAGGACTGCTATTTTAAAAAAGCCAGTGTTGAGCCAGCAAACTGGTATTTGAAGCTGCTGGAGTCTCAAGAACATATATATGTAATTATTACGTTAACTGATTTTTATTCATATCACAAAAAAATATCAATTAAAATATTACATACAAAATATTAAACTAAATTAAAATATTCTAGAAAAATGATTTGTTAGTTTAATTATACCATAATAAATCTATTGTTTTGAAGGTCTGAAACTATCTCAAGTAACTTAAAACTGGTGTGAAGGCCAATCACAATCAGTTCCATCAGGCTCATCGTGTCCTCCTCGCTGGCGATGGCCAGTGTGCACACTCCTGCATTGACTTACTCACATCTCACCTGTTTTTGACTTTTCGTTCTCCAAAGTCGTAACCGTAGTTGTCGAGTCCTCCACCTCAATGGCTTCTGTGACAACTGACTCAATGACCTCCATGTTGCATTTATTTTTATTTATATCGTCAAGCGTTATTGCGACTAATCGTGGATTTTAACAACTCCAGCGATGAGTTCTTTTCACGCGTCGACAACAGCGATGATAATAACAACGACCTCGTTTGCAGCAGACAGCGATGGACAGGGTGGTGTTGTATTTTTTCCGGAAATGAACGTCGCGTGTGACGGAGGATTTGTGGGAAATGCATGCCATTGTTTTTCCAAGTCTTTCGCTGGCAAAGGTAGAACGTCAAAACGCACCGCCTGTTTTTGTTCCTTATGATAAAATGAATATCTGCATATATTAATTCATTCCCTTTTTATTGTTCCGTTTTCTCAAGTATTATATAAAGACATCAATTGAGCTGTCCTGAAACTACAACTCCCGTATGCTTTAAAGAGGTCGAGTCTGCAAACGCCCCCCCCCCTTTCTAAAAAAACTCTCCTGTTTGTCGCTCTACTAAAAGATGGCGCCTGTGCAAATCTGAGGAGATTGCGCTTTGTAGCGCGTAGGAAATTTGACGTGAGTAAGATGAACAGTTAACGAAGCCGTCACACTCTTCATCGAAACATCAAAATACACCCAAATAGATTACTTTCAGGCAGCACTTTCAATGTTTTTATTTTTTGTGGCCTACCACCCATTGTAGGCCGTAATGAAATATATCGCACGGTTAAAAGACTTCTTTTCCCAGAAGCCATTGCTTTGGGCTTGCTTTGTTTGGTGAACATGGTAGTTGTAGTTTTCAAATGTTTGTTTCTCTGTGGATGAAATGTTTCGGTCATAGGAGAATTTTGTATTAGTTCCTGTGTTCTTTTATTTTATTTATTTTGCTTGTTTTTTTTGTTTTTTTTAATTGAAATAAGGGTTTGGTATTGTAGCAAACTTATTTAAATCCACTGAAATATTGTTATACCTTAAAATATTGAGAAGTTAAAATAATTTACAAAAGAGGGGGTGGCGGTGGGGAGGTGGTTCTGGGCTCCTTATTCATAATGTCTACACCTTTAGAACAAGGCATTAAACGAAATTCAAAAAGTTCAAACAGCACCTTGGAGGCATCCGCCACTCTCCCAGAATCCTCTCTGACCTGGTGTTTGGCTCAGCTGTCCAAAACGAGCACATTAGCAGGCAGTCCCAGCAGTGGACTGACAGGAGCTGACAATAAACCCATCACTGGAGGAGGCAAAGCCAGGGATGCAGACAAGAGACTCAAAGCTGGTCAGTGGAGGGCACTGGTGGCCATTCGGACGCAGCACATCAAAGGTGGTGGCGGCAGGATAGCCCGCTACCAATCACGAGGAGGACTCCCTCCTTTGCTGGATCTCCTCAGGCGACCAGAAAGCTCCAGAAAGTTTCTAGACCTGGCACTTAGCATACTGGCCAACTGCTGCACTGAAAAAGGGACGAGAGTAGAAGTAAGAAACATGCTGATATTGACAGAATTTTGCTCTAATGTTTAAAGCATGCATTGATTTATATATGCTGCTTTTATTTTTTTGTTTAATGTTTTCTGATTAATGTTTTTTTTTTTTTTTTTTTATTATTCTTATAGGTAAGAAAGCTTGATGGCATATCTGTTGTTGGTAAGTCATTCAAAGGCTTCTGATTCTGAAGATCTGCAAAGTTAGATCTGTCCCACAAAACGATTTATTCTATCCAACAGAGGACACTAATCCAGACCTGCCTAAAATGCCTCAAACAAAGTCCAGATATTACTTCCTTAAACGTCTACGTCATAATGTTAAATTAGCATAATGCCCACCCAAAGGCATACGCAAAGAAAGAAGGCGAGGTTTCATCGAATTGAAGTGTTGTTGTCATGCCACGGAGACGCTGTATGTTTAGATGATAAAGCAAAACGTATTCAGAGTTTAATCAGAGGTTAAGATTTATTTATAGAGCTGTTCCAACAGTACAACCCAAAAGTTTTGCTTGTGCACAGTGAATTTTACAGAGGACAGCTTCCTGAACCTGGTAGAGTACAATGCTGGCTATATACAAAGACTACTTATCACTGTGAAATATTCTGCTCAAGTTGTGCTTACAAAGTTGGTTCCGATCGATCAGCTTCATCATTCGCATTTTCGGAATCCAATTTGACTCGAACTGATGTGGTAAAACCGATGAAATTATTATTAACTGTTTACAAACGCTTTAGAAGAATTCCAAGCTGAAGCTCCCGATTATGGTTTGGGGCGTTACATTTCCAACACATACTTGAGGTGTTTGGCAAATCACAATGCAGTGAGTCAGCTGGCCAATCAGATCACTCTGGTAGAAATCAGCATGTTTCAGACAAACTGAGAATAGAGGAGCTGCAATAATGTACAGTATGTGAAAAATAATGTAATTTTTGAAAGTATGTTAAACTATTATATTTCACCCAGTAATCAAAATAATGAACTTTAAAAATAGCATCATATAATATCCCCTTTAATTGATCTAATAAATTCCCAATGGACAGAATTAAGTCCCACTCTACATTTTGGCTAATTTGAGAAGCTGTTTTCACTCATATTACAATAGAAAAGACTATTGCAACTTCAGTTTCATGGTTCTGTGAAGAGCCTTTAACATTCATGGAATCTTTCCACTGGACAAAAGGTTCTTTGTAGTGGGAAATAGTTCTTTAGATTATTAAAATGTTCTTCACACTAATAAATAAAAAAGCTTCTTTACTGAAAGGTTCTTTGGGGAACATAAAATGGTTCTTCTTTGGCATCAGTGCGAAAACTTCCTTTTATTTTAGAGAGGGAAATATTGCATTTAAAAAAATTTTCTCATCATTGTTGTGTCATTGGACACAACCAAGTCCTGTTGCCAGGGGTCACTGTCTCTCATGTCATGTGACTTCAGGTCGCTTTGTTTGTGCAGATCACTGTCATTGTGAGTGTAAATTTTTTTGTGCTCTGCTCACTCTGTGATCTTTCATTTTTGTAGTGGATGTCCTCAAGAGGAATGTCTCTGTGGAGACGTTGCAAAATCGAGCAGCACGAGCTCTGGGAAATCTTGCCATGGACCCGGAGGGTTCTGCTGAGGTCCACTCTGCAGGTTAGTCCCAGAATCTCTCTCTCTCTCTCTCTCTCTCTCTCTCTCTCTCTCTCTATATATATATATATATATATATATATATATATATAAATAAATAAATAATATTCATTTTTATTTTTTTAATTGCTCCTCCGCTATTATATAGTCACAGACTATAAAGCACTCTGAGCCATAAAATCATTATATATTCTGTCTCTCACGTCAGATAAACAGCGCTGATTAGTAATCTGATATGCAGTGTTAAATTTTACATAGTTTTTGTCTTGTTTTATATTTTAAGGCTATTTTTCATGTCTGAAAGGATATATAGGCCTCAAACAGCTGTGCATTAGCTTTTCCTGTGTACGTGCAACAGAGCATGCATGGTTTTTAACTGTTATTTCTTAGAACTGAACTACTTCTATTCTCTGAGCCATAAAATCATTATATTTCTGTCTCTCTCACTCAGGTGGCGTTCCACTTCTTGTGCTCTGCCTGTCTCTCTCTCCACCTCCATCCTCTCCCTCTTCACTTACTCCAACTCCTGAACTCTGCGCTCCTAAGGTGGAATGTCTCCAATCTGCTGCCCGGGCACTCATTTACCTTTCTGACACGCCGGCGAACCGACTCCTGCTGCTTTCACAAGGGGCTCTTCCATCTCTTGCTTTGTTCATTGCTCCAGAGTACCCTTTAGGTCTGAGACGGGCTTCTCTTCGTGCCCTTCATGAGCTGACCAGAGGTTGCAGTGCTGAGTGCGCCAGGGAGATGTCCAGGTCCGGCGCATTGACTCAGCTGGGGGTCCTCGCCTCAGGAGAATGTGATCGGCCTTTGGAAGAGCTAGCTTTGAAGACTCTGGCTAACTTGTGCTCTCAAGGCTGCCTGAGGCCACTGGTTGGCTCATTGGGAGTCATTCAGAAGTTCGCAGAGGAGGTGAAGAAGGACCCTCTGAAATCGGGAGTGTTCTTCAAGGCCCTGTGCCTGTGCTGCAGAGAGGCTGTGAACAGGGCTAAAATAAAGGAGAGCGGGGGACTGGAGGTGCTAATCAGCTTTTTATCCGCCCATCAAAACCACCCGCTCACTCGTTTTGCTTTTCTAGCTTGTGTGGACTTTGTCTACGATGAATCGGCTCTTGAACAGCTGCAGGAGCTTGGGTTGGTGCCACTGCTGATCAAGCGGTTGGTGGAGCTTGCTCACGGAGAAGAACTGACCGCAGGAAAGATGGACACTAGCCTGTCCTCTAGCTTTCCATGCACTGAACTGATGACCTCATGTTTTGACTCATTTGACTTCTCAGCCCTTGAAGGGAACAAGAGGGAAGATGTGAGTAAAGACCAGACGTCAGGATCCTCCAGCTTCCTGAGCCTCAGGTCAGTTCTTTATAGCTTTACCAAAAGCAGAGAGCACAAAATCATGAATGTAATAATGATGAAAGTTTTGCATAGATGCAATGATAATTAAAATTTTACACATGAACATCCCAGTCATACCATATTTTCACAATTGGCATTTTGACAAAGCTCAGACTAATACTTCCCATTTTTAGTAAAGTAATGTGCAGTAAGTTTTGCCTCTAGTCATAGATTTGTCTTACTTTTAAATTTAATACATTCTTGTCAATATTATTAATATTAGTTATTTTTTTCTGAATGAAATGGCATCTTATTTTAGTCTACAAAATTATAAAATTATTATTTTTAGTTGATGAGAATGGAAAATCAAACCTTTTATATATTATTTTAAACATGTATCAGCATTTATCAACATGTAAAACTACCCTTATTGGGAAAATCTGACATTAATTTTCTAGATTCTAGCATTTTTCTTCAAACAACATTGTTAGTGGATTGTTATTATCTTGATGTTATTTTTTTCTTGTGATAACCATTTTTCCAGTCATGTTGACAAAAGCAAGGAGTACATAGGAACATGTCCACCATATAATTTTTACACTTGGCAGTTTGACCCTTTATAGTGATATGATAAATGCCTGTTATTCACATTTATATATGTGTTATATGGAAAAAATTGCTTGTATGTTGCTCAGTTTCATCTGTGTGTTTTTCTTCCTCCAGGTCTTGGCTGGTATCTGAGGGTCTGATCTCATCTGAGGGTGAGCTGACTGAATCTCCTAGTGGATCTGATGTGTTTGCTGGCAGCCCTCAATCCTCCGTCTCATCATCACCACTTACACCTTGCTCTGAGCTTTCCCAAACCACGACCTTGCGTCCGCCCCACTTTTCTCCCTCCACCCGCTCTAAACCCATCCGACTGTCTTCTTCCACCTCCACCTCCACCTCCACTCCACTTTCTCCTCGAAACATACTAGGGTCATCTTCCTCTTTACAGCCCTCCTGTACCTCCACCCCTCAATCTGAGCAACCATCTTCAGTGACAAAACCTTCCATCACCCCCTCATCTCCCCTCCAAATCTCCTCTCCCCCCCGAAAGAGACTCCGTGCATCTTCAACCTCTTCTGCGTCCTCCTCTTGCTATGGTGTGGTCGCCCTGGAGAGCCCCCCTGTGATGTCAAAAATTCAAGTCTATCATCACCCGTATCACCCTGAGGCCTGGGCCCCAGAATCCCCCATTTTTCTGCTCCTGTCGCGCTTCTCCCATGCCTCAGACCCCAGCACAGCGCTCATCAACACGAATGTTTTCTCCGGGCTGTTGTACTACCTCACCCAGCACCATGACCCCAGCGGGCGGTGCTTTCGGATGCTAGGGCGACTCAGCTGCAACCCAAACTGCTTGCAGGCTTTGGTTAGAACTGGAGCCGTGGCTCTGATCAGACAGAGACTGTGTGTGAGAGGAGAGGAGATTGGGGGATGCAACGGAGGAATAGACAGACAATCAGAAAAGGTCAAAGGCAAAATCACACAACTAGGTTTGTGACTTTTTAATATAAAGTATTGATGCATATTATATTTAAGAAGACTGCTGTTCAGTTGAAGCTAATATTTTTTTCTGGCTCCTCAGGTTTGTGTCTGCTCAGTAATCTGAGGGTTCAGAGTGAGTCTGGATTCGGCTCTGGAGTTCTTACACATATCATGCTGTCAGGCGGCGAATCTGACAAGCTGTACTGTGTCCTTTCTCTGCCTCTGATTAACAGGTATGAGTTATTGCCTTTCAGGATTTTTAAAATTCTTTTATACTCTAATATATGTGGGTCAATGACAAATGGGTGTGTCAGCAATAAAGAAAAGGAAAAACTCTTTTAAAACACATCTGCAAAGTTCTTAGAAAATTACTCTCTATATTCATTTTGTTTTCATATGGTTTTGAAACATGTTTTTACTTTTTTCTTTAAAAAAAAAAAAAGATTCATTGTAATCAGTATTTTCAAGTTTTTAAATATATATTTTTCAAGGTAAAAAAAAAAAGTTTTTTTTTTTTTTTTTTTTTTTTTTTTTTTTTTTTTACACAGATATCTTGAATTATAGAGTGCCACAGAGCCTTTGGCTCCGGAAGTATTTTTCCCATAGGAATTTAAAACCGTCTTTGTTAATGAATTATGAGTGTTAAACCAAACCAACCTGCTAAAAGGTGCATAAAAACATTACAGAATTTCATTTGAAGCATAAAAAAAGTTAGAAAGTTAGACAAAAGTACAAGACTGTACTTACAGCTTTAATGAAAGAACTTGCATGAAGCACTGCAAATGGCAGTCAAAATTAAAAACGATTGAGAAATATTGATTTTAAAGATGTTGACTATGCATATATTTTATGTTTATTGTGTATATGTAGGGGTACTGACAACTGACTCATAGTCATTAATCATGTTTCATAGGGATAAAGGGTTCTTTTGGTATGGGTTTTTTTTTTTTTCTAGTTTTATTTCCCTGATTGGTAGACAATTCTTTGCGGAACAGTTTTTCACCTGGAATTCCACTGTTGAACACTATTATATAAAAAAGAAAATTTAATTTTTAGGCAGTTGCACTGACTGAATTTTGAATACCAAATCAATTTTAATACAGTAATTAAAAACATGCTCATCATGGAAGAGGTGTATTCAAGTCAATGAATGTGTGAATTGTATTTTGTATTGTTGGTTTGACCACCTTCTCCTTTTTTCCTTCTTCAGCAACCGAGTTCTTTTGAAGAAGCTGCTGCTGGATACTGGCGGGCTGGCAGCAGCTCTTGAACTGATTGGCTGTCACAGTGATGATGATGATGATAATGAAGATGGACAGTCTGACAAATGTAGGACATTTCTTGCTGGCTGGTTGCATCCTCTTGAGCAAGTGTCCTCTTTGAGATTTAAATTCCTGTACGTCTCTCTTCTGATTGGCTGCCTCTCCAATCTGCTGTCAGTTTCCAGGGAGGACATAAAGATTTGTAGCATAGATTCCAGAATGGAAACAACCCAAGTTCTAGATAAGTCCCAACCGCAACAGAACCGTTTGTGTCCCTACCTAAAAGCAACTCATGACCTAACTTTCCTTCTTGATGATGGAACCCTTCTCCTAGCCAACCATGAGGCTGTCACTGGGGAAGAGGGAGCCAATGAGGTCGGGTCTGAATATTTCAGAGCCCTGTTGATGGGAGGGTTTGGGGAGGCACAGAAAGCTAAAGGTGAGGCCATCCAGATCAAGGATGTAAACAGTGGGATGCTCTTACCAGTTCTCCACTACCTGCATGGATGTCGTTTGACTGATGGAAACAAAGACCATATGTCAAAGCAAGAAACAAATTGTCTTGTTTTGGCCTCTCTAGTCTCTGCTGGGCTGGGTAGACCACAGGACGAGTTTGAATCATGCTTGGCAGAAGAGAAGGAATTTCAGAAAGCCCCATTTGCCGAAATGATGATTGGGGCTTGTAGGTTTTTAGTCCCTGGTTTACAAAGGGCAGCTGAGGACCTGTGTGTCGGTCTTCTCTATTCTGTCCTAAGGAGCCTGACCAAACGTTGCTGTTTAAACGATAACACCACAGCGACCAGCGGAATGGATGTGGGTTCAGTCTGCAAGGGTCCCGAAGGATCAGCACAGTTGACTAAAACTGAAGTGTCAAAGTGTTTCAAACAACATTCTAAACCCTCTCAGAGTTCCAAACAAGTTCCATCATCATCAAATTCTTCAGACAGTGACACTAAGGGAGCTTGGCTGAGGTCTCTGTTGCCACAAGTGTACTGGTTCTCACAGCGCTACTCTTACCTGCGACTGGGCCAGGCCTGTCTATCTATACTGCTGCAACCTCAGGGGCTCCGTCCTGCACCTCTTCACCCCTCTCTGTCCACTGATTGCTTCCTGCGCTTGGCGCGAGAGGCGGACTGCACCAAAGGGCTGAGGCAGGACATCTTAAACCTAGTCAAAACAGCCCTCAGCTAGAGGGCAAACAGTAGTGGATAGTGAAATGAATGTAATGAATTGTTGGTGTAAAAAAATTTAGTAGCTGCTTTAATGTACACACAATATACAGAAAGGGATTGGGAATTCCTAGATTCCTGGGGCATTTGGGATAAGATGGAATAGCAAAAGTCTTTCTTGTTAAATTTTAGTTAGCAAGTAGCTATCAAAATATTTTGGAAAATATTTAGAAGATTCTAATTCCTAATACTTTCATCCTCACGTTTTTTTTTTCCAAGACGTGTTTGTATATGGAGTAGAATGACCAACTGTAAGTACTTATTTTATTTAGAAGTTGTATTTTGTTTATCTTTCATTTATTCATCTTATTTTGCCAAAAAAAGGGTTTAATGCTGATGCCACATTCATCATGGTGCATCCAGAAATAGCATGTGATCTTGTACAGTATGTTATGTGAATAAGATAACGTCATAGAGAAAGAGCTGTTTATGTTTGCTATATTTTTTTTGTATAGAAATCTGGATTTACATATGATGTTTGTTGGAGTGCTATCTTTTTTTTCTGTATATTTGAGAAATTGAGTAATGGAAATGGCCAAGTGTTGGTAGAAGGCAGAGGATGGTTCTCAATAAATGAGCTCTGCATTAATGTTGTCTACTGTGTCTTCAAGAAATTAAATCTGATTCGTTTGGATTTTGAGCAATTTAAGGTTTTTTTTTTTTTTTTTTTTTTCAGTCCCAGACTTTTTATTTGGGCTGTCCGTGTAGCTTCCCTGTAGCAACATTATGTAAAACGCCGTGGAAACAAGGGAAAAAAGTTTGTTCTAATGGCAAATCTGAATAAAGAATCTACAATTCAGGCGATTAAAGAAAACACTCTTAAAATACTCTTAACTGTCTGTGACCAGATACTTTTCTTATTCAGGTACATACAATGAATTCATGTGAAAACAGTTGTTTATTTCTGTTTTAAAATGTTAAAAGCTTGTCCGTCGGTCACTGCTGAGTGGAGACTGTGTGTATTGGCATCAGTTCAGACAGCAGGGGGCGTCGCGCTCAGTGGTGAGATCCCTCGTAACCGGTGGGCAGAGCGTTTGTATGAGAGTTGTGGAAGAGGGAGTGATTCCCATCACCCCAGGGCCATGGCTGAGAAAGAAACATGAAACTATTTAAAAGAATTAATTTCATGTCTAATTGTAATATGCCGTTGAAGGCATCAACATTTTATTCTATGTCTGCACAGGGATCAGAGAGAAGTATGAATATATAGAAGAATATATGCACCTTGGTTCGGATGCGTAGGTGTGGGTATGGCACAAACTCTGGGGTATCATGGGAATGGGCCTGCATCTTCATGTAAGCGTTTGCCATGCAGACACCCACACCTGGCAGGGCCAACACGAAGGACAGGATCTTCCAGGTCCTTGCTGTGTTTGATTCAGATCATTAATACATCTCATATAATGCTGATGAGCATAATATAGGCCTATAACCAAATGATTGAATATTGTGCAATTTTTTTCTTTTAATAATATGATTTGATTCTGTGTCAGTATTTTTACATGTGGAATGTAAATGAAAAGACTATTTTAATATATAGATATTCTTGATTTTTTTTTAACCGCATGAAGCCATCTCAAACCTCCTCCTTCATGGCTCCCTTGTGATGCAGCCGCGAGAGCCCGACGGGCCACCATAGCAGTGGGTGACATCGCCATTTCTGAAGCAAAGACAGTAAGCAAGACTTCATTTTTTTTTAAACTTACAGAGAAGAACTCGATCTCAGGATCGTATGTTCGTATGTTCCCCAAAACTGCATTTATTTGATTAAAAATAAAGGGAAAACAGTAATGTTTTGAAAAAGTTAGAATTTGAAACATGTTTTCTATTTATTTTAAAATATTTATTCCTGTGATGCAAAGCTGAGTTTTCAGCATCATTACTCCAGTCTTCAGTGTCACATGATCCTTCAGAAATCATTATGTGCTGATTTACTGCTCAAGAAACATATCAGTTGAAAACAGTTGTGCTGCTTAATTTCTTTCTTTGATTAAAAAAAAAAAAATATATATATATATTCTTTAAAAAAGAACAGCACTTATTTGAAACTGAAATCTATAAAAAAATAATGAACGAATGTCATCTTGAATGTAATACTCAATTTAATGCATCCTTGCTGAATAGAAGTATCAATTTCTTAACGTTTTATATAAAACATACAATATTACAGATTAAAAAAATGATAAAGATTCTTTTATGCTAGAGAAGTTGTGCAAAAGTCAAATGTAACAACTTTGTAATTGTTCACAAAACCATGAAATGTCAACTGTCGTGGCCAAAATCGTAGAGTGTGAAAATGGCTTACGTGTCAGTGATATTTGTTAACATAAACCTTTAATAGTGCCTTAATCAAAAAGGTGAAATCGGAAGCATGGCAGAAAATGTGTGCACATTTAGCCTGTGGTTTTGAACAGTAGTTCAAAGCTAAGGTGATGAAAAAGTCTAAGGTCAAATAATGACCAAACCTACATGCATCTCCATTACGTCCATGTAAACTTTGAATAGTCTCTTTATAAAAGCTAAGAGAAGGATTTGATTGTTTTTTTAAATTCTTTGTATGTTACATAAAATTAATGAATGAAATAAATAAATACTTTCATATGGTTTCATATATCAGCTAGGTTGTGGCCTGTTGCTTATCACGTCCCTTTAAAAGCCTCTGCAGTTTTTCCTGTCCTTCAACGCTGAATGCTATTTGATATGTTAACCCCCCCCCCCCCCCTAAAAACGTTGCATATGTAGCATTAATAGAAAAAACTGTCATACATTTAGATGAGATTATTCTGATCAGCCTCATGTCCTGCGCACAAGGACAAACAGGCTCTCTGTTGTGGGTCATGTGTTGCTTTACTGCTGTTAAAGGAATGAAATGCTCCTCCAGTGCTCTTAATATCTAACACCAACAGTACAAAGCAGCTAAAATGATACATCTAATGCAAAGGACACTTACGTTCTCTGCTTTCAAAGAGGGTGGTCAGGTGTTTTTGTCCTTTTTTCCTCAGTTGTTAGCCACTTTCTCTTTCTACACCTCTGTCTGTTTGTCCTTTGCTCTGTCCTGGCCTAAACCATGAGACTCCTCCCTGCTGAAATCTGTCAGTCTGCCAAGAATCATGAAGTTTATATTTGGTCAAGTGCATGGACAGATCTGTAATGGAGAGATAGAGGGAGCTGTGAGTATAAGTGAGAAGAAAACAAAAACTGTCTTTCATTGTAGGACTATGTCAGCTCACGGGTATTGGTTTGAATATATAAAAATGTAGAAAAGATAAACACAAGTAGTTAATGAGGAATTGTAGCTGTTCAGTTGACAGCTAGAGGAGTTACATACACTTCTTCGTGTTTGTGTGTACGTGACTCTGTGACCGTAAGTGACCTTATGTCACCTCATTCTTGCAGTTTTTCTCTTTGTTTCCACATGTTAAGTACTACACTTCTCTTTTGACGAACGGTTTAGTTCTGCAGTTCTGATGCCTCTATCACATCACACTCGAGCGCGAATTTACGAGTCTCACTTTGATGACTGCTTTACTTATGAATATGAATTATTTTGTGTGACTGGACGTTGGGGAGCGGTCGTCAAGTAATGTCAGCAAGTCCTTATTAATATTCATAAGTTAAACACGTAATTGGATTAATTGGATACCAATGTTTGCTGTTTGGTCATTTAAATGGCCATTTAAGAAACAACGTGCAATACCTGTATGATTAGCCTATTTATTAGCTCCGATTTTGAAAAGTAACATGTTTTAAACTTGCAGGCCTATAAATATTTAATGTAATTAATTAAATAACCCTACGTTCTATTTTTTATTTCATATTAGGTCTATTTATTTATTCATTTATTTTGTATACTCAAATTATTTACTGGTTTTCCTATGTTGCGTTGTGTGTAACTTATAAGTTCTGATCATATTTATGCATTCAATGTTGAACAATGAGCTAGTATGTAGTATATAGCCTACTTACATGTCACAAGGTGGCGCTGTAAGTCTTGTAATTCTGGCAGCTGCATTACATCAATGAACAATGTTGTAGGCCTAATTGTTAGATGTATTGTCCTATAGTAGCTTATCAGAATTATTAACAAATGCAATATACAATAATCGTTATCTAGTTATTGCATATTACCATACACTATCTATAATGTTTTTTTCTATAATTTAGAAATTGGTGCTTACACTGAGTGTTTATCCTTGGCCAGACTGTATGCACTATACAGTCATGTGACTGATGTTTGCTACCATTTCCCTTCTGATTTTTCTTTCTTTTTTTTTTTCTTTTTTTCTTAAAGCTGGTTTACTGGTCTTGCTAGTTTTTTTTATTTAGCGGTCCCCGTTTTAAATCCTCTTGCCGTCTGAATAATAGAAGTTCCTTTCCTTTGTGAGCTTGCTTGTACTTCAAAAAGAAAAAGGCCCTTCTGTTGTTCTAAAGATAGTTATGCTCATCATAGCATAGGAGTTAATTCATAGGAGTTTCAATTCATAATTTCTCCCACTTGAATAAACTCACCTGAGTGCGATTTTGCACTTCTTTTGATATTTCAGGGCTGTTTCATGAAGCATGAAATTGTGTTCTGAGTATATTCTCTATTCGTTTGTGTGCATTTGCCCACCATAAACCAAGAATAGGATCTGAAAGACATGTTGTAACAAGAGCAGTAACCTTTAGAAGTGTTCTATACATACAACTCTTGCTTTGGATACAGGCAAAAAAACCTGTAAAAGACAAATTGGCCAGCTAAATGGCTAATTGGCAATCAATATATGGCAGCTTTGTGATGGAAACTAGCTGTGAAATGTTTTAGTAGAATCAGAATCGTTTAATATATAAGCCTAATAGTGGTAGATGCTCCTGTATGTTCTTGTATATGTGCATGTGCATATTTTTTTCACACATTTTTCTTTCAGCCAGTTTGTGCGACCTAAACATGTGAATCTCATTCTACAGAGTCGTCTGCACATCGCTGTCTGCACAGCTTCCATTTCCATATTTGCAATACAAACAGACATTAGTGCCAGGCATGAAGTCATCCTGCAGCCCAGGCTGGGAAAGAGTAGCCGGGCATCGAGGATGTCCGTCTGAGCGTCTGCTCCAATGTTTTTGTGGGCAGAATCGCCGTCTTGCTGCATGTACACACACAGACGCGGAGAGAAGCTGGTAAAAAGCATGTTTTAACACAAGTACCAGAATTTGATTGCTATGTGAGTTTGTCTATGAAGAGCCATTTTCCAAGCTCACATGAAGAACGACTTTTCTTTCTCTTGCATTCTCCGGGTTAATCTAGCATACACCTGTTTCTGTAAACTTGGCACGATTTTGAGTCTAAGGAGACATGTAGACTCAACACAGTTGAATATGTGTATAAACAGAGTAGTAAAGATTTCTTTGGTTTTGACTAGGTCCACAGTAAAAACTACAGAAATCTTTAACCATGAAACTGGTCAGAAACATGACACTATATCATCACTGGCACATGCAGCCACCCTCAGAGGAGGCCGTGCTCAGTGTCTTCAGAGGATGAATGTAACTAATATCTACACTGAAAGGTATTTACGAGAATCCTTTTCAGACTGCCTTCCTCCTCTTTTGAAATATTTTCACACCCACTCTGTTTTCACCTACTGGTCATGCACGTTTTAATTTTTGGCTGCACATGCTGTGATAAAGGAAATCAACATCGTTATGTGGTCAGTAGTTTTTAAGGTGGGAGGGAGGATGAAGACTGGAGTAATGATGCTGAAAATTCAGCTTTACCATCACAGGAATAAATTCTTAAATTAAAATAAAAATGGCTACTTTAGATTGCAAAAACATATAATATTACAGTTTTTACTGTATTTTTGAGCAAATAAATGCAGCCTCAAATTCTTTTGAATGGTAGTGAATATGATCTGAGGACATGTATATTACAGGATCTGAGACTCTGTTTAGGAAAAAAATTATAATAATAAATAGAAAAGATAATAAAAAGAAAGATGTTTAAAATATATTGTTGAGTCCTTTCTCGATAATTTAAAATAACACAATTAGCTTTCTGTCTGTCCTTAACCTCTCCCCCTTTCTTGTTGTCTCATTTCTCTGTATGTCTTGGAGCAGGACAGGACTGTGCTCGTCTGTTTTTGCTAAAGGCGTCTTGCTGCAGACTCTTAAGCAAATCTTTGAAGAATGGAAGAATGCACCACCAATATTGTCCCTGTCTGACTGTGTCAGCAGGATACTGGTAAGCAGGAATATTACTGGATGGAGAAGTCTCTCTCTCTCTCTCTCTCTCTCTCTCTCTCTCTCTCTCTCTCTCTCTCTCTCTCTCTCTCTCTCTCTCTCTCTCTCTCTCTCTCTCTCTCTCTTTCTGTCTGTGTATATATCCCTGTCTGTCTATCTATCTCTGTCTGTCTGTGTATCTATCTATCTGTCTGTCTGTCTATCTGTCTATCTATCTCTGTCTGTCTGTCTGTCTGTCTGTCTGTCTATCTATCTCTGTCTCCCGATATCTCTCTCTCTCTCTCTGTCTATCTATCTGTCTGTCTGTCTGTCTGTCTGTGTATATATCTGTCTGTCTATCTATGTCTGTCTGTGTATCTATCTGTATGTCTGTCTATCTATCTATCTATCTATCAGTCAGTCTCTGTCTGTCTGTCTGTCTCTCCGTCTAAACTTCAGATAAACTCACTTTTACCATATAATTTGACAAACAAGTAAAAACTACTTTATAAAGTTGATATGAGGGGCAAAGTGTAAAAAAATCACCATGTTTCTGTGGTCCAGTGTGTGTTCCCACCATTTATGCTACACTCTGTGGAGCGAAACACTAACACAGCAACACCATCACAGGTGCAGGCAGAGTGACTGCCATACCTGTACATGGGCTAACAACATGGAGCGCTGTGCCACAGAAATACTAGGTCTGTGTGTAGAGTATGTATGCAACATAGAGCATAGAATACTGTTGCAGTGCAATAAAAGTGATAAACACTCGTAAACTTTGTCATTTACACCAAAACACATTCTTACACATACATGCGAAAGCTTTCACAGAGAATGAATCTGCCCGTGATTATTTATCTTCACCTCTTCTGTGGTGGTGGCACACAGTCAAATTCCTGCGGGCCTCAAACTGTGTGTGAGGTATATTTAGAAATGGTAAATTTGCTTATTAATGGGTCTGACACCAGCTATCAGGTATTATCCTGTGTTTCAAACTTCTGGGTGGCTTGTGGTTAGCGTCTGGGTGTCCGTTTAAGTGGACAATAGAGCCCAAAGATTCCCAGCAACATCATGCCTGTCTCTCTCTACTTAGGGTTGTGTGTATATACACTCACCTAAAGGATTATTAGGAACACCATACTAATACTGTGTTTGACCCCCTTTCGCCTTCAGAACTGCCTTAATTCTATGTGGCATTGATTCAACAAGGTGCTGAAAGCGTTCTTTAGAAATGTTGGCCCATATTGATAGGATAGCATCTTGCAGTTGATGGAGATTTGTGGGATGCACATCCAGGGCACGAAGCTCCCGTTCCACCACATCCCAAAGATGCTCTATTGGGTTGAGATCTGGTGACTGTGGGGGCCATTTTAGTACAGTGAACTCATTGTCATGTTCAAGAAACCAATTTGAAATGATTCGAGCTTTGTGACATGGTGCATTATCCTGCTGGAAGTAGCCATCAGAGGATGGGTACATGGTGGTCATAAAGGGATGGACATGGTCAGAAACAATGCTCAGGTAGGCCGTGGCATTTAAACAATTCCCAATTGGCACTAAGGGGCCTAAAGTGTGCCAAGAAAACATCCCCCACACCATTACACCACCACCACCAGCCTGCACAGTGGTAACAAGGCATGATGGATCCATGTTCTCATTCTGACTCTACCATCTGAATGTCTCAACAGAAATCGAGACTCATCAGACCAGGCAACATTTTTCCAGTCTTCAACTGTCCAATTTTGGTGAGCTCGTGCAAATTGTAGCCTCTTTTTCCTATTTGTAGTGGAGATGAGTGGTACCCGGTGGGGTCTTCTGCTGTTGTAGCCCATCCGCCTCAAGGTTGTGCGTGTTGTGGCTTCACAAATGCTTTGCTGCATATCTCGGTTGTAACGAGTGGTTATTTCAGTCAAAGTTGCTCTTCTATCAGCTTGAATCAGTCGGCCCATTCTCCTCTGACCTCTAGCATCAACAAGGCATTTTCGCCCACAGGACTGCCGCATACTGGATGTTTTTCCCTTTTCACACCATTCTTTGTAAACTCTAGAAATGGTTGTGCGTGAAAATCCCAGTAACTGAGCAGTTTGTGAAATACTCAGACCGGCCCGTCTGGCACCAACAACCATGCCATGCTCAAAATTGCTTAAATCACCTTTCTTTCCCATTCTGACATTCAGTTTGGAGTTCAGGAGATTGTCTTGACCAGGACCACACCCCTAAATGCATTGAAGCAACTGCCATGTGATTGGTTGATTAGATAATTGCATTAATGAGAAATTGAACAGGTGTTCCTAATAATCCTTTAGGTGAGTGTATAATCTCTGTAACACCATTTGAACAGTGATTTTATCACATTTTAGTTTGTGCACTGACTACATTGAAATCTTTTGAATAAACTTGGCGGCTGAAGCCATGACACACTGGTTGTGCACAAGCTTGCAGCACGTTAGCGCTGTTCCAAAATCTAGTGTCTACAGGAAATGTATTTTGAATGACACAATATTTTAAAGGGATAGTCCACCCAAAAAATTCACATTTTGTTATTATTTACTTACCCTCATGTCACTCCAAACTTGTATGAATTTCTTTTTTTCCTGCGCAAAGAATAAAAAGAAATATATTTTGAACAATTTTGGGAATCAAAACTGTTTGGTTACCAACATTCTTTAAAACTTTTCTTAAATGTTCCACAAAACAAAGTAAGTCATACAGGTTTTGAACGACATGTGTGTGAGTAAATAATGACAGGATTAGCGTTTTTGGGTGGACTATTCCTTTATTAAACAATTGTAAAACTGTAAAAATTATTGGTTTTTAATTATTTATCTTTTTAATCAATATCATTCTGTGTTTTCCAATATTTCCATTGCTTTATCCATCATCCTGGATTTTTTTTTGGCTGAGCACAATGCAATGCATTTTGGGATTGCATTGCTGCCTTAAAATTTGGCCAAAATCTTAGGGGGCAGAACAAATTAAGTTTCCTAGCTTTTTTGGAACAGCCTTCGTGTCTGGACTGCTGTCTACATCTATTTTAAAAGCCCATAAATAAATAAATGAATGATATTAAATGTAAGTTATTAAAGTGAAAGAGAAGAATATTACTGTACAAAATTAACTGTCAAAGTGTTTTCCAGAGGGGAAAGCCAAGTTAATATTGTCCAAACAAACATATTGAAAGTTTAATGAGCATATTCATCATTCATCACACTTCTCATATAGTTTGAAGTCAGCACAAATACATAGAAAACCAGACAGGACTCACATAAACAGGTGTAAGAATGGAGATACATATTTCTCCCATGGATGGATGGATGGATGGATGGTGAAAAAGGCGTTAGTCTAGTTCTACACCTGTTTATATGTACATTCTGTCTGATGGGTGTCTGTGTTTGTACTGCTAAAGATTATAAAACAAATAGATTGTGAACCTGGCTACTGTGTTACTCAGTGCATGTTCTATGTTCGGTGCAAGGTGGTTCTTTGTGGCGTAAGAAAGATGTATAAACGAATGCAGACAGAAAACGTCAAAAGTTGAAATAAACTGCTGATGACGTTATGGTGGAGGCTTTAAATTGCTGTTCAAATATGACTTAACCGGACTGAGTCTCTGCCAGTGACTGTCCTCCCGTGAAAAACAAACTTTATAAATGCTTAATGTGGACCTCTGCATCTCCACATCCTACACTGGTTTGTATTATTCCCCTTATATATTTACAAAGCTTCACTAGCAGGATATTTACACGGTTTGTAATTAAAACAAAGTCACACAAGTTAATAAAACATAAAACTAACAAGCAGAGCTGTCTGGACTTGGGTAATTACTTTTTAACCTTATCCACAACAGAGTGTCCCTGTCCTTCCTCCATTGGGCTCTTTTCATCACAGGACACGGGCTGTCTGCTGTCTCTCTCATAGGTCTCAACCCTAAATAATTTAGACTAACTCATTAGACAAATGCCTGCTTAGAAAACAGAACAGTATGAAACAGAAAGACTATTTTCTCTGAATCTTTGCCAACAGGAGCTACTGCAGTGACTCGCATGGTGTTTTTACTGCTATAAATCATGCCACTTGAATTTCAGTGTGAGGTGGAGCCCTGTCTTGAATGTCAGGCCATGTGTTTAAGCAGACTGACCTAAACTGATTTTTGGGCCAGTGCTCAGCCCTCATACAGACATCAGTAAGTAAATTAGTAGCTCTGTTTAGAGAGACCTGTAATAATATGTGGACCTGTGTGAAAGATGTTTCACTGTGCACATGTTCAAAAATATAAATCACTTGAGATTTTAATATCCTTATTAACAATACTTTTTAATAACAATAATCACCATTTGTGTTTATGTGATCTGTGTAGTGATATGTATTATTGTGATATTGATATGTGATATTATTTAATAAAATTATATTATATTGCATATTTTTTAATAATGACCAACTGACTGTACATTATCCCTTTTTAGATAGCTACCCAATATTCTTTGTACAAATAAATACATGGACATATGATATTGTTTTAGTTTAAATTATTTTATAATATTACGTGGATATTATCTTAACTTTCGCTAAGAAAAAAGGCCACTATACGACAAAACAATCAGCCTACACTCAAAACTCACTTTTTTATTGTTTACACATTTCAATTAATAGAAAAATTCCATCAAATTGAATTGAATAATCCTTACATATTTTAATTGAATAACTGATTAAGGATTGTTCAATTATTCCATTAAAATATGTAAGGATTATTCAAAATGTGTAAATCATAAAATATATATATATATATTAATACTGTAATATTGAATTTCTTGATGTAATTTTCAATACCACCGATAATAAAGACATCAGATGGTTTTCAGTTACCCGGATGAGCTGATATACTTTGATGGTCAATATTAGGAAATGGTAACACTTTATTTCAATGGTCCACTTTAGACATTTTAATGTAACTTTGCACCTACATGTCAACTACCAGTCATTACTGTATTAGTAGACTGTCTTCTTAATATCTGCTAACGGACATTCTACTGACTATAAGTAACTTTGCAACTACATGTCAACTTATTCTACCAACCCGAACCCTAACACCTAACTCTAACCTAACAGTCTACTAATACTCTAAATAGAGTATTTAGTAGAATGTCTAAAGTGGACCATCGAAATAAAAGTGTAAACTATGTGACCACCATAGGCGCCGTCTATAGGGGCATATCACAATAAACATCTGAATGAAGCTGGCTGTCTTCTTCAGGCTTGGTAGAGCATGAGGAAAAGAGGAAGAATGAGATGAGTAGTGAGAGAAAGGGCAGGTGATTTGGTCAGGGGTGCCCAATAGCACAGCAGAGGGCAGGGCTGGTCAGAGGAAACACAAGGGCTTCCAGAGAATAAATAAAGGCCGGGCGGGCAGATTGGCCAGTGGTGCTGCTTTCAACTGAGGCTGCTTGACTCTCACTTCACCTGTGTGCATTTCTGGCTGTTCACCGTCACCAAGTCTGTTTGTCTAACTGCCAACATGCTGGTCCGGGCGCTCCTGCAGACCTCACTGGTCCTGTGGCTGGTACAGAACACCATACAAGGAGGTAAGTTAGATGTGTCTTCTGAAGTGCTTGTTGAAGTGGCTCAAGGGTGGGTGGAAGGATAGAGAAATGAGAAGAATTTGTGAATGCAGGAGTGGGAAGAAAGAAGTGTAGTGGCTTTTTATGATATTTGAGCACACATGGGGTCAAATCATTGTAATTATGACTGAAAATTAAACCAATGGGACTAATTTTAATGGAAGAGAATCGGTCTGGTATCACAGAGGTTGTACGGTTAATCCCATGGGCTGACTCATGTACTCGAGCCCTTCATTGTGGCTTCAAATGTAATGTGCGGTTTTGGTTTCTGAGAAAATTATTTTTTTTATTTCAACTGACACTATATATCAGATCAATAAGTAGAATGAATATGTATGTGTCATTAAGTGGAGAGACCTTCATTCAATGCTTTTGCTCTCTGAATATCACTTTGAATGTCTAACAGTCTGGACAAACTGACAGCAGTTTGGTAATTAAATGTAAATATGCATGAATCATATAATATCAATAAAATCATAAAAAATAAGGAATGTCTACATTTCTATATACATATATATATATATATATATATATATATATATATATATATATATATATATATATATATATATATATATATATATACTGTAAAAAAAAAGTTGCAGCCTGAAATTTTTAAGTCTTTTCAACTTAAATTACGTTAAACTGACTTTGTTGTATCTTGTATAACTTAAAAAATGTGAAAATTGCTTAACTTATTTTGATGAGTTAAAACAATGTAAAAACATATATTGTGATAACTTATTGATCACATACTATATATATATATATATATATATATATATATATATACATATACTATATAGTTGAGAATTGCAATAGCATAGAAATTCACAAGAGTGGTTGGAGGAAATATTTATCTAATTAGACTTTAACACCCATTTTTATACGTCTCACCCATTAATGTCATGCTGTGTTGGTGCAATTCAGGGTACTTGAAATCAGTTTGCATACCATTTGAGACAAAATATTTTAACAAGAACAAAATAGTTGGATCGCTGAACAAAAGTGACACTAGTATAACCTTTTTTAACCACATCTAGCCCCTGTATGGACTGGACTTTTTACTGAGATTTATTGTGTGCTAAAACATATCTGTATATTTGAAAATGTAATACACAAAGTTATACTATAAAACTATTAAAAATTAGGGTTATTGAAACGCTGACACGATTTAATTAAACATCATGTACATTTTTGCATATACTATTAATGCTACAAATGCACAGGTTTAGAAAAGGTTATCTTTTTTCCCATATAATATTGCCAGTCCTTTGATGACTATGACTTGAAAACATTGAGGTGTGGTGAGAGTCCCTATAGTGAATCAAGGCAAGTCTTTCTCTAGCTGATGCCAGGAAGGAAAGATCCAAACAGTGAAAAAAGTAACTGTGTGTGACAGATTTTTCTACTTGTTTGCACTTTGTGTAGACTATCAAATGTTATCTATCAGTACTTGACAGACAATATATATATATACACACACATATATATATATAGTCTGGGCCACTCTTAATAGGACACTACACTGTTATCTCAGTCAGCATGACACTGGTTATATGATGGTATTATGTCATCGAATTTTCAGCCAACAGTCAAGGATGTTTGTACGTCAGACTAAAAGGTGTGTAGAAAATGACGTAATAAAATGCACACAACGACTGTATGTTAAATGTCTGAAAGCTCAGATAAAAGCTCAGATAAATAGAGAAAAAAACACCTCTGGAAGTGAGTCACAGCTTGACGTATCTGAGTTTGCCAGGATCCGCTCCAGCCTCCATAGCTCTGACCGCAGCATGAACGCTCGTATTTCATGTCTGAAGATCAAAACCTTGGGCCGGACAGGTGACAGCGGTGGTCAAAATTTGTCGACCTCATGTCAGTGCTGACTTTATACGACCGATACACAGTCAGTCCATTTTGTCCTATATCAATGGAGTCCATAGCATCAATGGAGGCCTGTTCCAAAAATGTGGAGATGGCGGAAATTCGCACTGCTAATCTTTTATTATGTCAGATGGCACAGTTTCTCAACCATGGAAGTTTTGTAGGTCGATTCTAAGAATTCAAACAGTCTCACAGAGAAGTCAAAAAGAATCAAGCTTTCTACACATATATTTGAGTTTGTGCATCAGGAAGTGTCAAAATCTATTTGACTACCCTTTTCTTTTAGACCTGCCACTGCTTTACGACCTTCATGACCCCTGCCCTTAAAAAGCGTATTGTGGTAGTACAATAATGTTATCAGATTGTAATAATGTGCCACAAAATGTATTTGCACAGTACACAAAGGTTTGTCAGAAAACATGGTATCATCATGGTAAATGTCCAAAAAAATGTGGTATTCTATGGTTATTCTTTATTTCTATCTTTAGGCTGAATGCATTTACACAGTTTATATTCCCTTGTTTTAAAGGAGTTAGGCCACAGACTGGAGCCCTGGGAAGATTGGCGAGTCGAGGTATATTGCAATTTTTCATTTCTGCATACATGTGGTGTATCTGTGAGATATTACAGAGGGTTAGAGGTCAGAACATTACATCAGATAATGAGTTTCATCACCAATCCTGACTTCTTTGTAGGTCCTGGTATTGGTGCAAAGACCGGAGGTGAGTCTGTCAGCCTGAATCTGATGGATGCTGTTTAATCCGATTAGCAATTTTCTTATGTCAGTACAACGGTTATCTTATCTTAATTACTTTCATTTTCTGTACTGTCCTATGTCCAGTGGCTGGTATTCTTGGAGCCCGTGGCTATGGGGCGGGCAAGCCAGGAAAGACAAGTGGTAAGTCCATCAACCTGTGATCAAGCTGAGATGAACATAAGAACAATAAATACATCAATAAAGACATGCCAAAATACATAGAACTGACTTTGAAAAGAGGTGCCAATGAGGTGTTTATTTATATGCCATGATTGTTAATCTTTTGGATTCTGTTAAATGAACCATCTAATGCCGTTTTTTTCTTCTCCCAAACAGCTGGCCGTTATCTTGGAGGTGAATTTATCTATTCTTCTCTTTCATTTTGTGTACACTACCATTCAAAAGTTTGGGGTTGGTAAGATTTTTGAACATTTTGAAAGAAGCGTACTGCGTACTGACCTTAAACATTTGAACGGTATAGTGCATAATGCATGCAAGCATGTGTGTGTGCAGTAGCCTGTGTTATTATGTGCATATGTGCTCAGTGTGTGTATAGTATGTGTAATGACTATGGTATCTGTTAGGGGCAGCATACAGACCCACTGCGACCAGAGGAGGACTGAATCAAGGATATGGAACACTCGGTTATGGAGGAGGTAAAACCGTTGTTCCTAAATTACCATAATGAGCAGTTATCAATTTTTACGTCTGATGGATTTATTATTCTTGCATCTTGCATCACCATGGTCCGACTATTTTTGTCTTAGCCGCAAACCTTGGAACCGGCCTTGGAACTGGACTTGGAACCGGCCTTGGAACCGGCCTTGGAACCGGCCTTGGAGCTGCAGGGCTGGGACTCGGAACAGGGTATGGCCTAGGCAACGGGCTTGGAGCAGCCTTGGGTTATCCAGCAGGGAAATTCGGAGGAAGAGGTGAGAGCTACTCATTTGCTTTGCATTCAGGATACAGGACACTACTCTTGCAGCAGACTAATTCACTGTTTGATTTGGACGTATTCTAGGTTATAACAGTAATGGCTATGGAGCACAGCTTGGTGAGTGTGCGCACCATAACATCCCAAAATCAATAAACATTATATGACACTTTCCAGTTTAATGCCACAGCTGTCCGACCCAAAGGTTGTGTAGCAGATTGGATCTGATCTAACCAATCAATCACAATTTGACCTTGCATTGTGATTAAAATCTTTCACACATAGTGATATATGCTGTCCATTTGCCATGATTAGGTGTCATATTTTTGATGATTTAGATTGTGTGGTAGTGGGAGTTTTGGTTTCAGCTTCCACTAAACAGGCATTTATTTCTTCTTTCTGTAACCTTGATATCTCTCTTGTCTTGTTGCCAGGTTACGGTGCAGGAGGATACCCCGGAGCTGGACGCGGTATGTAAACTCTCCCATTTGAAGCATTATAAAAAAATATGTGTGTTTAAACTCAGGGGTCTGAACAATATTTCGTCATTTACTGAGGCTGTTACAGCAACTGACCAACTTTATCCACTTTATTTCAGGAAGCGGTTGAATGTTTTTGTTGAAATAATATTTTCTTTATTTCAGATTTCTGCAGTAATGGGACTCTAGTGATAAAGTGAAAATTTGTGAAAAACTCGATATAGCATATAGCAGTATGTAGTAGTAATTTACGTGCACCAAATTTGTGTTTATTTAAACTCTTGTGGCATTTCATAACTAAGTATTTTTTAGGATGTCCTATGTTATTCTTTTGAAGGGGGGACCTTTAACCCCTCATTGTAGGGAAACCCAAATTCTATCTTTTGATTAATTCAACTGCTATTATTTTAATTAGCTAGTCAACAAAACTGAAAAAAGAAAAATAGGCCTATATGTTTTAATTAAAATATATGTTTTAATATATGTTAAGTTCATAAATGTGCAAAAAAATAAATTTAGCAAATAATCAGTAATTAAAAAATATTACAACATTTCAAATGTCATCTTTTCACATCGCATGTTATGAACTCGTCGATCAAATAAATAGGTACTGAATGCAATAAATATTAGGCTACTTTTAGTGCTTTTTAATAAGCTACTGGCCCTCATTTTTAAATCTAAATGAAGTACTTAGTTTTTCAGTTGTTGACTGCAGTACCTCTGTGTGCCACTGACAGGCGCTGCAACCCGGTAAAGTCTCAGATGTGCTTGCATCGCTTAATTGTTTTCAGAATCATTTATATACTTTTATCATCGTTTTACTATATGCTTGCATGCATACCTCAACCTCTCAAAAGGCATTTCAGTGCTTTGGAAAAAGTGACGCTGGTCACATGATTTAATGTTGTGGATGTGCTAGTGAGAGAATATGCATAGGGCCTATGTGCTATCAGTTAGGCTATAGGTGGATGTGGTTGTTTCTTTATAACTGCACATCGTATTTGTCATGGGTGGAGTCGGTTTGTAAGTGCATAGTCTAAATGATTACCCTAAGCAAACATTGCTATGAGAATTTGAGTCACTTTGTTACCTTTGTTTGTTGTTTAATTGCAGTAATCTTATGTGTGCTTAGCATCTAATGAACATTTTGTGTTGAGTCAAAGCTTATTCAGATTTTTATGATATGGCACAGGAGGAGCAGGTGTTTCTGCTGGTCAAGATGTGAGAGCCAATGGTAAATTGTTCACTGTTTTTCTGTTCTAGCTGACCATTAATCAGTGTTGTAATGTATGATTTTACAGTAGCCTATATGTCAGAGAACAAAAAGGCTCATCCCCTTCCAGATTAAGTGTATCAATGAAACTGACAGTAACAGAATGATTTTGTGATCTTCAGGATATGGTGTACAGGTTGGCACACCCATAGTGCAAGGCTCAAAACCAGCAAAACTGGGTAAACCCTCCAGAGTTCCTAACTCGTTCTTCTTGCATTTCTTTTAGGGATAATTGCTGTTCATAGAAAATTCACATTCATACATGCATACACTAAACTGATAATCTCATGAGAGTAATGATGAGAAATGATTTAGAACAATTTTACCTGAAACAGTAGAGATAAAAAGGGAAGGCCTATATACAGTGGGGAGAACAAGTATTTGATACACTGCCGATTTTGCAGGTTTGCCCACTTACAAAGCATGTAGAAGTCTGTAGTCCAGAAAATCACATTGTATGATTTTTAAATAATTAATTTGCATTTTATTGCATGACATAAGGATTCCGTCTCTCACAGCTGAAGTGTACCTATGATTATGATAAAAGCTACAGGCCTCTACATGCTTTGTAAGTAGGAAAACCTGCAAAATCGGCAGTGTATCAAATACTTGTTCTCCCCACTGTATATATATATACACTCACCTAAAGGATTATTAGGAACACCATACTAATACTGTGTTTGACCCCCTTTCGCCTTCAGAACTGCCTTAATTCTACGTGGCATTGATTCAACAAGGTGCTGAAAGCATTCTTTAGAAATGTTGGCCCATATTGATAGGATAGCATCTTGCAGTTGATGGAGATTTGTGGGATGCACATCCAGGGCACGAAGCTCCCGTTCCACCACATCCCAAAGATGCTCTATTGGGTTGAGATCTGGTGACTGTGGGGGCCATTTTAGTACAGTGAACTCATTGTCATGTTCAAGAAACCAATTTGAAATGATTCGAGCTTTGTGACATGGTGCATTATCCTGCTGGAAGTAGCCATCAGAGGATGGGTACATGGTGGTCATAAAGGGATGGACATGGTCAGAAACAATGCTCAGGTAGGCCGTGGCATTTAAACGATGCCCAATTGGCACTAAGGGGCCTAAAGTGTGCCAAGAAAACATCCCCCACACCATTACACCACCACCACCAGCCTGCACAGTGGTAACAAGGCATGATGGATCCATGTTCTCATTCTGTTTACGCCAAATTCTGACTCTACCATCTGAATGTCTCAACAGAAATCGAGACTCATCAGACCAGGCAACATTTTTCCAGTCTTTAACTGTCCAATTTTGGTGAGCTCGTGCAAATTGTAGCCTCTTTTTCCTATTTGTAGTGGAGATGAGTGGTACCCGGTGGGGTCTTCTGCTGTTGTAGCCCATCCGCCTCAAGGTTGTGCGTGTTGTGGCTTCACAAATGCTTTGCTGCATACCTCGGTTGTAACGAGTGGTTATTTCAGTCAAAGTTGCTCTTCTATCAGCTTGAATCAGTCGGCCCATTCTCCTCTGACCTCTAGCATCAACAAGGCATTTTCGCCCACAGGACTGCCGCATACTGGATGTTTTTCCCTTTTCACACCATTCTTTGTAAACTCTAGAAATGGTTGTGCGTGAAAATCCCAGTAACTGAGCAGATTGTGAAATACTCAGACCGGCCCGTCTGGCACCAACAACCATGCCACGCTCAAAATTGCTTAAATCACCTTTCTTTCCCATTCTGACATTCAGTTTGGAGTTCAGGAGATTGTCTTGACCAGGACCACACCCCTAAATGCATTGAAGCAACTGCCATGTGATTGGTTGATTAGATAATTGCATTAATGAGAAATTGAACAGGTGTTCCTAATAATCCTTTAGGTGAGTGTATATATATATATATATATATATATGTTCTCACTTGCTCATCATCAACAACAGCAACAAAAAAGTATAGGTCCTGTAAGCATAGGTTGTTCCACCCTATGGATAAAACTGTTTCAGATAGGACCAGACAAGTGCTGAACAAACACTGTTAAAATGGATATGACCAAGAAGTCATGATAACAAAACTCATCACAATAATTTAAGCAATTTCAATTTTTATAAGTTATACAAGATTCAACTAAATTTTTCATGTCAGTTTAATATAATTTATGTTGAAACGACTTGGACATCCAATCCTTATGCATCCTTATAAATAATTTGATTATACTTAAAAATTAAGGCTGCAACTGGGCTGCAATAGGTGGAAATTTTGTACAGTGTATTAGCGGCAGTGTTGGGCAAGCTACTCTGAAAATGTAGCTTTACAAGCTACTTGTAAGTTAAAGTAGTTGTTACATTCAAGCTACCCTTTTGAAAAAGTAGTTAGCTACACTACAAGTTACTATCAAAATGTAGCTAGCTACATTGAAACTACTTTTCTTTTTTCTTTTTTTTTTTTTTACAATGACATTGTTACAAATAACTGAGTAATTGTTAATGAAGAATGTTATAATATTTGGGGTTTCAAGCAACATAATGCAATGTAATTATGATTTCAAAGAGTATAGGGTGAATTCAGGTTGATTGGGACACTTTTGTAATTTCAATGGCAAAAACAGAATCATTTGATTTTGTAAACTATCCGATACACACAATACTCAAATATAGCCTATATCTCAAACTGGCTGTCAAAGTGCAAAATGGCTACAAATTTAACATCAGTGCAAGAACAAAATGTATGCAACAGGATTAGTCTAAAAATGCAGGTTAAACTCACAGCACATGCAGTGATGGAGTGCAGCATTTTGAACAGAAACGCTCTGAGTAGTCATGAGCTGCTCGCGTGAACAGTGCGCATTGCTTGACTATTTCTTTTCGTTTTTAATTGTTTCGTTTAAAAGTGGACATTTCAAGCTTTCTATACACATATTTCTCATGTCTGTGAGGCAAGAAAGCATGCTGCTTCAATACTCAATTGTGTATTGCAATTACAATTGCTGCTTTTTATCTTTCTCACCCTTGAAATCATTGCTTCCTGCTGATATGTCTGTATTCACAGGTGTTGGGCCTACAGGTGGCCAGCCCGTGTCACAGGGAGAGAGGGCCAATGGTAAACCTCAGTACTTCCATGTGTGACTTTCATGCTTTTTAAAGCTTTTTAAATCTGCTGTTCTGAATTTTTGTTTACAGTATTTAAGCCATTTACACTGCATGATGCACTGATGACCCTTAATGAAAATAAGCACAAATTACTTTTTGGTTGGTATATTGCTCTCTGTTACCTCACTATGCCTATTTTGAAATGTGAAAATAATATTTTCTCTCTCCTGCAGAGTTCCATTTCTTATGCTCTTGCATCATTGGCAGCTGCTGTGTTGATAGTATCTTGTTAGCGAACGTTAACTGGTGTTGTGATGTTTAGGTTATGGTCACGGAGGGGTCCCTAATGGACAGGGTGCTATAACCAATGGTAAACCTCATCCCAGATGTATGTGTGACTTGGTTTTTGCAAGATATTAATTACTGTAGCATCTCTGTTTTAATATGATAGATGTAGTAAATGGTCAAATATGTACAGTATAGTTAGTATAAAGTTCAAGCAAGGATACATTTTGAGTAATGTCTGTGGGACTGGTATAGTAACTGTAGCTGC
This sequence comes from Coreius guichenoti, assembly GCA_039654105.1. Classification (NCBI taxonomy): domain Eukaryota; kingdom Metazoa; phylum Chordata; class Actinopteri; order Cypriniformes; family Gobionidae; genus Coreius; species Coreius guichenoti. The sequence continues at coordinate 27,680,377 of CM077171.1, forward strand.
GGTCCATAGGTTTCCCCTCAAGACCAGGAGTGACCAATGGAATGAGGGCTCAAATTAAGGGTAAACACACTCCATCAGCTTATAGTTTATAGCATTTACCTGAATTAATGCCAATCAGAACACATCAGATTTTAGAACATTTAAAATATTTTGTTTCAAATGCTTCTTTTTGTGCCCATGTACACTAACGTTCAAATGTTTGGGGTTGGTAAGATTTTTTAAAAGTCTCTTATGCTCACCAAAGCATATCAAGTATTTATTTGATCAAAAATACAGTAAAAAAAAAGTAATGTTGTGAAATATTATTACAATTTAAAATAACACTTTTCTATGCTAATATATTTTAAAACGTAATGTGATGGCAAAGCTGAATTTTCAGCATCTTTACTCCAGTCTTCAGTGTCACATGATCCTTCAGAAATCATTATGTGCTGATTTACTGCTCAAGAAACATTTATTATTATTAGTTGAAAACAGTTAATATTTTTGTTGAAACCGTGACATGTTTTTTTTTTTTTTTATCAGAATTGTTTTACGAATAGAGAGTTCAAAAAACAGCATTTAAAAAAAAAAATAGAAATATTTTGTAACATTATAAATGTCTTTACTTTCACTCTCAGATCAATTTAATGTGTCTTTACTACATAAAAGTAATCAGTTTCTTTAAAAAAAAAAATTGAAACCGTAAAACTTCTCTGACCCCAAACTTTTGAATGATAGTGTAGATTTCTATGGATCAAATTATCAATACAAGATCCTGTACTTTATGAAGGTAACTACTGTTGTAATCTGTAGGCTATGGTCCAGCTGCAGATATGACTAATGGACAAGGAGTTATAAACAATGGTAAAGCCTTCACTGTATTTGTCAATAAAGCAAGTTTTTATCGCCTTAGTATCGAAACTGTTTGGTGGTATACACACCACAAATAGAGTATGTGGTTTGTAATCGGTTAAAAGTTTCTGTAAATAAATGTTTTACAATGTGCATTGGAAGTAAAGGGATGCATGAAAAAGATATTGCACAGATAGATAATGGGAACTATGTTGGACTCTCAGTGTTGAGATAAACCACTGTTGTGATACAATACAGGAGCAGTTTTGCCCAGCAGACAGGGCACCAAACCATCCAATAAGGGTAAACGTCTTCCACATTAAAATGTCACCAGTTTATGGCCGAATGCATGTCATGAGGTGGTGTTTTCCCCAGTCTAAAATCAATGCAGTACTCAAACCGCCATCAAATGAAATGAAAATATGACCTATGACACGTGTTAGTGATTGTGGACTGGAAAATCCACCCCTCATCTTGGACTCATTGCAGCTGCAGGTCTATGAATAAGTGCTTTTCTCTAGCACAGCTGTTCAGAAGGGTTTGTGTGTCTGTGCTGGACTAATGCCTCATCTATTTCTTGGGGCTGTTCTTTTTTTCTGTTCACCTTTCTTTTTATATGCTTCACCTGAGCCTTTATCTTTATATCTACCTCTGTGCTAATGTGTGTCCAATGCATGCTGCATTATTTTTCTCCCACAGGCCACATGAATGGACTAGTCAAACTGTAACACAGAGTAATCATCTGGCATGATTACTCTGACCCACAGGCCCTGAATGATCACAGGATTCTGTGACGACCATAATTTTTATTAAAGTAAAAATAAATAGTGGCCAAAGTTTCACAGTTATCATGTTTTGTCCACAGGGTATGGCCTTGGTGCTGCTGGCTATCTTGGAGCTGTATTTTCTGACGGTTATGGAGCAGGTATGTAAAAATGGTAAAATATTGTTTAGTTCCCAGAAGACACATTATCATAAATATATGCTATAGCATATTCATACTTTGGTAACAGCTAACATATTTATTTTATTGCTGCTGCAGGTCTTGGGGTAGGTGGATATCCACAGGGAGTTAGAGCGGGAAAGCAAATTGGTAAGTAATGTGTATTTCTTCATTATATAGAGGAGACCGGGGCTAGTTGTCACATTGGGAAGTTGCCACAAGGGCTAGCTATGTAAATACACACTAAAATGATCAAAAGTGACAGTAAAGATGTGTAATGTTACCAAATATTTTTATTTCAAATCAGTGCTGTTATTTTGAACTTTATATTCATCAAAGTATGATGTGAAAAATCACGATTTCCACAAAAATATAAAGCAGCACAACTGTTTTCAACATTGATAATAATAAATGTTTCTTGAGCAGCAAATCATCATATTAGAATGATTTCTGAAGGATCATGTGACACTGAAGACTGGAGTAATGATGCTGAAAATTCAGCTTTGCCATCACAGGAATAAATTACTTATTTTAAAATATATTAAAATAAAAAAATGGTGATAATATTTTGCAATATTACTGTTTTACTGTATTTTTAAACAAAAAAATGCAGCCTTGGTGAGAGTAAGAGAATAGAAGAACAATCTAACAGACCCCAGACTTTTTAACAGCAGCGTATGGTGGTTTCTAACACCTAGTTCAAATACAAAGTTTTTATGATCATTTTTGTGAATTCTCTCCGCCATACTGAAATTCCAGTATCATGTTATTTTTTTCTATAGTGTTGAGTAAACAACTCATGTCACATTTGTATTGTGGCAAGTTGTCACTTTTGTGTCACCTTTACATTTTTACTATTTTATGAATGGTTTTATATTTCATAATTTCCCTGTTTAAAATTTACGGTAGGCTTCCATTTGTGACAACTTGTATGCAATCTATAATGCCCTAATATATTTACTGTAGTAAAAAAAATGTGACAACTACTCTAGGCCTGTCCCCCCTATATAGACAATTTAAATAATGTCCAAGTGTTTCTTCTGATAACTGTTCTCATCTCTGTTAGTACTCAAGTTAAACTATTTGTAATATCATATATTGGTGCACTGATGCATTAAGCACAGAGTGTGGTCGGATCAGCAGCCTGCTGGTTCAGCACAAAGCCAAGAGCCGCTCTAGAGGCAAAGTGCTCCTCTAAGACCTCTGCGTTTGGGTGCTTGCAGTAACATGTGCATGCTTGTTTGTGCAAGAAACTCCCAAAATTTCACACTCTGATATGCTCATTTTTTCCGAATCATCTTGGTTGCAAAGTGGTTTACCTTGACTGAGAAAACGCAAAGCTGCTTCCTGTGTTACTTTAACACATCACCATTGTTTTCCAGCGCTGAGTGTTCAATTAAATATTGTTTTCTCAGCAGGCTACAGCAATGGATATGGCAGTGATGTTTATGGCACAGCGGACGGTTATGGGGCAGGTGAGCCAGACTAGATTGTTACGATGGAGTGTGTCCTAACATCACACTAACATATAGGCATAATTATAATTGAGTGACAGTTATAATTATGTTACAGGACCTGCCTACCCATCAGTGTTAGCTGATAGTGTTGGCCTGAACGGTGTAGCTGGTAAGGCTGAAGGTTGTTAGTGTAATTAACAACATCGCATTCACACTGAAGAGAGATTCAAAACACCTGCAATACAGCACGTCATCCAGTGTTTAATTCACTCTGTCCTGTGAATCTTATTGGGTTTAATCTGGGTAACTGAAGTTATCTGAACTGCAGTAGCTTAACCACAAGAGAGAGCAGATGTTGCCTTTGCAAATGTTTTTTATACTAAATACTAAGGTAGTCTGACTAAGACTGTAATTTGCTATTAGAATACTGCTAGCAGGAGTGGTAAACCAAGTGTCTTTGTCTAAATTAACTAGAAACAGCATCCTCTGCATGAGAGGTGAACTCACAGAGGTCAATGTCTCTTGCAGGTCTTGGAGCTGGAGGCCTTGGAGGTCCCGGGATGATAATGAACCCCAGCCTGGGTACTGATGCCAAGTCTAGAAAGTACGGTAAGAAAAAGACACCTGAAGACTCAGGGTCCAAAATTGACTTTGCCAATTAATCAAAATGTAAAATGAGATTCATTGAAACAAATTAAACACACTACCATTCAAAGGTTTGAAGTCTGTAAGATGTTTTAATGTTTCTGAGAGAAGTCTCTTATGCTAAACAAAGCTGCTTTTATTATACAAACCCGATTCCAAAAAAGTTGGGACACTGTACAAATTGTGAATAAAAACAGAATGCAATGATGTGGAGGTTTCAAATTTCAATATTTTATTCAGAATACAACAGATGACATATCAAATGTTTAAACTGAGAAAATGTATAATTTTAAGAGAAAAATAAGTTGATTTTAAATTTCATGGCATCTACACATCTCAAAAAAGTTGGGACAAGGCCATGTTTACCACTGTGTGGCATCCCCTCTTCTTTTTATAACAGTCTGCAAACGTCTGGGGACTGAGGAGACAAGTTGCTCAAGTTTAGGAATAGGAATGTTGTCCCATTCTTGTCTAATACAGGCTTCTAGGTGCTCAACTGTCTTAGGTCTTCTTTGTCGCATCTTCCTCTTTATGATGCGCCAAATGTTTTCTATGGGTGAAAGATCTGGACTGCAGGCTGGCCATTTCAGTACCCGGATCCTTCTACGCAGCCATGATGTTGTAATTGATGCAGTATGTGGTCTGGCATTGTCATGTTGGAAAATGCAAGGTCTTCCCTGAAAGAGACGACGTCTGGATGGGAGCATATGTTGTTCTAAAACTTGGATATACCTTTCAGCATTGATGGTGCCTTTCCAGATGTGTAAGCTGCCCATGCCACACGCACTCATGCAACCCCATACCATCAGTGAGGCAGGCTTCTGAACGGAGCGCTGATAACAACTTGGGTTGTCCATGTCCTCTTTAGTCCGGATGACATGGCGTCCCAGTTTTCCAAAAAGAACTTCAAATTTTGATTCATCTGACCACAGAACAGTTTTCCACTTTGCCACAGTCCATTTTAAATGAGCCTTGGCCCAGAGAAAACACCTGCGCTTCTGGATCATGTTTAGATTTGGCTTCTTTTTTGACCTATAGAGTTTTAGCCGGCAACAGCGAATGGCACGGTGGATTGTGTTCACCGACAATGTTTTCTGGAAGTATTCCTGAGCCCATGTTGTGATTTCCATTACAGTAGCATTCCTGTATGTGATGCAGTGCCGTCTAAGGGCCCGAAGATCACGGGCATCCAGTATGGTTTTCCGGCCTTGACCCTTACGCACAGAGATTGTTCCAGATTCTCTGAATCTTTGGATGATATTATGCACTGTAGATGATGATAACTTCAAACTCTTTGCAATTTTTCTCTGAGAAACTCCTTTCTGATATTGCTCCATTATTTTTCGCCGCAGCATTGGGGGAATTGGTGATCCTCTGCCCATCTTGACTTCTGAGAGACACTGCCACTCTGAGAGGCTCTTTTTATACCCAATCATGTTGCCAATTGACCTAATAAGTTGCAAATTGGTCCTCCAGCTGTTCCCTATATGTACATTTAACTTTTACGGCCTCTTATTGCTACCTGTCCCAACTTTTTTGGAATGTGTAGCTCTCATGAAATCCAAAATGAGTCAATATTTGGCATGACATTTCAAAATGTCTCACTTTCAACATTTGATATGTTATCTATATTCTATTGTGAATAAAATATAAGTTTATGAGATTTGTAAATTATTGCATTCCTTTTTTATTCACAGTTTGTACAGTGTCCCAACTTTTTTAGAATCGGGTTTGTACATTAAAATGGTAATATTGTGAAATAATATTACAACTTAAAATAGCTGTTTTCAATTTTAATATATTTCAAAATATATTTTATTCCTGTGATGGCAAAACTGAAAGTTTTCCATATATATATATATATATATATATATAGTTTCTGAATCTTTCCAGCTTATATGACCAGTGTTCAGTCATGCTAATGTACATTATGTTCTTCTTTGTCTAGATATGTCTTAGTGGTTGCTTGATCCTGTCATACCTCTGATTTGTCTAAAGGGGCTGGTGGAGTTCTTGGATCTGCCGGATCCTTGCCTTACGGAGGCCAGCCTGTGGTCTCAGCTGGACTTGGCCCTCAAGGCAAGACTGGTGGTTATGGTGGAACTACATACGGAGGAATACCAACCCTCGGGCCAGACGCTGGTCTGGGTACGTGCATTGCACATGTTTGTTATTCAAATGCAACATGCAAATCCTGGCTTTCCTGATGCTTTGCCTGAGGATTTGACTTGAACATGAAAATCCTTTGGGAGAAAAAGAAAGAAGATTTAAACAAGATGATAAAGTATATGAATAAACCAAATATGATCATTAAGATCAGATACCTATATATAAAAAAGAAAGTAAAGATGGTCTGTCTCTATTAGGTGGTACAGGTGGAGCAATGGAGCCTTTAGCAGGTAACATTGTGGAGTTTTAGCAAATATATTTATAATATTTCATACCAAAGTCACTCTTCCTTTATAACAAATTGCTACTGGCACAGGTGGAGCTGTAGGCCAGATTCCTTACAGCGCACCAGTCATTTCTGCTGGAATTGATGGTAAGTTGGTAAGAAAAAGAGAGAAAGAGAACTGGACTGTCTGATTGTGATACAGGTGTAAATTTGTTGCCTCGCAGGTGATGCTGGTTATCCTTTTGGTGCTGAGCAACTCAGTCTGGGCGCTGATGTTACAAAGACAGCTGCCAAATATGGTGAAAATATGAGCATTTTTGTTTGATTTATCTATAATATTAAGATCAATAAGTATTGCATGATTATTAACTTGGAGAGTTGCAGTAACTCAAAATTTCAGTAACTCAAAAAATGTTTTACCTGTATGGGTCCATTATTATATGACCACTATGGATTCATCGATTTATTGCTATTATGATAATTACTTTTATGTTATGGCTGATAACTGATCAGTGGCTGATATTAAAACCATGTGCCATTTTGCCTGAATAAATTAAAAAAAATAAAACGCTAAAATCCGGTTTTAAATGTAAATTTAGGCATCTCAAAAAATAATATACAGAATGAAAAATGGATATTAATTTTGAGATTTTCTAAATATTAGTTTTAAGTGAGTGTTAGATGACAGCAAAGACAGTAAAAATAGAGAAAATTAGCATGCACTTAATATCCATTTAATACACTACTGTTCAAAAGTTTAGGGCCAATACGATTTTTTGTAAGAAATTAATACTTGTATTCACCAAGGATGCATTTAATTGCCCAAAAGTGATAGTAAATACATAATAATGTCAATTGAGGACCAAATCATTATAATGAATTCTGAAGGATCATGTGACACTGAAGACTGGAGTAATGATGCTGAAAATTCAGCTTTGCCATCACAGGAATAAATTACACTTCACAATACATTTAAATAGAAAACTTTTCTTTTTTTTTATTACAATAATATTCCACAATATTACTGATTTTACTGTATTTTTGTATTTATGAAATAAATGCAGCTTTGGTGAGCATAAGAGACTTTTTTTTAAACTGAAAAAATCATACAGACCCCTAACATTTAAGCTGTAGTATATGCATTAAATATCTAATATTGACTGATTAAATAATTAAATAGTTTATAATATGGACTGATAACTGACCATCTGTCTGCGTTCTTGTCTTGATCATTTCTCCACTAACATGTTAATAGCTAGCAGACATCATTGACTAAATACATAAAAGCCTTTGACTAATAGCGAGTGTGATGACTGATCATTTCTAGGCACAGGCTATGCAGCAGCGCTAAGTACTGGTGGTCAAGGTTCCTATGGTGGTGAGTAATGAAGCGATTTCAGTTAAACCAACAAGTTTAGAGATCTAACGTGTGGTTAGTTTCACTATGTTCAATCTTTCTTCTACAGGACAGAAGGATGGAAGCAAGCTTAGTGGCATTTATGGGAATGGGTACAAAGGTAGATGATGTATTAGATAATCTGTATTCTGAACTCAGTATATTGTTTCTTCTATCCTTTCTCATTTATCACTTCTCATCCTCTCTGTCTTTTTAGGTTGATTTCCAGGGCCATGCCGTTAACCTCATCAGTGTTTTTTGGCCCCTTTTTACTTAGTGTTCCTCACCGTTGTGCAGTTTGTGACATGTTTTTGTCTGGCATATTGTTTTAGCTTTACTTTTGTGCCCATTTGTGTGGGCATGTGTGTTTTGTGTGTATGTGTGGTTTTGATGTTTATTGTTATGTGCCTTGATGTTTGTGGATGTTCCCCCAGTCTGTTTATTTGTCTCGTCCAGTGGAGTGTTTCATGTCCTTGTGTGTCTCTGTATCTAACTAAAACATGCAAAGCATTTCATTGGCTGTTATTTTAATTCTTATGAAACACTAAATATTACACCTTCTAATCTGACTCCCTCGTGTTTGTTTGACAACTGTGCGATCATTGAGGATGTCATAAAAATGATGGGTGATGATAGGGGTTGAATCTGCGCTATTAGCATCAGAACAACCCAAGAGACGGTTCTGAATTCTATTGTGAGGACATTTCTTTTTGTCTTATCAAATTAAACATTATGTAATGTCTCAAAGCGGGACAGAAACAAAATGACAGAGTATAACATAACAGTGATAATCTTGTGAGCTGTCATATGGGTGTACATACTGCTCTCAGTTCTCATCCTTCTACAGGAAAACCACACAACAAGCATCCTGTGTCACACTGGTGAGACACCATTTAACAAAAAAGACTAATCAGAGCCGTTGTTAAAGAGAGAAAAAAAAAGATTCTGTCATCATTTACTCGCACTCATGTCACTGATTCCAAACCTTTCACTTTTTTCCCCAAATGTCTCAGTGCTTTTTTGGTCTATACAATACAAGTCAGTGGGGTCCAGTGTTGTTTTGGACCCCATTTATTTTCATTGTATGGACAAAAACAGTTCAAAACATTCTTCAAATTATCTTCTTTTTGTGTCTTGCAGAAGAAAGAAAGTCAAGGTGTGTATATGGTGACACAATTTTTGTTTCTGGGTGAACTATCCCTTTAAACAAAGCAGATGGGTCAGAAAAAGCAAAACAAATACAACTCAAAGCAGATGGTGCATAGCCTTTTGAGCTTTTAATGACACAGAGCATTAAGTTTTTAGTTATAGAATATTTGCATACACAATAAGATGAATAATCGTCATAGTGTAGGTTATGAAATCATGCTACATACAATAAACATAAAAATGATTATAAATAATACAGTGTGCAGACTGAAAGAGCATAATAACACCGTACAGTTACAATGTATATGATGTGTCTTTGAAAAGTGCAAGCATGGAAATACTGCAATAAAGGAATCAGATAATAAATATGCATGGTCTCTAAAATTGAGAAATATTATATAACATATGTCTCTCTAATAGTGATAAATACAAGAACAAATCAGGTTGTATTTCGAATACTCGCATAATCAGATCCAAAGCCAAAACTTGCTACAAAATAGTTTTAGCGCTGTAATTTGTCTTTTGATAAACGTAAAGTCTGTCCAGAAGCACTCCCTTGCTCATTAGCATTTCTGCTGGCACAGGTCGTGCATTTCGAGACACATATACCTTCTCCAGGTGAAAGTTCATGGGAGAACCCACATACTTTGCGCAATAGGGGCCAGACAAACTTGGGGCGCATGTCACTTCTGTTTTGTAGAACAGCACACCATGATTTAAATTGCAGAAGTTGTCATTCTGACCTGCTTTTATGGGTACTTCACAGGTTCCCAGCAAATCATCGTCCCATTTACTATCTTCATCCCACACCTCCAGTTTCATCTTGTCATTCCCTGCCAGGACAACATCACCCAGATCAAAGGTCCTCCCCCAGTAGGGTGAGTTGTTATTCGTGATCATATCGGTGCGCCCGACTTGCACGTTATGTTTGTCGAACACTTTAACGTATCCATCTGTCGCTGTGGTTTGGTCACCCCACAGACCTTCAGCCCTCACGATTGTGACCTGTACCCGAGAAAGTCCACGCTTGGATGGGCAGCAATCTGGAGTGATCCCCGGATTGTTGTGACAAGTGCAGACACATGGATTGTTTGGGTTGGTTTTGACGCCATCCTTGCAAGCATCTGTGCAGTTCCTCCAGAGGGACTTTTCCAAAATGTAGTCATGGATGGCTTGGCGCAAGTGCTTGCGCACTGGATCTTTGGTGGGGATCAGCTCGTGTAGCGACTCCAGAGAGTAAGAAATCACATCTGGGTTTTGCGGAAGGGATGCAAGCCATTCTTTGTACGCTGCCGGGTCTTTTCCTCCTGAAAAAAGGAGCTCTGGCTCTGTGGTGTGACCTCCAGTGACATCGGTCAGCCTTTGAATGGAAAAACAATGATAATTTGGGATCTGCTAATTAGGGATGCACCAATATTAAAATTCTGTCTAATAATTATTTTCATGTTCACTGCAAAAAGGGAATTTCTTACTCTGTATTTTTGTCTTGTTTTTCATTACAAATATCTAAACATTCTAAAATCAAGATACATTGAGAAGCAAAATGACATAGTAAGTCTTGTTTTCTAATAAATTTATCAAAATTAAGTGAGTATATACTTAAACTTTTTTACTTCTTTTTGAAGTTTACTTCTTATATTTGTCATTTTGCTTCTCAAATAAATATATCTTGATTTAAGGATGTTTAGATAAAATGAAAATAAAAAATATTGTAAAAATTAAATGAATTGAAAAAATAAAAGTAGTTTTAAATGCTAAGTGAATTTAGGTATCACAAAATTATAATGTATGAAAAATAGACATTGAATTTGAGATCTGATAAATATTACATTTAACAGTGTTATTAAATTAGTGTTTTTTTTAGATTAATTTAAGTGAGTGTTAGATCACATCTAAATATAAGATGTGATATGGTACCAGTACATTGTGCATCACTACTGTTGATTTGTATGAGCAAGGACAATATATGCATTATAAGCTATGAACTACAAAACATAGTGCGTCCTAATTTAAACCCACCTGTCATTAAAGCGGCTGGAGAAGCTGCTTTTGTGCTCTGTTTTGTCCTTGTCTTCACTACAGTGCTTAGTTTCTGCTTTCATATCTACTTTGCCACGAACGCTGGCATTTGCCTCCACATCCAAGCATATCTTCACTTCATCCACACTTAGGCCCTGTAGAGCGACCTCACACTGTCTGATACTGGTCACAGACTGGACGCTTCCACCAAGAGTTACCTGGGAAAATCAAAACATTTAATCTACGCACTTCTAATAACGGATTTGACTTGAATTATGTTTTAATGTTGAAGCATTTTGGGCCGTTGAAATCCATACAACACAAGTTGTGTAAATTGTAAAAAGGGTGAAACCAAAATTACCTTAGTGATGTAATGGGTTCCATAGGTGTTAATAAACTTGTAGAAACGCGGTTTGAAATCAAGATTGTATGTCTTGGGAAGCTCCTTTACAGAGCGCCTGAACTCGGGATGGAGAACAGGCTTGTTGGAGACCCGGTAGCTGTAGGTAGACATTGAAACCTCACGTTAGAGGCGATAGAAGAATAATCAATAAAGTATTCAATAGTCAAGGAAGGCATGAATCAGTGAAACCCGATATATCACACCTGTAAAAGGCACAAGAAATAGTTTGACTGGCGAAATTGAACTTGTCCTTTTTGGTCTTCTCCATCGAGTACTCCGCAAGCTTTGAGTTAGTTCCAGCCATAATGAATGAGCCTTTATTTTGGCCAATATCTATCCCCAAATTTGCACCCCAGTTGTTCTCTATAGAGGAGGTGCTGGAGCTGACCAGTTCCTCACTGGACTGGTACAGGGAACTTGATATTTTTATGCTGCACTTTTGGCTGGGTCTCCAGTCCACCACAGATATAGGAAGCCTTTGCTTTGCCCCGTCCATGTAGGGGTTCTTGCAAAGAGTGCATGATTTATCCTTCCGCCTCCAGACATCCGTGTTAATGACAAAGGCTCCCTTGCGCTGCATCTTGGTCACATCGTATCCTTCTCCAGCAAGGTTGGACCCGGGGGCGAAGTTTGCTTCTGCGCATTCATTCGGTTTGCCTTTAGTGCATGACTGCACGATGGGCAAAAAGAGGTAAATAACAAGCCCGGCCCACATCTCTGTAAAATGGCTAGATAAGGTAAGGTGTATGGATGCTCTTCTTTCCTATAAAAAAAATTAAAGTTATCCCTTTTTATTAGAATTTCACAAGGCAATATAAAATTACACATTCAGTGTTGAGTAAAAATAACAGATTTAAACCCACCCACTCAAAATTCACAATTATTATGAAGACAATTACTCACATCCAATTAACAAGTTGGAGAAAAATAAAATCTAAAGTAAAAAAAAAACCTCCTCTCTTCAAAATGTATCTTATCTCTTCCTATTATGTGTCATTAGAAATCAATTGTGTATCACCACTAGCATCAGGAGAGCAGGGTAATACTTTGATATAGTCTAAAAACATAAAAAGATTATGAATATAGTTTATATATATTCATGTAATGTAATGTAATAAAATTAATATTGAAGTTAAACTTAATTATCATCACCAGATGGAATTGTAGAGTTTAACTAACACTTCTGAAGTAAATAAAACATGCCTTATAAACTGTACTCTCTAAAACATAACTAATGTTGTAATATTAACAGGACTGTCATAACAGGATGGATGCCTTGTGCTTCAGGTTTTTTAATAACAGCGGGTTTTGGATGAAAAAGGGTAATTATATTGTATAGTAGTTAAGATTATGAAATTTGTGATCATAAGGAATAATATTTTAAAAAAGAACACATTTTAGTTGCTTATTTCCTTTGCATTACATCATAGGCATAACAAGCTTAACCAGCAAGAAAAAGCACTATGTTATTTTAAAGGTTATATAAAAGTCTCTTCTTACCTTCAGCTACTCTGTTTTGTCTGACGGGCGTTTGTATGTAATGTGTGAGAGGGGTTATGTGTGATGTATAAACCTAAACTTGTGGGTGGGCTTTACCGTTATGTGCAATAAAAAAAATACATACTCTTCTGTCGTGGGTAAGTGAGGATACGCTTTTTAGTTCAGAGGAATTATGTGGTCTTAAATAGCCACTGCAGCGCTGAATACGTTCTGTGGTGAAATGGGGGCCTAGACAACATGTCATTGGAACATGTGAGCATTCATTCACACATTGACCTGTGCATTGTTAAAACATGGAGCATGTAGACACTGACTGTAACACAAAATTAGTCAGATCAAAACTTTACTAAATGTTAAATGTGCTTTAGTGTTAATGTTAGTCACATAGTTCCTCTTGTGGTATTAAACAGACCTAACCTCCTACACGCTTTTCACAGTTCGGCAACCTAAAAACCATGCACGACATGAATCACTTTAGAAGAATCACGTAAGCTGCTGTTTTCATAATTGCTTTATTAGCCACACAAATTAGCATGCAAGTAAAAAATCTGAAAATACAGAGTGAAGAAGGTTACACTTTATTTTAATAGTCTACTTTAGACATTCTACTAACTATAAGGGGCGCCGCTAGCAATTTTGGGCCCTATGAAAGAATATGAGGTTGGCCCCCCTACCGCACCAAACATACAAGCCAACCTATAGCGATCAAAAATCTTTGTCTACAATTTAATGATATATGTATATATGTATATCTGTGTTAAATAGCACAATACCTGCTAATCATCTCCATCACCTCTCTTTTTCTCGCAGTCACCTTATCCTTCCTGACCTGCATATTTCCCTTCCCAAAGCTGAGCATTGGTTCATACAGTCTTTGCAAACTGATTGTTTCTGTTGCTCGTTTAAAACTTCTATCGTAACATAGCTGTTTAATTTAGCTACACATCTTATCTCGCACTTCATGACCGTTAATTGAAGTGTCGCGCTGGAATTCACGCTCAGCAGCTGAACATAAAGCCAGCAGAACTTTTTATATGTTCGGTTGACTGTACTTTATTTTAATAATGAACAGGCTGTGATGTCAAATTGGCAATGCTAGAACTGACATATTATGCGCGCGAGGCGCCGGCGCGGTCACTTGGATTTTTCCCTCAGCAGTGGAAACAACTTAACTCTTTTATTTATAGTCATACAGAAGAGTACATTATTCAAAACGGTAAAGTTGTTTGCACAAAAATGATCCAAAACACAGCGAATACTTGTCGCAATTTTGCCGGAAATGCAGAAATAAGCCATAATTTTGTTTTAGCCTATGTGTTACTCTTTGGTAGATTATACATTTATAATTTCTGTTACATTACTACTAGTAATGCGCCCTTGACTATAAGTAACTTTTCAATTACATGTCAACTAATTAACTCATTAATTTGCAACAACGAACTCAGAGTATTAGTTGACTGTTAGGTTAAGGTTAGGATTACAGTTAGGGTAAGCAGAATAAGTTGACTTTTACTTGCGAAGTTACTTCTTGTCAGTAGAATATCTGTTGGGAGACCATCAAAATTTGCAGATATTAAACAGATATCATATCAATCAGTATCAAAGATCTGAATAACATAAAAATAAACAAAGAAAATGTCAATTAATGCCAATTATAAAATGCAAATGCTGAGATGCAAAACACAAACTTTTATTTTTTTATATAATTATTAAAATTATATTTCAAATTTTATTATTTTTATTGTGCTTTAATGCTAAGCATTATTTTAAGCTTTCACAAAGTCTGAGTTTTTCTTTTAGGATCACTGGTCTGACTAAACTGAAAGCGGCGCTCATCTAAAAGCACCCCCATTTTCATCAGCACGTCTTTTGGGATGGGCTGGGCATGTCGTGACACGTACATCTTCTCCAGATGGGAAGACATTGGAGAGCCCATGTAATCTGTGCATAAGGAGCCAGCTAAACTAGGAGCACAAGTTACAGCCGTTTTGTAGTACAGCAAACCATGGTTGAGTGAACAGAAGTTGCTTTTTATGCCAGCTGTCAGTTGTATGTTGCACGCCCCCAGGAGGTCATCGTCCCACTTGTTGTCTCTATCCCACACCTCTAGTCTCAGACCCCCAAACTGAGAGAGAACGAAGCTGCCGAGCTCAAACTTCCAGTTCCAGGTTGGTGAGTTTTGGTTCCAAATCAGTGGCGTCTCTCCTAGAAAGACCTTTTGATTTCTCAGGACCTTGACATACCCATCAGTCTGCGAGAAGTAATCTCCATATAGACCTGTCGCCTTTATCACAGTTACAGTAATTTGAGCAAGTCCGCGCTGTGCAGGGCAGCAGTTTGCTTTTACACCAGGGATGTTATGACAGCTGCACACACAGGGTTCCTTGGGGTTAGTTACAATACCGTTCTTGCAAGGTGAGGAGCAGTTCCTCCAAAGGGCCCTCTGCAGTATGTAGTCACGAATGGCTCGGCGTAATTGCTCATATTTTGGGTTCTTGTCTGGCAGCAACATATGGAGGGGCTTCAGTGAAAAGGAAATCACATCTGGTTTTTCTGGCACTGAGGAGAGCCACTGATTGTAAGCACCAGGGTCATTGCTGGCTGAGAAGAGAAGCGCAGTGTCTTGTGTGTGGCCACCAGTGATTTCAGTTAACCTTGTAAAAAAAGGAAAAAAAAATTAAGTGTGAACCCCCTCCCCTATTTTATTATATTATATTATAGGGGATTATAATTATATATTATATTAAATTAATTATATTATATTAATTATATTACATTATAATACAAACCTGTCACTAAAACTGGTAACAAAACTGTGCGTGCTCAGTTTTTTGTCTTGAGTCTGTTTACAGTGATGGTATGCTGTGTCTACATTGATCCTCCCCTCTACACTTGCAGATGCCTCGACGTCCAGACATGTTTTGACCTCATCCATACTGATGTCCTGTAGAGTAGTCATGCATTGTTTGACACTGGTCACAGATTGCACAGCTCCACCCAGTTTCACCTTTACAAACACAAAACACGTACGTGTGTACGTACGTATGTGATAGATGGAGAGCAATAGTGCGCAAGTGTAAAAATAAAAATATACCTTGCAGTATATATAAGCATTGATATTTCTTTGGATTTACCTGGACAATGTAATGTGTGCCAAACTTTTCAACAAGTGACAAGTAGCTTTCTTTTGTTTGGTTGTCATATGTCTCTGGAAGGTTTGTGAATTTGTGGTTTAGTTCGCGATGTAAAGGAGAGCGGCTGGCAATCCTGTAGCTGAAGACAATAGTTTATATTTGCTGCACATTAAAATCTACATACAGTAAACAACAATAAACCATGATGCTCGTCACAACAACTGACCTATATATATAAGTGGTCCCAATTTATATTAAGTGTTTTTAACTACTATGTACTAAGATTTAAATTAATAATTTGACACAATTCACTTATTGTGTAACTTGCTGTTTTTTTTTTCACATTGTACTTATATTTAAAAAATACCTGCATGTAATTACAGCTGTAATTAATTTCTGTAATGACCCTTCCCTACATCTTAACCTACCCTTAACCTTAACCAACCCATACCACCAAACCTGTCCCTAACCTTACCCATATCCCACCTCAATATCATTGTTTTGAAATAGAATATGAACACAATACTTTCTACTTTCACATAGTTTTTGAAGTACATAGTAGTTAGCTATAGCTATAGTAGTTAAAGACACCTAATATAAAGTGTGACCTATTAAGTCTTACCTGTAGTATCCACAGGACGCAGACTGTTTGATGAAGCTGAACTTGTCCTTTTTGGTCTTCGTCATTGAATACTCAGCAAGTCTGGAGTTAGTTCCAGCCAACATCAGTGACATCTTTTTAACATTGCCTATTTCCAGGTCGGCTTTCCAGTTGTTTTCTATGGAGGAGGTGCTGGAACTGACCAGGGCCTCGCTGGACTCATAAATGGAGCTGGATAATGACCTGCTGCACTTTTGGGTGGCTGTCCAGAAAACCACAGACACCGGGAGCTTCTGCTTTTTGTCCTGCATGAATGGGTTTTTGCACAGGTTACAAGTGTTGTTCTTGAGCTCCCACTTACTCATGTCGATGACAAAAGTCCCCAGGCGTTGCATCTTAGTTATGTCGAAACCCTCCCCAGCCAAGTCAGATCCTGGTGCAAAATCGGCATCTTGACACTCTGCTTCTTTACCCAGAAAGCAAGCTGGGCTGGTTGGAGGAGGAAGGTGCAGAAAAAGCCCAGACCACAGGATAGCTAGAGGAATCATTGCAAATGTGGGTGTGTGATATTATCCTGCTGTGATATAGATAAATAAAAGGATGAAAAAATTCACTGATTATTAGAGCACAATATTAATATTGTTAACCTCAGTGTTTCTATTTTCATACAGTACAATACATTAATATAAAATCAGGGTCTGCATGGTTTTTTAAATCAAATTTAAGGGATTTTAAGACCTATTTTATTTAAACAAATAATACATATGGAAGGGTATCATAGATCAAGTGGTAATATCCAAACCAGAAAACGACTGTAAAAACAATTTTACAGTTCCAATAATGCAGGTTTTGACAAAAAATGTTTTATATAAAATTATAAACCTCACATTTCAGCCTTTAAATATTTTTTTTAAGAAAAGGGTTGTCAAAATTATATATATATATATATATATAAATATTCTTTGTGCAGGATTTTTGTATGCTTGACCCTTCATTATGTAGAAATGTACTAACCATAAAATAAGTTTTCTTTTTTTTTTTTATATAATTAAACATTTTATATAGACGTTCAAGATTTTAGCATTTGATTTTTTTATTGCTTACCAATTCACTATGATATTGACTTTCACTATGGTATTGTTACCATGCAGAATCAATAACACTGTTAGAGCTTCATCATTATCAACAAAACATTTTTTTTTTTTTTACAGGAGAAGAGGTCAGTATCAAAAAATAGCTTGAAGTTGTTTAAGTATTTATTTGCTTTCAGCAAATGCTCATTCACAATGAAGTGAGTTTAGGCTCTTTTTCACTTACCTAGAAGGTCTTTGTAATATAATCTGAGAGTGTCCTGCGTCCAGACTGAGAGGTACCTGTGCTGTGCTCATATTTATACCACAAAAAAAAACGTCCAATAAGTCCAACCACTGAGACCAATGAGAACATTCACACTAAGATGGTCACTGACTCATCATGTGTGAAAGGTGAGGAGAATAAGTGTGTAAAATGTTGGAACGTGGGTGAAAAAGTGTTGCTTGACAAAATGATGTGGTTTAATGAATATCTTCTTCAATTGCCAGAAACAGACATACACATAATAATATGCAAAATTTAACAACCAAAAAGTATGAGCTGATGCAAATCAAACACTAAACATTAATGTTTGACACTTAACAGCCCTTCCTGCTGGTTGAGATCTGCAAACAATGCAAATAGTAAGTTCATGCATCATGCATGTTTTTTGAGTTTAAATAAATATGAAAGGCAATTTTATATCTTAGGTAATTTAACTGTTTTTTCACCATTTTAATAACCTGTTTTGTTTTGTTTGTAGATTTACTCAAAAGAGGTCTTAAGCACAGGCAGATGAAGATGTTTGTAAAATACACACACTTACATGTATAAATAAGCTTATCCCTTGACTGTGGTCTGCATGGTTTGGTCTGGGCATCATGACTCATAAAAAAAACAGCTTTTCACCTAGTGGTTGGAAGTTTTAGATTCTCGTGGTGAATGTGTTAAGCTTGAATGTGTGCTTTTTTAATATAATTTTTTACATAGGCCTTTTTCTTTAAAATGGCTAGAGAGAGAACAGCACTAAAATCGACATAAAAACATTGTGTTGCATTAGATGTTAAAATAAAGAAATTAAAAGGTTTTGACCTGCATACATAGCCTATATTGTTGCAGGGCCTTGTTGCTAAAATAAACATGCAATTAAACAAAAATAGACAACTTAGTACAACTTAAGCAACATTGACATTGATTAACATTGAATCTTTTATCCAATAATAAACTTTTATGCATAATGAAGTCGGAGAAAGTATGGTTTCCACTCTAAAGATGCACCACAAATAAATAGCCATTCATTGAATGTCAAAATTCCATCTGCCCACCCCTATTTAGTGTGCTCAAGTTTTAGACAGGGGTCTGCAGAGCCCCACACGTGTAATTATTTGCTCTACACTTGCTTTTAGCGATGGGAAGTTCGACTCATTTCTGTGAATTGTTTGTTTCAAACCGTTTCTTTAAAAGAATTGGTTAAAAAAATCAACCATTATTTTATGTCACAGCGTTGTTATGTCCTCACATGGTTGCTGGCATCCCAGCAAAGTATAAATTTCAATAAATCTATATTATGTAGGTATAGACTGGTGTTCATTACGCTTTATCGACAGTGTTTTATTAATAATGGTAATTTTAAAGGGTTAGTTCACCTACAAATGAAAATTCTTTCATGAAACACTCCCTTATGTCGTTCCAAACAAATAAGACTTTTGTTCATCTTCAGAACACAAATGAACACAGATCTTTTTAATGAAATCTGAGAGCTTTCTATCCCTTCACAGACAGCTACGCAACTACCACTTTGATGCTTCAAAAAGTTCATAAAGATATCGTAAAAATATCGTAAAACTAATCCATATGAATTCAGCAATTCAGACTAAAATTTTCTGATGATGATAGGATTTAATTTACACTTTTATTCACATATAAACATTGATCAGCGAACATAAACAGAAGCTCAACTGAACCTGCTTGACACGCTAGAACAAACCTCTTGTGGAAACTCAAATGAGAGAATTTTAATTTTTGAGTGAACTATCCCTATAATGTGTCCCAATTCATTTGCAGCCATGATTCAGCTCTTTAAAGGGGTGGTTGATTGCCTCTTTTTACAAGATGTAAAATAAGTCTCTGATGTCCCCAGAGTGTGTATGTGAAGTTTTAGCTCAAAATACCCCACAGATTAATTTTTATAGCATGTTAAAATTGTCACTTTTTGAGGGTGAGCAAAAACGTGCCGTTTTTGTGTGTCCCTTTAAATGCAGATGAGCTGCTGCTCATGGGGCGGAGCTTCAAGAACTCCAGTTAGCAGCTCTGATAACCTCATGCAGACAGGCAATGAAACTGTTCAGCCTTTTATGTTCAAACCGGAGTCGGACAATGATGGAGAGACTCAAGAAGAAGTGACAACATGTAGAATGCAACAAGATGTTCCTGTATGGTTAGTTGATGAATTTATGTAGCTGATGTGGAGTTACTATCTTCAAGTCATTAATTAGCATATTCTGTCATGATAATCTCACCCCCTTTGTTGTGTGTTCCCGGGGGCAGGGTTTATGTAAATTTCAGGGTTAGTGATGTCACTAACCCGGGAGGAAGCTTGTGTAGTCCCTACCAGCCATTTGTTGTAGTCCTTAAAAAGCAACTTAAGTCAAAATTCGGCACAACACCGGGACTTAAATTTTGTCCATCGGGAATCGGATCCTTGGATTGTTGGGGTTTGATCTTGCTGTGCATGTGAGTGACAGATTTTGATTAAAGATTACGAAGGCACATGTAGCTTTTTTTTTTTTTTATGTGCACGGATAAATCATTTATAATAAATACTGCAATAATCCATAAAAATAATCATTATCAATGCTGATTTTAAGGTGACTTTCAAGTAACATTCTGCTATATCAGTCAAATCCTCGGTTACATTACACTCCAAATCGGCTCATTGCGAATCGGACAAGAGCTCGGTCAAATGACTCAGTGAGATCCGCTCGGACTGATTCAGTTCGATGCGTGAGCTAAAATCGCATACTCTCTTGAGTAGGTACTTATTTTGAATAAATCGCGACTGCTAAAAAGTATGTTCTATAGGCTAGTATGAGTGTGTATGAATGTAATGCGGACACTACATTCGCCATGTTGTCATTATCACGTGACCTGCCAGCATCAGTCGCTTCACTGCCATTCATAAATCCTCTCCGGTGGCCTCATGGGATAGTAATGTCCATCATATGCACACTTCAGAATCTCTGCAGAGGAAGTAGGTCATCTGATGAGTTTTTGCCTACTCTTTTATGAGTAGGGTTTGTGAATTCGGACATACTTTTGTCACATACTGTTTTTTGCCTACTATATTGTATGCGATTTCGGATGCAGCCCTGGTTTTGTCCGACCGATTCATTGAAAAGATCCGACTCGTTCAGAATCGGACATCGCTACTCTCGAGCTATCATTATACAATACTATTATTATAAAATAAAATGGGCGTCATTTTATGTAATCTAGCTATTTCATTCTAAGAAAATATATTTGAATGGAAAAATATCTAAAAGACACAAATTGAATCCATCCTGTCCCCGCGCCACCCCCGGCTCTTCCCAGTTGGTCCAGACTGGATTAGAGCGCTGCAGCATCATCAACGGATGATAAGGAGTGAAGGCCGGGCCGCTGCGCCCCTCCACCAGCCGCATGTTCCCGCACACCGGTATCACAGCCCATACGAAATGAGCCGGGGACTGTAGAGGATAGTAACCTTTTTTTCGCATAACCGCTTAACAGAAACGGATTTCCTCACCAAAGCCCTCGTTTAAAACTCTGCTGGCTGAAATCACTGCAGCTAGCAGCAACATCACTTGGCGACACAGGGGAGACGTGTTCCTGTGAGCCGAGCACCACGTACATTCCTCCGGTTGCTGGATGACAAATGCCAAGCCTATGGATACAGAGATTTCTAGTTGGAGTAGGGTGAATTGCAGGAATGCATGTGCCGCTGTTTGGGAAAACCGGCTGTGATGTTTAACCGCTGCTAAAGCAGTGACTGAAGCTCGTGTGTTTTTGCAGTCAGCACAATCAAGGTGACGGGAGCTAGCCCGTTAGCTCTTGAGCTATCCGGGTAGTGTGGGAACAGAAAACGCACCGGGCGCGTTTGATATCAAAATATCGCTATTGTTAAATTGAAAGAGGAAAGCACCGGATACATGTGTGCACTTTTTTTCTTTGCACGGTGCACTTCCTTATTGGACAATAGTGCTGGAGGAGATGCCAGGAGATGCTTGATATCTGGGCGGGGAGAAAAAAACTTGACATCTATGAGAATTTGATAAAACTACATATCAAACTTGCGTATTTTTTTACGTTAGCCGAATATCTTAATGTTAACCCCTTAAACCCCGTGGGATGTCATATCGGTTGTGGCACTGTACTGTATATTTTTTTTATAGTGACTACTTACGGTTGGTGCCTAGCAATATTGTCATATCATCAATATATTAAACGCATACCGGTATTTGTTTACCGAAAATACACCTGCCTCGGGCTTCTTTCAGGTCGAAATGTCCTGTAAATGAGTCTTTTATATTAGTTTTTTGCAAACACACAGATCTCTCAGAGCGCTGGTAGCTTGGATGCCAAAGCTCCGGACGGACAGATGATGATTATGATTCACTCTACGGGAATATGAGGAAGTTACCCTGAACCGAGAACACGGCTTCGCGTTCACGAAACCCCTGCGGTTCTCAATGGTGAAATTATCCAGCGGCTGTTTGATGAGTAGCAAACGAAAGCCACCTCTCCTCGGGTCGCCTCTGAAGTCGAGCTGACAGAAGCTGGTGGGGTTTGTTTGAAAGACTTGAGAAGGGTGTGACCGCACTTAGTTTAAATGTTACATGCTGCACTGTATATATCAGCGAAGCTCACTATGAACGCAGCCTGGAATCTCTACGTTAACCCGTGTGGATGACGCCGCCGCTCGAAAATAAACCTGAGGGAAAAGTTGATTTCTAAAATTCTTTAGGCTGAAAGACAGGTCTGTTAGCCATGTAGCTGGCTGCACATGACCGGACTGGACTTCTCCGACTGATGTCTAGAGTGTCAAATCTTTATTTAGTGTGTGTTGTACGTGTAAGTGTAGATGTATAGCGTAGTTATTTTAGCGTCGTCGTCGTGACTGTTTCTGGTTGCTATGGCATTTTTAAACGGTCCCAGACTGCTGGACTGGGCAAACTCTCCTCCACATTTACAGTTCAACAAATATGTCCTGACTGGTTATAGACCAATTTCCTCCGTCCAGGAGTGTATCAAGAGTCTCTTCTATCTGCACAATGAGCTGGGAAACATCTACACACATGGTGAGTGAGATACTCCCTCAAAAGAGGAAGCTGACAGTGCCCTCTCTCTTTATGTGCTTATTACATGTAATTTGCTTCACTTTTTGTGTCATTGTATTACTTTTTTTTTTTTTTAAATGAAATGCATAACTTCCATTATGTTAGTATTAGCTTTACCCATCCTGGCTGCGTAGGTCTTACCAGTATTTGCATTTGTATTACCCATTCATAGCTATAGTCTAAACCCTATTTAAATTATCAATGTAGCTATACCACCAGAAACAGGGAATGGTCTATATATTCTACCTAAGGAATGAGCGTTTGTAAGCTGCAACTTACTGGCTCTTTCATAAAACTACACGTTAAAAGAATAGTTCACCTGAAAATGAAAAATGTCATTAGTTATTTATGCTCATGTTGGTCTAAACCTGAATGAATTTCTTCTGTCGAACACAGGAGAAATTTTGAAGAATGTCCTGATCAGTCTTTTTCGTGCAGTGACCTTTTCAGTCCTCATTCATTATCAATCCTGAAAAACTGAGCAAAATCAGTGTAAAAGTATAGTCCATATGATTTGTGTGCTAAATATTTTGAAGTCTTAAGGCCAATTCACAAACAGACATTGAACAACACAGACAATCACCTATCACCATATTATAGTACAGCATTTCTCAGACATTCCACCGCCCGAAAAACGTGATCCAGTTCAGTCAGCGAAAACAAGCGTGGACCAAGGTGTGTGTGTGTTCCTGCAGAACATTCCTCTTATCTGCTAACACTGAGTTTGTTTTTTTTGTTTTTGTTTTTCTTTAATATCATTTTAATGTAGGGATTTAAACTCCTTTTGCTTAGTAACTTTTTTGCACATACTGTATAGCACAAACATACCCTTACAAAAATTAATGATGGTTTTATTATAGTCAAACCATGTTTTTGCCGTATTGATTACCATACTTATAACCACACAAATAACATATAGTTAAACTATGTATTTGAAGCAAAACAATGGTTAATTTGTGGTTACCCTAAATAACCCTGTTTATTTATTATTATTATTATTATTATTATTATTATTGTTTGTTTTGTTCATTGTAAAACCATGGTTAATTTATGTAATGGTAGATATATTCACTATGTATACAGGGCTCGAAATTAACTTTTTTACTTGGTAGCACTGGTGCTCCCAACTTCAATAAGTTAGGAGCACCAGCAAAAATTTAGGAGCACCACAACTAAAATGTTTATACATTATGTTCAAATGTGAGTGTGTGTGTGTGTGTGTGTCATGTGCTAGTAAATCGGTCGTTCATGTCAGAATAAAAAAGTTGCATGTCTGGAAAAAATAGGATTTTTGTGTTATAAATATAATTCTGAAGCAATATTCTCACCAGTGTTCTACCAGTTCTATATTTAAATCTGCATATTTGTGATTTACCCAGAGGGCAAATTTTTACCTTTATAAAGGGCATTTTTTCCCCAATCTTATTAAATGTATGCTGCTTCATCTTTCATTTTAAATTTGATCAATAATTTGAATTAGAATAAGACACTATAGAGCTGTTGGCAAACAAATTAAATCATTTACACTGAAAAATTACAATTGCATTGAATAAATGTTATGAGATTGTTTTAAATATATTTTGAATATACAAATATGAAATGTTGGAAAGAATGATGCTTTTAAAACATGAAACTAAACCGCCAGTAGGTGGCGCAGTGAACGTCTTAATCATTGAGTCAAATTCAAACGATTCGTTCAAACGGCTGATTCATTCAAGAATGAGGCAGTTGTTAATTGAATGGGTCATTGAATCTTTGACTCAACTGATTCATTCAAAACGCTGAATTATTCAGTTATGGAAGAGTGTTTCTGTGAGACGCGCTGTGGTTCTGCTGTGATCTTTGTTTGGAAATATTTTCGCTGCTGAAATAGAACAAAAACAGTCAATATTGCGTCTAAAATATAAGTGACTTGATTTTAACTGTTTATTGAACTGTTGTATGTAATCAATGACACTTTTTCAATCTGTGTGTGCTGCTACTGATTTGTTTTGATTTCTCCTCGCGCGCCTCAACAGCGCAACCTTGTTACCGTCAGTACATTATAGTACGTACATTATTGTCCACCATCAATCGCCACTTACACTAAATGAAATAAAATCAGAATCATTCTCGCGTTTTTGGTGATTCCTTAGTTGTTGTTTTTTTTTTTTGTTGTTATTGACGTTTTAATCAGGCTACTTGTCCAGATTGGGCAGGATGTGGAATAGTGTGTTTTGTCAATAAAATAAAAAATGGGCTTTTTATCAGCTTAATCGGAAAAATAATCGGCCAACTAATCGATTATCAAAATAATAGTTAGTTGCAGCCCTTCACCGGAAGGGCTGCCGCTTTTGCATAGTTTATTTAATTATTTGAAACTTCACACACTGTCAGCTCCAGTATAAGACGAAAAGATTTGTCTTACACTCTGTCATGGAAACTATGTATAGATCTTAATTAAACAATTTAATAATCAATTAAAAAGGAATTTATACCTGTATGATATTACACTGTAGCCACATTGGACCAGCGGTTTGGAAAATGAATGGATGGATGATTCAGCAGCTGGCGCTGTCTTCTGGTAAAACGTGGGATTTCATTCGGCGTGCTACTCTCACAGTATATTATGGGTCTTCTTTAGCCATTGAGCGTACATCGGTTGTACACTCGTTATTGCGGTGCATTGTGGGATTGAATGAATACACTCGATAGTGTCCACTATGGTTTCAGACACCACAACAAATGGTTGTCCCCGCAAATAGTGCCCTATTTTATGGTGCGATTTCAGACACAGCCCAAGTATGCCGCACACGTCCTAAAAAGTGAAACCAAAACTTTTTTGATCGCCCCCGGTGGCTGGCTGAGGTATAGGTCATAAACCCTGCCCTCTCCATGTAATCGAATGGCACGCAAGCCAACTAAAAAAAATCCAGTTACACCTCAAGTCATTTTTTCCAAAGATGGTTTCTGTCATTTTAGTTCTTATGCAGACATATGTTAAAGTGTTGTTTTTTTTTCCAGTAAATTTGGTTTTAGTTAGTTATTTGATGCTATAAAAATGGGGTGTAATGTCATGATTGACAGCTGTGCTTGCGATTGACTCTGCTGGAGTATGGGCGGGACTTTGATACCGCGGCTCAACCTTAGGATCACTTCTGTGTCGACTGGGCTCCAAATGACGTAATCGGCAATGACCGTTTCTGGGATATTTTGTCTTCATTTTTCTAAAGTGGAAGGAAGTAGAGGTTTGTCCACCGCGAGGCCCCCGCAAGCATGGGGTTGCACCATCCTAAGGATGGCCCTGACTGGTTTAGTTGTGTTTGATCAGAGTTGGAGCTGAACTTTGCAGGAAGGTAACTCTCCAGGAACAGGATTGGGCACCCCTAGGGTAGACCAATGCCACTAGATGCCAACAAACTGATCTCACAAATTGTCTGTTGCCAATTGTTGACGTCTGTCGGTGCAGTGTTAATTGGCCTTTAAGGTGTGGTCACAGTGAAATTTCGACAATTTTGTGGGCAAATAAAATTCATATTCTAACAATGGTAAATGCGATCACATCATATTATAGACCGAAATGCAAGTTGTTACTTGTTAATAGTCTTTACCTTCAGTGACTGGATCATTGAGTGAATTGTATTCATCATTGATCATTGTATTCATCTATTAAGTACTAAGTAAGCTGATGCAATTCACAAAATAATCTAAATGATTTAGATTATTCTGTGAATTGCATCATCTTATTCACTGAAAAGATCAGACTCAAATGAATCATTCGCTCATTAAGCAACTCTGTTATTTGTCTCATGAACTTGAAAGACTTGAAATATGTGTAAGAGTCTTGTGGATTACTTTTGTAATACTTTGTAATTTTGTGTCCTTTTTGAACCTTGACATCTTCAAACACCATTGAATGGAAAAGACAGCCCAGTACAGTCTTCAAAATATCTCCTTTTCTTTTCCACAAAAGAAAGAAAGTCATACAGGGTTGGAATGACATGAGGGTGAAGAAATTATAATTTTTGGGTGAAATGTCCCTTTAAAGGTGCAGTGTGTAGTATTTATGAGGATCTATTGACAGAAATGCAATATAATATACATAACTATGTTTTCAGTGGTGTATAAAGACCTTACGTAATGTACCGTTATGTTTTTATTTCCTTAGAATGAGCCATTTCTATCTAAATACACTATCTAAAATTGCCATTTTGCACTGGCATGTTTCTACAGTAGCCCTAAACGGACAAACTGCTCTATGGAACGCTAGCTACTCTCTGCTGTTTTGGACGACAACATCTTTGTTCTGTGTCAGCCACCGTAGCTTCTCAATGTGCTTTGAAAGGGAGGGGTGAGCGGTGGGCAGTTGCAATTCGCAACCTCACCACTAGATGTCACTAAAATTTACACAGTGCACCTTTAAATGATTGTACAGTTACACCATAAAATGCAAAGACCGACATCTCTCCATCCCACTCTGTTGCTGTGTACTTCACTATATAGTGTATATGCTGCAGTTTGCTATAGGGGTGTCCCGATTTAAGCATTTGTTTTTTTACTAATCGGTATTGACCCGATCCTTTATTTTATGAAAGCTGTCACGCAGGTGTCATGCAGTAGGTTGCGGACACTGCTCCTTCAAGTGGGTTTGCCAACCACCATTAAAAGGAAAAGAAGATGCTTAAATGTGTGTGCGTGCGAGAACCATTGAGGTCTGTTCTAGCATGTCACACACGCACGTTTGAGATTCCGTGTTTAGCATATTTGATGCGCACTTTTGTAAAGTCATTTATTTACTGTTTATTTTTGACTGTCCTAAGACTGTCTGAGTCTTTGCTATGGGTTGCGGACTTGACTGACAGACTGGCATTCCGGTACTGCGAGCTTCATGCTTTCTAACCTTATCTCCACTTTTTTTCTTTTTGTTGCAATTAAGGCCCTGATATACTTCAAGCGAAATCGAAGAACGAACTGATGTGACGTCATTTCGAACAAAATCAGGGCAAAACGAAGTTCGTTTGGAGTTCGTTTTGGGAGTTCGAAACAGCTTGTCAAAGCGAACCTTACGGAAAAGTTCGCGCCGCCTGGTAAACACCTTCGTACTACCATTGGTCCATGGCGATAATGTAATAAGTAGGTGTGCGAGGAGGCTCCGCCTTCTTTCAAATGGAACTCTTCTCCGGATCATTTCTTCTGTTCAGTTCGTCAAGGCCAGACGTCTGCGAGTAAAAACAAGAACACACACAAAAGCCGCTTTATAGTAGAATATTTAAACAGGAGTTTAAATAAAGTTTAAATATTTAAATAAAGTTGTACTTCTGATGAAATGAGACACTGACACTGTTTTTCATGTTTAATATTGTAAAGCTGCATACTTGTAAACAATCTATTGTATAAAGTGCTTTATAAATAAACGTGACCTGACTACTAGAGTGCCGAATTGCAGAGCTCGTGCAAACGTCGTCCATGTTGCTATGATCAGATGATTCTCTTATGCTTTCTTAAAAAAATGCTTGCTGTTTTCTTTTTATTTTGTTATTGAGAGGAAAGTGCGCAGCACATATTTACCTATTCATCTAAACGCCACTCTCAGCAGTGTGGGTGGCGCTGGGATGTTTACTAATAGTATACCACTGCTCACGTATTTCTTTTTACCCCTTAGCGAAGAATGAAAAAGAACTTTGCCGTGAATATATCGGGGCCTTTATTTTTTTCAGAATCAGAAAGAGCTTTATTGCCAAGTATGCTTACTCATACAAGGAATTTGTCTTGGTGACAGAAGCTTCCAGTGCACCGACAGAATGACAGCGACAATTTACTTTAAAATAAAGTGAATAAAAATAAAAAATACACAATATACAAATATGTATGTATGTACAGGTATGTTATATACAATGCAAGGGAATGTGAATAAGAGGAATGGTATGCTAAATAAATATGAGTGTAAATAGTGTTCTGTATTGCATATGTTTTATTTATATATAATTGTTCACATGGTAAGAAACTTTTCTTGTGCCTGGCTGTTCTGGTGCTCAGTGCTCTGTAGCACCGACCAGACGGCAACAGTTTAAAGAGGAAATGGCCTGGATTAAAATACATGAAGTTTATATCAGTAGTCCCATATTCATAATTGTGATCACACAGTCTGTTTACAATGTCTACCATTGTATAAGATGTTTACACCTACCAATGTCTTTAATCTTATTATAGAATAGATGAGTATCGTTCTTTGTGGTTTCTGTTTGTACGAATGTGCATTTGAATCTGAATCAGTATCTTAATCTGTGGTTTGCCTCATTTGCATCTGAATTGCTTCTCATAAAATATCTAATGCAAAGACAAATTACAAAGCACTTACCAAAACCATTGCCAGAAGTCGTATTAATGATAATTAGTGTTAAATTTACTCTTATCAATACAACTGTAATCAATTGATTCCTTTGTGATGAAGCTATTATAGTTGGTTAAATGTAGTCCATGTGCCACCTACAGGCCTATTAGCTGAAATCTATGCTAATAGGATAATTATGATTTAATAATCTGATTAATAAATCTCTAGTACTTGTTTGTAATTACTCCGTAGTAATTAGATGCTCCTGCACCTGAGAAACACTCTGCACAGCCCTGTATACATTCATTGGATTGATTTTAATAACTTGAATGTACTTGAAGTGTGCACCAAGCACTAGGAAAATACAAGTATCGGACTGGGACTCGGTATCAGCAGATGCTCAATATTCAATGACTGATCGGATCGGGGGCACAAAAAACTTGATCGGGACATCCCTAGTTTGCTATACATAATTGTTTGTCAATAACAAAAGGAGTTATTATCTTAAGTAATTTGTGTTGAATTTTTGTTTTGCAGCTGCAGTGTTAGATAAGCATTCTAGTGCATTGGTTGCTGAGAGGAAATATAAAAAATGTATAAAAGGTCAGCTCCAAAGGAATTTCTGCTTGTAAACTTGTAGGCTCAATTTCATCAAGCTGGGTCATGAGTTGCCTGCAGGTGTACTGTCATATATACCCTTCCCTTTTAAGAAACTCCCATGTTCACTGGTAAAATTTTGTTGTTGCTATACAGAGCTAAAGTTTCAGACATTGTCGAGAGGAGTACAAGCTAGAACAGGGTGAAAGAAATTGTAAAAGCATAGAAGAATATTTTTTTTAAATTATTTTTTATATATACAGTATATATAATAAAAGTCTTATTATTATTTTGTTTTATGATGAAGAGTGACACTAATGTACATTACTGAAAACCTGAGAAAAACACGTCATCTGTGCACACTCTCAAAGTTGCTGTGTGTTCTCAAGCCAATGCTGTTTGAGAGTATATTTTAGACAGAGAGTTCTGGCCTACTGTAGTCGGGTAAGCAGAAATTAGAGATTTAAATTGAGTGACACAGCTTAACTTGACCCAAAAGATGACTTTGCTGTAGGGAGTTGCACCTGGTTGTCTTGAAATATAGGATCATTTGTTCTGTCTCTACTGTTTTGACGTATAAATACCTCCAGTTAGAGTTTGTAAAGAAGCATTGACAATAATGAAGACGGAGAAGTGAAGATTCATTGCAGATATCGTCTTTTCTTTTTTCTTTACATAGGGTGATTTCCATCCTTGCATTTGAACGCAGTCGAGGTGCATGCTCCTTCACAGTGTTTGCTTTGTATTGAAGGATTTGTGTTTTACTTTGCATGATTCGTATACACAATTTCATCCCATGTTTGCATGCCATGTCTTCACAGCAATATTTGATGTTCTACATAGGTTTCTTTCTACCTGTAACATCTGCTGTTTAAAACTGCTGTTCAAAGAGATATTCAGATCTCAGCCTGACACTTGACTATGACTAATAATCTTTTCTGATCTGTTCCTGGTCTTACCACATTTGCTGAAGTTTTTTAGGTCTGTGGGCTTCACTAACCCATATGCTCTTTGTCTGGCCACTGATGTAGGGCTATGATCTGATAATAGGCTTCTGCATAAATTGATTGACACTTGCACATACACCACAAAACTAAAGGCATAGTTCACTCATGTTGTTCAAAACCGTTTTTTAGAGGTAATTTTATAAATGCCTCCATGTTTTTTTAATTGTCCACACAATAAATTGTTCATTTGAAGGAAGAAAAAATTAATATTTGAACATACATCTGTGTGATAAGAACTACCTAAAATGACAGAAACTTTGAACATCTTTGGAACTGGAATTTGGATTTTTTTTAGTTTGGCTCACAAACCCGTAAGACTTTCGTTCAAAATAATATTTTAATGAAATTTGAGAGATGTCTGTCCCTCCATTGACAGTCCATGCAACTACCACTTTGATGGCTCAAAAAGTTCATTTTTGGGTGAACGAACCCTTTAAAAGTGTCCCTTTTGACACGTGTGCATCAACTATCCAACTACTATAACAATCATGCTTTGTTAAATAATTATGAAATAAAAAGTTGAAATAAAAAGTTCAAAAAGACAATTTTGAATTATGATAGTTATGATTTACTAAAGCATTATATATATACAGTCATGTGAAAATGTTAGGACACCCTATTGAATTCCATGGTTTTCTGTATCAGGACATAATAAAAATCATCTAGTGCTTGGCAGGTCTTAAAATTTGGAAAATAAAACCTCAGATGAACAACAACACATGACATATTACACCGTGTCATTATTTATTTAGCAAAAATAAAGCCAAGATGGAAAAACCATGGTTAGGACACCCTATCATTCAATTGCCTGTAGATCCACTTTTAGCAGCAATAACTTGAAGTAATCATTTTCTGCATGATTTATCAGTCTCTCACATCATTCTGGAGGAATTTTTGCCCACTCTTTACAACACTGCTTCAGTTTGTTGAGGTTTGTGGGCATTTGTTAATGCACAGCTCTTGTCACAGCATTTCAGTCAGGATGAGGTCTGGACTTCGATTGGGCCATTGCAACACCTTCATTCTTTTCTTTTTCAGCCATTCTGTTGTAGATTTGCTGGTGATCTTCAGATCATTGTCCGGTTGCATGACCCAATTTTGGCCAAGCTTTAGCTGTCGGACAGATGGTCTCACATTTGACTCTAGAATACTTTGGTATACAGAGGAGGTCATGGTGGACTCAATGACTGTGAGGTGCCCAGGTCCGGTGGCTACAAACAAGCCCAAAATCATCACCCCTCCACCAGCATGCTTGACTTTTTGTATGAGGTGTTTGTGCTGATCTGCTCTTTTGGTTTTCACCAAACTTGGCGCTGTGCATTATGGCCAAACATCTCCACTTTGGTCTCGTCTGTCCAAAGGACATTGTTCTAGAAGTCTTATGGTTTGTTCAGATGCAACTTTGCAAACCTAAGCCGTGCTGCCATGTTTTTTTAGAGAGAAGAGGCTTTCTCCTGGCAACCCTTCCAAACATGCCATACTTGACCCCTCTTTTTCTAATTGTACTGTCATGAACTTAAACATTTAACATGTTAACTGAGGCCTGTAGAGTCTGAGGTGTAGCTCTTGAGTTGTCTGCATTTTTTCTGAGCATTACACAGTCTGATCTTGGGGTGAATTTGCTGGGACGTCCACTCATGGGAAGATTGGTGTCTTCCACTTGTGAATAATCTTCCTCACTGTAGAATGACGGACTTCAAATTGTTTGGCAATAGCCTTGTAACCCTTCGCAGATTGATGGCAGCAACAATTGCTCCTCTAAGATCATTGCTGATGTCTTTCCTCCTTGGCATTGTGTTAACACACACCTGAATGCTCCAGACCAGCAAACTGCCAGGGCCCTCATTTATCAACAGTGTGTAGAAAAGGTACTATATTTTGTCCTACGAATAAAAGGCACATTCTAAATTAAGTACAAGAAAATCTGTATTTATCAAACATGCGCACACAGTTCTTACGCACATGAGTAAGCAATCATTGTTGATAAATCCCACATGTGCGTAAGTACCACACTCGTTCACGGTCATTAGCATTCGGAAACGCCTCCAATAAACCATATATGGTGACAACACTTCCCTTTAAAAATCACGTGATTGTGTTTTTTCCTTACCGCAATAATGAAAAAGAACATGGAATGAGTCGTGCAACGATGTTTAACAACAACAAATTTGCATTACAAATGATTTGCACGTTAACAGAATGAAACCCTTTTCTATTTACATCATTAAATTCGTTGGTTGATGGTGCTTTTATGGCGATGTGGGTGCAGTCTCTGGCTCCAATTATGTTTGGGAATCTGGCGATAGCATAAAAGCCCCATTTTATTTCGGCTTGTTGAGGATTTCAGTAAGGGAACTGGATGTAGGTTGGGGCCAAGGAAATAATTGCATCCAACATTTGTCACAGCTGTCTTTTATAGGGTTTGACACCAATTATGCATCGTGTTTAAAACTACAAAAATGATAAATTGAGTGTTTTATAATTAAAGGAAACACAGAACATATGTGATTTGCTTAATGCATACTGTGACACTCTTAAATGCTTTTTATGTGTAGTGTCGCTATTCTACCACTAGATTCTCTGCGTAAGCATGATCAGAGGTGTGCTTATATTTACACACATTTCTACGTATAAGTACAAGTTGGTAGATCCCACACTTTGCGTGAAACTGTTCTTACGCACTCATTACGCACAAATCTGTGCGTACGCACCATTGATAAATGAGGGCCCAGAACTTTTGCTTTTATAGTGTGATCACACTTGCTGGTGATCAGTTAATCAAAGGCATTTGATTAGCAGTGCCTGACCATTACTTACCCTCTTAATCCTATGTTAACAGTAAGGGTGTCCTAACTTTGTCACCCATGGCTTTTCCATTTTGGCTTTATTTTTGCTAAATAAATAATGACACAGTGTGATGGAATTCAATAGGGTGTCCTAACATTTTCACATGACTCATATATATATATATATATATATATACACTCACCTAAAGGATTATTAGGAACACCTGTTCAATTTCTCATTAATGCAATTATCTAATCAACCAATCACATGGCAGTTGCTTCAATGCATTTAGGGGTGTGGTCCTGGTCAAGACAATCTCCTGAACTCCAAACTGAATGTCAGAATGGGAAAGAAAGGTGATTTAAGCAATTTTGAGCGTGGCATGGTTGTTGGTGCCAGACGGGCCGGTCTGAGTATTTCACAATCTGCTCAGTTACTGGGATTTTCACGCACAACCATTTCTAGAGTTTACAAAGAATGGTGTGAAAAGGGAAAAACATCCAGTATGCGGCAGTCCTGTGGGCGAAAATGCCTTGTTGATGCTAGAGGTCAGAGGAGAATGGGCCGACTGATTCAAGCTGATAGAAGAGCAACTTTGACTGAAATAACCACTCGTTACAAGCGAGGTATGCAGCAAAGCATTTGTGAAGCCACAACACGCACAACCTTGAGGCGGATGGGCTACAACAGCAGAAGACCCCACCGGGTACCACTCATCTCCACTACAAATAGGAAAAAGAGGCTACAATTTGCACGAGCTCACCAAAATTGGACAGTTGAAGACTGGAAAAATGTTGCCTGGTCTGATGAGTCTCGATTTCTGTTGAGACATTGAGATGGTAGAGTCAGAATTTGGTGTAAACAGAATGAGAACATGGATCCATCATGCCTTGTTACCACTGTGCAGGCTGGTGGTGGTGGTGTAATGGTGTGGGGGATGTTTTCTTGGCACACTTTAGGCCCCTTAGTGCCAATTGGGCATCGTTTAAATGCCACGGCCTACCTGAGCATTGTTTCTGACCATGTCCATCCCTTTATGACCACCATGTACCCATCCTCTGATGGCTACTTCCAGCAGGATAATGCACCATGTCACAAAGCTCGAATCATTTCAAATTGGTTTCTTGAACATGACAATGAGTTCACTGTACTAAAATGGCCCCCACAGTCACCAGATCTCAACCCAATAGAGCATCTTTGGGATGTGGTGGAACGGGAGCTTCGTGCCCTGGATGTGCATCCCACAAATCTCCATCAACTGCAAGATGCTATCCTATCAATATGGGCCAACATTTCTAAAGAATGCTTTCAGCACCTTGTTGAATCAATGCCACGTAGAATTAAGGCAGTTCTGAAGGCGAAAGGGGGTCAAACACAGTATTAGTATGGTGTTCCTAATAATCCTTTAGGTGAGTGTATATATATATATATAATTTTTTTTTTTTTTTTTTTTTTTTATACACATTTACAGTATGTACAAAGCATACGTGCTGCTCAAATGCATGTCCTTTTCTAGGGTAAAGTGCATGTTCTCTAACAATAGTGTCTTTGTCAAAGCGAGAGTTAAGCCAACAGAGATAACTCACTCAAAATAGAAGTGCTAGAAGGCATTGGTGCTTTTACCTGACCAGGGTAAATCATTTGACATTGGGGGAATGACAGGGGCTTAAAGAGAAAGAGAGATTCACAAATAACCAGAAGATTGTTCAAGATTGTCTTTTCATGTTGTTCGAGTCCCTATTATAAAGCCACTAACGGTTGTTTACTGCTGAAGACTTTTAAAGATCTTTGTTTTAGCATGTAGTTTGCAATTTTAACAGCTGCTGCTAAAATTAGCACAGCAAAGCCGCTGAGACCCTCATTGTACTGGGCCGTACCCTGGGCCTCCATAAATCCATGTGTTTAGGCTGCAGCGATTCAACTCGAGAACACTGCAGGGCCTGTCTGAGCATAATGTCCAATAACAACTTTCTCGCTTTCTTCATGGGCCTTGCGTGTTTTAACAGCACTTTACACGTCTTCAGTACACAATGACTCTCCTGAGCCTCGTTGTCTCATTGTTTCTTTTTCTTCACTCAGGAATCCCTCTGCTCTGCTTCCTGGTGCTGCTCCCGCTCAACATCCCCTGGTCGCAGATCAGCGTGACATGGCTCGGCGTGGTGCACTTCCTGGCCTGCTTGTCGCCGCAGCTGGGCTCAGTGGTCTACCACCTCTTCATGAACCATGAGGGCGGCGAGCCCGTCTATAAAACCCTGCTCACGCTAGATATGTGCGGAATCTGCATGATCAACACGCTAGGTCAGCATCTCAAATCGCTGTCAGATCAATCCGAGCTCTCCATTACATTATCTCTCAATACATCTTTTCAATTTTGTTCTCTATTTTCTTCTGCTGATTCAATTTTTTTTTTTTTTTCCCTGACACTCACATTTGATATTTTTGTACAGGTTGTTCATATCTGATGAGGTCACCTGATGAACTGATGTGTCATCAGGTCATTTTTTAACTGTGATTACCAAAACTGTCTGTGTTGTGATAGAGACCTCCCTTTCAGAAAGAAAATATATTTCCAAATATATGAATGATCACTATATTAAATGATATAACGGTATATTTGAAAATATACTGAATAATATATTGTTTTAATATATTGAATAATACATAAGGAATTGCCGATTTTCATATATTGAAAAATATGTGACTATATATTTAATAATATATCATAATGTATGTAATTTTATATTCAGTAATACACTTCATAATATATAGATGTAACTTTACATGTGATAAGATATGGTACTGCATGTGTATAATATATTGCAGGTATATTTAAACATACATATATAGAGAAATATATAATGTAATATAGTTCTTATATTTACTTACATTATAAATGTTTCATATTTTCAAGCTAGTTAACAATAGCACAAGCACACGTGCTTGTACTAAAGTATTTAGCAAAGAGACTATCACTGTGCTGAAGAGGACACAGCCATTACTTGTTTAATATAGTAATATAGTCTTAATGGTGTTCGGCCAATCGTCAACCTAACCACAGGCTCTACTCTTTAGCACTAAAACTCAGACATACCAGAAACCCTTTTAAATTCCAAAATAATTCAACTTAAAACACTAACAGATCTCCCTCTATATTAATACTGAGCAAAACATGTGAAATAACACTTAATTTTAACATTTACTCTCCTTTAACAGTCAGAAGCAAAGCATGCTGGGAACTAGAAATCTGCTGCAACTCATTCAGTGAATGCGTGTATACGTAAATGTATATGTGTGTACAATACATTCACATTTATATGGGAACATGTTTGTGCAATATATGTACACAATAAAGGATAAAACTTTAAGTTGGCAGGTAAAGTGGATACAATTTTATGAATATTACATGTAATGCTATTTTTGTCTTCATTTTTAAATATTTTATTTGTATCAATATATAGCCATACATGGTCAATGCATAGATTGCAGTATATTGAAAAATATAAGCATTAGTAGTTTCCCATATATGGAAATGTATTATGTAATATATCGCATTATATTTTGCAGTACATTTCTATATATTTTTGTTCCGTAAGGGCTGTCACAGCAGCCCGATGAATAAGTAAAATGTGTTTCCCCCTTATCTGTGTGTACTCAGGCTGTTATAACATTGAAAACAGTTGCTCAACATGCTGTAAGAGAGGAAATAAAGAAACAGAAAACAAAAGGAATCCTTTGAAGTGCCTTACGAGACAGTTTTCTCTGTCATGTGTAAAGCAGCAGTGACAAAGCACTTTCACAGCACTTCCATTGTCTCCTGCTCTGTTTATTTGATGAAGATCTCATTCATTTTAAAGTGCTTTCTCTTTTAAAGTTTTTATAATTATCGACCATTTAGTTAGGAAACAAAGGAACATTTTGTAGAAAGTCGAAAAAGGACATTTTGACGAATGATTTACTGTAAGAATGAATTATGCTTGATAAGGCAGAAGTGGTTTTGAGGATAGCATTAAATAAATTAGAAAAATTGGCTTAATATTCTAGTTTGTATATATTCCCAGCGCAAAGATTAAATTATTCTCATAAATATGTTCATAATTTTAAAGGATAGAATGTAAAAAATTATACAGTAAAAACCTGTTATTTGGTTAACTCAATTCAAATGAAATTATCATGGGATTATATTTTAATTATATTTATATATTTTTTAATATGGAAAAAAATGTGTATATATTACACAATTTTACAAAGAATGTTTTTTTGAAGTACAGAATATATAATTTTTATGGTTCAAATTTTTTAATTCAAAAAGACTACATGTATGTTTGCAGTAACATTATAAAAAAAAATGTATTAGAAATATACAGTTATTCTGTAATATATACATGCATCCCAATGCCATCCTGAAACATTGCTATCTTATTTATTTTCAGTAAATTTCTCAACAGCTGCCTTTTTTTTTTTTTTTTTACAGTGTACAATGGGAAGACGGTGTGTTAAATACACTTAAAATTCACCCATGCTTGAATGATGTGAACTATACAGTAGTATGTTAGGTAACATGAGCTTGTCATCTTAGTAACACTGTGTTTTGGTTCACAGGAGCTCTGCCCATCGTGTACAGCACTCTTCTCTGCTACCCCTTCACCCGCACATTGGCTCTGCTGATGTACATCCTGCTATCCAGTTACGCCATCTACTGTGCCATCACAGCACGCAGCAGAGTGCGGCGTCTGCGTTCCTTTGCCTGGCAGCTGCTTTACCGCTTCTCGTTTTTCCTTCTGCGCTGGGTAGGTGTGGGCGGAGGGAGTCCCACCTCACTGCGTCACTTTTTCACTATGGATGCACTAGCAGTGTTGGGCGGGGTCATCAATATCACACGAATCCCCGAGCGGTTCTGCCCGGGCCTCTTTGACTACTGGTGCAACAGCCATCAGATCATGCATGTGCTGGTGGTGGTCTCCATAATGTACCTACACTGGGGGGTGCTGGATGACTTACTGTGGATCAACACCTATCACTGTCCCTCAGACTGACAGTGGCTCCTGCTAGTCTGGAATCGTGGGTAATAGGGCGTGAGGACCTCTTTTAGTAATGAGATGTTTGGGAATGCGACATAATTGGGCAAAGAACGGTATGGGGTGGGGGGTGACTCTTGTGCTTTGTATATAAATGTGTGCACGAAAGTCCATAAGAAGTGTTTTACATGTTTTTTAGGAGACACCAGTGCCAGCTTCGACACACATGCTTGTTTGTGCTGTCAGTAGCCAGAATGTACATACCCGTGTTTGCATAAACATTGTCTGTGCATGGCACTGTTTAGACCTACTAGCTCAAACAAAGGCAAATTTTTTTTTTGGTTCGAGACCTACACATTCTATAGGCGTACACACACACACACACACAGGATCTGACATTATTTGATGTCATATATTCACCAGCGTTTAAAGCATTTATTAAATAGCCTTTAAATTTAGATTTAGCTGAACAACAAAATATAAAATTGAGCCCTGAAATGATTGGCTCTCGAAAAGCGAGATTTAACGTATCGGAATCTAAAACTCGTTGCTCAAAATAGCATGGCTTTTGTGAAAACAAATTACGGTTTGTCGCGATTCTCAATTTTTCTGGTGACACAAACAAAGATCGCTGGTGCGGAAATGTATCCACCTCCAACTTTAAACTTGCTACTCTATTGCAGACTATGCAGCATATCAGATGTTATATCAATGCTAACACTAATAGTGTAATACACACACACACACACACAAAATGTACTGTAAGCCCAGTCTCACAGCAACATTTACTGGAAATACTTGAGTTTATTTTAGCTGTTTTATCATGCTTATGTCTTTTTTTGCGATGTCTCCTTGTTCAGGTCCATATTTTTCGCATTCACACCAGTTAGCTGTAAGTGAAGGGTGAAGGGATCATTTCTTGGGTTGTAGCCCATTTTTACTAGGTGATTATATTTGCTGAGTGCTCATTTGAATTTTTTGATTGCCCTCTGTGACTTTGATCATGTTTGTTAGCATCTAAGGGGCATTTATTTAATGCCATTTTTTTGCAGGAGCACGACTTTAATAACACCCTGGGAAGCATTTCACATTACCTGCAGAAGATATTTTCTCTGTTGTGCCACTCAACAGTCGATTCAACCTTGTACACTCGTGGTTTTATCCTAATCTGTAGTTTGCAAGATTGGATTTTGTACTGCTCTAAATTAGATTTAATTTCTTTCTGACCTTTAACCTCAATTATCTATGTAACCTTGGATTCAAGACAAGGCAAATTATTTTCTTAATAGCATGCTGTTTGCACAAAGGCTTTAATTCTCTGCTGGCTATCCTCGACCAATGCACACCTGATGTTCCCGCTCATCAGATGTGGCAGAGGAATATTAGACTCCAGAATGCAGCAATATAACACATGCCGATACACTATGAATTCCCTAATGAAGACTGGGGGAATATTGGTACTGCTCACTTGTGCCAAATTAATGCTATATATATAAGGTTTATCTAAGTCTTTAGCAATGGAATGAATTTGATTGGATATAATTCATAATGGCCCCTCAGATTTAAGACAAGTTGCCAAAAAGATGTCAGGTTTAACAGAGCTGAAAAAAGTCTCATCTATATCTACTTTAGAATGCAATTTAAAGTGAAAAAAAAATCGG
This sequence comes from Coreius guichenoti, assembly GCA_039654105.1. Classification (NCBI taxonomy): domain Eukaryota; kingdom Metazoa; phylum Chordata; class Actinopteri; order Cypriniformes; family Gobionidae; genus Coreius; species Coreius guichenoti. Next base: position 27,720,676 of record CM077171.1, read on the forward strand.
TTCTTATAGCAGATTGCACTACGGAGATGTTGACATTGATCCAAATGGGCTGTATTATGCGCCTGCATTTTTTGCACATTTGAAATTTTTACCTTAGCATGCTTATACACTACTGAGCGGAACAAACCAAGAATGACCCTTCTAACCCTTCCAACCTCACTAGACAAACAAATGACACAACTGTGATAACTTCGTTGACACAATCACATTGTAGCTTTCAGAATGAACATCAGTGAGGCCTGCCATAAATTTCAGTTCAATTACCTCCAATATCCGTATCACTGGCATTTTATTTATCATATTTATGACGATGTTTTACTGTTTGGAAATTTTTGACGATAATTTATTTGAATGCAACTACTACTGTCTTTTTAATTATTATTTTACCAGTTGGGGATCATATACATAACCACAGTACTCTGATAGTCCTATAGCAGAGGTCAGACCTATTAGTGTAGAATCGGTGCATGTTAGGTAGAATGTTGCTCAGATGTATCTGACAAACACTTAAACACACTCTATGCCAAATTATCTGTTTTTGGGGCTTTAGGTGTCACACATGATGGTCCTGATTTTAGCAGACCAGCATGGTTTTAAATACAAGCCACAAATACAGTCCCTCAGAACAGGGCCGATTTACCCCAACCCCTTTAAATTAGACTCAAAAACAAGTGGTGCATGTAAATACTAGTAAACCAATCCACTTAAACACAACATTCGATTTCCTAATGCTTAGCCAATGCAGCCATTGACATATGTGCTTAATGTTCAGTAACAGAGCTAATGCATCAAATATATCTGTCTATAGAAAGGGAATGAAATCAATAGAGCAGCCCAGAGGCAATACAACCATATCAAGTAATTAACTGCACTGTTTATTTGTTTTTTTACCAAAAGGGCTTTGGATCAAAGTGAAAACCAATTCAGAACTTAAAAGTCCATATGGGTAACGTAAATACCTGTGTGCAGACTATATGCATAAAATGCAAGTGGCATACTTACTGACATTTTTATATATTAATATTTAAAGCAACAATGTTGGAAGAAAATATACTGAATGTTAATGTATTTCATCTCAGAGGGCGACACGTAATATGAATTGTCTGATTTCATTTCAAAGACAGCAGTGATTTGATCTATTGTACGTGTAAAAATCTGGCGGCAGAGCTAACAATGCTGTTACATTTATGTAGTAGGGTTAACGTCACAATAACATGTCTACTACTATGATGTCATAATGTCATTAACACGGTCTTTGGTTTTGAAACAGTTTAGAAGGGATTGTATTATAGTTTGGTTGGCAAAATCTCTTTTTTTACATTTATGAAAAGTAAGGAGAGGCTGCAATACAGATGTTTTGGTTTGAAACACAGGGGTCCTGATATGCTATTACCTCTGAAACCCACTGGATAACTATGCATAATTAAAATATGTATATATATATATATATACATCAACATGTTTGTACATATGAATTCCAAAAACAAGATGTTTTACCAGTCCTGAAAAGAAACAGATTTGTGTATTCACACCAACTTGTTTTGCTCAGACCATGCCATCCTGGGGTTTCCTCTTCTCAGGGTGCCCTGTCAGTGCTCACTTGTACTGAGTGACCTCAACAACTGATTTCGGGCCAGTTTTCTTTTCATCCTGTCATGTGTTCTTTGCTTGTTCTGGTTAAAATTGAAGACTGAAAAAAAAGAAAGAAGAAAAAAAACGATGACAGTTCTGTGTTTTAAGGGCAAAGATCACGATGGCTTGTCAGTCATCAAGCATTTGGACCATGCATTCTTCTTGATGCATATTGCCTTTGTGGGGCCGAATGTGTCCATAAATGCTGATCAAGAATGTGTTTATTTATGTAGTTAGGTGATGTGAGAATGTGCAGAGCATGTCATTGAGCCCTAAAGGAAATGGATTGCATCATAACCCATGTTTTAGAGGAACAAGGATGATATTCTCATGGATAATGTTCTCCTGTCTGTATATTCTAATGTCCTGTGGTAAAAAAATGACATGATGTATGAAACTATAATAACTTTTTTTTTTTCTTAGTATGCAGGTGCTGGATAGCCTGTTAATGATAATTTAAAAACTACTCAGTTACATCTCGCATTATTATGATAATGGATATATTGTTATTATTACTATTATTCTGAGATGGATTACCACTATCAATGATAATCTTAATTTAAGTACAAAGGCTGAGAATACTAATGCACATAGGATGACAGGAGGTCTCTGAAAGATCTGTCGGGGGTTTCTTCCACTCTTGCTTGTATGTTTCTGTTGATTTTGGTTGTTTGGCACCATCTGGTGGCCACAGCACTCTATTGGCTCTATATGTCGGTAACAGCATAAATGATGTTCAGTTGAACTGTGTTGACATTCTGGATAAAGTCAGTCACGTAGGTCGCTTGCTGAGCCATGTCGGCCATTTATCTTTCTTTCTGCTTGATCTGCTTGGGTCTCCTAAACTAATTTATTGCAAAATTTGCTATAACTTTGGTTTTACACACAAATTTCTTGTTGTAAATGGGTTTATCTACAAACGTATGTCTGTTGGTTTATTATATGGGCCTATTTCTCTCTGTCTATTTGTGTCCACGGTTACATTTGTTCACACAGACAGATCTTCCAAACCCCATGGTCTCCTACAGCGATTGTGCAATAAATTGAGGTTTATATTTTTATATTGTCTCTTTTGACTTTCTTTGAAAAAAGGCTGTTGATGTAAACAGGATATGTCTGCTTTTTTGTTTTGACCTTCACTTCAGGTTATTCATATTTTCCATGTTTATTCTCACAGGTGTCATGATTTGCTTGTGTGACAGTTAAAGTCACTCTTTAAAATTGTTTTTATTTATATTATTATATTGATCTATATATTAAATCGGTCACCTTTGATCTTAACCCTAACCTCTATCTAACTTTTCCCCTTGGGTCAAAAATGACCATTAAGGGATATAATTAGATGCATTTAATTTTATAATAATAATGCTGAATGCTAAATTACTGTGCAAATATAATGCCACTGACAGATATAAATCTGAACAAGCACATGATATTAACGTTATCTATTGCCAACATGTACAGACTGATGGAAATATTTGATCCCTATTTAAAAAAATGTTATATATAAACAAAGTATTAACTACGACTTTTGCCTCCATAAACTCCTAATTGCTTATTAATAGTTAGTAAGCTAGGCCTGGTTGTTAAATTTAGGTATTGGGTAGGATTAAAGGATGTAGAATATGGCCATGCAGAATAAGGCATTAATAAGTGCTTTATACACTGATCAGGCATAACATTATGACCACTGACAGGTGAAGTGAATAACTGATTATCTCCATCACAGCACCTGTTAGTGGGTGTGATATATTAGGCAGCAAGTAAACATTTTATCCTCAAAGTTGATGTGTTAGAAGCAGGAAAAATGGGCAAGCGTGAGGATTTGAGCGAGTTTGACAAGGGCCAAATTGTGATGACTAGACAACTGGGTCAGAGCATCTCCAAAACTACAGCTCTTGTGGGGTGTTCCCAGTCTGCAGTGGTCAGTATCTATCAAAAGTGGTCCAAGGAAGGAACAGTGGTGAACCGGCGACAGGGACATGGGCAGCCAAGGCTCATTGATGCATGTGGGTAGCGAAGGCTGGCCAATGTGGTCCGATCAAACAGACGAGCTACTGTAGCTCAAATTGCTTGAGAAGTTAATGCTGGTTCTGACAGAGTAGGGTTAGAGTAAGAGTTTAGAGTAAGGTTATAGTTTCAACCAAAATATCATGCTGTAAAAACAGTGCAAAGCAAATCGATCTCTTTCAAACAGTGCAAGATGCTTTCGCAATATTTATTTATTTATTTATGGCGGAAATATGGTGCATGCAAATGTTTGTAAGGGCATTTTAATGCTGCATTTAACTACTTTGCTGTTTAGTTGCCTATTGTTAGAGAACAACGCGTATGAAAATGTGAGCGTGATAACGGTTCGATAAAGATATAAACACCGGCAAAACCGCAAACTTTATGCCAGCACAAGCCACGTTTGTGTTGCTATGACCACGATAAAGTGTGAGATCAAGCGGGGTTCAGCTTCATGCAACGTAAATCACTTTAAAAGGAAACATAAAGCGAGGACACCTCCCATTCTCATCTACATCTTAACTCTCACTTCCTCCACGATTTAGAGTGAGATCTGGCCATAACTACTGGCATTCATCCGCTTCTCTCCATCTGTCAAACGAGCCCAGCGCTTCATCCTCTCGCCTCAGGAGCCAGAGTCCCTCCCCAGCCACAGTTCTCAGGTACAGTGCCCCGTCCCATCATATTGTGTGTTGTGCTCCTGTCCGGTGTTTTTGGTAACCGTGCAGAACTTTGCATCTTTGCCCGCCTCTCAAAACCTAGTATGCTGACTATCTAGACAACATGTTGGGCGCGCCTAAACGCTCCTATACGGCCTAAAATGTTATTTAGCTAAGTAGGATTTGAGACGCAGCCCTACTCTGTGGATCGTTCCTAATACATTCAGTCTTTTTGCTCGGTTTAGTTCTGTTCCTTAACAGTTTCAATGAGAATTTCCATTGCTAAAAGTGGCTGTGCCTTTCTGAACTGTGGTAAGGCACGGTTAAACATTTGAGGAAGTTTTGTAAGAGAACTAAACAGTATTTCCAGATAAAGGTGAAGCTGATATGACTGAGTTCATCACTCATTCTCACAGATTTTTGCATAAAAGACAATAGTGTAGCCTATAACAGTTTGCTCAGTACGAGCTAGGAAGAAATAGATAAAGAAAACATAAAGAATAAAGCACTGTAAAAAGTATTAAAATTCATTAAAATAATAATTTTAAAAACCCCTTAAAGGGATAGTTACCAAACCATTTTTTTTACTTTGAATATAATAATTATTGTGAGAAGTAAAATAAATGGAAACATTTGTACAGTCTTTCTGAAGCATCGTGTTTGTGTGGAAGGATGTGGTGTAACTGAAGTTCTGAACATCTCCTGCGTTCCCACAGTTGGTGTGGTGTTAGTCCAGTTACAAGTTTCCTCTCGCAGTCTATCTAATGCCCACTTTCTTTTGCATCTTTCATTTTTCAGTTTACTGAGTTCTGTGAGCATACAGGGGTTCAGTGATGCATTGCAAATGAGTGACATTTGCTAGTCAACTAATTAAGCATATGCACACAAGACTGCGTTTGATATATTGATGAGAAATGAAAAGGGGAAACAGAAAGAGAGAGAGATATAGATGAGAAGAAGTTATACATTACTAAAACCTGCAGACAACGTGGCATCAGACTTTGAGAAGTAGCCAGAGCATTTCCTTCTCATTTACTTCACGCTTGTTTCCTCTTTCCTTTCTCTTTCTTGGGGCTTGTTGCCTACACACTTTTTAAACATAGAAAGATGGGGAAAAAAATCTGTATTCATTTACGGGAATTCAATTCAAATTCAAGAGAATTTAGTTATTAAACCAAGAATACAACTTAAGTGCAAGCATACTGACCACAGGGAACAGTTAAGATCACCATCAAATACAGGAATTGGGGTCAGCCATTTTCACTACAAATCACAAATACAGAAATACCTCAAAAAACATTACATTGCATTGAAGGTATACAATTCATCAATTCATGCATTCCCTTGGAATCAAAACCACCTTAGCATTGCTAGTGCCTTGCTCTACTGTTTGAGCTACTGGAATGTTTGAAAGTAATGATGAAAACCATCATACTTAATTTACTTTTCCAGTTGTTTCTCATATTTATGTGTTTTCTCTTTCCATCCCTGTGTCTCCCGCTCCTCTCTTTTCTCAGGTCATCATGTCTAGGAAGGTGGTCAGGACCAGTAAGTTCCGCCACGTCTTTGGCCAGGCGGTGAAGGCAGACCAGTGCTATGATGACATCAGGATCTCCCAGATGACCTGGGACAGCAACTTCTGCTCCGTCAACCCCAAGTTTGTGGCCATGATTGTGGATGCCAGTGGTGGAGGAGCTTTTATTGTTTTGCCCCTGAGCAAGGTGCATCCAGATAGCACTCATTAAGCTCAAATGAATTGCCAAATTAATTGCAGTGTTCATATTGGTGGGCAGTGGGTATATATATTGCCGTTCATTCAAGGTTTTATTTTTTATATATATATATAGAGAGAGAGAGAGAGAGAGAGAGAAATGGATTAAGATAAAGATATTAAGTTAGTTGGACTGTATTGGGACTTCATAGTTTTAGGTCTAACTGTAGTTTTAACCCATTACCTGTTTCAAATGATCTTCTGAGGTCTTCGAATTTTGAACTCTAGATATGTCATGCAGTGTTTGTCTAAATAAGGAAGTTCAAGGTTGAGTTTCGTACGTACGTGTCACCAGACCTAGCAACTCTTCTCTTTCTGCTCTCTTGCATCTTGTTTTTGCCATATTTGGAGTGTGCTGCTGTCAACCCAGCACAGGATGTGGTGACAGCTTGCAGATTGAGTGAGTGACAAAAACTATGAGAAAAGGACAGCTGCCACTTAGGCTTGATGTGCCTGGTTTTTTCATGTGATCAGCTTGGTTCAAAATTTGATTGTGCTTTTTACTTCATAAAGCTTTCTGATATTTTCAAAATGCCTTTCAAAAATTAGCAAAAGATGATTGCACCTCTAACAGAAATATGGTGGAAACTATTTTCTGTCTTCCTCTTTTTGTTGTTGTTGTAGAGTTGATTTCATATGTCATTTCTTTCTTTTTTTCATCTTCTCAGTCCATCATCTCAGGTCCTCTGCTTCTGTATGTTACACTGTCTGCACTCCTGGGTCTTATACTAGAGAATGAATGGGAGTTCTGTCATATTCAATCTGCTGTGCATCTTACACTCAGTGCTTTGCTCAATGGCAGCCATTGTTTCCCAGTGAACACGAGAATTCAAGTCAAGCCCTTTCATTTCGTTTGGGTGGCTTGAGGAAGTTTTGAAAGCTCAGTTTTGAGACTGATAACATGATCATCAGGTTTTGTACACACTTGTGAAGTTTACGCATGTCATTAAAGGGCAATAATGCGTGTAAAAATATATAATTTGTAATTAATATTTTGTATTAAATTAAATATTAATGTAGAACTAGTGGTTTTAGACGTTTGGACCCCATTTCACCAGGAGTTAGACTCTTTAGGAAAAGATGAATTTGTTGTAATTTGAACTTATCCAGTCACTTTCTCTGACAAATAATTAAATCATCTTTAGTCTTATTTTAGTGTTCAGTAATATTAATAATATAATAAATAGTATTAGTGGTATTTTATACTAGTATAGTATTTATTAATATTTAAATGTTCACTTTTCATCTTAATTCGTTAAATTAAATCAAATGTGCTTTTGTCATTTCTATTAGTTTTTTTTTATAATTCTATTTAGCTTTAATTTATTTCAGTTTCAGGTTTTAGTAATTTTTTAGAACTTCAACTTCTTTTCTTACAATTACTTGCAAAGACTTCATTTCTAATTTTCTTAAGGTTTTTATGTTTAGGTTTTTCATCTAATATTTATATTTTATTTTAACAATAGCAACACTGCTTTAGTCCACTTATAAATCATTGTGATTTAGCAAGTTTTTTCTTACTGCAGCCCCTGTGAAGGTGTAATAATTTATAGACTGGTACTCTACATGGACTTGCACACAACACTCACATTTAACAATAAGATTTTTGCAGAGTGAATGTGCTCTCCGTGTGCATGATGGGAACTCCTGCACGGTGCTGTCCTCTCTAAACGGGTTAGTAGTTATTAGGTGTAATTGAAGGCATAGCTGTAAAATTGAGATCAGCTGACACAGCCCTCCTCATCTGTCTGAGATCTCTCCTGCTCTTTTTCTGCTCTGTTCGTCAAAGTTTCAAAGAGTTCATATTCTATGTTTAGTCATTTGAAGGACTTGTGCATTGGTCTATTTGTGTACGTTTGTGTTTCCACTCCTTCATACCAAGGTTTACCCTAACCTATTTGGCCCTTCTGGGTCTCTGATTTGTGTTTTAGACGGGTCGCATCGACATGTCCCAGCCCACCGTCTGTGGTCACACTGGACCCGTATTGGACATTGAGTTCTGCCCACATAATGATAACATCATTGCCAGTGGCTCTGAAGACTGTAGTGTCATGGTGAGTGACATGTGCCTTTAGCTTAATGGTTTGATTAAACGACATTTATGCACCAAAACGGTTAATCAATACTCCTACTAAAGTGAAAATGCTAATATAATCCATAATTATCGGACCAGTGCCATCCACATCTACCGATTATTATCAATCAAATAAATTAATTAATAATAAAATTATGTATACAAAACTGCTCATACTAGGCTTGCTACTATATACACGGTAATACCGGTTATGTGGGACGATGTCGGTGTGAAAATATATACCGGTTTAAAGGGAGAACATTATGAATGAATCTTACTTGTCTGGTGAATAACTCTTTCACATTGTTATTTTAATTATTTCATTATTCTTTTTTTGCACATTTATTTATTTTTAAATGGTTTGTTTCTTGCAGATGTATTCTAGCAATCTTCATGCAATTGTAACTGACACGTGTTGGATGGGTGGGTCAATCTGAAAGAGAAAAGAAAAAGAAAAAAAATCATAAAAAAATCATGCTCATGTGTAGAAGTACTTTTCATAGACAACAAGCATCTTTTAAGTGTGTAAATTTAATAATTAAATGTTTCTTTATTTTTTAGTTTTATTTTAATTTTTAGTTAAAACAAATGAAAATAAAATGCAAAGTTTCATTCTATCAAACACAAAGTGTGTAGGCAATTGCACATGGCATCATCTAGCATCCAACCAGCTGTAATGCCAGAATAACAAATTTAAACGTGGATACCGTACTGGTGTGAAAATTATGATAAATTATGATCTAACTCACACTACTTATTATAACATTAGGTCAATGTTGTTGTGTAATAGATCTGGGAGATTCCAGATGGAGGTCTCATATCGCCCCTGAAGGACCCAGTTGTAAAGCTGGATGGGCATTCTAAACGTGTGGGCATCCTCAGCTGGCACCCCACTGCCCACAATGTGCTAATGAGTGCAGGTAAACCAACATCAGACATCCAACCAACAGCCAAAAGTGCATTTTTTTATATAGTCTTGAACTATGTATGCATGGCTAAGCACACATGCACTCATTCCTGCAATATAGAGGCCACATTTACAGTTGAAATGGAATGATGGCGCCCTCTGCTGATTCTTCACAAACACTTCTTTAGGTTTATCTTAAATTAGATTTTTTTTGCTTCCTTTCCTCTCTTTCTCCCTCCTTCCCCCTATACACTTGATTTACCTTGTCTTTCTTTCTCTCTTGGTTTCTTTCTGCAGGCTGTGATAACGTGGTCATCCTGTGGAACGTGGCTTGTGGAGCGGCAATGGTGCGCATTGACTCAGTGCACACTGATCTGATCTACAGCGCCTCCTGGAACAGAAACGGCTCTCAGATCCTTACTGCCTGCAAGGACAAGAAATTACGAGTGTTCGACCCCCGCGAGGGCTCCGTCATCTATGTGCGTGCATGCCTTCAATGGAAAAAATGATAAAATAATGCTAACCAAACTGAATAATGAGAAAAAAAGAATGCATTGGGGTATAAATAAGTAATATATTTGCATTGTTTACCGTTTGCCACATTGATTTTGTTGTCACATCTAGTAAGTTGTTGTCTTGTGGTGTTAGGAAGCATAGTTGCTGTACTTTAAAAAATCAGTTAGTTGGTTGTTTCGTGTTGTTTTGATGCCGTTTTAAGGCATTTCATCAGTGTTTTTTTTTTTTTTTTTAATGTTAATGCAAGTATTCAGAAAACTTGAGATGGAGCACATAAAACTGAATAATTTAAAGCCGTAGTAAATAACAGGAAATCTTTTACGTATTAATTTAATGTTTTCCTAAGGTCACATTAGCAACATTTTGCATACAAAAAGGTCCATTGTCTATTTCAGTAATTCAGCGATATATGAATCACAGACCATGGAAGTCGCTTTCAAACCAAGCAGTTTTCCGTTAGCCAATGCGGTGAATCCTCGTAACCAATTTGAACCTGTTGTGATATATGCATTGTGCAAAATTCACGATTACATGAATTCCTTTTGAAATTACTTAGATTTCGCCCTTGAAAATTCAAACAACAGTTAATGTGACCGCATTTTTGGTCTTTTAACATTTTACATTTGGTGAATGCATTTAAAGTAATTAATTTAATACATTTAATTATGCCTGTATTTTTTCCAAGTTGCAATCTGAACATTTTTATAGTGTTCCTTTATAGCTTATTCATCTCTTTCTTACACCTTCCTTTCTGCCAGCTTATTCCCTGCTCATGTGACCTCTCTCTGTGTATATGTGTGTTTCAGGAGAAGGACAAGCCTCATGAAGGTTCCAGGCCAATCAGAGCTGTGTTTGTGTCTGATGGCAAGATCCTGACCACCGGTTTCAGCCGCATGAGTGAGCGGCAGGTGGCGCTGTGGGATCCTGTGAGTACATCATGTGCTTCAGAAGCTCTCTTTTTCAGTTTTACAATCAGTGGACTCACAAAAGTGTGTTGTTTGTGGTTTCAGAACAACCTCAGTGAGCCCTTGACTCTGCAGGAGCTGGACACCAGCAGTGGAGTGCTCTTACCTTTCTTTGACCCTGACACTGGTGTAGTCTACCTTTGTGGCAAGGCAAGGAACTAACACAAGTTAAAGTTTTATGATCATGAAGAGTTATTTGTTCATGAAGTTGTATGTGTTAAAAAGTGTATATGGTTTGACAGGGTGACAGCAGCATCAGATACTTTGAGGTGACAGACGAGGCTCCATACGTCCACTATCTCTCCATGTACAGCAGTAAAGAGAGCCAAAAGGGCATGGGCTACATGCCTAAGAGAGGCCTGGAAGTCAACAAGTGTGAGATTGCAAGGTAAACACACCCAATGCCCATAGTGTAGTTGCTTTGTCCCACAAACATTAAAAAAGATCAGCATTTTAAATTCTGATTATTTTATATTTATTTCAGGTTCTATAAACTTCACGAGAGAAAGTGTGAACCTATTGTTATGACTGTGCCTCGTAAGGTAAGTTTGGATTTGAAGTCAAAGATCAGCTTAAATGTTGTTAAAAGTTTGGGGTCAGTAAGATTTTTGTTTGTTTGTTTGAAAGAAATAGTTTTATTCAGCAAGGATGCATCAAAGCTACACTGTGTAACTTTTTTTTTTTGATAAAAAATAATCACGTTCCAAACCATGTCTTTACCCAAATACTGCCTCAATCATTCATTCGCCTGTGCATGTCAGCTAAAATCCGACTGTGGGTTGTGTGCAACTAAAATTTTTCAAACAAACAAGAAAAATGTACCATTTATCGATTAAAAATGGCATGCCTCCAGAGAATCACCGGTTGTAAAAGCAAAAAAATATATTTATTTGTCTATCCGCTCTGTTTCCATGTGTACACATTCATCCATTCTTACGCAAGATGTATGTCATTTTCTTTTTTAACCACTAGATGGCCGAAAGTTATATAGTGTAGCTTTAAATGATTGAAAAAAGACAGTAAGGTTCATCTGATTTGTGATTCTGGATCTATTTCGTATATGCAGAAATTCTGAAACAATAACAATTTTGATCACAAAAAAAAGATAGTAAGGACATTTATAATGTTACCTAATATTGTAATGTTGTAATAAATGCTGTTCATTTGAACTTTTTATTCATCAAAGAATCCTGAAAAAAGTATCATGGTTTCCACAAAAATATTAAGCAGCACAATTGTTTTCAACATTAATAATAATAAGACATTTTCTTGAGCACCAAAGCAGTATAGAATGGTTTCTGAAGGATCATGTGACACTGAAGACTGAAAATTCAGCTTTCAAAAGCATAAAAATGGTGAATGGTGGTGTATGAATGCCACACTTATGATTTAGTGCAGTTTATTTGTTTTACTGTCTTAATCCAACATTTTAATTTCCTTGCTTTAGTCTGACTTGTTTCAAGAGGACCTTTACCCTGACACGATTGGTCCAGAGCCATCGGTGGAGGCAGATGATTGGTTTGCTGGTAAAGATGGGGAACCAATCCTGATCTCTTTGAAAGACGGTTTTGTGGCTACCACCAAAAACAAAGAGTTCAAAGTCATCAAGAGCTTGATGGCCACAACATCCTCTTCCTCGAACAACCGACAATCTGACAGTGCGGTACGAGTACACAAAAAAATGACCCCGGTCTTTTTAATGCATTTTATTTAGCCCCAAACACAGTGAATTGTGTATAAAACTGAGTTTCTGTCACAAATAAACTCATTCTGCCTTTTTCACATACAGGATGTGCAGGCTTTGCAGAATGAGGTGAAGGAGCTGAGAGAGATGGTTGAGCAATTGACCAAGCGAGTGAGCGAACTGGAGAGCAAGTAGCTGAAGAGAGACCCCAGTAGAATAAGATTTAAAAGAAATATGCAAATGGACATATACAAGATGCGTGAATAATGAAAGTGTAAAAGGTGCATATTGGAAAGATTTGTAGAATTATGTGATAAGTTTTCATGTGATACCATTTTGCAGTCCACTGCAAACCAAATTTTGCTCTTCAAGGATTTCACTTTTTTTTTTTTTTTTTTTAAAAGATTTTTTAAATGTGATTAGATTTGTTTGAAGCCCATTTTAATATATGTTTTATAGGATTTGAAATAAATGTCAGTGTTATTTTAACAAAGATTTATGTGTCAAAAATTCATTGTTCATTCTGCACACACAAATGTCTTAAATCAGTCAGTTTTATTGAAAATACATGAATGGCAATAGAAATGATTATGACCAAATACACAAAAATTGTGTAGCAACTGTACAATATTTGCAGTAGATTCCCATATCCTAAAAAGTTCTTGAAAAGGTCAACGCATTGTTTGAAATGACTATAGGACTGGCCCAGATACAATGACCTGAAAGTATTTTGGACACAAGCTTGGCCCATCCCTGAATTTTAATAAACAAGTGCATAGTTTATTAGCTGCACTAAGAAATTGCAGCAGTAAATTGTAAAAGATATAATGCTAATTCATTAAAAAGCTTAAAGTCTGTATTTCTATGAACGCTTTAAACAAGTAATAACCTATTTACATTTTTCGAGATCTTGTACCAACTACTAAACTACTACTAACATTAACCCATTTTAGACTACAGATATAATTACTGTGACTACTTAATAGTTTAACCCATTTGTATTTATCTACACATAATTCTTGCTTGGTGCAGAGGCGCTATTGCTGTAGTATTTGGCGGTTCCGCTCGATCCTCCAGAGCGGGGTCTGCTGAAGCAACACAGCAGGCCTCCGGCCAGCAGGAGCAGGACTCCTCCTCCCCAGCCCACGAAGATACACGCACCCAACTCTCTCTTCTGAGGCTGAGGGACCAGTGGATTGTTGAAATCGCGAATGACATTATTAGCCGCCCAGCTGACGGGGATGATCAGCAACAAGCCCGCGAGGATCAGCCCAATAGCGGACACCAGACTAACTTTGGGTTTGACTTCTTCGTTTTCAATACAGGTGGTGAAGTCGGCTCCGGCGCACAGAATGAGCAGGGACAGGACAGCGAGCATACAGCTGATGATGGTCATGGCACGGGCCGCCTGAAGGTCAGAGCTCAGGATGAGCAACGAGTCGTAGGCTTTACACTGCTGCTGTCCGGTACTCTGAACCACACACTGCATCCACAAGCCCTCCTCCTGAACCTGTGAGGAGAGAAACAATTACCTAGGGTTATTTACACAGGTTATTAATGGAAAATAAAGCCTGGGGGAAGTTAGTTTTAGATAGCATACACAAATCTTCAAAGAAAAAAAAAGAAAAAGAGATATACCCTCCCATCCACATAATTCTTTCAAGGCCAATGAATAAATTTTTTTCTTTCTCCCATGGAACACAAAAGGGGTTATTTATAACCGAATGTTGCTCCATACAATTAGTAGACTAAATTTACATGTGCAGTAATCATCAAACTATAGTCTTCCTGTAGAATATGCATGACACATTATGTAATCGAATATTAGAATGAATAAAGTCAACAATTAATCAAAATTAACATTTTTTTTAATGGAATATTGCTTTATTTATTATACATGTTTTTTTCAATTCCTCTGCCCTCGTGATCACTAATCAAAATAACTTCCCCTCCCTCTTGCATTGACATCTCTTCTCTTCTCCTGTTTACTGGCGTGAGAGCGGGACAACCTGTCACTCACATGACATCACAGCAATAGCAAACTACAGCCATCCAGTCAATTCCCAATTCACAAAATTAAGTTTGAAGCCGTTCACTCGGATATACATCACAATAGGGAAGAAAAGACTATCACAACTTCTGTTTCATGACGACTTTAAATACACGTCACGCCTCACTTCTGTTTAGTGGGGGGTACACACAACCTCAAGACTCAAGACGACAATTGTAAATGTGTAGGCCTATACATGCTGGACGAAGCTACACTATATTCGCATTATCTAGGTATTTTAGTAATTTTGTAATGTGTTTTTGTCATTTTTATTTTTTTTAATATATATTTCAGTCACACTTTAGATTAGGGCCCAATTCTCACTATTAACTAACTATTAACTACGACTTTTGCCTAAAAAAAACTAATTACTGCTTATTAATAGTAAGGTAGTTGTTAAGTTTAGGTATTTTGTAGGATTAAGGGATGTAGAATATGGTCATGCAGAATAATGCATTAATATGTGCTTTATAAGTACTAATAAACAGCCAATATCCTAGTAATATGCATGCTAGCAAGCAACTAGTTAATAGTGAGAATTGGACCCTAAACTAAAGTGTTACCAATATTTCTATTTAGCTTTTACTTATTTTTATTTCAGTTTCAGTTATTTTGTTTCAGTTGATTGCCAAAGCAACATTTCTCATTTTCGTTTGTTATTTTTTTTAAAGTTTTTCTTCTAATATTCCTATTTTATGTAAGCTTATATTTTATGATGGCTTCATGAGATTCAGAATATACCATATAGATTCCCATAGATCATTTTATTGTGCTTTTGTGTAATTTTTTTGTGCTTGACAGGACCTAATCTTCAGACATTCTGTTAAAGATCTCTTTATAATAAATGAAATTATTAAGAAATCTATTCTTTATTTTTTTAACCGAAATGTTTACCTGTGCAGTGATAATATTCTGACCAATAAAGGCAGAAATCTTCCATCTTGGAACAGCAATGGTCACGACCGCAGCAATGAGACCTAAAATTCCCAGTGCCACACACACGATCTGTACACCAGAGGAGCCCATTCTGAAAGAGTGAGTGAGGGAGATGGTTAAAACTGAAAGACCAAAAAAAAAGGCATGACAAAGGTACACTCTGCAAATCCAGTAGTGAAGATATAGGTCTTAACTTCTTCCTGCTTGCGTCATTGATAAATGGTATGTTTTGTAAGACATTCTAGTGTAGTGCTTATGTATTTTCACAGAAACTCAATGGCTCCTCCCTTTAGACAGGCCTATACAAGAATTTGTATCTTAGGGCTATAGCAGAAAAAAACATCATCTCTAAGGAAACCCACATCATGAAGCAAAAGCCTCAAGTCTCAACAGGTTCTAACAATCTTTATCTGCTCTTAGTGAACTGCCACTCCCTGAGAGGGGTCTCAGGTCCCGCTCGTTCTATTCTATTCTATTCGGATGCAGGAAAAAAACATTGTGTACCTTTTTAGTGAACTGCTCTTTTTTCTGCACACCCGCTATCCAAATGTCTGTAGCTTTTTATTCATGTCGATCTCACTGAACTTCTCTTATATCCCCTCAGGGTTTGCTCTTGGCTGATTCATAAAACTACTGTTAGAATGTGTGGACTGTAGTTCAGACCCTGTAGTTCACTATAGTGCGCTGTATTATCTTCCTACTCAGCACAAAGCGCCAAGGATTGGTGAGAAGTATAGAAGGATGGATAGAAGGGGTGACCAGGTGGTGCGTGGGCACCAGCAAAATGATGGTAATTGTGGCTGTTTTTAGTTGACTGTGAATCATTCAACAGCTCTCTGAGTGATTAACATGCTGTTCGGCTCCTTCAAAATTGTATTCTTTCAATCTAAGCAATGATAATTCTGCTCTTAACTGAGCTAAAATCATGAATGAGTGAGAAATTTTGTTTTTTATGTATTCATGTGTGCTTTGCTGTCCAGTTTTCAGGTCAATTACATTCTAACAATATTAACAGAAAGAGAAGTCCGTAGTGAAACTTCTTATGACGTGCTTTAAGTAATTTTGTAATGTTTTATGTATGATGTTACATACAAAGAAAACATGATACATTTATGTTAACAATGTCATAAACTTTTTTTATAAATCCATCTAAACGTGTATATCTGCCAGGCCTTACTCAAAATACTTCTTTGATAACACAATACACAAAGGCAAAAAAAAAATGTATCCTTCTTTTTAAATAATTTATGTGATCTTGCAAAAAGGAAAAAAGTTTGAACATTACCTTTTATTGTAGCTCTTTGAAGAAAATTTATTTTCACTTCGTCTTTAAGTTAGTCTCCCACCTTACCAAACAGTGACCTGTAATGAAGGTGTTGGGATGTGGGGCTGCTTTTGTAGAGGAATGCAATGGGTGGGGTATGAGACAGAGGCGGGTTGGTAAAGAGGAAAAGGCCAGACTGGACTTGTTCTTTTTCACTCTACTGCTTTCTTTATCCCTTTTTATATCACCTTCCTCAAGTTTTTTCCATGTTTGATATTATTTTCTTTAAAAAAAAAAGAAAAGAAAAATGGTATTCATACTTGTACACTAATATCATACAACATTTTTTCCCCAATGTTCATCACGTTACCATGCAACTAAATGGAAACGTGTTCATGAGGGTCCAGCATCATGATACTATGAATCATAAAGCCTTTGAATCTTCTGTCATAATCATAATGACGTCTCAAAACAACCGCATACCCTCTCCTCATACACTCTGCCCAGTCGCTGTTGAAACCACACATGACGAATAGAAACTGTCACATGTTAGAGTGGGTGGACTTTAAATTGTGAAACATCAGGATTGGGAGACACATCATAATAACACAGCCGGGTTAGGCAAGAATGGATTATAAATAAGATGTAAATAAGAGATAAAAAAAGGCAGAAAGTTTAGGGAACAAAAATAGAGCCAGAAGAAGGAAGGGTATCAGGAAGATTACAACACGACTGGTCTCTCTCTCGTCAGGTTTTTTGTGAACTTTTTTACTGATGAGGCACTGATATGTAATACACTGCAATTCTGATGCTGGACAAGAAAAATATATTGAGGAAAAATCCAATGACACCAATTATTTCAATTTTCCAGTTATTTGACTTTTATTTCATCATTGCGTCTGTCTCTTTTTTTGTGTGAAAACAAACAAAAAATAAAGAAGATGTAACAGGATAAAAGGTTTGAGATTTGGATGTTCTGGGTTCATTCGGACGCCGGTGAACCCAAGGTGCATCATGTACACTCCAAAAAATAGCTTGTTGGTCTGACTTAATACAATTATGACACCTATTTCCACACAGTTGAACTGCTTTATTTGAACTTAAACTGGGTTAATTGCACTGATGAGTAAAATTCATCCTAAGTGAATGAGATCAGACCAGTTTTATTTGACGTATTCTGTGAATGTTTCCTGAACATAATTCACTCTTGTTGAGCCAACCAGTGCTGTTGCTGTTCAGACTGGTGCCCTTGTGCAGAGGTGCGTGAGTTTTCTGTGTTTTTAAGAAAATGGAAAGACCTGTTAGAGTTTAAGTGTTTAATGTTTAGTCAGTTTGAACATTTAAAAGATTTTGTAGAATATACATTTTTTTTTGGTTACCATTGTGGTGAAGAGTTGAGCTTGTGGTTAGGTTGCGAGTAGCTGTCGTGCACACATACATTCCATGATCGTTTGATTGAGAGGGGTAGAACCGAAGACTGTGTAAATGATGTGCTGACCCTCAAACTAAATTATTTTATTTATTTCTTTAAAAACTAATAGCCAACACAACACTTGTTCACATGCCAAGTGTAACATTTGTAGCTTGCAAGTAATGATCAAGTAAAAACTTCTCATCACTGGCGTTCACACAGTTACAGCTCATTAAGAACATCATAGACTTATTTCACGTTGCCACCCACAGCCTAACCACAAGGTCTACACTTCACGATAATGGTAACCTCAAAAATGGACATAACATAAACTCTTTTAAATGTCAAATATAACTGAACATCAAACGTTAACTGGTTTTTCCCTTTACTAAAAAACACATTAAACAACACTTAATTTCAACATTTACTCTCCTGATCCATCCCTATGCAAAGTATGCTGGGAACTAGAAATCCACTGCCCAGTTTGAGTCAATGTAGTCCCAACACAAATGGTTTATGTTTATGTTTACTTAACATTTTACAAATTTAATTTCATTTAACGTAATACAATTGAGTGTAAATGACAATTAAGTAAAAAACTAAGGATTTGTGTTGTTTCAACTTAATTTATTTAAATAAACTGAGCAAACAGCTAGAATCATTTTTTGAGTGTACTTTGTCACTGCTATGCTGCAATAAACTTCATCTTTGAGATCTTCAACGTCCTCAATATTTTTTTTACATTTTTACATTCTTACATTGGCGAGCCACCCAGTGAGGGATTTCCGGAAAAAGAAAAAAAGAAAAGCGGGGAAAGGTAAGAAAAGCTGTTTTATTTCTGTTTTATTTTATTTATGCTGTTTTTTGTCAGGGAACCCCCTCGTTAAAAAAATTCTAGAAAAGAAAATTAAGGACAGAAGACAATTTAGTTCATTCAGTATTAGCAGGAGGAGTTCTTAAGCCTATATATTCCATACTATTTTGTTTAATATTCTAACGGAACTGAATGACCCGACACAGTGTGGTGGCAGAGTTGTATCGTTGAATTGTTGTTTCTAAAGTAACTGAAACAAAGTGCTTAAGTTTAAAGTTTTTAAAGTACCTGAAACTTGGTGTTGGTCTCTTATAATTCTGTTAAGATTCTAAAGTAATTGAATCAACCTGACGCAGTGTGGTGACAGTTGTATTACATCTGTTGTTTCTAAAGTAAACTGAAACAAAGGTGTAAGATTCTAACGTAATTGAAACTGATTGTGAAGTTGTTATAATTCTGAGGAATTTCTAAAGTAAATGAATAGACCCAATGCAGACCTGATAACAGATGGTGATGTGTGTGTTTTATTAAGAATGTGCTTGCCTGACACTTTGTCTGGAGCGTTAACTCAGAAAGTAAAGGATAGAACTGCAAATAATTCAGAGAGGAAAAAGGCACTGCTAGAAGTCTTAGGTGTGATGTCAGTTAATTGGGATTAATATCTGAAATGCACATGAGGAAAGGGGAGCATCCAGCTGTGTTTTCAGAATGATTATTGGAGAAGTTTAAAATTTTCAGTGGCAATCCTAATATTACTAAGAATGATGTTATGAAATAAATGTTTTTCTCAAATACACATTGGCCACAATTATTGGTACCCCTAGAATTTATTATCAGTAAAATATCTGAAGATCTCTGTAGTATATTCCCATTCATATTTACAATTTTTAGCACACCAGGGTGAAATTGTCCAGCCATGGCTTCCTGTTTCACAGGACTATTAATATGGGGGAACAAAAAGGTCAAATTCCCTTAATCATCCATCACAAAGAATATAGTTCTGATGTGAAGCAATAAATTGTTGAGCTTCACAAATGAGAAAAGTCAAGAAAATAGCACAAAAAAAAAGTAAGTCAAAAAAAATGTAACCATCAGGGCAATAATTAAGAAGTTCCAGTCAACAGGAAATGTTACGAATCTCCCTGGAAGAGAACGTGTCTGTTTATATTGTCTTAATGCATGGTGAGGAGGATAGTTTGAGACTTCGAATGGCCAAAGACTCTCCAAGGATCACAGCTGGAGAATAGCAGAAAATAGAAATATATATATTTCCGTCATGACAACTCTCAGAGAGATTGACATGGTAATGGATATGGCAGTTAATGTATTAGGTCTTGGCAGAATAGATCTGCTACGCTGCTGCTGCAGAGCAAGTGCCGAGACTTCCACAGACATGCTGCTGTGAGCATGTAAGACATATATGAAATAACCCCCTAGCAGATCTATACAGGTGGAGCTGGGGGAGGTGGAGGGTTTCTGAAAGCGCACTGCAGACTGCTTCAAGTATTTGAATGTTGAGCAGCGAGCTCAGTGGCCGCTAATGCAACAGCAACCAATCAGCTGTGCTATGTAAATAATGATGTAATCACCACCAAATACCTACATCACCACAAGCTTGGGAGTTTGGGAGTGTTTCAAGAAAAAAAAACTCTGCTCTCATTCAAAAACAAACTCCAGCATATTAAGTTGCCAGACACTACTACATATTGGGTTCAATGGTCAGATAAAACTAAAAAATTAGCTTTTTGGCAGCAAACACTCAAGATGGGATAAAAAGTACCCATGTGTATAATTAAATATACTGCTGGATCTTTAATGTTGTGGGCATGGGCCTATTTTTCTGTTCAGGTCCTGAACATCTTGTTCAGATACATGGCATCATGGAATCAAATTAGCAACAGATAAAAAAAATCAAAACCTGCCTACATCTGATACACATCTTATAATGGGACTTGTTTGGATCTTCCATCAGGACAATGATCCAAAACAAACATCATCAAAACCAAAATTAAATCCCCCGGAGCCGTGTGGAGCAGTTTTATAATGGATGGATGCACTTTTATGGACTTCAAAACAGAAACAGCCATTCACTGCCATTATAAAGCTTGGAAGAGCAAGGACATTTTTTAATATAACTCTGATTGTATTCGTCTGAAAGAAGAATGTCATATACACCTAGGATGACTAGAGGGTGAGTAAATCATGGGCTAATTTTCATTTTTGGGTGAACTATCCCTTTAAGGTTCTGCCATGGCCATCCCAGTCCCCTGACCTGAACATGGATCTGGGAATCTGAAGGATTTGGAGAGATTCTGTATGAAGGAATGGTCTCTGATCTCTTGTCAGGGGTTCTCCAAACTCATCAGACATTATAGATAAAGACTCAGAACTGTTATCTTGGCAAACGGAGGTGGCAAAAAATATTGAATAAAAGGGTGCCATTAATTATGGCCAATGTGTACTGGAGAAAAACACTTCATAATGAGGTTTCCCCTCCATTTTCAGTTGTTTTACTTTCATGAAAGGTTAGGTTGGTTTTTGTGATTTTTTTTTTGTGAATTTTGTGTTCATTTTTGCCAAGGGTGCCAATAATTCTGACCACAAATGTATGTATCCAAGTAATACATCTTCTTTGAAACACAATGTTAATCTGAAGTTAAACCTGCCTCCTGGTAGCTTTAATTCAATCCTCAATTTAGTCCTGGACTAGCTCTAGTCTTCCTCCAGGAAATCATCTTATTAAACTCTGGACTAGACTAAATCAAGGACTATTTAAAACCATGACAGAGAAAGCAGATTTCTGTTAATCTGGTTTAAAGGGCCGTTTTAGTCTAGCACTAGGTAGGAAACTTTGTCAGGAATATGAAACAAATCTTTATTTAACCAACCCAATGGTTTTCTCTCTCTTTGCAGGTCTGTGGATATAGGGTGAAATAGTTAACTAGGGTGACTATTTCCAGGAAAGATACCAATTTTGTGCAGCTCTATCTTTGCTGAAAAAAAGACAACCTAAACTGGTTTACAGGTCTTTCTTGCTAAGTACAAACCAAACAAAGCCAGTCGATTTGGTCAGTCACACTCCTAAATACATTTCTATAGCTTTTCTATAGTAAACTTACAAATTCACACTCCGTGTACCATTTAAGTGGTTTTACTGATTACACAGAGCAGCAGCAACCATGGCAACCAGATACATCGCACGCCTATTACTTGCGCTACGTCTATTTTTTGCAGGGCTGGCAATCAATTAAGCAGTTTATATTCTAATATCTATGTTTAAGTTGTGTTCTGTGTAAATTAAATAATATTTGGATGTAAATGGTCCTCTTCCTGACATAAATGCAAGAGCCGCTACAACAGAGCGTCCTGCGGATCACCTTTAGGTCCGGAGTCATCAAGCACGGCATCAGCATCGGCATCTTCATCTGACTTTATTTTGGTTAGGTCCAGATTTCTCTGCAGTTGTTGTACGTGGGTTTTTTTTTTTTTTTTTTTTTGGAAAAACATCCTTTTAAGCCACACTACAGGCAAAGTGTATAGTACAGGCAGTTTGATTTGATTTATTTATTAATTTATTGACAAAGTAACAATTTAAAATTTATTAAAACAACTACATCATATGCATATTTACGTTTGAGTTGAAAATATTATTAATTAAAAAAAAAAAATAAACAGTGCAACTTGCAAACAGGAAATTTTCTCAAGAAAAGGAGGTACGGTGTTCCGTAACGCCTAATAGAGGGCGCTGGTGTGTTAGAAAATGATCCTGTGAAAGATGAGCAAACCTGTCATTAAACAGTTAATGTTAATCACAGCGTGAGCGCCTCGATATAATAATGTGGCCTTGAGCTATTATTTATCATAATGCGTATAGTTCCTAAACCTAAAGTAGGCTACATTATAACTGCCAGCAATTTCATAGTACTTGAACATCCCCTCACCGCTCTCTCCTTTTTTCACCTCATTGACGTCATTACTTTACAACTCGGGGCGGAACTCTGGAAATGAGATGTGTGAACATTAGCCAGAGCCAGAGCCAGAGCCATTGAGGTCTGACATTAGCCAATGAACGACCACACCTTCAGTTCAAATGTGAGATGTAAGCCAATCATCTCCATGCATTTACAAGCGGAGGCGGGCCCTATCAGCCTCCGTTGATTTCGCTCTTCATCTACACGGTCTTTTTTTAAAGTTCCGTAGACGATGAGAGAAAGGGGGCTGTAAGGATACGGAAAATAGGAACAGTTTGCATATATTAGATGCTCACGGGACATAAAAATAATTAAAAGAAGAGGTGAAGGGGTATATCTGGTCGGTTTTGTACCATATTAACCTTTTCCTGGTGTTTAAATACGGGTAGGCAATAGCTAGCGCTAGCAAGCTAACGGCGTTAGCAGCTAGCGATTAACCAAACGACAAAGGAAATATAGCCAGTGAATTCACATTTCCATAACGATATCTTTTATACGCTTTAGTTATTCGGATTGGGGCCTTATTTTTTGACCAATCACCAAGATAACATACCTGTTTGAATAAACCCTACAAAAATCCACTAAAATGGCGGAGCCGGACAAATTAAACATTGACTCCATAATACAGCGTCTCCTGGAAGGTGAGAAGAACTTCACATATCTTTTAAATATGAAAAATTTTTCCGAAATGAAATGTGTAAAGTCAACAAATACTTGTGCGTTTGTGTTTGTATTGCATGTATGTCGTATTATAGAATACTTGTAATCATATTTTGTGCTCTGAAAAAAGCCGGGGGAAGTGGAGCGAATTAGCAGTTCCTAGCCAACCAGCCTACACTGATTTGCTAAAACTCTGCCTGCGATTTTATATTCAAAATAGCATATCTGCCATAATAAATAGCCTATATAGATGACGTGTATGGTTTTTTTTCTCTCTCTGCATATTCTTATAATTTTAATGTTATGAGCCGAAATGAGTGGAAAATCGGCCAGTATTTCATTTGATGACTACTGGTGTTCCAGTGTTTTTAAGTGATTTTTATTTCTGTGTCCAGTTCACATTTGTTGTTTAGTTACCTTCAATTTCATATGTCTAAGTAAAACAGGCAGCAATAGGATTACTTTTAACTAATGAGGATCTAGTTAGTGGAAGTGCATTACCAAGTGATCTTCACAATAGAGGCCTTCACAACATGGCAAAACGTGATTACTTTAATTTTTGCTGAGGATATTCTAAATTTAAACTGTTTTACTATATGATTAGACCATTGTTTTGTACGTAAATGTTTAGTGATGATATGCAATTAAACTGATTGTAAATACTTTAGGCCTGCCACAGTTTCATCCTTTTGGAAGCCGTGTTCAAGAGTCATTTTTTTGTAATGTTGTTTTACAATTTGATGTTTATTTCTACAAAGTTGAAATATTACAGAAAATACTTAGTTGTAATTAACGTTTGCGGTTTGAATCAAGTAAGGATGTAGCCTCACACTGGGAAGTGGGAGCAGATTTTGCTCAGTGTCTCTTTAGCTGCACCAGAAATGTCTTTTGTACTTAATGCTTACTGATGCCTACTGAGGGTAAACATTGCGAATCATAGCACAGATGGGCTTAAACCTAAGCTAGCAGTTTATTAAATATCTCTGACTCACAGCATGTGTGTTGCAAAATGGGAATGCTTCAGGCCTTTTTGTAAACTATGTACCATCTTTCCAGCCATTTCCGTATCAAAGGAAGATGTAAGGTCGTAAGCCTGCCCACACGGCATCTGAGCCCCCAGAACTCCACAGAGACTCTTTAGTTACTGCGAAATTCATCCTTCATAAAATTCATGCAAATCACCGCCCCTTGCGTATTAATTTATTAAATTTTTTTGTCTTGTTTGATTATGCTTTCAGCTCCATTTAACACATTTTACTATGTTTGAATCCACTGCACAAAATTACATGTATTTGCAGATTCTGTGTGGGCCTGGTCATTTAGACATCGTAATTACTGATGTTGCTGGGTTGTTTGGTCTGCCTTTGCAGGAGTGATTGAACAGTTTGCATTTTATTTACTTGGCAAGAAATGTAATGTCTTTTTGTCCAGTACTTTTCATATGTAAGAAAAGGGAAAGAAACACACACAGTCATACAATGAAAACAGATTTCCACATACATAGTACCTTTGGCTTTGGGTGCTGTTGGCAGTACGGCTGTGTAAACCTTGTTTGTTTTTTTTTTTCTGCAAATCGCAGTAAAAATAAAATAAACAAGCCTGATAATAGTTGTATATAAATCTCTTATGTAATCCTGCTGTCCTTTTTTCCCTCAAAGCTTGATGCCTTCATCCAAATTCCTGATTCTCTTGAGGGTGATATTTTTGATGGCTGCTCTTCAGATTACACAGATATCGCTATTATATAGATATGACATATTTTATATTTTTTTTATTTATTGTGCCTATAATGATAATATCTACTTATATTATACAAAATGTAAGGATATTTGAGTGTAGAGTTATTTGTTTTCCTGTTCTCTGGACCCGAGTTGTTGCTGTCAGTGATTTTGAGGGTAGAGGAAAAACGCATTGCTCTGACATGCAGATATGGTCTCACACTGTATGCAGGCAGGTTGCGCTCAACAAGGCACAAGTGTGATAGTGAACGTTAGGGGTGTAACGGTACACAAAACTGATGGTTCGGTACCTACCTCAATTTTGAAGTCACGGTTCCGTACAGCAGGGGAGTGAACAAAATATAAAATTGCTTTTTTTTTTAAATTTATTAAACAGTGGTTTACTGAACAAATTGTCTGTCCTTAAATGAATTCAATTATAACTGAAAGTTTCTTAAAGATAATGCTGTAAACTATATAGGGAGCCCTTACTTGCACATTACTATAATATTAAAAGGTTAACAACAGAGCCCAATCTATTAGCCTAAATTCAGTTGCTATTTATTTTTAGATATAATAATCAACACTCAAATAACATTGTATGCAAACATGTAAACTTCACAAGGCAGTTTTTGCATTAACTTCTAAATCTAATTATAAAATAGTTTTTACTCCAATTCGTTGTTGAAATATATTCATTTATACACAGTGGCTTTCATTTTAATGACAGATTTATTTAAACATACATTAAATAATCAAGACATCACTAACAGGTTAAGTAGAATATAATGAATATATAGGCTAATATAGTGCATATATTTAGTGAAAGAGTTAATTTCTCTGGTGAACTAACCAGCTGTGGACACTGAATGACTTGCCTGAGGTAAATGTAATGCTACGTGACATTGTTTACAAGCTGTTTTATTGCCGTTTTAACGGTTGAAACACTGAGCGATTACACGACATATGATACGTTTCAGTAAGTTGTAATGTATCCTCAACATACCTTCAGATGTTAATTCATGTTTATTCTTTGACTAGGTAGAGATGATCGCGTTCACTCGCACGCATATACAGTGATTTGTCACGTCACATTGAAGAGCGTCAAAACAGCATTTATCGTTTGAATTTCGTGATAAAATGGACAGAATACTTAATATGTTCGTGTGGGAACTAGGAATGTGACGGTGAGGAAGTTTCCCACCGTTTAATTGATGTGTGACAACACCGGTAATACCAGTATCACCGGCAGGGGCTTTTAAATCACTAATTCTAAACCGAAAGTAAAAATGCACACAGCCGCTCGGGCATTCATAACGGTGCGGAGCAAAGCGAGTGTTTTCAATTAATTCTTATGGAAGTTAAGCTTCTATAGGCATGAACTGAAAACGTGCCAGTGGACACGCACCGTGAATGACAGTGCGGCTGTGCGCATTTCTTTCGGTATAGAATTAGCGCCAATTAGGGGGTGGGTTGCTTGAATTGTGGGTTCATTAGCCTATTATTCTTAATGAAAGACACAACAACAAATCAGTATAATGACAAACTCACTTAAATAGACGCTTTTACATTTCGCTTTGAAACCTAATCTTCCGCGATCATCTTGTCAATCATCTCCTCACTCTCGTGATACATGAAATCTGACTCCTGCTGCTGGTTTGTGCTGCGACTCTCATTCGGCTTACGCTGCATTGAGCAGACACGTTCAGTTTTTAATTGTAGTGTCTGTTCTCTAACTGAACTAAATTATTTTATTACTATAAAAATCAAAACGACAGTGGGTGCGGTGCCGCTGTGGGCAAGTGATGTAACCGGTACACCTGAACACCGGCAACACCGACTATCGCAGCAAGCGAAGTGGGAACTCGGATTTGAAGTATGTTCCGTGTGTAAAACAAGCCTACTGTTAACTGTGTTAAAGATTACATTCGGTAAACGTGCACTTTACCGGAAGTCCTGTACTGAAATGGTTCGGTACGAATACGTGTACCGTTACACCCCTAGTGAACGTATCAGAATGTGAGTGTCCTATATACCAAAGTTTTCTTTTGTACTTAGGTTACTGTGCCTGTAGGTTGGAAATAATTACAAGAAGTTACATAACTTAATCCTCGCTTTTAATGAACACAGCGGTGCCACTTTTGACAGGCAGTACCCTTTTTTTTTTAATCCGGATCCCAAGACTTGTTTGGTGGAATGTTCAGAGATTCCAGCTTTTAAGTCTAGATCCTTTCGTTTCATGCTGTTCTGTACTGCAGCGTTGTTGTGCCCGAAGCCTCATGGCCAACCAACGGAAAATCAATTGTACTGATTGCAGGTGACATGAAGGAAACTTTTGCACAAACTGATGCTTCTGGTGGTTTTATGCTGGTTGCTGTGTTTTCCCAGCATCTGCTAACATTTGTCATTCTGTTGAGGTGTGACATAAATAAGTTGTTTTCTTCTTCTCGGGTTGTCCCTCACATTGCCTTCATTGGATTAAGTGTAGAGGGTATCACCTCTTAGAAACTGAAGCTTTTGAGGGAAAACACATGGATGTCCGTGTGATGACCGTTTGCATGCCAAACCAATTAAGCACTGGTAGTTAAATTTGATTGCCTTTGTTGTTCTCTGCACTACGTCCTCTGTGATAAAGAACTGAACACACCTACTTAGCAACAGTTCAAGTGGTTTATTTATCAACCAAGTACACCCCCATTTTGGTGGGCAGTTGTACTGTTCTCTGCACTACTGTTTATGTATACTTATTTATGGAGTCTAATACACCTAACTTGGAGCACCTACTGGTTATCGTTTGAGTGGTTTATTTGCTTGTTTGTCATAGGTCCACCCCCAACCTTGTGTTGGTTCCAAGCTCTGTGCTGCTTATTGGCCCCGTGACTAACTTTAGAGCAAGTGCTGTTAAGGCATTAGCCGGCCTTAATCTGGGTTTAAAGTGACGAGCGGCAGGATCCTATTTATATGCACTTTTCACTGGCTGAGCTGACATGCTTCCGGTCATCATCCAAGCCCTCAGATCACTCGTGCTGAAACCTTAAAGGCCGCCTTTTTAGAGACCCCACCTAACTGTTATACCACACCATTGGTGCATGTTTGGTAGGGCTGCCCCCTAATAGTCGACTAAACGTTAGTCGACGAAAGAGGCTTAAGCCCAAAGTATACTTTTTTTTTTTTTTTTTTTTTAATTAACGCGTGCATGCACAGTCAAACGCACAGCCTCACAAAGTATACTACTTTTGACTCGTACGTGTACACAGGTGTTCAACGCATGTGTAGTTTTGAGCAATCTCTCGCCACAAGTTACAACCCATGTAAATACTACAAAGTAAAGTATACTTTGGGCTTTAGTCGACCAAAATTGTATTAGTTGGTTAGTCGCAGGGAAAAAAAAAAACTCCACAGGAAGTGGTGTAGTCATGTAGTCCGTGAGGGACAGATCGTTAACGGCTGGTCCATGTGGTAATTACAAACATTCTCCTGTCATCCATTGACCTCAAATATGGCTTATCATTTGAAACATGCTAGTAGCTTGGCCACGCACTCTAAACGTTAACCTAGATAAATGTGCGCCATTATTAGGCACATCTCCACGTGCTTGTGTGCAGACAGAGTGGATGCTGAAGTATTATCGCACTTACTGCATGACATGGAGGCGCTGGCGCGTATAAAAGCTACTTAAATGTCCTAATTGAACTAAGGCCTAATCCTGGCTTAATCTAAGCCCTGTCTGTGAAACCAGGCCCTAGTCGACTAGAAAAATGTTTGGTGCGCATCATCTGATTTGTTTGCCCAAAAGTCCTCTATTAAAATGAAACCAAGTCCGTTATCAGTAACAAAAAAAAAGTGAAGTGCTTGTTCCGTAATATGAAAGTCAAATTCAGTGTATTGTCTTTCCTTTGTTGTGCAGGGGAGAAAGTGAAATGTAGCTTCCCAGGTAACTTTGATGCAAACACGCACTGTTAGTGACAGAGCAGTAGCAACCATACAATATGCATTATCTATATGCACAAACAATAAACCTGAGGGAAGATCAATAAAGATCTTGTGCGAATAAGCTGCACGCAAAGTCAAACACACTGGTTAGTTCAGTACCAAGTTGTTTCTTTAAATTTCTTAAAAATAAATAAATAAATAAATTCTTGAATAGTAGTGTACATGCTTGAATGGGCAAATACACTTCTTGGTCAATAGTGATTGATTGCAATTTAAGTTGTCAGTATTCAAATCTCTATCGTTTCATACAAACGCAGCTGCTGCCATTTTGCAACGGTTGTTTTGTACACTGTAATGGATAAGATAACAAACTGGTATTTTAAAACTGTTTAATATCAATTCAATATATTTTATCCCCATAATTGTTTGTGGTGATTTATGCCGTGTAATAAGTGGTATGACTACCGTATTCCTTAAAGGGATAGTTCACCTAAAAATTCTGTCATTAATTACTCACCCTCATGTCGTTCCAAACCCGTAAGACCTTCGTTCATCTTCGGAACACAAATTAAGATATTTTTGATGAAATCCGAGAGCTCTCTGACCTCGCCATAGACAGACAGCTATTTAATTAACACTTTCAAGGTCCAGAAACGTAGTAAAAACATTGTTTAAATAGTCCATGTGACTCCAGTGGTTCAACCTTAATTTTATGAAGCGACAAGAATACTTTTTGTGGGCAAAAACAAACAAAAATGACTTTATTCAACAATATTTGTTCTAGCCTGTGTCAGTCTCCTACGCAGTTTGCGTTGTAAAAACAGTGCAGCTCCTGCATCATCATCATCATCATCACATGTATGCGCCGTGGTGCGTAAACTGCGTAGGAGACTGACACAGGCTAGAACGAAATTGTTGAATAAAGTCGTTATTTTTGTTTGTTTTTGCGCACAAAAAATGTATTCTCGTCACTTCATAAAGTTAAGGTTGAACCACTGGAGTCACATGGACTATTTTAACGAAGTGTTTACTACCTTTCTGGACCTTGAAAGTGTTAATTAAATAGCGGTCTATGGAGGGGCCTGAGAGCTCTCGGATTTCAACAAAATTATCTAAATTTGTGTTCCGAAGATGAGTGAAGATCTTACGGGTTTGGAACGACATGAGGGTGAGTAATTAATAACAGAATTTTCACTTTTGGGTGAACTAACCCTTTAAATATCCGTCTAGTTTGAAGTTGCCGCTTGCTAGCAACTGCTTACTCCGTGGAAGCTTTGCATTTAAAGAGAGAAAATATTTCAAGTTAATATTTTGTCTAATTTACATACGCGCAATAAGCGGGATAATGTACATCCAGCTGGTTGTTAATGCAGAATAAACCCCTTCAGGCTGATGCAAGTCCTGATCACCCTGTCGGGGTTTATTCTGCGAAAACAACTGGCTGTATGTGCATTATCCCTTACATTATATCAGTATGTTAAAGATGTAGTTGTTGCTGCGGTATGTAAATTGATATTGAGAATTGTGACATTTCAGTAGTATGTTCTGAAATTTGTCTTGTGATATGCATGCAACCCTCTACGGACACACTGATGCTGGAGTTGCTATTGGCTAGTAATTTTTTTTTTTTTTTTTTTTTTTTTTTTTTTTTTTTTTTAAATTTACTCACTAGACTTTTTACATGGAATGCAAGAACAATGCAAATGAGAAAATTCTACATAAATATAAATTTCAAACACTGTTAAAGTCAAGTAAATGGTCTAATAAAATAGGTTTTACAAGTAGGCCTAACAGTAGTTAGGTACAGATTAAGTACAGAAATTGAATAAAGTAGCCTAATCAAATGTAAAATAAAACTGCATAGTCTTCACTGTATGAATTAATATAGATGAATCCTTAAAGTTACAAAACTTATTCAGTCAAGAGCATTGAGTGATTTTGAATATGTTGTTTGATCAACATTAAAAACAGGCAGCAGGAATAATAGGCTGCTGTCACTTTAAGACAATGCACAGATCCGGTATAATGATAATGTTACACATGCATTTTCTTTCTCCACTGTTAACCATCAGTTAAGGCATAATTGACTATGTGGACTAGGATACTTGCAAAGACGTGCATTTTTACATAATTTTGTGTGAAGAGCTTAATACAGTATTCACATGCTGTCAGACGCGGCTTTCTGGGCGTGTGCTTTGGCTGTGCAGTTTGTGCAGACAAAACTCATGCGCTGTGTGAAGTTATCTTTTGTGTCTTGACTAGCCGTGCTTGAATGTTTAAATTGGTAAGGTTTAACTTGTGCAAATTATCAACTTTCATGACGACGCAGCACTGGTCTGATCGGGACAGTGATATTTCTGTCAGCGAGCCCTGCATGTGCTCTTTCTCACAGTGAGTGTACGTATGTGAGAGAAAGCGACGATTCGTAAAACTCAGCAGACAATTAAATTATATATGCGCTAAACTTATTTTTTGCCTCTAACTCAAAGGCGACTGTAATCGTACAATTTACTAGCTGTTGGCTAATTAAAGATTTTTTTTATTTTTTTATTCGCCTCTAGTGAAATTTGGTCACACATGCAAGTGATTTAATCGTATTTCAGAGTTGGTATGCAGATTTTTCACTTTGCACTGTAAAGGATTGTGCTGTAGGTGTCTTTTAAACAGCTGCACGAATATGTATTCAGTGTGGGTGAACATTCAGTCAGCCAGCTGTTTCTCTCTGTGGACTGTCACGTTGAATGAGACATCTTCTGTACTGCTGCTTTAAATTGATAGAGATAGGTGGATGCAAAGAACAATTTTGTCATGCACCCTAAAATTGGTTTGGCGGTAACATTCAGTTTCTATGAAGTGTGCATTGTGATATATATATATATATATAATACACACACACACACACACACACACACACACACACACTTTTTTTTTTCTCTCTCTCTCTCTCTCAGTACTGACTATTTGTGTCCTTGGTTAATTTGTTTAAAGCCACAAGCTTTAAACATTTATTTAGAGGTGTAGGCTGGTTGGATCGATTTTTGTGACTGCACAAATAAGCCATCTTCTAAATCCTTGCGTAACTGCCCGATTATGTGAGTCACCGGGATACGCTCGGTATATGCTACAATATTTCTTGCCTGAAGCAAGCCATGTGCAGTGTATATTTAAAACCCAGCAACTGCTTGACTACAACTGCAGGGCTGCCTCTGGGTCTTTTATCTTCCTGTTCTGAACATCCCATGCACAGATACATCACCTCAGATGTATGGCCATTGTGACCTCGGAGATGTCTTTAGCTCTGTCCAAAGAGGCAATATTTTTCCTTTCCAGATGCATCATATGTGCTTTCTTTCATCTGCTGCTGCCGCCAGCTAAACTCTCTGAACAGCATGTCATGCAGCCAGTCTAAAAGGGCATGTTTGAATAATACCACAGGTCTGCGTTGTGTGAGATGACAGTCTGTTTAGACCCTGCAAGCCTTCTCTTTCACAGCACGTCAGCAAATCTCTTTGGGGCTCTTTTTTTTTGAGGTGAGGGTGGCGGAGCTGCAAGGATGAGTACAGGATCTGTTGACCCATGTTTGGTTGTTTGTTGTGAATATTTAAATCCATCTGAAGTTAAATTGCACGTGATTTTCAACACTGGGCAGCTGTGCCTCAGAAGTAATATCTTTACCATGTATTGTGGTTGTTAAAAGCCATATGTACAGTTGTGCGTTTGACAAACACTAAGGAATGCTTTAACAAACCTGCTAAATTGTGTAAATGCCTTTGCCGGATTTTGTGCGGTTTGGATGCCTGCTTCAGTAGAGACACATGATATGGCGTTTAAGTGTACTGACGTCTGTGCGTCACTTGTCTGTACATCCCATTTCAGAGAGCCTCTCGAGTCAAGTTTTTCATCCTCTAGTTCTTCCTAGTTTTTAAAGCACTTATTTTCTGATAAATGGGTCTAATCTGGCATATTTGCTTTGTTTGTTTTTGCTTATTTTCCTACTATTCTCATTTTGTCTCGTGTTTTTTCCAGTTAAAGGCTCCAGGCCAGGCAAGAACGTACAGCTGACAGAGAGTGAGATCCGTGGCCTCTGTCTCAAATCTCGAGAAATTTTCCTCAGCCAGCCAATCCTGCTGGAGCTGGAAGCGCCACTCAAAATCTGTGGTATGTTTGTCCTACAGGGTTCCCACAATCATGGAAAACCTTAAAAATAGGAATTCAGATCTTAATTAGTGGAAATTATTATACTGAACATACATTTTTCTGTTGCCTGTGCAGGTGATGTTCATGGTCAGTACTATGACCTCCTTCGTCTCTTTGAGTATGGGGGCTTTCCTCCTGAGAGCAACTACTTGTTCCTGGGGGACTATGTGGATAGGGGGAAACAATCTCTAGAGACCATCTGCCTCTTGTTGGCCTACAAAGTCAAATACCCTGAAAACTTCTTCCTTCTGCGTGGCAACCACGAGTGCGCCTCTATCAACCGTATATATGGCTTCTATGATGAGTGTAGGTATATCAGTATAAATTCTGAATTTGATGTCTGACAACTACATTAACACTTATGACACCTTTCCATATAGACATTTCATGGTTTTGAATGCTCATAAGCTATTTGTTCTGTCCTCTAAGGTAAGCGACGGTATAACATTAAGTTGTGGAAGACCTTCACAGACTGTTTCAATTGTTTACCTGTGGCTGCCATTGTAGACGAGAAGATCTTCTGTTGCCATGGAGGTGAGTGCAGGCAGAGGTCTTCTGTCCCCATGACAATTTTAATGTTCTATCATAACTTCTGTATTGACAGCTATATTTTAACGTCTCCAGTGAAATTGCAGTTTATGGCCAAATCACTGGGAGACCATAAAGTTTGGTTTATTTGATTGGCATGAAAACTCAGAGACAAACCAGGGGACTAACTAGAGTCCTCATAAAAAGACAAGAGTTTAGTGTACACTTCATTTGAACTGCTGTGTTGTTTACAAATGACGTAGGAGTAATCTGCCCTGAAATGAACCGTAATTGATTACTTTTTTTTTTTTTTTTCTCCAGTGACAGTCATCATATACTTAAAATAATTGCTGCACTTAGCAATGAAATGCAAGAAAAATATAAACTGTTGTAAACAAAGATCCAGATGGAGTGCTCATATAAAGATGTTTTTTTTCTGAATTAATCCTGAATCGTGGTTACTAAATTAACATTCGACTCGCTTGTTGCAAACCTTTAGTTTTAGTTATGTCTTATATTGAAGCAAGAAATATTAATATTATTTTATATTAAAAAAATTCTCAATTTTTATAAAGTTATATTTTATTTTTTAAAACATTTTAAAACTTAATGGCCTGGTTTCACAGACAGGGCTTAGATTAAGCCAGGATTAGGCCTTTGTTCAATTAGGACATTTAGGTGGCTTTTACAAACATGCCTTACACAAAAAATAAATAAATAAATAAATTATATATATGGAAACATGCAGACAACATGTTAAGACCTTATTTAAATTTGGCTCACCAATCTGTATTGATTATTCTCTATCAATTTATCTGTCATTATTACATAATTTCTTCATCTTGCTTGTAAAGACCTTCTGTTTAGAAATGTTGTAATTTCTTGTGCTGTTTTTCAGCCCACAATGTCTAGATGCAAAAAAAGAAAAGGTTGCTCCTTAAAAATGCACTGTGAAACATAATGAATTGTT
The DNA here is from genome assembly GCA_039654105.1 of Coreius guichenoti. NCBI lineage: Eukaryota > Metazoa > Chordata > Actinopteri > Cypriniformes > Gobionidae > Coreius > Coreius guichenoti. Next base: position 27,755,346 of record CM077171.1, read on the forward strand.
TTCTGCTCCAGGCCTCTCTCCAGACCTGCAGTCAATGGAGCAGGTGCGGCGCGTCATGCGGCCCACAGATGTGCCTGACCAGGGGCTGCTGTGTGACCTGCTTTGGGCCGACCCAGACAAAGACGTGCTGGGTTGGGGAGAGAATGACCGTGGTGTGTCCTTCACCTTTGGTGCAGATGTGGTGGCCAAATTCCTTCACAAACATGACATGGACCTAATATGCAGGGCACATCAGGTTAGTACAGTATATGCTCTGCTGTGGTAGAATTTTTTTAACAGAGCATTGCAACATTAATAGACTCTACAAAATGTGACATTATCATCTTGTGCAGGTGGTGGAAGACGGTTATGAGTTTTTTGCAAAGAGACAGTTAGTCACCCTATTCTCTGCTCCCAACTACTGTGGCGAGTTTGATAACGCCGGGGCCATGATGAGTGTGGATGAGACACTCATGTGTTCCTTCCAGGTAAAAGATGAGCTGTCATTTTCCTCCCTCTCTTTTACCTATACCTGATTACAAGGCTTCCCAGTTCCTCTGCAAATACATAAAGTATACTTTGATGGTCTCTGCATTAACAGTGATTTCTATTGTTCTGTTCCAAAACACAGTGCGATGCCTTTTTAAGGCATCATGGGCACTCTCTCAGCACAAAGTCAAAAAAACTAGGCCACTTAGTTATGCTACCATTTAAGATCGCTCATTCTATATGTGCAGTCACATTAGCAAAATGGTGGGGAAACAAGGCCTGTTTGTCTCCTGTCAACATTTTAGTGATTTTTTTTTTTTTTTTAAATAAATGTTAATCATTTTATTTTTTTACAATTTTGGGGAAAAATGGGCCTTAAGTTAAATGTTTCTATTTCATATTTCAATAAATAAATAAATAAAAATTACTTTTTGCTATGAAGTAGCTAAAGAAGCTGGCATAGCATTAAACAAAATTCAGGGACCGGAATTGGCCGGTTTTCCTTATGACATGCCCAGACCGGTGACTGGCCGGTCAGTCTCACGTCTTTCCAATTTCGAGCCGTTTTTTGTTGCCAGCGACATGGGCAATAACGGCAGCTGCGCATTCTCGCTGTCTTCTCTCTAACAGCGAATTGACACATCCACGTCCTCTCACTCGTCTCATTCGCTCCGGTTAAATAGTGCTTGTATTGCGCGTAATTTTAGTCATTCCCGCAGGTTTCGCCCTCACACCAAATGCGCACACGCACGACTGAGCTATATATGTGGGCCACAGAAGCCGCTTCTCAGTCTCAAACAGCTTGTGAGTCGCACAAGTACCAAAATGAGTGTCTCACTGTGCTTAAACGGTCAAATACATACAATCAGGGTTTGAAATTAACACCCGCCAAACGCGGGTAAAAATTAACTGTGGCGGGTAACTGTCAAATCACTAGCCAATTTGGCGGGTCACTTGCTATGTTTACTCACTTTTTATATATGAGCGCGCTCATACGCACTGTCTGTGAATGTAGCGCTGCCTGTCAATGTCCTGTCTGTGATGCACAGACAGCGCACCAGTATCGAGTTCTCTTTTGCACTTGAACAAACAATAACACAGAGAATTATGCCAAAGTGCCCATTTTGTCGAGTATCCTCATAAGAGCAGTCTTAAACGAGTTAAATAACGTCTTAAATGAGATGCACGTCAGATCCGCGTCATGTTCGGCAGCAGATCTTAAAGTCATAGCAGCGACTAATGATGTCTGTCATTAAAGTGACATTTATTATAATGGGTTTATGTGAAGATTGTTTTAAGTTCACTTAAATTAAAAGTTATTATTTTTTAAAAGCCTAATAAATGTTGAAATTGATAGCTTTCTGTTATACTGTAATGTTGAATGTCTCAATGTTTAAAAAAATGATTTTCATAGACATCAGTATTAGTATCAGTGATACTGGCCTTCATTCATAAAAATATGCCATTACAACAAATATTTAAAAAATGCTGTCTTTAAGTTGTTTCTACATTAATTTGGAGAGTGACTGAAATTATTACAATATAAAAATATTAAAAACTGTTTAATTACATAAGCTGTGACATAGTTAATCTGGTTTATTTCAATTTTTTTTCTTTTTGGCTAGTAGAAGTTCTGAATGGCCGGTAACTTAAATTTAGTAGCTTAATTGGCCGGTGATTGAAAAATTTAATTTCAATCCCTGCATACAATTGTCAAAATGCTCGTCTTGGCGAGTATTCAGTTAAACACAGTCAGTTTTGGAACGTAAATATAGTTGAGAAAGATAACGCATGTTGTGTAACAGTATTTTGGGTCTGTGCATAAACTCTTAAATGGACAGCAGTCTAATAAACCAGCTGCTGTCTGTCATGTTCATCAAAGAACAAAAGACAAAGAAAATCACACTCTGCTCTTGACTGAATACATTTTATACATTTAATTGTAAGCATTAATCTGTATTTAATTTTTTACAATGAAGACAATCCAGTGTTATTTTACATTTGATTACTTTAATTTGATTACTAAATAACCTACTTCGACCCAACTGAAAAACTTAAAGCCATGTTTATTTTGTATCTCTCTTTATTCTATTGCATTTATTTGTGCCGTTGTTTGCAATTAGTTTATTTATTCTTTTATTACTGACTTTTTACTTTTTTTTTTTTTTTTTTTTTTTTTTTGTGTTGAAGAAAAGTAGATTTTTGTCTGTATATGCTGTCAATTATAGTTCTTAAAAAATCTGTATCGGCAGGTTACACTTATTGTCGGAATCGGCCAAGAAAATTGCAATCGATGCATCTCTAGTTAAAATCAATTGTTAGTCAAGTCTCTCACACAGAGGTGCTACCAATGTAGAGCGTTTTGAATTGACCAGTTGTGAGGTTCCATGGCGGTTAGGATGGTCCTATTGTAGGTAGCTCACTAGGTTTTGGAACAGAGCTTATATGCACCGACGTGCTCTCTCTGTGGGAGGACATGTCTATATTTGGAAGTCTGTTAGCTGTCGTGCGCCGTAGCTTACTCTTGTCCTCTGTCTTTTTCTCAGATCCTTAAGCCAGCCGATAAGAAGCTGTACTACGGTGGAGGAGGTGGAATGGGCTCAGGACGTCCAGTCACCCCACCGCGAAATTCAGCCAAGGGTGGAAAGGCCAAGAAATAACACCCGCTGGATAATCCCTCCACCCCCAACGTCGTCTCTCCTGAAAATTTCCCTGTTCTCACCCTACTCTTTCTCTACCTCCCTTCTTTCTTTCCGTCTCCAAATGGCTTTAAAGCAAAACAGTACCCAGGGTTGAAGTCCTTTTCTCTCTCTTTCTTTTTTTTATCTTTTTTCTTACTTTTTTTTTTTTTCTTTTTTTCTTCATGTATCTACAAATGTGTTTTTATATATGAGACTGCGTGTGTGAGCATCGGTTGCGTTTGTTAGGCTCTTTGTGTTTGTCTTTCCACCCATCCTTCCCCTCCACCGCTCATTGCCCCCATCTCTCCACCTGTCTCTGTCAGGGAGCCTCCGAAGTCTCCGTTTAAACACCCAGCCAGGCTCTGGGAAAGATTGAGACGGACAGAGGGGGTCAAAGGGGGTGGGTCGAGAGGTGCGGGTGAAGTCCCCCTCAGTGTTTATGTCCTGACACCCTTCTGCATTGTTTTAAACACAGAACTTGCACATCCTGCATTAGTTAGAGAGCCAGTCTGAGTGAAATGTGATAAATGTATACACACACGCAGGGAGAATGGATGTGCCGAGAAAGCGTGAGGTAGAGAGAGACTGTCACAGGTGCATAATTTCCATTTAGAGATCCAGTGATTTAAACAATCAATCATGTTGGAACTTTTTACTTTTTTTGTAGATGGATCACAACAAAAGCTTTGAAATTCTTTGCTTACTATGTGTTTTTTTTAGTGTCTTTTTTGAAAGACAATTATCAATAAAGAGAACTTTATTTAAACATCCTGTACTATCTTACTGTGTCCCGTTCTCCCAAGTTACGACTCTCTTCCTCAGGTGTAAGTTTACTGTTGCAAATCTGTCCTGTTCTCTATTTTCTTTAGTTTTTTTTATTACTTGTTTATTTAACTAAAGTGGGTTGAATGTCTTTTAGGGTTGACCAAAGTTGACATTTGCTGAGGAGCGAGATTGTGCACCTAATCATTTTCTGTTTGTCTACAACTTGCTTGCTGCTGCTTTCTCTGTCTGCTTCCTCTCAACAGTAAACTTAGTCTCTCCCCCTTTGCCTTCCAATTATGCTTTTTTCCATTGACATTTTTAATTTCTCAAACATAATTACTCTTATCTGTCCTATTGATCTGTCTGTCCTTCTTTTTTTTCACTTTTTGTTAGTTAGCATTATCTGGGTTTTAAAGCACTGGGCGTCGCACCCAGCTCCTGAAACTTGCTTTGCCAGCTTAACTCGTCCCCTACCTCTGGAGAGCTGTTGTCCTTTTCATTCCTCTCCCTCCATTTCAAACTGTGTGTTCTGAGTTGCCAGACAGGATTTAAAGGTTTGATCCATTTAAATCTCAGAGGAGTTGCTACTGTAATTAGGATTGAAGAATTTAGTTTTCCTCAAACTTGTATCACTGGTTCCAGCAGATGGCGTATTTCACAAATCACTAGTTCAATGTGTTCATAGGGGATAAGAATATTGCAAAGCAATACACTAGTGTCCTCTGCTGGCTCAAAGACACTGACATTAGTTTTTTTTTTTCCCCTGTAGTGGCCTGCTTTATATGTTGAGATGAATAGTTTTGTAATTTAAAACAGAGTAGCAACATCTACAATTGTTTAAATCAAGCAGGTCATCTTTGGTTAAGTGTGTAGATTTAAATATCTTTTGAAATATAAAAAAAAGAAAATCTAAACCAGGGCTGTCCAAACTTGGTCCTGGAGGGCCACTGTCCTGCAGTTTAGATCTAACTTGCCTCAACACCTACCTGGAAGTTTCTACTATGCTTAGTGTTTAATTGGGATTAGAGCTAAACTTTGTAGGAAAATGGCCCTCCACGAGCAGGATTGGACACCCCCGATATAAACTATATGGTGGCCTAGTTTGAAAAAAAAAATATATATGGCTAACTATGCTTTAGATGCCCAGAAAGATGCTCTTCAGGTCAAGGTCATTGCTGATGTAACATTTTTAGCCAGTATAGGAGACTAGCACTGAAAAATTAGAGTAATGAGTAATAGACGGATGTAGTAACCGCACTCCTACACACATTAATTGCTTTCTTGCATCATGGAACTGGCTGTCATATACAGAACACAACAGTGGCAACATAACATGAAAAATCAATGCCATTCCTCATCTGGCATCTTATGGTCAGTCTCAAATCAAATATCATAATTTAATCATAATATCGCTGTTTTCTGATAGATCTTGTATATGTTTGGGGGATTTTGAACGGAGTATGTATGCCGTCAAAAAAAAAAAGCAAAAAGTAGATGTATTTCCTTTTGGTTGATGGCCTTTCTATTATCTCTGATCTCCTCACCAAGGCTGGTAGATTGTGCACATTTTGCTTTGCAGCAACACTGAGATTAAGACTTTATTAGTAGTAGAGTTATTGTTGTTATTAATATATAATTGTACTTTTATTTGTTTTACTTGACAGAGAGCAGGATATTTAGATGATGTAATGTTTTTCTTTCTCTTATAAAGCAATCAGGGATGTTTTTCCTTAATGCACTGTAGTACATTATTTCAACTGTACCATAAGTAGAATTAATGCAGTTAGAGGTTTCAAGAAAAAAAACTGGTTTCAAGATTTTGCTTTTTCAATGCAATTTGATTTCCAACTACAAATCCTGTTTCTCAGCTACTGGAAACAAAAATAAAACGGTGTATTTGTACTGGCTGTTTTGATATTCCTTCTATATTGTTAATAATTGGGCGTCTTAATGTGAAAGATTTTCCACTTCTAAGTAGGGTCTCTTTCAGTAATTTTAATTGAAAAGACGACAAACCTTGTCTTTTAAATTGATCCAGGTTAAAGTTTTTAAAACCATACAGTTTATGATTTGCTTGAATAGTTTTTTTTTTCTTCTACAAAATATGTTCCACCCTGAAAGTACTGTTACAGCTGAGAATTGTTAGATAAAACAACAGCTAGCCTTGAAGCACGAAACCCATTGGAAAAAGTTTAGGGAATTTGTAGGTTATTCATTTGTAGGCTAAAAGGATTAGAAATCATAATTTGGGGATTTAAAATTTTTCAACCTTAAATATTTTAAATGATAACTGGAGCTTAAATAACATTCACAAAAGATTTAAAACCAATACTTGTTTTCAGACAATGTGCAACACAACAAATAGTACATATTACATTTAAACAGTACAAAGAATATAGTGAGGGTAATGCATATTTAAACATCTACTGAAAACCTTAATCCCATCAAACATGCATTTTGCCTAACAGCCTACTACTATTATTGCGTAACTTCAGGAGGTCAACAAGACACGGTTACAGAGATGAGGCGGGGAACGGATCTTCTTTCTAGGCCACTGATTGGTAGAAGCGTGTGGTATTTTCTACAGCTACACTCCTATAGGCCAATCTCAACGCCGTGTAACTTGGCCAGCCAATAGGATGTGGTGAATAACGCCGAGATCCCTGCCACTCATCACAGTAACCAATAGGAACGCGACCATGGATGTCAAGGATTGGTTGAATTCATCTCGGCTCCAGGACGAGACTTCTACGTTCGAAAACAAACGCAGTATAGAAAAATTAATATTAGTATAATTCCCGAATCATTTCAGCTGGACTGTCAATTTTGTGGTTTATGATCATATATCCGCAGCAGAAACGTTAAAATCATGAAATATGGGGACAGCAGGAGCAGATGGCTGCAGCACTCGTAGCCAACAGGAAGAGCTAGCCTGCTAGCTTTCAGGCGAATTTCACTACGGACAAATCGACCAGAAATTTGAAGGAAAGCCCGTCAGGTAAAATACGGTGCTGTTTATTATACTACATGGATATGCTCGCGCCGCATTTGGAAATCATATATTATTAAAAATGAAGAACATATAATGTTTAAAGATTCCAATTGGACCGTGTGGGTCTGCTTCTGTTGTCCAGTGAGCTAACTGGAACCCGGTGGTTTGGGTTGAAGTCCGTTAACTCGACTCCCCCGACAGTGATATATGGCCCCTCGCGCCTCTGACCATTAATAATCAGCATTTATGAATTGGCAAGCCTTTTACCTCTAATCAGGTGTGTTGTTTAATAACTACTAATTGGCGCGATCAAAGGTGCTCGATGACAGATGTGGGTGTCACCGTGAGACCATGCGAAATGTATTATTTACTATAATCTATTTTTGTACCCATTTGAGTGCCATTGTATATGGTTTTTTCTTTAATTTAAAAAAATATATATATTTTTCTGTGGACTGTCGGCTCGCGCTCTTTTTGAGCTGGCGTTAACACGCATTCCCGGAGCTCTTATTTTCACGCTCGCGTACCACTCGAACTCGATTACAACTCAAAGTGCTGAAGTGTTTTCTGACTGAATAGCTGCTTTGTAGTGCGACTCCTGACCTGTCAGCGGAGAGAAGGTTTATGCCTATATTAATCTACTAGATGAGGATATTTGCTTGCAAGGTAGCAGCAACAATCAACAAGGGTTACAATGCAGAGATTATGGAATGACGTGTACAGTAAATTGGGTAAATTAGCCGCAATGAACACTAAATGTATTTTGTCATAAACAAGCTAGATCGATATTACTTATTCAGCATTTGCCAACTATAGTCTCTTCCTGAGCAAATAAGTTTTTGCTTTTTAGCTCTTCTGCTATTTACACTGTAAAAAAAATTAATTGTAGAGAACCGTATGCTTTCAGATTTTTAGATCCTTTGAACTATTGGTAATCGTCATAAGTGACACTGCTTAGTGTTATAAATTTGGATTTGTACGTTTACTAAATGCAAAATGCCTCATTCAGCCAATAAATGTATCAAGATTTTTTGTTCAACAAAATCAATTGGTAACAATGAATTGATCTGTAATTGATCAGGCAAATTTTTTTAAAATATATATATATATATATATGTATGTATGTATGTATGTATGTATGTATGTGTGTGTGAATAATATGTGAACCATACTATGCTATCTTTGTTTCTAAAATAAAGATATCTGGGTTATTGTTTAAGATGTTGTACATAGACCTCAGCACTTAATTCACAAAATTCCACAACGGTGACAATCAACAAATGTAAAAACATGAGCTCTTAATATCACAACTCAACAAGTAATGAACAATAATGACAAAACAACAAAAGTTAAAAAAAATCAGTGAACTGTTGTTAGCACTGTGGGGAATTTGTACGGTAGTTGTAAAAATGAAAATTTGATGACTTTTGAATATTTCAAATATGTAGTGTACATGTTCATTACAGTGTCTCTTGGAGACTGTTCTTGACTTGTCTGCTGTTCAATATATTTCAATAATTTAATGATATAGGTACCACTTAGACTTTTGCTATATACATAATTCCTGACAGCTAAAAGAATAAGTGGAATGTAAAGGTAAAAACTATTCGGTATTCTGTATCAAAGTAGTGAGGCTATTATTTTGATATGTGCTATTATACAATGGATTATCAATATTTTAAACGTTATTGACCACAACTACTGTTACAGTAGCCCCATAACACTGTAATAAATTCAATGTTACAGTATCATTAACTTATTTACATTGAGAAAAACTAGACTTAAATTTGTGTAAAATACAGTGGATTCAAAAAGCCTGAGAGTGCATTAATCACAATTTTTCTTTACAGTATAAAAAACATAGAAGTCTATGATATAAAATAAATTGGAGATATTTCAGATTCTGTTTCTAGGTCTCTAAAAATGCACATCAAGTAGTTTTGTGACACTGATCATGTGGCTTGTGATACAGATGGTCAGACAGGGCTCGAAATTAACTTTTTTACTTGGTAGCACTGGTGCTTCCAACTTCAATAAGTTAGGAGCACCAGCAAAAATTTAGGAGCACCGCAACTAAAATGTTTATACATTAGCCTGTGTTTAAGTGTGTGTGTGTGTGTGTGTGTGTGTGTCATGTGCTAGTAAATCGGTCATTCAATTGTCAGAATAAAAAAGTTGCTTGTCTGGAAAAAATAGGATTTTTGTGTTATATAATTTATTCTGAACCAATATTCTCACCAGTGTTCTATCAGTTCTATCATAGCCTATTTAAATCTGCATATTTGTGATATTTACCCCGAGGGCATTTTTTTTTTTTTTCCCCAATCTTATTAAATGTATGCTTCATCTTTCATTTTAAATTGGATCAATAAATTAAATTAGAATAAGACACTATAGAGCTGTTGGCAATCAAATTAAATAATTTACACTGAAAAATTACAATTGCATTGAATAAATGTTATGAGATTGTTTTAAATATATTTTGAATATACAAATATGAAATGTTGGAAAGAATGATGCTTTTAAAACATGAAACTAAACCGCCAGTAGGTGGCGCAGTGAACGTCTTAATCATTGAGTCAAATTCAAACGATTCGTTCAAACGGCTGATTCATTCAAGAATGAGGCAGTTGTTAATTGAATGGGTCATTGAATCTTTGACTCAACTGATTCGTTCAAAACGCTGAATCATTCAGTTATGGAAGAGTGTTTCTGTGAGACACGCTGTGGTTCTGCTGTGATCTTTGTTTGGAAATATTTTCGCTGCTGAAACAGAACAAATACAGTCAATATTGCGTCTAAAATGTAAGTGACTTGATTTTAACTGTTTATTGAACTGTTGTATGTAATGTCACTTTTGTCAGTCTGTGTGTGCTGCTGCTGATTTGTTTTGATTTCTCCTCGCGAGCCTCAACAGCACAACCTTGTTACCGTCAGTACATTATAGTACGTACATTATTGTCCACCATCAATCGTCACTTACACTAAATGAAATAAAATCAGAATCATTCTCGCGTTTTTGGTGATTCCTTAGTTGTTGTTTTTTTTTTTTTTTTGTTATTGACGTTTTAAATCAGGCTACTTGTCCGGTCGGGCAAGTAAAATTCTCTTTCACTTTCCCCTTCATAAAAATCCTTCTCTCTTCAGTTTTTTTACATGTTGTGCGCTAGTTAGCTCCCTGTCACGTGACAGCGGAGCGCAGTGAAAGGGAGTGATTGACGGCTGATATTAACCAACCTAAAGTCTGCTTTAAAGTTAAGAGCGTAAAGATGAAGTTTAATTGGTTATGTGATAGAACGGTGGATCGGTTACTGTATCAGCTCACAGTACATACTGTGCAGTAACTAGCAAACGTTTTGTAGAGAAAGGAAAACCGGTCGCACCTCAACAAATATTTGCAGCACTCGCACAAATGCTCCCAAATATTTTTTGAGGTCGCACAGATCAAATTTCGGGCGCGTATGCGACCAAAATGGTCGCAATTTCGAGCCTTGTCAGATGTTCTTGCTTGCACTGAAGCTCAAGATATTCTTTAGAATATTCTCAAATCATGCTGGAGATTGAACATGGTCAAAAGGTTTTACAGAGAACTTGAATTTGTGCTGTTTGACTGCTACTGTCAACTTTTCTTTCAAATTGTGATGATGAATATAGGCTAATTTGTAATGAAGAATTTCTTTCAAATAGAAACATTTTCACTAGTGGTCTCAGACCTTTGGAAACCACTGTAAATAGATTTACTGTAAGATGGTTAATTTGTAGCAGTCTGAGGCCCTGTTTACACCTGGTATTAAGATGCGTTTTGGTGGATTGGATCACAAGTAGACGAGGGAGACCCATAGGGTTGCAAAGTTTCCAGAAACTTTCCAGGATTATCTGGACATTTTCTGGACATTTTCAACCCCTTTGCAACCCTAGAGACACATCCGTTTACACCTGGTATTTTATTCTGTCCAATTTCATCCACTTCTATCCTGATTTCTTCAAGGGGAGGGTCTATTGGCGGGTAAATGTATAGGTGTTTTTAGATCTTTCTATCTAATGGATGAAATAAGCTCACACAATTTACATATGAACATGCCAGAAAAAAATACGGAGAGCAGCAGTTTTTTTTGTTTCTGCTCCAATAGCCACAAGACCATGCCGAACGCTGTGAGTGTGTGTTAGAAATCAGGGATGGTAAGAGAACATTGTGCTTGGTACGTTTTCCGTCTTCATACCAAACTTGGGTCTTCAGCCGACAAAGTTTAAATCCCGTCTGGCTAGTGCGCTTCCCATGATGTTTACGGAGTGTAAGTGCAAATAGCGTGCCTTGTTGGCAAGTGCTATTCGTACTAGCTCCGCCTAACAATGCCTGGTTGTGTAAAACAATATTTTAAAAAAAGACGGGCGTATTTCAACATCTTCAGTGGCGCAGGCAGTAAAGTGTCAGACTTAAGGATCTAGGTTTTGACGCGATCGACCCGGGTTCGAATCCGCCTTTTGCAGAGCTCACTCTTCTCCCTTTTCCCATCACATATCACATTGGAAAGGCATTTAATTTCAATAACAGTTAAGAAAATGTTCTAAAAATGGAAATAAAGTGCCTAACGAAATGTTTAATAATAATAAAAGCATTTATTGGGTAGGGTTAAGGGTAGGTGTAGGGAGGGCTTTTATTGTCCCATTAAGGCGACATCCATTTAATAATTTTAATAAATATAATAATTTACACTGTTATTATTGCGTCCTGTTAATGTACAACAATACTGAGGTGCAAATAGTATGTATCTGTCAAAATAAAGTAATTACTATTTACACATATAGCAAAGAACTGCTACTTTTACATGGTGTAAATAGAATATATCACTATTTTCACTTAGTATGCTATTTCACTTAGTAAATAGCATCTACAGCTATTTGCACTTAGTGTAAATAGTATCTATCGCTAAGAAAATATGCTATTTTCACTGAATGTAAGTAGAAGCTGCCTAATGTTTACGCGCTAGGTCAGTAGGCGGTCTTTTTGCGGCTGTTCGAACACATTCAACCACATGAACGTTTACATTACGAATGCAATCCGGTCGAATGCGTTTTTGTCTACCTCTGGAAGAGGTCGAAAGTGGAAAAGTTCAAACCGTTTTAGACCCCGTTTACACCTGCATTTAGCGTCACCCACTTGTGATCCGATCGACCAAAACGCATCTTAATACCAAGGCCTGAGAGGAAAAATTACTGTTGCTCCCATTCTTTCCATAGATTATGCTTGTGTTGAATGACTTGCAGCTGTTTGAATGTGTAACTCACTGGCTTCATTTTGTTCCAGCATGTTGATGGTGGGCAACCATGGAGGGATCTTATAGAATGAGTGTGAGAGAACTTTGTGAGACAGATGATCTGGCCACGAGTTTGGTGTTGGATCCCTTACTGGGGTTCAGCACCCATAAGATGAACATAAGGTACTTATTCTGCTTGACTCTTTTGCACTACTGCTATATAGATTTTAAAGAAAAATATTTGTTTTGTTATTCTGATAGTATTTTCATATACAAATAAATAATAAAACCTGAACTGTAATCTGTTTGTTTTACATATGCTGCGTCCCAATTTGCATACAATCTGTCCTAAATGGTATTCTAAATGGTAAATTAGAATTAGTGTGTCCTAAATCGTAGTATGTTGAAATGAGTATTTCAAAGATACCCGGATGGGCTACTTTTTCCGGTTAGAATCCGAAGCACAGATCCGAGTACACTAACGACTAATATTGGCTACAACCCATTGCACGTTGTACGAGGATTCGATTACAACTACAAACATTTGATTACTACAAACATAGCTGATGTGTGAGACCAACGGTTAAGTAGAGAGGTTTAGATAAAGGGGTTTGAGTGATTTTAATAATCAATATCTAACCTGAGGAAAAGGTATTTATTCAATGTTATCCACATTATATTTCATCTGTAACAGCATTGTTAATTTTTATAAAGATACGTTTGGTAAGAGTTCTCCGCATGAAAGACCCACGACTGGCAGATCAACATGCTACTACATTTCTCTCCGATACGGTAGGACATTAAATTAAATTGAATGTGGAGGATTTTAACTGACAAGATGATTGACAGGGCAGTTTAAACCGTGACAGGATGCACGTAACTAAGCGACAGATCTGACTGATAAAGACGCAGTTATAAAGAAGTAGTATGTCCCAAAACTTGCCTACTCTTCTGCTACACGCACAAAAGTATGTACTTATTCTTCACAAAAACATTACATACTTTTAGGACATAGTGTAAGTAGGCAAATTGGGATGCAGCAATAGACTACTGTTCAAAAGGTTGGGGTCAGTTTTTCAGGTTCATGTTTTTGAAAGAAGTCCCTTATGCTCCCCAAAGCTGAATTTATTTGATAAAAATACAGTAACAGAACACTTTCAAATAACTGTTTTCTATTTTAATATATTTTAAAAATGTACTTTATTTCTGTGATGTAAAAGCTGAATTTTCATCATCATCATTACTCCAGTATTCAGTCACATGATCCTTCAGAAATCATTCTAATATGATGATTTGCTGCTGAAGAAACGTTTCTTATTATTAATGTTAAAAACATTAATATTTTACATTAACATTAATAAACATTAATATTTTTATTGTCACTGAATAAAAGTATTAAATTAAATTAATAAAGTTTTACTGGCCCCAGACTTTTGAACTGTAGTTTATTTTAAATGATTTCTTCCATTTTATAATTGTTTGATTTCTTTCATTGTGTGAATGTGTGAAGTGCTCCACCTGAGATCCGGCGATGGGGCTACCTCAGAGAGACCCTTCTGCGGTTCAAACGCACACATGACTTCCAGGCCACCTTTGATGCTCTGTTGGATGGGGAATGGGTCAGTGGCTATTTCACTGGGCTGGGTTCACACCGACATGAGTTGTTAAAGCAGCATGTGAGTATAATATGTTATCCAGAATTGGTGAACGTTCACCTTTCCCTGTTTGTACATTTCATTATCACCAAATAGCAATGTGTGAATGCTCGAAGCGTTTTGAATGTGTAGCTGTTTTTGTGTCTAGTGACATTGGTTTATCTTTACTTTAATGTGTTTGTCTTTGCAGGATCACTTGTTAGCTATCTTGATGAGTACAGTCTCTCTGCACACATTTATGTGGACTGTACAACAAAAAAAAAATGTTTGCTTTAGTTGAACAATCCCGAAATTGTCTAGAAAATTGTTATATATCTAGAAAATAGTTCTAGAACTGAAAAGTTTCAATGTGTCAAAAACTATATGCTTTAAGTTTGGGATCAGTAAGATATTTTTTTTTTTTTTTTTTTTTTGAAAGAAATTAATACCTTTTTAAATACTTTCAAAATATAAAAAAAATCCTGCTGACCTCAAATGTTTGAATGATAGTGTAAATATACAGAATGAAATCCCAAATGATTCTGAAACCGAAATCGAATTGAGAACTTGTGAATTGGAATTGAATCGACTTGGGAAATCTACACTGATATCTTGTCCTAAGAAAAACAACAGAAATGTACCTACTTCGCTCTACCATAATTTGACTCTGAATTTGAATTTCCGAACGCTCCAATAGTAAACGTTCTGAGTGTGGTGTCTTGTCTGTGAGGGCTTGGCTTTTGTAATGCAAGACATTAATATTTGGTCTGATTAAAGACAAGCACAGTGCATGACATTAGTTTTATTAATATATTATTGAATATTGCAGTGTGCTTTAAAAACTATTTTTAACTTCATCTCTTTTCTTTAGATGTATCGCTATATGACCGCATTTCTGTTGGACAGCGGAGTGAACATTGAGCCTTGTAACCGCTATTCCTCTGAGACTAATGGAGCCAAAATCACATCCACCCAACACTGGTTAGAAATCACTGTTTTTTAAAATCATAAACTATGATAATAATTATTTAATAATTGATCATTAAATCATTATTTTCCTGTTGATCACTGTAAAGCTGCTTTGAAACAATCTGCATTGTATAAAGCGCTATAAAAATAAAGGTGACTTTATCATTTAATCATAACATTGGTCTACTTTTTAATTTTGTTGACCACCATATTTGAGGATATGACTCTTTAATTCTCCAGGTTTGTGGGAGAACGGGTGGAGGTACTACAGGGCTGCATAGCTGAGCTGAGCCCTGAGGATAGTGCTGTGCTCCGAGCAGGAGTGAATGACTTCAGTGTCATGTACTCGACGCGCAAGAGATGTGCTCAGCTTTGGTTGGGGCCCGCTGCCTTCATTAATCATGGTGAGAGAGCCTATATACTTATACTGATAGGTATTTTTTTTTCAAAATGTGGTCTTTGGTAAGGTACGGGTTCTGATTGTGCCCCCCCCTCTCTTTTTGTTTTTTATTGTTTGGAAAAGACTGCAGACCCAACTGTAAGGTAAGACACTAAGTTATTACTTTTGCTTTTGTAGGAAATCTTAGGAATGGCTTAGTTTGTTCTGTTTCTTGTCATTTTCTTTCTTTCTTTGTTCATTTAATTTCTTGTCTTGAATAATTAAGAAAGTAGTGTTTACTTCATTGAAAAACACTTGAATGCTACATGGTCTTGCTTTAATGTATTATCTATTTAAGTAGCAAAAAAACTGCTACTGAACACACTCTTTACTATGGTATCAAAATATTTCAAGAATCATGACATTTCACTAATATTGTTATGGATTACTGAATTTCTGGTATCATGACAACCCCTACCAATGACAACAATGCAAGCAGAAGCGATTACTTGAATATTGGCGGTGACATGGAGACATAGGATGGTAGGATAAGCATGAGACAGTTGTGAGTAAGAGAGAAATGCGTATACTGGTAAGAGCTAGTATACTTTATATGTGCATATAAAAAGATATTTTATATGCACATATATTCTACTCAGAGGTTGTGATAACGAGGGCTGGGTATTGACACAAGTTTCACAATTCTATTTCAAATGCACAAGCTTACGATTTTATTCTTTTATGATTTTGATTCGATATCGGTTAATTGGCATGTATCAGTACAGTACATGGAAAATTATCTCAAGGAAAATAAAAAATATCTCAACTAATGTTGTAGACTATAGAGGGAGCCACAGTTGGTACGTTACTATAAAATTAAAGCTTAAAAAAAAAACCTTGTTTAGGCTACTTGCATGTATATTACATATAAGGAAGTTTTTATAACAACGTTTTAAACTTTTTATGACAATTATGTTTCTACTCGTTTTTTGAAATAAAAACATTTAAATGGTGGTTGTCATAAAAACATGACCTGTTCTTCAATATTATGTTTGAATAAATCTGTCAAGTAAAAATACAGTGAATATGCAAAATAAGTGCATATTTTTAGCAAAATGCTCCTCTCTAGAGTTCATTTTTCTAGCTGACTAACAAGTTTATGGACACTGAATGGCTTTTCAGAGGTAAATGTAACATTGTTTACAAGCAGTTTTATTGATGTTTTTCCACTGTTGAAACACTGAGTGATTTACATGAGACATGATATGGATTTTGGTAAGTTGTACTGTGTCTTTCAAAATAACCCTTTGATGTTCACTTGTTTATTTCGAGCTATAACTAGTAGTAAAGCGGAAGAGATGATCAGTTGATGTGCGCTTAGCACTGCCGCATTGCTTAAATTAAGGCCCTACAGCGATCTGTCATGCCACATTTAATTTTAAATCTTATCATAAAATTGACATTTGAAAGCTGAGACTTTGTTTCATATCAAAGCACAAAGCTTATTGTGATTTATAGGATGGGAGGCACGCTACAAAGTTTTATTCATTCATCCACTGAAAACAGCATAGACGAACCAATACCGAAACCAAACCAACATTTAAACCTAGCTCATTTTTTAATTTTATTTATTTGTATGTGGTGTATATATGACCTCTCTCTCTTTCTCTAGTGACTTGGTTCTTTATTTGTAATACTTGAAAAATTATCACAAAATTGGGGTTTTCATATAATAATACTGTTTATTTTAGGATATCAAACTAGAATGTCGTGGCAATAGTGTGTTCTTGCTAATTTTTTAATTGGCCAAGCTAAGTTAGCCATTTTGAAATACCACCAGTGTAAAAATGCAGGAAAGGATGTTGATATGGTAGCTATGTTTAAGTCTTAAGTAATAGAATCTTGCGTGATCATTGAGTATACATACTATCATACTGATAATGTTGCTTTTTAAATGGAGATGTGGTGTGAGAGATGCACTAGTGACTGTGAGTGAATGCTAAGTTTAGTTTTTAATTGGTAGAATGAGTTTGATTTTGTTTAATTGTTTGAAAATGTATTTTATTTTGAATAAAACATTTTTTTTTTTTTTTTTAATAAAAGGGTTTTAAAAGTCACTCTCTAGGTTTTTATTCATTTATTTATTTTTTTTATTTTTATTTTTTAAATCATTGTTAACTTGTTTTCTATGTTTTGTCAAAAGTCTGGGTCATTGTAGGCCTAAATGTAGATAACAACTTATACATAGATGTATATAGGAAAAAATACACTACTGTCCAAAAGTTTGGTGTCAGTATGATTTTAATACTTTCATTTAGCAAGGACACATTAAATTGATAAGTGACTATAAAGACATTTATAATGTTACATTAGATTTTTATTTCAAATAAATGCTGTTCTTTTGAAACGTATAAAATATTTATAAAAGAATCCTGAAAATAACGTATCACAGTTTCCACAGAAATACCCCCCCCCCCCCTTTTTTTTTTTTTTTTTACAGTTACATTTTCTTTTCTTTTTTTTTTGCTGGCATATGACTAAATAGATTATAGTCAAACAGTTTATACTGAAAAGTAATTTGCTCATAATTTTTGTTTTTTGTTCCTCTTATTAGTTTGTCCCAGGAGATAAAAATGGAGCTTGTGTAAAAGTGGTGCGGCCCATCTCACCTGGGGAAGAGATTACCTGTTACTATGGGGACAGCTTTTTTGGGGAGAATAATGAAATGTGTGAATGCTGCACATGTGAGAGGTGAGAGTAAAGCTGCTAATACTGCTTAAAGGCCATCTGCTATTGATATTATAGTGATGTTAGATCTATGATGCATAATTAACTCAATGTAATTATTCTGAGCTGTATTAGGTTTTTAATGTCAATTAGGTTCCTAATGACCATTTCCATTTAAAAGTCTTAAGTATGCTTTTATCACAAGTCTAATGATGCCAATCTATGCAGGAGAGGAGAGGGATCATTTAAGAAGAGAGACCAGTTACAAGATGTTGCTTGCTCCAGGGATCCTTCAGGACAGAAATATGAGTTCAGAGAGACCGATCTAAGGCTTAACAGGAATAGGGGAAATGGCACTCCAAAGCCGTTTCTCACTGTATCAAACTCAGGTATGCTTGTTATACCATTCATATTTTCTTTTCTTATTTTACTTTTGTCCCAGAGTCAAATGTACATGTTTTGAATGTTAAATTCGCAAATGATATAATTAAGCATCCCATGCAATTTCCTAATAATGTGGTGAAGCTATTATTGTCAACTAATCTTACTATTGTCAACCACTTAACTCTGGCTGTCTGTTCTTCTCATCTCATTCTTTGTCAGTCTTGCCAATGAGGAATACATTTTCCCAACGGATGAAGAGGAACGCCCTTGTTTTGAGCAAGATGAGAAAGACTGATAGGCGGAGGAGGGAGGAGCATTGCAAACAGGTGGAAAAGAGAACACAACACCATTTATCTTTTCCTCACCTCAAGCTAAAGGAGCTGAGCATCTGCCTCTATCAGCACAGCACAAATTTCCTATTAAGCTGTAAGGACCCCTTGAGCAAAGAAAGGGCCCTGCTCTACCTAATTGAGAGAGAGCGACCAAAACCAGAGAGGATCACAAAGAACAGGAAATCTGTCTCTCCAATAGGCAGCAGTACTAACATAAATGGACCAGAGGAGAGAAAGGGTGAGGATGAAGAAATGTTAAAAGGAGACCCTGTCATTAGATTTAAACCCTTCACTCTTGGGTGTGTTTCCAGTGTACATGAAAGAAACAGTATGAAGGCCAAGGGACGTAATATTGATGCATCTTCTGTCAGAGTTGTCCACCAGGGCATTTCCTCAAGGACCAGGAATATTCTTCGTAGTCGTTGGAGCAGTCTCCGAGCAAGGACTGGATCTAAACTCTCCAGATTCAACAAAAGGAGGACCAGACTGATCAAATCGGACTCTAAACTCTCTACAGACCGAAATGAATGCTCTGACTTGCAGACAAGAGTTGGGAAGCTGCAAAAAGAAAGTGAGGTTGAGTCCAAGGACATCACTAATCCGGTTTTAATCTCTCCAGGTAAACCATGTACTGACAAAAATGTACACATTGATGGAGACGCTGGAGTTAACAGTGACAAATCATCACAAACAGAGAGCATTGTGATCCGAGAGGCGCAGCAGAGAGTCTTTAGGGATCGCCTCAGGGAAGTGGCTGGCGACTGTAGACACATCAGCGGTTCCATTACTCCTAGGCAAGGTGATGTTAGTTCTTGTATAGCTTCAGAGACCTCAGGGGATAACAAGCAAAACCACAGGCAGTCTGTCTCTTCTAGCGTTACGCCCTCTTTGTCTTCACCATCTCTTAACAGTCCTATCACTTTCCTCTCAGGGTTAAATCGATACCTCAGAGTAAGTCTGGTCAGGGTGGCTATCCCAGGAAAACCAGAGGTCGAAAGTACAGGTCAGAAGGAGGCAGACAGTAGACGATACAAGGGTACAGCACCAGCAGCAGCATCAGTACAGCAGAGCACAAAGTTAAATGGGAGCAAAGAAAGCAATAGACAAGGTAAGATAGGGGTGAAGGAGCTGTATTTCACACCAGTAAATATGGAGAGTGCAGATAAGTACTTAAAAGTAACATGTGATTTAGAGATTGGCAAAACACAACCTGTTGTGAAAGAACTTGTGGATGTGTATGGTAAGGATAGCCACTGTGAGCATGAAATTGAAGATAAGCAAGATAATAACATTGTAACGGTTGCGTCTGTTGAGGTCACAATTCCAAAAAAATCAGAAGATTCTATAAAGAAAAGGAAAGGAGCAGACAAGGATGAGAAACAAACAAATGAGGGTATACCTGAGGTGCAAGATAAAGAAAGAGTCAAGAAGCAGGGAGAAGGAAATTACTTGAAAAAGAAAGTGTTAACAGCGCATTTTGGGAGCAGGACTGTTGTTGTTAAAGAGGCAAGGGTACTGCTGTCAGATATTCGAAAGAGTTTGAGTGGCAAGATTAATCAACAAGATAAAGATGCTGATGAACACCAACATCCATGCAGTTACAGTGATAACAGAGAAATTGATATGAAGACACTATCACTTGCTGACAATAAAGAGACAAAGGACAAGCATGATGCACTTAACAGAAATGAGCACCCTATTCAGGGACTCACTGCAGCTCATCAGCCAAATATACATCAAGATACTCAAGTGAGACAGTCAGAAAACACTTTGATTTCTTCAGAGCCTCCATCCATGTGCATGGTTTGTCTGGATCATAGTTCTCAGAGCAGTATTCCCCTAAAGAAACGAGCATTTCGAGAATCGCTTGATACAGACCCAGAACAGGATGTTAATGTACCTACAAAACCATGTACAGATGTCAATAACGACACAGAACTTAACTCGGACAATCTGTTACCTAAGCCAAGTAAAAGCAGCAGTGTGGAGACAACATTGTTAAAATGTTCATTACCAGAGTCAAGCCTAACTCTTAAAGGCAACGGCGTTGGGTCCAAAAAGCGTGGCTTGTCCAAGTTGAAACAATGCTGTAAAGGTCTTCAGAGTGCTCGGCATGGACCAGTGAGAAACAATGTCAGAGTTTGTGAATACAGGGATAGCACAAGTAATGTACCTGTTTGTGAGAGGACAATCAATGACCATAACAGTGAAACATCCAAAATTAAAGGAGAAATTGTTAAATGCAATATGAGAGAGGAGAACCAAGCGAAAAGTGAGGAAGGAGTGGAAGGAAGAACTAAAGGACCAGGGGACTGTGAGATTATGGATAATATAGAAGATGCCATCAGAGATGAGTTGTCTACCTCAAATGTTTTGGATAAGACAGAAGAAGATCAGAGGCTAAATGTCAGAATCCGCCTTAAGAGGAAAAGAGGAAAGGAGTGGGAAATGGATAGTACGGATGAAGCAGAAAGTGTTGTGGATAAATCAAGCCCACAGCAATGCTTGGCTTTAGTTGACCCTTTTAGGGCCATTTTGGATTCTGTCTCCATTTTAAATGCAGAAATGGAGAGGATTCGGGGTCATGGGGAGGCTGATAAAGGCATAGGTTTGGAGAAAGCCACCAAAGCAGTCCAAGACGTGCTAGAGCATTGCAGAAAAGAATGTGCAACTAAGCCATGTAAAAGACAGCAAAAAGTATCAAAAGTTTGCATTAACAAGAAAAACGGCAAACGCACACCAAAAGAAATTATTCAAAACAGCACTGAGGTTTCTAATGCGCAACTCCAACAAAACTCATCTGGTCCAAAAATTGAAGCAGACATTGATGACATTAAACCATTACCTTTGATTAGATTGTGCAGGAGAGCTGAAGGCAGGTGGGAGGTTGAGTGGAAAGAAGTTCAAAATAAAGATGGGAGCATTGATATGGTGTACAGGGAGCCAAATAAGTTAACATCTGTCTCTTCTACAGCAGCAATACTGGAACAGATGCCTCTCGGCAAAGTTAAAGAGGAAAACCCGTCTCCCTGCCAGCAAATAATGACAGTGTGTAGTTATACCAAGGGGACTGAGACCTTCAAAGATCCAATGAGTTTTGAAACTTCACCTCTACCATTGTCCCTTTCACCTTTATCGCTTTACTCTCCCTGTTATGATGGGCTGACAGGAGTTAGTAACGTCAGTGGGAGTACTGAAGCAAAAGAGGATATAAGAGAGCAAGTGTCAGACAATTCCAATATTCTTAAGGCTGGAGTTAGTAGGACTGAGAATAAAGGGAAGAACGACATTTGCTTGAGTCACAATTTGTTTCAGATTAATAAAAGTCTGTCAAAACTCCAGGCCCTAAGTCAGTCCAGTCTCCAGTCACAGGTATGTGAGAAAAGTGTTCCCACTAACACCAGTGTAACCTCCTCTCAGATTCAGTCTCCTCCCATCTCTCCCTTTGCCACGGAGTGCAGCTTTAGTAACTATTCAGAGGATGTGCTTGACTTTCCATGTTTAAATCTTGAAAGCTACGATCAGATGCCTGCACAAAACAGCTTGGCGAGCTCTTTGATAGATTACTGTCCTGGTGAACCACATAACACCGGATCCTTCAGCAGCCCCTTCTCCCAAAGTCCCACTGATGCATGGAATCCAGAGACCCCTTACCTAGGATCCCCAAGCCCTGTGAGTAACTTTAGTAGCGGTGAAGATCTAACCTTCCCAGATCTTGTCTTTGCTCAATCTGACACATCCTCATCTATTGGTGCGCCTCAACTGCTCTTCAAAGATAAGTTATGTAATGCAGCCACAAGTTCTGCTCCTCTTCAAGACCCTGAGAAAGATCTGTACTTATCTGATAGCGAGTTGTCAAAAAGTCCCATAGATCTCCAGGTGCAGGAAGATTCAGCAACACAGTTTCTCCCCAAAGACCTGACAATGTTTAACAATGCATCTACAAGTGCTAAACAGCCTGTATACCCAACTGTGCGCTTGCATCCTCAGGATAAAAAGTTAAACTTTCTTGATTCCCTTGTTAACACAAAGTCCTCTCTGCCAGGCCTTGCTAAAATTGATGCTAAAGACAAAACTCATGGGCCTCTCAACTTGCATGGCTCAAATGCTAAATCTGAATCTGTCATTTCAAACCAGTCAACGCAAAGCCTACACGGTGCTGGAACTCAGAGTAACCTCGTTACACCCTTCCATTCCCTTCACGTAGGAAATAAGTCAACCTCAGTTGCAGAGTATTCAGGTGCGTTCAACTCTGGTAATGCACATTTTCGTAGCAATGACAAGAAGCTTCCTTTTTTTCCAAACCCCAAGAATATCTCGAAAACCGAGGTAGGCCAAAATGCTTGTCAGATTTCCATGGCTGCAGGCAGCTCAAAATCTCACAACAATCTGGAAAGCATATTTACTTGTCCCGGTCCATCAAGTTCTCACAGTGGAAAAGATTCCTCAGCTAGATGTCCTAATGCTGGGTTCTCAAGATTTACTGAAAATCTGCAAAAAAGCCAAAAGAACATCCTCTCCAAACAGTATCCTGCAAATCCCGGTCAACAAAGTGATCACATTCACCCTGTTTATTTTGTTAGCTCTAGCAAAACCACAACAAATGCTTTCAAGAACATTGCAGGTATGAAGCCTCAGATCTCAAGAAATGATAAAGATCCATCCCTGCCCTCCACATATTTATTTTCCTCATCTCAAAGTTCTCAATGTTACAGTACAACACAAAGCAAACTCTCAAAATTGGAGAAACCTCATGCTGTTGTGGCTCCCACTCAAAACACTCAACTTTCTGGAGTGTCTTCTATTCAGCCCAATAAGAATCAGATGTGTCCAAACATTTCTCACTGTGATTCTTCTGATTTCAACTTCAGCTCCTCCCTTTCACCTCCTGCGTCGCAGCACAGTAGTCCTCATCTGGGACGCAGAGAATCCTCAATCCATGAGGTCCCATTGATTAAAACTCAGTCAACCACCTTTGAACATATTCAGCCTCCTCACCAGTCTTACGTAGTGAACTTCACCGGAGATCATTCTGTGACTCTGGGGTACAGTGGCGATGGTGAAAACGTAAATTACACTGGTTCAGGACCTGCAAATTACACTTATCATTGTCTTATGGAGCCTTCAGGAACACAAGGAAAACTGGTTGTAGAAGCATGTGGTCCCTCAAACTTCACACCTTCTCCCTCTGTGAGTAGGTCTAAAGTCCATGGAGGCCAAATTGGAAAGGTTCAGCAGCATCAGGGGCAGCCTGGAACTCACCCATATAATTCTCTACACTTCTCCACCTCTCACTCGCAAAGCACCGCCATAACGGATCGTAAGCCTAAGAGACTGAGGCTTGTGGTGACTGATGGTACAGTGGATCTGGACCTACAATATACTGATTAATAACATCCTATTGTTGTTGATATGCTAAGAAGTTATTTATTTAAAACTTCAATGTAATGTGTTCTTTTGTTTTCATTAAACTTATATGGATATGGAATTGTCCTGTTCTTAGCATCAAAACCTTTTTTTTCTTGAAATATTTAAAGACATATTTTTATTAGCACACTTGCTTAATTATTTGTATGCTACATTTAATGAAGTTTGTTTAGTACATTATTATAGAAAAATATTTTCATGCTAGTGGTTCCTGTAAGTATAAAAACAAAGGAAAAATAGATATTCTGTTGATCCTGTAGTACATAAGACTTGCCACATGATGGGGATGCGGTTCTCCACCATGTGGAAATTTTCTCCATTTCCTCCTAGCCCTTTCAGTTCAGAGTTAGCAATCTAGATCGTTAAAAGAACATGTTTGATCAAATGTGAGGAAAATAAGCGTGTTTGTCAAATTGCATGGTTCATTGGGTTTGCACATGAAGGACCAGAGCAAAGTTCATGTGCTTTTAATTTTGGATTGTTTCAATGCCCATTTGTAAAGTTGAAAAGGAGTGTGCAGTTAATGGTGCACATATGATAAGCATATACTTAGAGCAGCTCTCAGGTGTCCTGTATTTGGATTCCTGCATGTCACGTAAGAGAACTGTAGCAGCTGCTACATTAAATGCTTACAAATCACACATATTTCTGGATCTTACCATCTGTGATGTGATGACATGTAATGTGGAAAAGATGGGATGCTATTCAAATAAATGTATTTGAATAGCTTTCCATCTTTTCCACCCAAATCACACACACTTTGCAAGCACAAATGTGTTTTGGCGTTTGATGCTTTTTTTTTTTTTTCTTTTTTTTTCTTTCTTAACTCTAAACATTTGTCTATATTAGCTTCATGGGGTTTTGTATCATATTGGGTATTGCTTTGGTACATTGGGCAAATGCATAGTTGCCACTTGTATTACTCTAGAGAGATGTTTAGTGTTCTTTGGAGCTGATCCTTAATCAGACTCACTTAACACTTGATAGAATATTGTTACGATACGTACTGTAGCCCTGTAGGTCACCAAGACCCAAAACCGGATATATCCGAACTTATATTATTATTTTTTTTATATTATTTTTTCCCCCACCCCCAGTCCATGTCAGAAATGCATTTGTTGGCTTCTTCACAGTTTTAACAGTTGCAGACATGAGAGCCCTGGGACGTCCTACATGTTTTTGACATAGTTGTGTTAAGCCTTGCCTTGGTCTATAAAAGTGTATTCATATTTATTTTAATATGTTCTCTTAACATGGTGCTTCAATATAACTTAATTTTTTGATTGTACTGAACTATATGTATTTTACCGTTTTTTAATATCTACAATTCAGATGTCTTTTTTTCCGGTATGTCTTGTATGGCCATCCTGTTTGTTACTTAGGTCATTTGAGATCGATTTTGAATTGTAATGTTCCACTGTAAAATTGTAAAACAAAAAATGAAAGTAATGCAATTAAAATATGATTTTAAAAGAAACTGCTCTTGGTATTTTAGCAAACTAAAATGATTTTTGGTTCTCTCTCTCTTTATATATCTATCTATCTCTCTCTCTCTCTCTCTCTCTATATATATATATATATCTCTATCTGTGTGTGTGTATATATATATATAACATTTATCTCAAAGAGAAAAATTTAGCCTAGTATAGTTATATCAGGAGATTAATATAACTGAAGAATCTATACAATGTCTTTCCTTTTTTCAACCACTAATGAAGCCAGCTAAGCTTCCTCAATGTTTTGAAAGCACTACCAGTATATTTGGTATATTATATATTATTTTATGGGTCTTACAGGTATTTTCTGCAGTGTCTGATTTGGTTGAAATGCTGTAAAGACTTTATCGACTTTTTTCAATCAACTGTCTTTCTGATATCTTTCTATCTTTCTTCAAACTATTTAGTATTTACCTCTGCCTCTTACTTTCTCCCTGCTACTTTTGTTACATTGCTTTTGGTTTTTCCTCATCCCCCAATCCTTTTTGACCCTTTCCCCACTTTCTTTCTGCTTCTTGCCGCCTATTCATCCCCTTTCCCCACTCATGACCCATTTTCTCTTTTCTCAACAGTCAGCAGAGGGTTAACTCTGAAGCCAAGTGGAACAGCTTTTTTCATAACGAGGACACAGGCAGAAAGGCAGTGGATAGAGAGTGAGGCGGTAAAAGGCTGAACCTTTTAGGCACTGCGGAAAACACTGAAGGATCCAAAAACCTTACTGTATCACCATGAATTCCTTGGTGCAGAAAACCTCTGTCTTCAGTTGTGTTAAAGCAGGTGACAAAAGACCTCAAGATGCAATTCATGCTATTGATCTAGTGACCCAAGGTTTTGCTTCTTTTGAAGACACTGCCTTCCTCACTGGCATATATTACGGATGGATTTGTGCAAAAAAGATGTACAGTAGCATCCTCCATTTTATAGTGCTTGTGTGTGAGAGACAGGCACTAGCCTGCTTGAATCATCTGTGCTTTCTTCTCTTTTTGAATTATTCAGTAATCCTTTCCTACACTGAGCCATCCTTCGTCCCTCCCACCCACCTTCCTGTACATGTAATGTTAAACATTGAGTTTAGAATGGCAAAATTAATTTGCATGGTCCAGTGGGTTTGCACATGAAGGACCAGAGCAAAGTTCATGTGCTTTTAATTTTGGATTTTCAATACCCATTTGTAAAGTTGAAAAGGAGTGTGCAGTTAATGGTGCACATATAAGCATATACTTAGAGCAGCTCTCAGGTGTCCTGTATTTGGATTCCTGCATGTCACGTAAGAGAACTGTAGCAGCTGCTACATTAAATGCTTACAAATCACACATATTTCTGGATCTTACCATCTGTGATGTAATGACATGTAATGTGGAAAAGATGGGATGCCACGTTCCTGTACATGTAATGCTACTAAACAGAATGGCAAAATGAACCTTTCCATCTGTTCCCTCATGGTAACTCCATCCATATCTATCCATCCTTTTATGCTTGTTCTGTCACTATAGTTTAACATTCAGTTTCAACACCCTCTCCAAAATATTATGTGATGTTTCTAACTTTGAAGGGTAAATGTACGTCCTAAAAGTGTAACATCTCTTTCTACATGAAGGACCAGCGACCTCACTTAGAGAACTGTACATATGACGCTATTTACGGGACCCAGGGCAGCCTGAAAGCTTGTCATGATGTCTGTAGAGAGTGGAAATGGATGGATAATAGATTAGGATGTTAAACAGAAGGAGGCACTTTCACCCCTTTAGATTTGAAACTGGTGAAGTAGACAAACTGCGAGTATTAGTGTCTGAATGGAATGAAATCGATCCATAAGTGAATGATGAATTCTGCTCTTAACTGGACCTTCAAGTTCAACAATGTTTCAATGCTAATTTAGCAGAAAATTGTATATTGAACTACCTATAATGTTGTTTGTAAGCTGTCTCTTTTCATTGTTTTTGTGTATGTTTGCTGGGGACCGTATTATCAAAGACCGTTAGCAATGATAATATATAATTATATATAAACAATTATATTAACCAAAGTCTTTTTGGAGGTGATCTTGGATGTTACGGACTAAGATGAAGTCAGACACATCTACATCAGAGCCACTGGTGTAAAACAGCTATACTTGATTCTGAGGAACAGTTGTGGAATGAAGATCAAGGTAAATTGTACTTAATTTGTCTTCCGGGAAACAAGTATCTTCTGTTGCTTCTGAAGGGCAGTACAAAATGAATAAAATTGATATTTAAACAAAATAAGAAAAATGGACAAAGTTCAAAAGTTTTCACCCCCCAGCTCTTAATGCATCATGTTTCCTTCTGGAGCATCAGTGAATGTTTGAACCTTTTTTAATAGTGTTCGAGTCCCTCAATTGTCCTCAGTGTGAGACTATGGATCTCAGTCATACAGTCACTGCTGGAAAAGGTTCAAATATGCAAAAGACGCTAGAAAACTGAAGAATTTACATTACCTGGAGGATTTTTCTGAAGAACATTGGGCAGTTTAACTGCTCAGGACAAACAAGGGACTCATGAACAACCATCAGAGAAAAAAAAAAACAAAAAAAAAAACAGCCGTGGATCATCCAGGTAACACAGCATTAAGAATTCAATGGTTCATAAACTTTTGAACGGATCATTTTAATAAATTCAGCTTTTTTTTGTCTTGTGAACTTTAAAAAAAAAAAGAAAACGCATTTTGTATGATCTTTTTAATTTGGTTAAAATTATTCACATTTTCTGTGACCCCGTTTACACCTGGTATTGACAACAAAGTTGAGCACAACTCAATTGAAGAATTGCCTCCCTTTTAGTTGGGGAGTTGGAATTTAAATTGAAAGAGGCAGCCTACAGAAAGCTTAATTGCGATGGCATGAAGTGGTATATGCTGAATTTTAGTTAAAAGAAATTAATGGCATCAGAAAATTTAATTTTCTACTCTGTGAGGCTTTTAAAACCTTTGGAAGTTTTGTTTTTGTTAGGCCCATTGGGGGTTATATGAATTTCAATATTTAAATTTCTGTAATTTACTTACTTTTTTTCCCCCCCTTTATTAGAAGGGAAGGACTTTTAATATTGAAAATCCATAAAATTAAAATATGAAACAATGTGTTACGGAATGCAAACTCAGACACAAAGAAATGCTGTTAACTGAGTTTATTTACAGCACAGCGCAGAATGGAGAATACGGTGAGTAGACAGTTTAAATATACTTTGCATAGTGAGTATGGCTTTGTAACAGAATCTTTCCTTTGTCTTACAGGTGCAGGAGATGGCAGAACTGGTGGCTAGATGAATACACACACCTTGTCGGTCGTGGTGAGTATGATGGTAATGGTTTCCACAGGTATAGCAGACAGGAGAAACAATTGCGAGGAAGCCGCTGGAGAACAGGTAAGGAGTCCACTTAATATGAACAAGACCAGACAGTGATGGTAGACGAGGTGTGTGCTTATGTAGCAGTCCAGATGAGCGGGCAGATAAGGTGCAGGTGTGTGTAATTAGAGCTCTGGTAAGGGTGTGTACTGTGATTTGCTGGGGTGAGAGCCTGGCAGATCCGTGACAATATGTGGCATTTTTTTGAGTACTTTATGTGCTCTTGAATATGTTTTCTCTTCATTAATCGCGAGGCAATCAGGTCTAATCTGGACACCGCTAATTACAAAAAAATGTTTTAGACAAACACACCGCATTTCTAGTGTAAATGCTGATCCCCTTCCTGTTGTGCCCTGGTCATCAGTCCCCCACCCCCATATCTGTCCTTTTATCAACACAAAATTAAATTTGTACAGGTGTACTCAACCGATGTACCGAGTAATGTATGTATTCAGAGACCTTTCCCACAAAATTTGTGGTGACAGGAGATGTATTTGAGATGTTGCTGTCAGGTCCATGATTGTTTCTGCTACAGTTTGGTGTGTGTAAGGGTCTGTAGTAGCAAATGAGATGAGCAAAAATAGTTTTGAGCAGCCTGTGGCAGATTTCTTGTAAAATACATTGAGACTAATGATTTTGGGGAAACGTTCGTTATTTCTCTCTCCATCAGTGCCCTACATCTCTAAATTGTTCTGTCCTAACAAGCACTCACTGAACTTCTTTATCCCATCTATAATATAACCAATCAATCAATCTATCTATCTATCTATCTATCTATCTATCTTTCTTTCTTTCTATTTTAGTGACATTACAATTGCAATTAAATTACACTGTAAGAGTGTTGAACATACATTAATATTATACTAACAAACTTTTAGTGATTTTAAAACACGTTGCAATGGCATTCCAAGTAAACTTGAAGTGTGCTAATGACATCATTATAATGTGCTTCAAATATGCTACAATAAAGTAATCTTTATAAATAACACCACAGCTTAAGAATTTGCTGACATTTTATAGACCCTCCAGTATACCATTAACTTGCTTATCCAGCAAACATCAGTGAAACAATGGGAATAGATATATACGTATAATGCATATAGGAACCAGTACAGACTGGAATCAAACCCGGGTCGCTGCCACGCAAGTGCACTCGCTTTACTAGTTACGCCACCCCCGCAGATATGGAGCACGCTACAAGTGCTACTATAAGCAAACTGATTTTTCCATCTACGACAGGACAAATTATATGGATTTAAATACCGTGAATCGCAGAGAAAAGTCTCAATATAGGCGCAGTAAGCGGTGCGTGAAAATAAACGCAAAACGTGTGTGTTTAACTTGGAGCTGTTGAAGAAATAAAGCCACTGAAACACAGACAGTTCCGTTCGTTGGTGGAAGAATGTGAACGTGCAGAACTGCTAGTGTTTCAGTGCGTGCGGATGGAATAAAACCATCCGTAACATTTCTCTGCCGATTGTCTCTGCACGCTTCAACTCACTGCACAACTGCTCCTGATGGAAAACGCACAAATCGAATTATTTGCCGATATCGCATTACGCTGCGGATTTAAATGTGACGCATGAATTGAAATTATTTAATTTCCATGCAGTTAACGTTTCTGAATTTATTTGACATTTTAACTTTTTTAGTTTTTTTGTGTAATTTTTGACGACTGGTCACGATAATTTTAATAAACATAATGCAACGGGCCATTAAAGTACCATTAATGGGAAAAGTGTATTAGTACAGGTGCATTGGAGTGTGAATACACTAAAGTAAGTAACTTCTGATCAGGTACTTGAATTGCTTTCACCATTTCAAACTGACTATATGTTGTTTTCTTTATTTGTCATAATTACCCTACATATATTAACTTTTGTAACTACTTTCTATATGTATGTAAAGCTTGTTTGCAACCATGCAAATTGTGGAAAGTGCTAGAAATAAATTTGAATTTAATTAAACAATAGCCTACCTGATATTCAAAGTGCAGGCAAATTATTTAAACAGTTAAGGTCATAATTATAAAACTTACTTCATGATTATTATTATTTTTTTAATTTAATTTTTTTTTTGCAACTCAAAACAAATTTTCTGTAAACTTTTATCCAGGCCTTTACTGTTTTTATACTGAACAAGTAGAACTCAAATACAGTTAGCTGAATTGTACATTTAATCATAACAGGTCAACAGAGGATTCAACAAAAATAAATTACTGAAGTAGTACTTAAATATTTAACAAATTAAATATTTTTTTTGCAAACTGCTCATTGTTACATTTGTGCTGCAAAAGTTGTGGAAATTCTGCCCTTACAGCACCTGTTAGCAGAAACAAACTAGATGTTTCAGTTCATACCTCACATTTCCTTTGGTTTGCGCAAAAAAAAAAAAAAAACAAAAAACAGAGCATCATCTAAAAATAATTTCATCATTCTCAGATTTGAAATACATGGTGAGACTTGTGTTTAGCTGCAATGAGTTTCTCGACTCTAAAGGTTTCCTTCTGAGAAATGTGCCAAACATTCCCAATAGTGTGCACTCTAGCAGGTGTGATGGCATTGGCTTTATGGCGTGTTCGAAACATAGATCAAGCATAGCGGTCTGACGTGTCAACTTCTGGTTCAACCAATGGTAGGACGTTGGGGCAGGCCAATGGGCTTTGGCAGTTACGGTGTTTTCAAGTCAAGTCAGAAAGAATGTATTCATGAGTTAAAATGCACATGAACATCAGCACCTTGGTAACTTTCGATTTTCTTAAGAGTTTCCGAGTTGCGTGGCAGTGAGAAAACATGTCATGAGGCAATGGATGCAGAGTCTACCCTAGTGAAAACAAACAATGCCAATAAGTATTTAAAATAGGCCTATATTTATTTCATACTAACTACAAACCCATTTATATATTTACTGACATGTCGCTTGAGACTTACTGATATAAATATTATAATTAACTTTATTTGTTCTTCTTTATTGCACAATACATATTTCTTAATATTAAGCCTAAAATGTGTTTTAAATCACTATTACTAAGGATAGTATAATCACTGTATATTTTAAATGCAAGATATTTAAAGTGCACCTAAAGTAAACTTGCAATAGTTCCACTTCAGCACAATCAAATATACTCAAGCATATCTTTAGTTGGACCTCAGCACTATTTATAAATAACTAAAGTGCATTAAATACAAAATTACTTGTTCCAATTTTAGCAGACTTTAAGTATACCAATTTAGTACACTAAAAGTACAATTGCAGGGTATTTATATTAAGTACATAAATTATTTGTAGTTGTAGTATGTTTAGCATAAAATAAATGTATTTCAAATACATTTTAGTATATTTATTTTTCACAAGGGTAGCCTGATGTATTTTTTATTTAATCTCTACCCTACTTCATGCCATTCTCAGCAACCGCCATAGTCTGTCAAAGACGTCTCCTCCTTGTCCTCAGCTAGAGTCTAACTCCTCACAACAACAAAGAATGCCGGAGAGAAGGAGAGCGGGAAGGAGGGTTCTGTATCTGGGTTCTGTATCTTTGTATCTGGGTTCTGATGGAGAAGACGGCGGAGGAGAGGGGGAGGGGCAAAAGCGATTGAGAGAGAGAGAGAGAGAGAGAGAGAGAAAGAGAGAGAAAGGCAGGTATGGAGGGAGGGAAACAAGAGGATGAGAGAGGAATGAAGCCAACCAACCAGCTGAAAGAGAACGAGCGATTGGAGCTGTTTGAACGTGGCAGGGAGAAAAGGAGGGAGGAGGGAGAGAGAGAGAGAGAGGGTGAGATCGATTGTCAGAACCGAGGAAATAGAAGTGTTACTATTGCACGGCCACTGGAGCGGTGTCTGCCCGCTGAGGATATGCATTGGCTCTCAGCGCTCACCGGCTCGCAGGACACGCTCTAAAATGTAATTTCCAAAGGCCTAATTGTTGCCACGGTGATTTATTTTCCTCCATTTCATTTTTCTTTCTTTTTTTGTTTTATCTGCCTTCTCTATCTCCTCTCCTTCTCTTTTTGTCGTTGTTGTATTCCCCCCCCCCCCCCACCGTTTCTTTACCAGCTGCTGGATTTTCCCATTCGTTTATAACTGCTGTCATTCTCTCCATTTACAAAGGAGGGATCTACAAATACAGGCAACCACAGTAAGACAGTAAGTGGGGATTATTTCTTCTTCACGCCTGTGCCGGGGTGATGCATGGAACGGGAGACTGGTGAAAATGTGCAGAGGATGAGAGATGAATGGATCCTGTGGATGTTGGCGGTTTGCCATTCAAAGTTGAACCATTCAGATCTGGAAATATGAGCTATTGGGAAACAGAGGCGACTTGTGCATGTGCTGTATCTGCTGTAGGGAGTGAATGATGTGAGGACATCAGACTGGGTTGGTGTTGCTCATTATCTGTACTTTGGCTGCAGCTGCTTGTCTTTTCGTATAGGAGAATCTGATTCTCCATTAAAGAGACATATGCTGAGATTCGATTAAAACAGGAGGGGCATGAAGCACAGAAATAATAGGTGAATATTGCATCAGCAGGTAGTAAGTTTTTCTGGATATATATGTGTTGGTGTGAGAAAAAGAGCTTGGCACAGAAAGAGATCATCATAAAAGACTGATATGCAGTATCCTGTCACTCCCTAAAACACACCCACCCACATACATTGGCATGCATGCAGACTTACTCACCCAGCAGTGCTAACGGACTGATCTGCAAGCGTGGCAGCTCTCTCATGCGATTGCTGCTCTTAAATGTCACATTCGTTTTCTTTTCCGTTCACTGCTTTTTATCGTTCTTTCTCGTAAGCATATGCAATGCATGCAGAATTTGCTGCCAAGGGGATAGTTCATTCAAAATAAACTTTAATTAAAGTCTTTATGTATAATGTATTATAAAGGTATTCATAATGTATGTTATAATGCATTATATATTTTCATAAATAATTGTAATCAAAGTTAAGATGGTTTATAATATTTGGAGATACCTGGTTACATCTAAAATTGGTTGTTTGTAATGTTTTAATGCATTATATTTTCTAAAGGTGTAAC
Organism: Coreius guichenoti; assembly: GCA_039654105.1. NCBI lineage: Eukaryota > Metazoa > Chordata > Actinopteri > Cypriniformes > Gobionidae > Coreius > Coreius guichenoti. The sequence continues at coordinate 27,789,253 of CM077171.1, forward strand.
ATAAGTATTGTAATCTGTGGTTATGATTATTAATGAGACCATACAACGCTTTATAAGGTGCATTACAACGCATAATTAAGGCATTATATATATATATATAGTGGGGAGAAGAAGTATTTGATACACTGCCGATTTTGCAGGTTTTCCTACTTACAAAATATGTAGAGGTCTGTAATTTTTATCATAGGTACACTTCAACTGTGAGAGACGGAATCTAAAACAGAAATCCAGAAAATCACATTGTATGATTTTTAAATAATTAATTTGCATTTTATTGCATGACATAAGTATTTGATCACCTACCAACCAGTAAGAATTCCGGCTCTCACAGACCTGTTAGTTTTTCTTTAAGAAGCCCTCCTGTTCTCCACTCATTACCTGTATGAACTGCACCTGTTTGAACTCGTTACCCGTATAAAAGACACCTGTCCACACACTTAATCAAACAGACTCCAACCTCTCCACAATGGCCAAGACCAGAGAGCTGTGTAAGGACATCAGGGATAAAATTGTAGACCTGCACAAGGCTGGGATGGGCTACAGGACAATAGGCAAGCAGCTTGGCGAGAAGGCAACAACTGTTGGCGCAATTATTAGAAAATGGAAGAAGTTCAAGATGACGGTCAATCTCCCTCGGTCTGGGGCACCATGCAAGATCTCACCTCGTGGGGCATCAGTGATCATGAGGAAGGTGAGGGATCAGCCCAGAACTACACGGCAGGACCTGGTCAATGACCTGAAGAGATCTGGGACCACAGTCTCAAAGAAAACCATTAGTAACACACTACGCCGTCATGGATTAAAATCCTGCAGCGCACGCAAGGTCCCCCTGCTCAAGCCAGCGCATGTCCAGGCCCGTCTGAAGTTTGCCAATGACCATCTGGATGATCCAGAGGAGGAATGGGAGAAGGTCATGTGGTCTGATGAGACAAAAATAGAGTTTTTTGGTCTAAACTCCACTCGCCGTGTTTGGAGGAAGAAGAAGGATGAGTACAACCCCAAGAACACCATCCCAACCGTGAAGCATGGAGGTGGAAACATCATTCTTTGGGGATGCTTTTCTGCAAAGGGGACAGGACGACTGCACCGTATTGAGGGGAGGATGGATGGGGCCATGTATCGCGAGATCTTGGCCAACAACCTCCTTCCCTCAGTAAGAGCATTGAAGATGGGTCGTGGCTGGGTCTTCCAGCATGAAAACAACCTGAAACACACAGCCAGGGCAACTAAGGAGTGGCTCCGTAAGAAGCATCTCAAGGTCCTGGAGTGGCCTAGCCAGTCTCCAGACCTGAACCCAATAGAAAATCTTTGGAGGGAGCTGAAAGTCCGTATTGCCCAGCGACAGCCCCAAAACCTGAAGGATCTGGAGAAGGTCTGTATGGAGGAGTGGGCCAAAATCCCTGCTGCAGTGTGTGCAAACCTGGTCAAGAACTACAGGAAACGTATGATCTCTGTAATTGCAAACAAAGGTTTCTGTACCAAATATTAAGTTCTGCTTTTCTGATGTATCAAATACTTATGTCATGCAATAAAATGCAAATTAATTACTTAAAAATCATACAATGTGATTTTCTGGATTTTTGTTTTAGATTCCGTCTCTCACAGTTGAAGAGTACCTATGATAAAAATGACAGACTTCTACATGCTTTGTAAGTGGGCAAACCTGCAAAATCGGCAGTGTATCAAATACTTGTTCTCCCCACTGTATATAAAGGCTTTAAGTGAAGTATTACAGAAATTTCACATTTACATTTTTTTTCTTTTTTTTTGTCATTCATTATATGTATTTGGTAAATGCCATTTATCCCAGATTTATATTTAATATAAAAAATTGTGAATATAAGTAGTCCAGGTACTTTTCAGCCGATTCCCATAATCAGAGTTTTTGCTACAGATTGTTCTCCGCCCACAGATACACACACTGGTGCTCAGACAACCCACTTAATGCCCCTCAAGTAGATAGCAAACTCCTCATCTCTCAGGCTAGAAGTGGCACACAAGTGAACTGACAAGAAAACGTTCTATTCTCTGCACAGATGTGAAGCGATCTTGAGGCAGCGGCAGTGTGTCTGTGTGCCGTTACACAGGGAGTGTGTGTGGATTTGGTTTGGGACTGTCCCCTGCCATTATCTGCTGAATCTATTATTAGAAGCCTTTATTTCTTGTGTATATCCTCTGATACAGAAGAGGGAAATTGTTGCAGGTCTTTGCTGCGGTCACACATAATTACATGATATATGTATTTCTAGCCAGCTATTGAGCGAGAGAGAGAGAGAGAGAGAGAGAGAGAGAGAGAGAGAGAGAGAGAGAGAGAGAGAGAAAAAGAAAACATGGGGGAGGGAAAAAATAATATGTAATGAAGCCAAAGACAAAAGAAGCTCTGTGTTGAACTAGCTCTACCAGCTGATAAAAATGAAGAACACGTATGGCAGAGTATAAAGGCAATATTTAGAAAAGACACCAAAAAAATCTTGATCTTAAGTTTTATTTTCCAGTAAAATAATAAAATATTCTAAAACTAATTGCTTGTTTTTCAGAGTACGTTTTAAAGTTTGGTAAGATTTATGCTGAAAACTATAATTTTCCAATGACAAATATATATATATATATATATATATATATTTTTTGCAGTGGAGAAAAATGGAGAGAAAGGTATGTAGAGTTGTAAAGAATGAACAGGAGATTATTTCCTCACAAAATATAATAAATCTCACAAAATGCTGTTAAATTGATGCATAACAGCATAAAAAACTATTTATTTGCAAATGGGCTAAGAAACAAAAGCTCTCAAATGTGTTTTTCTGGCACAGATATAGGGGCAGAATGGTGTTGCCAACATAACTTTTAATAAAACATCTCTTCCTCAGTCACACGCTGTCACAACTGTCACACGCTCTCTTTTCCCACACTCTCTCTCTCTTTCTGTCTTCCCTAAATACACACATACACACAGTCGCTCTCCGGTGTTGTGTGAGTGTGTTCGCTTCGGGGGGGATATGAGATAGGATGACAGAGTGGATAATCAGACAAAGGCACACAAAGGGAGTTAAAATTAGCCACATTGAACGGGCCATTGATAAATTGGGAAACTAGAACGGCACTGACACCCTTCTGCTCAATGCTCTGGAAAACCCAGCCTCTCCTCTCGTCTGCATTGCCCTCTCCATCTCATGCATACACATGAATGTGTCCAGAGTAGGGATATGCAAAACCACACATACATATCTTTTTTTTTTTTTTTTTTTAAATATATTTGAAAGAAAACTCTTATGCTCACCAAGCATGAACATAAAATAACTATTTTCTGTTTTAAAATGTAATTTATTCCCTTGATGGCAAAGCTGAATTTTCAGCATCATTACTCCAGTCTTCAGTGTCACATGATCCTTCAGAATTCATTCTAATATGATGATTTGCTGCTTAATATTTTGCTGGAAGCTGTAATACTTATTTTTCAGGATTCTTTGATGAATATAGAGTTCAAAAGAACAGCATTTATTTATTTATTTATTTATTCATAAGTAACCATGAAATCAAATCTGACAATTCCTTTATTTATGGAATATTGCAGTATTTATTATAAATGATTTATCTGTGCACATAATTTTTTAAATTCCTGTGCCCTCATAATCTTTAATCTCTTTTCTTCTCTGATGACGTTTTTTGGTGCGAAAGCAGAACAAGCAAACCACGATCCAATCAAAATCAAGTGCCGCCCTATGTTTTTTCTTGTTCGAGAAGCCGTTTCACACATATATACATCACAACAGGGAAGAAAAGATGATCAGAACTTTCATGTCATATTGATGTTAAAATTAATTTAAAAGATAAATTAATTGTAACATTGTAAAAGTCTTTACTGTCACTTTTGAGCAAATGAATTCTTGTTGAATAAAAGCGAGACTAGTACTGCTGGTACGTGAGAGTACGGCCGCGAGTACAGTCGACCCTCCTGAACCATCCCTAGTGTGTAGAGTGAAAGTATTTCTTTTCAGTTACTTTATATTTGTGTGTATTGCCTCTTCCATGTCTTTGTTTAGAGACGTGCCGGTAGTGAGAGTACCACCGCTCTCTTTGTAGTTAAAACACTTCTCTCTCATTATGCGTAGCAGAAAGATCTCCTGCCATGCATCCTCACACTTGTAACTGTGGATGAGAAATTTTCTCATCTTAACATAGTAACTGCTCAAACCATTTTAACAGGCTTAGATAAATGATCACACGCTCACATAAAATCTACTGAAGGTGTGGACAACCTGACAACAACCCAGGACAATTGTGATGAATGTAGTCTGATGTTCTTCTCACGCTGTCCTATAGAATGAGTAGATAAAAACATGCAATCAGTTAATGTCATTCAACAAACATCTGCATCCTGAGTGCTTTCTACTGACACATTTTCCTGGCTAAGCTGATGAGTCTAGGCACTGGGCGCTACCTGGCCAGCTTGAATCGATACCAATGGATCTGTTTAAATTAAGCCAGCGTGGAGACTTGGTATGGTGTTCACTGTTTCATTCCTGTTCATTTTACTCAACTACTGTCAGGTTATGTTTGTTCTCCATTCCATCCTGTCTTTTTCGCTATTCCTGACCACTCCTCCTCCTCGTCCTCTCTTTGTACACTTTAATTCTCTCGGCCACCCGTACAGTTTTTCGTGCCCTTTCGTCCTCTTCTCCCTCTGTGTGTTTGCCCATCAGTTGAAGATGGTGAAATCTCTCTCTCTGCTAATATTTGCTGTATAGGCTCTTGGGGGTGGGATAGTTTTTAGGATTTAGCCCAGTCGTTTTACGCACTTCCGCTCACGTTTTTCCTCTCTCTCTCATTCTGCTTGCGGTAAAGGACTGATCTGGGACAGACGGTCTCCCTTGCGCTCTGGCCTACTTCAGCTCTGTCCTTTCTCTCTCACCTCCCCAAACTTTTCTTCTTTCCATCTGTTTTTCCCTCTTTTGCCCTGAGTGTGTCTCTCTTTGGCGTATGGGCTGATGACTAGTGTTGTGGAGAGTTATTGTAAAACTAATTCATGACAATATTACATTACTCTTACTAAAAGTTGTAACATTGTTACTTTTGTGTAACTTTTTATCACTGACAGCTGACTTAGACTCTTCCTCCACCAAAGTAGAAGCGCTTTGCTTGGCTTACAGATGTTTTTTTTGTTTGTTTTTTACATAAAAGTGTTTATTCCTTGACCATTTAGTGCCACATACTGGATATACTGTGAAAAGTGCACATTGTTAAGGACAGAGTAGATCCACCGCTGCTCTGAGGCATTACCTAAACTCTGTTATTTTGTCTTCTACAAATTACAAGTAAACCAGGATTTGACTAAAGCATTCGGCTTTATTTTCATTTAGTAGCAGCGTTTTGAAGTTTTTAAAACAAATCTCACTGTGGACTAAAAGAAACTTTGCCAAGCTCAGTGCACAAGTAACTGCGTTTCGTTTATTTTCAGCCTGACTAAAACAATTTATCTTTTTAAAATGTCATGTGAACACTTTAGTCCTTCTGAAATTGCACCACTCCATTTTTTGCAAACACATTAAATTAATTTACCTTCATGTAATTTTAAGCCTCTATGACTTTATTTAGTCTGTGTTTTTTGTACATACAATGCAAGTCAATGGGGTCCAATGTTGTTTGGAACATTTTTAAAAATATAATCTTTTGTGTTTTGCAGAATAAAGAAAGCCATACAGGTTTGAAACCACATGATGGTGAATAAATGATGACAGAATTTTTAATTTGGGTGAACTATGCCTTTTAATTTAAGACGTTAAAGCGGAAGGCTTTCAGTTGTATGTGTGAATAAATCAATTAAATATTCACAAAAGTGACACATTATTTATTTGAAATATAGTAACTCTGGTTTTATGGTGTTAATATAAGTATCATGTATCATGTTACTTGACTCCTTACATTACTTGGAAAAAGTTACCTGATTATGCATTGGTTATGGTTCATCAGAATATGATGCTGCTTTGTTGGTGTACCCACCAGGCTTCCTGGGTCAAACATCTTTACCAAAAAGACCGTTCTCGTTGACCAGAATTACTTGCAGGTAAATAACATGACAGTGCAGGTCTATCAGTTAGATGAGCACCAAACCAGGACTATGCTGATCTAAGCATGGTCTTTTCAGCAGCGGAGTTTGATGTTGTTCAGATTGTCTAGTTTATGATTGCTGGAGCATTGTATAGGGACAGGTGTCATGCACTCTGGTCGTATCTGGCTTTGAACTGGAGAACTGGAGTGCTCTGCCAAAGCCCCCTTGCACTGACAGAGCTATTCCCCCTTGCGATTTGAAGAAAGACCCAAACACAAGTCCTGCTGCTGAGATTGGTCTAGCACTTTGGAAACTCAGGCACAGCCAGCATGTTATGGTGTCTGCATCAGTGTGAGCACAGGGCATTGGAGTGTTTCTCACAGCAGTGGTTGAGCATGTGTATGCACATAAGTAGAACAAAATCCTTTTGTTGAATCTCAGAGGACAGCATCAATCTCTGTTCCTCTCTCTCTTTTTCTCTTTCTGTCGCTCCCTCTCTATCTTCCACCATTGCTTCGCTGCAAATGCAAGAGATATATTGTTGCAGTAATGCAGCCGCATGCTGCCGTATCCCTTCCTTCCTTCCCGCTCGCTGCATGAAGATAAGCTCATTCATGCCAGTTGCTCTGAATGATTGGCCGAAGTCTCCTGCTCTTCTGTGGACCGGATCCCAGTGTATTAGTGCTAATTGCACCATTGAGAGGGGAAAGAGGGATGCAGCAAAAGAGGGGGAGTGGGACATGAATTTTCCCAGCAGTCACCAGTGCATCATCAAAGTACAGCTATTTTTAGACTCACAAGCAGTGATGGTGAGCCAGTCGGCCCAGAACAGCAGTTTTTACTGCCGTGGCAGTGCATTACGCCCCATATTGACTTTTCTATGGACGGTTTTGCTGCTTATGCACATTTATCAAGTGTTGATGTTCAGGTTCAGTAAGATGACTCTTATATATAATGTATATATTATGGAGTATATAATGCCCTATTCCAGGGGTTTGCAAACTGAGGTAAGCAGGGAGGTTGCTATAGGGAATCCATTGAAAATTTAATCAAAACAAAGTTAACTAACTAAATAAATAAATTGACATTACTGTTTTTCCCCTACTTTTAAAAGACAGAAATCATGAGCCTAATTTTAAAAGTGTCATTTCTAGACTTATGTAAATTAATAAAATCTCAAAACTTAACTTTTTTAATATAATTAATATGCATTTTTCTAGTTATGCCAAGCTCTAAAATATTTTATCGGGCAGAAATTGTGTGTAAAAAAATATTTTTAAATAAGCCTTATCCTTAATCCTTATCACGTAAATCATGATCACTGGGAAATTAATTTAAAAAGAATGGGAGCCTTGAAAAACATTCAGATGTTAAAACTTCTAGAATCCTGAAATGTAATTTACAGATACTATGAGTGTTGGGCCGTCTAATTTATTTTGGACAAAGGGAAGCCTTGATTCCAAGGCTCACTGACTGACTTTTATTCCCTTAACTGCTGTCAGCAGCCTCCAAAGCTTTTTAAGGGTGCAAATATTTAACCAAATACCCTACTTATTGCATAATACTATTCAGTCTCATCAGTGAACCATGTCAGGCAAATGGGCAAACATGTTTTACTTGCCTTTTTTGTTACCTGCAATGGAGAATGAGCTATGTAAGTGTGTGTGGCTAAGAAGTGCTCATCTTCATTCAGAGGGATTATGCTACTGAGACGTGCTTAATGAAGACAGGAAACAATCCATTACTCATGAATACTTCTGCATAATATCGCATTGTTTGCAAAATCATATAGTTGCGCACAAAACCTGTACTAATCCGCCAGCGCTTGCTCTTCTTCAGTAGTATAACACAGCAGACGCTTCTGATGAGAATACCAGTTATCTAAAATGGCTATGGCTCACCCATGCAGATCCTCGAGATTGAATGCCATTAAGGCAAATGACGCCATCCAGTTTGTTTATTAGGAGCGTGTTTTAGAGTTGCGCCGAACAGATTAACTCTGTGTGTGATCCACTGCATTAGTTGATGAATAGCTTGTTGGACGCCAGTGATGCATGCTTGCTATCCTTCAGTCTCTGCTCATCTACTGCAGGTCTATTGGCCATATACTTCAGCTCACAGCACTAGATCTCTATCGCAGAAGCTATGCTAAACTTGCTAATGTACCTTTCCTTATGCTGACAGTTTTGGCTCAGTTTATCAGTGTCAGCTGCACACAGACCATCAATCAACCTTCGGCTTAGCTGCGGTGTCAGTGTCAGCTCAAGTCAACAACTAGATCAATAGGCTTTTAGAGCCACCCTACTCGTCAGTCATGTCCTTTTCTAGACTAATGTTGCACTGAGTTGACATGGGAATTGTGAAGTCGTAGGTTATTTTGTGTAATTTGTTACGTTTATGAATATTAAAGTGATAGCTCACTAAGTTTGGCACTTTTGTTTTGCTCACCCTTACTCATACAAGTATGCAGTTCTTAGATATTTATAAAGAAGATATTTTAAATATATTATTTATATTACAATATTTTTTATTTTTGTTGAAAAAGTTCTAAGGGGATAGTTCACCCAAAAATGAAAGAGATCAAAATATCTTCTTCTATGTTTCACAGAAGAAAGAATGTAGTACAGGTTTGGAAAAACATTAGGTTGAGTACATGATGACAGAATTTTCATTTTTGGGTGAATTATTCCTTGAGAAATGTACAACAAATATTTTGCTCAGAACTTTGTATATCACCATGAGCTTAATTAGCCAAGTTTTGGTGTTTTTCCCAGAACCATGGAAACCTGCTGCTTTGAGTTTTAAGCAATGAATACAAGGATAGACATCTAGTTTCTAGTAGGCTTGTGGGGTTTTTTTTTGTACACTGAAAAAAACAATAATTAAAACAAAATTTTTCTTTTGCAAGTTTTTGCACGCAGCTTTAATTAAATTTCACATATGGACTTAAGTAAACTCGTACCTTTAACTTGGCCAGTAAAAGATTGTTGAGTAATTTCTACTTACTTGAAGCTTCCTTTGCAATAATTTTTACTCAAACAATATAACACTGAATTAAACCATGCTTTGAAAGTGTATGCTTTACTTAGAAACATCTAAGTAAATAATGTGTAGACACCATATCTACATAATAGAAGTAATGTGGCACCTGAACACAGAGACCTCAGTACTTGGTACACAATGACGGTAACATTCGTTGGATCGTTTTTGAGTATGAATTTTGAGTATAAAATGAACTCTATGGGCCAGATTTACTAACAGCTTGTGCCTGCGCAAACCCTCTTTTGGCGTTAAAAAACTATTGTCAGGATTTACTAAAGATACAGTGATAAATTAGCGCTGAAAAGGCGTGGACACAGTTATTTTTGCAGCTGACCTTATTGCATATGTATTTGTAGGAGTTTCCCTTTCAGGCACAAAATTTATGGGAGGAGAGTATTTAAATGAATCACACAAGGTGATTTAAAAAGGTTTGCCCTCGTAAATTTACTGTTGTTTGCACCATTATTTACCGTTCAAAAAAAGCACGTCTTAAACCAGACGCTAACGGGTAGATTGCGTTGGTCATTATGGAAATGATCCGGCTGCGTCTGTGTTCTTTAATTTGCGTGTCGTCAGTAGATCACACACAGAACTGTCTACTCCTTTTACTTTTATGGAATTGCGCTCTCACGCTAATTTGCCCTGTTTAGTAAATCTGGCCCCAAATGTCACAAAATGGCAAGTTACTAAACCTAACAACAAAAGCAATGATAAAACAGTGTAAATACAGCTGGAAAACAGTGAAAAATCAACCTTATTAATAATTATTAAAGCCCCAGTGCATGATGGGAACATCAGTATCAGAAAAGTTGAGTAGTTTAACTTAAAGTGCCCCTATTATGGATTTTTGAAAATGTAGTGTGTAACATAGTTCTAAGTGAATGAAAACATCCTGCAAAGTTTTAAATCTGAAAGTGCACCGTATATAAAGTTATTGTATCTCAAAAGTAAGAGTCGACTGAGTCAATTAAACGAATCGTTTTTCAAACGAGTCGCAAGCCGTTTCGTTGTGACATCAAGACGAAACATTAGCATATTGCCCGTCCACTTATTGCGCGCAGGCACCAGGGAGAACTTGAACCACCTCAAACACTGCACTGGTTACTGGATAGCATCATGTCGAGAAAACGCTGTGCTCTACAATGTGTTTATTGTGTTTCATATTGTGTAAGTATCTGGCTAACCGGCTAACTCACGTTATTACTGTCTTACTGAAACACTACTGTAAATCAGCTGTGGGCTGCAGTATTACCTAAAACTGTGTCTATTAATGCAGATTGTCCGTAATTCTTACTACTTTGAGTAAAGATAAAGGATGGAGCAAGATTTGTTTTGCAAACTTTAATGTTACATCAGTCATTCATGTTAGTGCTCGGCTAACATATGCGCTGTTATTGATATAGTTCCCGCATGTGCACCGCAATAAATTAGAAACACACACTCGGAAGGCTCGCGGAAAGGAGGGATTTAGAGAGACTGATTCATCCATTGAATCGTTTGAGAATCATTGAACATTGTGGTGATGTTCAATGTATATTATGAGAAAATTAAACTGTTTTTTGACCTTTGATGCATGTAAACCTGTTGTTGGAGATCTCCAAACTTTAAAATAGCATAGGGGCACTCTAATTTTATAACGTTGATATTTACGCTTTAATTTCTACAAGCTTGAATTGAGTACTAATATAGAATTTACTTTGTTTTTTTTATTCTTGCCTGAACTATCTTTTTAATGTAGAAATTACATTCCTTTTTTCTGTAGTATTTACTTCACCACAGAATAATTTTTTATCAGATTTGAGAAATTGAAGTGGAGAGAATGACAAAAACAGGTGCATGTTCAAGCCTAAAGCTATTAGCCTGAAGAGATGAGCAATATGTGGCAGCATAAATTATAAGAAAACAAGAACCCATCTGTGCACTTGCATCAAGTTTTAACAATCACTGTTGGTTTGAGTTATATTTTACACGTCTTTTTAAGAACAAGTGGCAGTGACCTACCTCTGCAGATTTATTACATATAGCACAAATGTCTACCATCAGTTGTAATAATGACCATAATAGACGTTCTCTGCATGGATGTATACGTGGCTCTCTGGAATTGTTGGAATACCGCTCCATCCGAGTAACTGAAAGCGGCATTACTTTAATGTTTCACACTGCATACTTGCTCTCTCTCGTTTCATACAAATGCAGCCACCGCCATCTTGCATCTCTGTTATCTATTGTAGTGAAAATTACAAGCTCTAGTGCCTTTAAATGGTCTCAGGATTCAGGTCAAAGATATTTTAAGCAGTCATTTTGGCATTTATTTAGTCAGTCACATTTCTTTTCACATTATCCTTTGTTTTTGTTGTTCTTGTTGTGGTCATGTTTTGTGCTTTCTTCGAGATTTTAATCTCAAGAGATTAAGCGGAAAAAAGTTATATTTCACAATAAGAGGCCAAAACGATATAAATTACTGTAATACTCTCTCATACTGTAACATTGGGACAGTGTGTCCTCAGGTGTGTCAGAGCAGTTATATTGCCCTCACTATGTGCTCGGTCATCCGTTCATCCCATTTATAAGAGATTATGGTGAATGAGCCAGACCCTCATCCACACCTGGATCCCTGTGTTGATCCTCTTCTAAAGCCTGTGCTGAGCTGCAGGTCTTATTCAGAAAGCTGTGGGTGGGTCAACCAGGCAGTCAGGCATCTGGAGGTGGTGCCGTTCAGCTTGCGATGATGGATTCAGGATAGATTGGTGTGATTGGCTGGAGTGGCTGTGCACATTAATAATGGAGGCGCTGCTGGTTGTATTAATAGTAACAGTGGAGGGTGGCGGTGCTGTGAATGTGGAATGATGTATGACAGAACCTCCCTAACCTCAGCCGCCCGCCTGCTTGCTTGCGAGGTTGGTGTGTGTGAGCGGACGGCAATTGCCATGACTAACAGCTGTAGAAATAGCGGGTGATAGCGTCCTGGAGACGTGCATGTACACTGGCAGACTTTGACACAAACAAACAAACTTGCTGCTTTCAGTGCTCCACTTACCTGAAAACATTCCTTTCTCTTTTCTAAACCTCTATCCAAACAGTCCAAGGATTGTTTTGGGGTTCAAAATGAGCTCAGTTGATAATGATTGATTTACCAAATTAAATTAAACTTGTTTGCCATTTAAAAACAAAAAAAAACAAAAAAAAAACAATGGAAGTAAATGGGGCCAATTCTGAAGGATTTAAAAGCAGAAATGTGAAGCACTTTGTAAAATTAATTTAGTCATATTTTTCAGTTAAACCTTGCATTATTTCAGCTGTAAAGTTCTTGTAATTTTTATTGTCGTAATATAGTTTTTAGGTGTTACATTGTCATGGCAAAAAAGTTGTAAAGTTGAATAAAACTTCACAGAAAAGTTATAAAACCATGTTGAAAAAGAACAACTGCACACTCTCTATAGATACGTATCGGATCTAAATCTATTGTTTAATAAATACATATGGCACTTTTTTTCTCCATGTCTTCATTTGTCTTTTTTTTTTTTTTTTTTTTAAATATCGCAATAAATATTGTACTGTGGACATTATACCGAGGTATTATTGTACCGTGAGATTTTGATATTGTTACATCCCTATTAATTATTGATGTATATTTTCTACCGGGTGTTCAAAATACGTAGTTTTGTGTTTTATATTGTGTAAATTTCCAGCTAACTGGCTTACATTTAAAATAGCATTATAGGGGCACTTTAAAATGTACAAATTGACCTCATTCATTTGAAGTGTCACACTGTAACTCCGATTTTGCTGTTGATTGAGCTTACCAAAAGGAAGCTTTTCTTATAGACACAATGGATGAATGCATTTTCTCTTTATTATCAATCCTCAAGTCTTCTTTTGGCTTTCTTTTCAACGTGAGGTCAATGTTGTTGTCTCTTCATACTCCATCCAGGTAGCTGATCTTATGACATTTAGGGCACAGATTCTCCAGAGCTTCGGTAATTATGAAAGAGGACTACATAATGATGGCTGTAATGATCACATTAACATTTGAAAGCAGAAAGCCATCACACTAGACAGGATTGATTTCGTTCACATCCCTCAAACGCATTATTGCTAGATTACTGCTTTATTTTCAAATCAGCCGTGGACCATTGAATGCCTAATTGATCACAGTCTTGGAGATTAGAGCAAAGAACGAGTATCATTTAAGTTGTGTCTCGATCAAAAGAGTTTATTGTTCACAATAATATTCAGAAGATAATACAGTGACATATTTTTTTTTTGTACTATGCCACTGCACCTCCTCAAAATCCCATGCCTGCTCACATCGTAATTGAGTAAAAATCCTCTCATTCTTGTGATATTTGAGACACAGATTGCAGATGTTTCTTTAAGCATCACTCTAGATGTCAAAAATAACGCTGTCATGAAATCACGCTTTATCATTTCAGTCATGCGCATCGTTTCCTCAAGCATAATGTGCGGCTTTGCGTGACAGCCGTAGATTTGGAGTCATGTGAAAGCTGGAGATATGCTAAATGTCTTTTCTGTTCTTTTTATCGCTTCAAACAATTTAAAATGCAAACACAATTAGGAGGTGGGGCGCGTACATGTATTGTTGAAGCCGAGGGGCCTGGGGGGGGGGGGGATGGGGGGATGGCTGTTTGAAGTGTTTCCAAATTGATTGGCCTATATAGAATAGATTAGAACAATATAAAGACTTTTCCTCATGTTGGCTTCCACCTTTCAACCACAGTTTGAACGCACATCTTCAGCTTCTTGACGCTCTTCTCTCTTTTTCATCTGACACTCTCCTCTAAAATTAATTAGATACTCAAGGCTTCTGTTGTTAACTATCAAAGACAGAAGCTTTTAGAGGCAGTAGCTTGTGTACAGTATGTTAATGAATAATGTGATTAATGCACATAAAAAACATGTAGTTGAGAAAAGCCACTCTCATCTATCTTTATGTTTTCATAGATGCTAAGCTAATGACTTTGAATGCATGGATAATTTGTGGAATGAAGGGTTTGAAATAAAGGTTTTTTATTGGCATCTGTGGTTCCATGAAGAATCTTTTATCATCTCTTAAAAATACAGGTTCAACAGGTCCAAAATGGGTGTTTTCGCAGTGATGCCATAGAAGAACCATTTGTTGGATCCCAAAGAACCTTTCAGTGAACAGTAGTGCAAGGAACATTTTAAAAATCTAAAGAACCCCTTTTTTTCACCATAAAGAACCTTTTGTGAAATGCAAAGGTTCAATGGATGTTAAAGGTTCTTCATGGAACCATAAAAATGCCAATAAAGCTTGATTTTTAGTGTGGAACTTTTCCATTGCACAAGGTTCTTTATGGTGGAAAAAGGTTCTTGAGATTATTAATGTTCTTCACACTAAGAAGTGGTTCTTTTAAGAACTGTTCACTAAAAAATGGTTCTTTTATGGCATCGCTATGAAACCCCACTTTGGGACCATTATTTTATTATATTTTATTATAACACAGCGTGAAATCTAACCGCGAGAGCATGCCACCTGTCAGATTATACCTTTAACATGCCATTGATGTTTTACAGTGGTCATGTCACTCCGAGGGCTGGCAGGAATATTTATTATTGATTATGTTGAAGGCGGTTAGAGAGCTGCCCACAGAACTCAGCACACTCTATTAAATACCAAGCAGCTTCATTTTCTCAGGAAGAGTGCTCTGATATCAGTGTCATCAGCATCACGTGTTGTAATATTGACATTGCTGAAAGCAGCTTTCTAAATGTCAGGCCGCTATCATTTACACAAGATGACACTTCTTTGCAGTATTTTTTTTCTCAGATGTTACTACAGAAAAGAAAGGTGACAAATGACAAAATGCACAATATTACAAATTTTAAATTGATTTAAATTGAATGTAATTGAATAGTGGAAGAACAATTGTTGGAGGGTGCAATTAAAATACACTGTACAGGGCACAGTAGTAGCTTGTATAATAGCTGACATGTCCTTTCTGTCACTTATATTGTCAGTTTATAATACCCAAATGGGGTGGTTTTAAATTGATGGTTAAGGTTTTGATACTGCAACTCAAATCCCAGTGAGGAAGATGTTGTGTCACTGGTTGATTTGGAGCCTTTAATATTAGAAAGTGACAGCACTGTATAGATATGTTTGATGGATGGCTCCACTGGTCAAATCACAGAGTGTGTGTGTTCATATGTGTGTTGAAGCACTTTCAACAAACTACAAAATATTGCCTTTTCCAACTAATTTCAACAAATGAAAAGAGGTGCTTAAATATTTTGGTGCCATTTTATTTTCTGTTAATTTTATATTTTATATTAAATTTACATTTTTATATAAAACATGATTTCTGTGTTTTTGTTTTTGTTTTAAATGTTATAGCAATTAATATTCAATTAACACCAAAGTTAAGTTGTCAATATTTATACTATATTGCCAAAAGTTTTGGGACGCCGGCCTTTACATGCACATGAACTTTAATGACCATTCTTAATCCGTTTAATATGGAGTTGGCCCACCCTTTGCAGCTATAACAGCTTCAACTCTTCTGGGAAGGCTTTCCACAAGGTTTAGGAGTGTGTTTATGGGAATTTTTGACCATTCTTCTAGAAGCGCATTCGCGAGGTCAGGCACTGATGTTGGATGAGAAGGCCTGGCTCGCAGTCTCCGCTCTAATTCATCCCAAAGGTGTTCTATCAGGTTGAGGTCAGGTTTCTCCACACCAAACTCGCTCATCCATGTCTTTATGGACCTTGCTTTGTGCACTTGTGCGCAGTCATGTTGGAACAGGAAGGGGCCATTCCCAAACTGTTCCCACAAAGTTGGGAGCATGAAATTGTCCAAAATGTCTTGGTATGCCACTGGAACTAAGCCCAACCCCTGAAAAACAACCCCATACCATAATCCCCCCTCCCCCAAACTTTACACTTGGCACAATTCAGTCAAGCAAGTACCGTTCTCCTGGCAACTGCCAAACCCAGACTCGTCCATCGGATTGCCAGACAGAGAAGCGTGATTGGTCACTCCAGAGAACACGTCTCCAGTGCTCTAGAGTCCAGTGGCGGCATGCTTTACACCACTGCATCCCATTCCATGAAGCTCTCTACGCACTGTTTTTGAGCTAATCTGAAGACAACACAAAGTTTGGAGGTCTGTAGCTATTGACTGTAGCTATTGCATGTGCTGACCCCGCTCTGTGATTTTACGTGACCTACCACTTTGTGGCTGAGTTGCTGTTGTTCCCAATTGCTTCCACTTTGTCATAATACCACTAACAGTTGACTGTGGAATATTTAGTAGTGAGGAAATTTCACGAATGGACTTATTACACAGGTGGCAACCCTTCACGGTACCACGCTTGAATTCACTGAGCTCCTGAGAGCGACCCATTCTTTCACAAATGTTTGTAGAAGCAGTCTGCATGCCTAGGTGCTTGATTTTATACACCTGTGGCCATGGAATTGATTGGAACACCTGAATTCAATGATTTGGAGGGGTGTCCCAATACTTTTGGCAATATAGTGTATATTAAAAGTACACTATGTAACTGTTGGCCCTCTAGCGGTTAAAAATCAAAACTGCATGCATTTTGCGGAAGAACATTGTATTGGTTGTGCTTCGGCTCTGTGTGACTTTGCGGATGAATATGGTTACACTACAATTTGTGTAAAGTTTGAGAAAATAAAATCTTATTATTTACACTTACAACCATGCTGTAGAAACGACTAAAATATAAAATTTATGTAATTTATCAAGCGTCACAATTTTAAGGAATGTTAAAAAATATTTGAATGTAGGAAAATCATGTGCTTCTGCGGCGCACACCAAAAGTGTGTAATATGATGTATTTGGTAATTAAAATGAGTAAATATATATTTTGTACTACAAGGAATGGAATATTAATTAAGCTGATTAATGTCAAAATTGATTTGTTGTATTATGCAGTCATCAATTTCAATATTTCAAAGGTGGGACCGGCCAAAATAGTTGTTTAAAACTAGCTACTTTCATTACTAATATTGGATAATAGTTTATTTAACATATCCAATAGTTCTCAC
Source organism: Coreius guichenoti (assembly GCA_039654105.1). Lineage (NCBI taxonomy): Eukaryota > Metazoa > Chordata > Actinopteri > Cypriniformes > Gobionidae > Coreius > Coreius guichenoti. Next base: position 27,806,393 of record CM077171.1, read on the forward strand.
AACAACAAACATGATTTGTGCTCAACTGTTTAAAAAAAGTTATCAGACACCAAAGAGAACTGTATTCATGGGAAGTGTCCTAATCTGGAAATAATTTTTCTATTACCATATCACTACTCATTTTTGCCTATGTTTGTGGAATTGAATTTTGACATCTGAAGTGTCTGTGAATTGCACTTTCGCAGAGGAAGAGAGAAGCATGTACTTGTTGGAGAGCGAGCTCCACTGATCCAGCTTCTTTCTGCCCTCCCTCTCAGCCATCTCTCTGAATGTAATGAGTCATCACTCGAAGTGGGATCCATGTGCGAACTTTAATGAAAACGTGGTCGTACAGGCAAAGGTCAAGCACCAGTAAACACAGCAAACGGAGAGTACACAACCGTGGTTGGTGGACAGGCAGTAGGTATAGGCAGGCAGACAACAATCACTAGTCCAAAACAGAGCAGAGAGTCAAAAAGGGCAGGCAGCAAAGGTTCGTAGTAGAAATACACAACAGGGTCACAACAGGCAGGCAAAGGCAAGGAAATAACACTCAGAGATGTTCACCGTGGCAAAACAAAACTTCGCAGTGGGGAAAGGGGGAACATTGGGTTAAATAGGCCAGAGGATGGGCTGCAGCTGGAACGGCTGATCAGAGCCGGGTAAGGGACTGATGGGAAATGTAGTGAGGAGATAGAGTCAGTACTCGGGCGATGGGACACCTCCTCCCCCCCCTCATTCGGACCAATAGCGGGCTTGAGCAGAGAGACATGGAACGTGGGGGAAATGCGATACTGGTTAGGCAAAGCAAGGCGGTAAGAGACAGGTGTGACTTGTCGGACAATTTGGAACGGGCCCACGTACCTGGGGCTGAGCTTCCTACAGGGGAGTCGAAGCCGTAAGTGCCTCGTGGATAACAATACCCACTGGCCAGGGCTGTACTCGGGGCCGGGGCAGCGGTGACGATCAGCCTGTCTCTTCTGTCGACGAATGGCGTGTTGGAGGTGAGTGTGAGCTTGGTTCCAGGTCTCCTCGCTCCTGCGCAGCCAGTCATTAACAGCCGGGACATCGGTGGGTTCTCCTGACCAGGGGAATAAGGGTGGTTGGAATCCAAGGATGCATTGGAAGGGGGTCAAACCAGTAGAGGGCTTTCGTAGGGAATTTTGGGCGTACTCTGCCCATATCAAATAGCGACTCCAGTCATTCTGGTGCTGACTGCAGTAGGATCGGAGGAAACGGATGATCTCTTGGTTTAACCTCTCGGCTTGACCATTGGACTGAGGGTGATACCCTGATGTAAGGCTTACGTTGACGTCAAGTGTCTTGAAGAATGCGGTCCAGACTCGTGAAGTGAACTGGGGTCCTCGGTCGGAGACTATATCCTCAGGTAACCCATAGAAACGGAAGACCAGGTTGCAAAGGTGTTCAGCTGTCTGTAGAGCTGTGGGGAGCTGGGGTAGTGGTATGAGGCGACAGGCCTTGGAGAATCTGTCTACGACGGTGAGGATGGTGGTGTGGCCGTTGGAAACTGGCAGATCGGTAATAAAGTCAATGGCAATGTGTTACCAGGGACGTTGTGGGATGGGGAGAGGTTGGAGTAGGCCGGCTGGCAGCTGCCGTGGTGTCTTCTGTGTGTTGCACGTCTGGCATCGGTGGATGAACGTAGTGGTGTCTCTGGACAATGATGGCCACCAGAACCGGTTTTGGAGGAGTGAGATGGTAGCCGCAATGCCGGGGTGACCAGAACTGGGTAGGGAATGAACCTGTTCCAAGACCCGGTTACGGAGGGCTTCCGGAACGAAGATCTTGCCAGGCGGGCAGTTGTTGGGAACCTCCGCCTGAGTGTTGGACTGCGCGACAATGAGGTTGGGACTCAAGACGGTTTCAGGAAGTTGGGGGGATTGGTCTGGCTCGTGCTGTCTGGACAGGGCATCAGCTTTGGTGTTCTTGGACCCAGGGCGGTAAGTGACCGTGAAATTGAAACGGGTAAAGAACAGGGACCAGCGTGCCTGCCTGGGATTGAGTCTCTTGGCTGTTTTTAGGTACTCCAGGTTCTTGTGGTCAGTCAGAACGGTAAAAGGGTAGATGGATCCTTCCAACCAATGGCGCCACTCCTCGAAGGCTGCCTTCATGGCCAAGAGTTCCTTGTCGCCAGTATCATAGTTCCTCTCTGCTGCATTCAATTTCCTAGAGAAGAAAGCACATGGGTGTAATTTGGGAGGTGTACCTTGTCTCTGAGAGAGGATGGCACCAAGGCCTGCATTGGACACATCTACCTCAACAACGAAGGGGAGGTCGGGATCGGGATGGCACAGGATGGGAGCTGAGACAAACCTTTGTTTAAGCTGTTCGAAGGCCTGGACAGCTGTATCGGACCATTTGAGGCGGTTGGCTCCCTTCTTTACCATAGACGTTAGGGGATTGGCCACAGAACTAAAATTCCTAATGAAACGACGATAGAAGTTAGCGAACCCCAGGAAGCATTGAAGTTCTTTCAAGGTGGTGGGTTGTGGCCAGCCAAGAACTGCTCTGACCTTGCGGTCATCCATCGCGATCCCATCTGGACTAATGACATACCCCAGGAAAGTGGTAGACGTCTGATGAAACTCACACTTCTCTGCCTTTGCATATAGTTGGTGTTGAATGAGTCGTTGGAGTACAGCCCTAACATGTTGGACATGTTCCTCGTAGGTGTCTGAGAAGACCAGGATATCATCAATGTACACGATAACAGTCCGGTTAAGCATGTCTCTAAATACGTCATTGATGAAGGATTGGAAGACGGAGGGACTGTTGACCAGGCCGAAGGGCATGACCAGATATTCGTAGTGCCCTGTGATCGTGGAAAAAGCTGTCTTCCATTCATCCCCCTCTCGTATGCGAATGAGATTGTATGCACTGCGAAGATCCAGTTTGGTGTAGTACTTGGCTGTTCGGAGCTGTTCCAGAGCTGCAGGGACCAGTGGTAGGGGGTATTGGAACTTTACCGTTATTTCGTTCAGGCCTCGATAATCGATGCAGGGTCGAAGACCTCCACCCTTCTTCTGAACAAAGAAGAATCCAGCAGACGCAGGAGACGTTGAAGGTCGGATGAAACCCTTGGCTAGCTCCTCCTCTATGTATTTCTTCATGGCCTCTGATTCAGGCTGAGAAAGTGGGAATATGCGACCCTTAGGAGGGGTAGAACCCGGGAGCAAATCGATGGCACAGTCGCAGGTCCTGTGCGGAGGCAGTTTAGATGCTTTGGTCTTGCTGAAGGCTTCAGACAGGTCAGCGTATTCGACTGGGAGGTTGGAGTTGGGCTCCTTCTCCTCCGTTACTGTCAAAGACCGGACCGGCAATGGTGAGACGTAAGAGAGACATTTGGGGTAACATGAGCTGTTCCACTTAGCGATCTCACCATCTCTCCAGGAGACGTGAGGGTTGTGTCGACGGAGCCAGGGTAACCCAAGGATGACTGGTGTGTGCGGTGTCGTCAGGATGTAGAACTGAATCATTTCTGAATGGAGTATACCAGTGTGCATCAGCAGTTCTTGTGTGATGAATGATACTCGACCAGAGCCCAGTGGACGTCCATCTATCGCCTCCACTGTTAGGGAAGAAGAGCAGCGGGAGAGAGCAATATTGTTCAGTTGGGCGAATTCTTTGGACATAAAATTTCCAGCTGCCCCTGAGTCGAGTAGAGCGGTAGTGAAGATCTTACGACTATTGGCAGTAATAGTGATGGGTACGGTTACACATAGGTCAGGGTTCAGAGCATCTATGGCAACACTCACCGACTTCCGGGATTCAGGGTCTGGTCTTGAAGGACAGGCGACTCATAGATGGCCGGGTTGTCCGCAGTACAAACATAGGCGGTGGGCCAGTCGCCGATCTCTCTCTGCAGCGGATAAACGGTAGGTGTTAATTTGCATGGGTTCCGGTTCGTTGGTGATGGGAGTTGTGGGTGCTCGGAGGGGACCACGGGTGTCGGACCTTCTTGACCTGATGAGATTATCTATCTGAATGGCGAGCTCAATGAACTGGTCTAAATCCCTTCCCTCGTCGCGACAAGCCAGCTCCGACTGTAGTTCATGACTTAATCCCTTTCTGAACAGTGTTTTCAAGGTATCATCGACCCATGAAGTCTGAGCGGCGAGAGTGCGGAACACGAGTGCATATTCTGCTGCGGTCATCCTGCCCTGAGAGAGTTCTAGAAGGCGATCACCCGCGCTCTTGCCCTCCCTGGGATGATCAAAGACCTCGCGAAATCGTTGCAGGAAGACATCAAAGGTCGGAAAAGCCGTGCCTCCCTCTCTCCAAACAGCCGTAATCCATTCTAATGCCTTGCCGGTGAGTAAAGAGCACACAAAAGCGATCTTCCCAGCCTTGGTAGAGTATAGCATGGGTTGCTGCTCTACAAACAGCGAGCATTGGAGGATAAATCCCTTACACTTCGTGGGATCTCCATCGAACTTATCCGGGAACGCGAGACGGGGGCTCACTTGGGATGGCATTCCAGACGCGGGTGTAATGGCGGTGCTCGGCGGTGTTGCGGCAGCCTCTGGTGGAGAGCGGTGGAGGCTCTGGAGTGCCTTTACTAGTTCCTCCGTGAGCGACGTCAGGCGGCAAAGCTGATGCTGGTGCGCGGCGAGTTGATTAGCCTGGGCAGACAGCGCTGACGAAAGATGGGTGACAGTCGCTGGATCGTGGGGCGGCGAAGTTTTCTGTAATGAGTCGTCACTCGAAGTGGGATCCATGTGCGAACTTTAATGAAAACGTGGTCGTACAGGCAAAGGTCAAGCACCAGTAAACACAGCAAATGGAGAGTACACAACCGTGGTCGGTGGACAGGCAGTAGGTATAGGCAAGCAGACAACAATCACTAGTCCAAAACAGAGCAGAGAGTCAAAAAGGGCAGGCAGCAAAGGTTCGTAGTAGAAATACACAACAGGGTCACAACAGGCAGGCAAAGGCAAGGAAATAACGCTCAGAGATGTTCACCGTGGCAAAACAAAACTTCGCAGTGGGGAAAGGGAGAGCGTCGGGTTAAATAGGCCAGAGGATGGGCTGCAGCTGGAACGGCTGATCAGAGCCGGGTAAGGGACTGATGGGAAATGTAGTGAGGAGATAGAGTCAGTACTCGGGCGATGGGGCTCTCTGGTGGTCGGTGGAGGGGATCACGGAGTTCGTCTCTGTGACACTGAAACAGACACACAGACATTTTAATCCAGTGTTTGCCCATTCAAATCCCTCTGACGGCTGTATCATTGCAAAATATGTCCGTCACAAAATGCCAAGTCAGCTTGGCTTGCACCTGAGGGAGCCGTGGCAAAACAGCAGTGTGGCCTGTCAGGAAACTCTGTCAAACATCATCAGTTGGAGGAAGCCCTCAGGCCACGGTGATGACACATCGCCACACAGCACTGTCTCAAGCTTTATTTGACATGTTAATACAGCTATGGTTTACCCAAAAATATCATCATATTTTTGTGGTAAAATCTGTTTGGACTTCATTTATTTGGAATTGTGTCAGTTGTGTTTTCCTTACAAACAAACTGCAGCTAGAGATTTCATTTTAATACTTTCAAGCACATTTATTTTTAAATAAAATACTCCACCTCAAGATGAAATAACAAGGGATTTATCTCCTGTTTAAAGAGCTATTGCGCAGAAATTGTTAAAATATTGCAGTATTAATGAAAAAAAAAGATTGGGAGTCAGCAAAATACACAACCACATCTTCAGCTTAGCGTTTAAGGGATTTATGGGAAACACCTTAATATTGCAGCAGCTTTGATTTTTAGCTGTACCTGTCTGAGCTTTAATTTGTAATAGCCAAAACCATCCCTAAACTAAAAAAACCTTTCCTTCACTTTGCAATGTTGATTTATTGTGGGCATATTATGTGTCTGATCCTTTTGTTAGCTTTTATGATAGCTTATAGGATTTATTAAGTTCTTCCTAGTTGTATTGTATAATCCGTGTCCATTAGCTCTGTTTTTAACACAAACCTCAGTGCATTAGCTCAGAAAACCTACACACTGACCACATCGGCTGAGTCAGTGAAGCTTTTGTGGACTGCGCAGATCCAAAGCGCCCTGTTCTGTTAAAGTTCGCTTGAGGGTGTCTTTTCAGACATATAGGCAAAGAAAAAGAAAGGCCAGGAGAGTTTATTGGCAAATAAGAGGAGGTAGTTTGATTGCATAACAGTTGTTTCATTTAGCAAGTTGTCACGATGTGGTTTTAGTACTGAAGCACACGATGAAGGCGATAGATTCAAGGAGACTTTTTATATAATAATCCAAACTATAAACAGCAGTATCAACAAGGAGAAAACATACCACAAACACACTGACGTAGAACAAAGCTAAACAATCAACAGACAGAAACTGAGGGCTTAAATAGAAGGGCAAATACAGGAGTTGATGAGAAAATGAATGAAACACACCTGAACTGAACTAACACAATCAATTAGAAACCATAGAAACAAACAAGGAGAGAACAGAGGAGACCTGAACTGAACTAGTAAACAGATTAGAAGATTAACAGAAACTCAAACATGAACAGAACAAACATGTTACACAAGTAAGCTATAATGAAGTCTCTTTGCTTCACAAACACAAACATAATTTATTTATGTATGGCACCCTCCACACTATTCATGGGACAAATATGTAAAACTAATGAAATTGGTTGTATATAGAGTGGGAATATGTTAGGGGTTATCAAAGTGATAATTCTGTCCTAATTTCCAAACCTGCATGACTTTCTTTCTACTGTGGAACACAAAAAGAAGATATTTTTCAATTGTGTTTTCCATACAAAATAATATAATATAAACATAAAATAATAATAATAAAAAAAACAATATTGGAACCCACTTGCTTTTATTATATAATATATACAAACCCGATTCCAAAAAAGTTGGGACACTGTACAAATTGTGAATAAAAAAGGAATGCAATAATTTACAAATCTCATAAACTTATATTTTATTTACAACAGAATATAGATAGCATATCAAATGTTGAAAGTGAGACATTTTGAAATGTCATGCCAAATATTGGCCCATTTTGGATTTCATGAGAACTACACATACAAAAAAGTTGGGACAGGTAGCAATAAGAGGCCGGAAAAGTTAAATGTACATATAAGGAACAGCTGGAGGACCAATTTGCAACTTATTAGGTCAATTGGCAACATGATTGGGTATAAAAAGAGCCTCTCAGAGTGGCAGTGTCTCTCAGAAGTCAAGATGGGCAGAGGATCACCAATTCCCCCAATGCTGCGGCGAAAAATAGTGGAGCAATATCAGAAAGGAGTTTCTCAGAGAAAAATTGCAAAGAGTTTGAAGTTATCATCATCTACAGTGCATAATATCATCCAAAGATTCAGAGAATCTGGAACGATCTCTGTGCATAAGGGTCAAGGCCGGAAAACCATACTGGATGCCGTGATCTTCGGGCCCTTAGACGGCACTGCATCACATACAGGAATGCTACTGTAATGGAAATCACAACATGAGCTCAGGAATACTTCCAGAAAACATTGTCGGTGAACACAATCCACCGTGCCATTCGCCGTTGCCGACTAAAACTCTATAGGTCAAAAAAGAAGCCATATCTAAACATGATCCAGAAGCGCAGGCGTTTTCTCTGGGCCAAGGCTCATTTAAAATGGACTGTGGCAAAGTGGAAAACTGTTCTGTGGTCAGACGAATCAAAATTTGAAGTTCTTTTTGGAAAACTGGGACGCCACGTCACCCGGACTAAAGAGGACAAGGACAACCCAAGTTGTCATCAGCGCTCAGTTCAGAAGCCTGCCTCTCTGATGGTATGGGGTTGCATGAGTGCGTGTGGCATGGGCAGCTTACACATCTGGAAAGGCACCATCAATGCTGAAAGGTATATCCAAGTTCTAGAACAACATATGCTCCCATCCAGACGTCGTCTCTTTCAGGGAAGACCTTGCATTTTCCAACATGACAATGCCAGACCACATACTGCATCAATTCCAACATCATGGCTGCGTAGAAGAAGGATCCGGGTACTGAAATGGCCAGCCTGCAGTCCAGATCTTTCACCCATAGAAAACATTTGGCGCATCATAAAGAGGAAGATGCGACAAAGAAGACCTAAGACAGTTGAGCAACTAGAAGCCTGTATTAGACAAGAATGGGACAACATTCCTATTCCTAAACTTGAGCAACTTGTCTCCTCAGTCCCCAGACGTTTGCAGACTGTTATAAAAAGAGGGGATGCCACACAGTGGTAAACATGGCCTTGTCCCAGCTTTTTTGAGATGTGTTGATGCCATGAAATTTAAAATCAACTTATTTTCCCCTTAAAATGATACGTTTTCTCAGTTTAAACATTTGATATGTCATCTATGTTGTATTCTGAATAAAATATTGAAATTTGAAACTTCCACATCATTGCATTCTGTTTTTATTCACAATTTGTACAGTGTCCCAACTTTTTTGGAATCGGGTTTGTACTATATCAATATACAGTATTTATTAATATTTTGAATTAGCTTTTTATATATATATTTATTTTAAATTTGAGTAATTCTGTTATGTTTTTGTCATTTTTATTATTATTTTTTTAAAATTCTATATAGCTTTAATTTTTTATTTTAGTTTTAGTAATTATAGGACTTTTAGCACTTCAGCTTAAACTTATTACTGTTAGTTGCCAAAGCAACATTTCAAATTTTCATATGTTTGTTAAGTTTAAGTTAAAATTTTCCATCTAATTTTTATTTTATTTCAGTTACTGAAAAAACGGGAAACTGGAGTTTAAGGTGAACTGTTCCTTTAATACTATATTCTTCTACGTCTATCTTCTGCAGTATTATAAAAGGAACTAACTAAAAGCAGCATGGCATTAATATGTCTTCGTACTTCGTAGCGGGATGATCCGTCCTGCATTTGTGCCATCATGCATGGTGTCGCCAATCATTTTTAAGCGTGAAAAACCCAAGCTTCAAACCCCGAGCCCACACACTCTCTCCCCCTGCAGCGTTCCGCTCTAATGTGTGTAACCTCTTTATGTGCCTTCATTCAGGAATGATTCAGGCAAGCTCTTTTCCCATTGAGATGCCTGCGCTCTTATCAGTCTAGCCCCAAAACGCAGGCTAGCGAGACATTGTTCGGCCTCTCGAAGGTGGTCTGGACTAGGGCTGTTTTCTTGTTATGACATTATCACCGCGCCTGTTGAGCCAGGTTTGTGCCCTGAGGAAATACGACGCTGTCATGTGCCCAGTGGCTGGCTGATGAACAGGCCATAATGTGATATTACTGTCACAAGCAAAAGAAAGGTGTAAGTCCATTATTTTTGCTTTTTGAAAGACATTGTGACCTTTCCCCTCTCCATCTATTTCCCTTCTCTCTGTCTCTTTAAAACATGCTCATAAATACTCTGTATGTGGGCCGCTGCTCTGTGTAAGAATCTCACGCTCTCCTTATAGAGCCACAGGTCACTGCTGATTGATGTTAAACTCAGAAGCATCATTGTGTGAAAAGAATATGAAATTGCTCAGCTGTAAAGTAGGCATGATGCAGAGCTGTTTCAAGAGACCAGTGGCCCTTGAAATGTTCTCTTTACAAGCTCTCTTTCTTCTCTTTTTTCTATCTGCTTGACACGCCACAATTTTACTAATTTCACACGTGAGTATGTTTTTAAGGGTGTGAGCTTATTCAAAACTGTGAGCCAGATTCTGAATTTGTTTGGTCGGAGTATCATCCATCCATCCATCCATCCATGACAATATTACTGGATGGAGAAGACTAAGTCAAAAAAGTCATTTTGTTTATCTATCTATCTATCTATCTATCTATCTATCTATCTATCTATCTATCTATCTATCTATCTATCTATCTATCTATCTGTCCATCTATCCATCTGTCTGTCTGTCTGTCTATGACAATATTACTGGATGGAGAAGTCCCACATTTTGTTGGTCTGTCTGTCTGTCTATCAGCATTGTCAATTCAGTTCTAAATGGTGCATAACCCTGGTATATTGACATGGTCACACTTTAGTGTCCAAATCTCACTATTAACTAACTATTAACTACAACTTTTGCCTCAATAAACTCCTAATTACTGCTTATTAATAGTTCCCTTTCAGTCGGTCACGTTCGACGTACGTCGGACGTCACCGACGAATTGGGATCACTTCTGGGAGCCCCTATCAGCTTCGAGTGTATACAGAACGGGCCAATGGCCATTGGCGTGCGAGATTTGCATCTCGCGCTCCGCCCCGCACCGCGGGTATAAAGCGGAAGGAGATGCAGCGCACCTTTGTTATTCACTTCGGAGCCGATTGTGTGCTGCTGAAGAGTGTTCCTGTATTATACAGAGATAATAAGAACGAGAGAGGAGAAGTTCTGAGTGTTGGTGTGAAGGCACAGCAGCGAGGACCGCGAGCTCGCTGAGCGCAAAAACTGCTGTTATTACAGCAACTTTCAGTTTGGTGGGCGTTCACATTACTCTGAGTGCAAAACACAGGCTGCACTATTCCCTGTGTTTTTGCCGCGGCTATCTCCCTGGGTGCTTCAACACGTTAAAAGAGCTTTTTCCCTCTTAAATCCGCCTCGCCCTCACTCTATACCCTCTTGGGACTTATCTCTGGTGCTAACCGCATTGCAGAGGGCTCCCTTTGAACCTTTGCAGTCAGCAGAGTTAAAAATCCTGTCTTGGAAGACAGTACTCCTGACTGCATTGGCTTCCATCAAGAGGGTAGGGGACCTGCAGGCATTTTCGGTCGACGAATCGTGCCTGGAATTCGGGGCGGGTAACTCTCATGTAATCCTGAGACCCCGGCCCGGATATGTGCCCAAGGTTCCCACCACTCCCTTTCGGGACCAGGTGGTGAACCTGCAAGCGCTGCCTTCGGAGGAGGCAGACCCAGCCCTGGCTTTTCTCTGTCCCGTTCGCGCTCTGCGGACTTACGTGGACAGAACGCAAAGCTTCAGGACCTCAGAACAGCTCTTCATCTGTTACGGAGGCCAGCAGAAGGGAAAGGCTGTCTCCAAGCAAAGGATGGCTCACTGGATAGTGGATGCCATCGCCTTGGCGTATGAAACCCAAGGCGTGCCCTGCCCGCTTGGGTTGAGGGCCCACTCCACCAGGAGTGTGGCCTCTTCCTGGGCGCTGGCGCACGGCGCCTCGCTGACAGATATATGTAGAGCTGCGGGCTGGGCGACACCTAACACGTTTGCTAGATTCTATAGCCTCCGTGTAGAGCCGGTTTCTTCCCGTGTGCTCGCTTCAAATAGCCAGTAACACCGAAGGGCCTGTTCTAGTGTTGGCTTGCTGCGCCATTCCCCTCCTCATGGACCGGATACGTGCGCTGATATGCTCCAGTCGAGTTCCCCAGAACGGCGAACCCTGTTGAGTCCTCCGCAACCCGCGGCAGTCAGACGTGGCGGAGTGTCCGACGCCAGGTCTAACACTCGTATGCATTGGTGGAACTTGTGTTAGGCTGGGTATCCATATGTTGTGACCCCTACGGCGGTCCCATATGTGTATTCTTCCACGGTACGGCTCCCTACGGCGAGCCCGTGTCTTTTCCTTGGCAGAGCTCGCTCTGCCGTCTCTGTGCGGTGTAGTCTCCCGCCTGCATTGGCCGGGGCCACCCCTGGGACTTCCGTATGTTGTACTGCCCACGGCCAGTCCATACATGTATATTCCACATGATACCTCCCTACGGGTAGGATGTGGCTTCCGCAGCGGCCCCCCTGGGCACGCTTTCCCAGCGTTATCCAATACTCTGCTGAGTGGGTCTTGCGGAACAGCAGCAGTGACTCTCCCTGCGTAAGTTCCCCGCCCCGAACAGACGGGGGTCTGAGGGGCTTTCGCTGGGCGCTGGAAGTGGTAGTAACTGTGGCGTTTTCCATAGGGATCCCAATTCGTCGGTGACGTCCGACGTACGTCGAACGTGACCGACTGAAAGGGAACGTCTCGGTTACGTATGTAACCCTCGTTCCCTGAAGGAGGGAACGGAGACGTACGTCCCGTCGCCACAGTTGCTGTACCATCACTGCATGGCCGAGTCACTAGTTCGGCTCCTCAGTGAAAAACAAAGGTGCGCTGCATCTCCTTCCGCTTTATACCCGCGGTGCGGGGCGGAGTGCGAGATGCAAATCTCGCACGCCAATGGCCACTGGCCCGTTCTGTATACACTCGAAGCTGATAGGGGCTCCCAGAAGTGATCCCAATTCGTCGGTGACGTCCGACGTACGTCTCTGTTCCCTCCTTCAGGGAACGAGGGTTACATACGTAACCGAGACGTTAGTAAGGTAGTTGTTAAGTTTAGGGTAGAATTAAAGGATGTATAATATGGACATGCAGAATAATGCATTAATATGTGCTTTATAAGTACTAATAAACAGCCATATCCAAGTAATATGCATGCTAGTAAGCAACTAGTTAATAGTAAGAATTGGACCCTAAACTAAAGTGTTACCTTGACATTTAAGTAAAAAGAATCTGTTGGAAATGTCAGAAGGAGAGAGGGATGTTATGGTTGAGTGAGTTATATTCTCAAAATATTTAGAAATCTTGTAATATTTTCTGAACATCTTTTAAAATTGCAGCCATTTTGGAGAAGACAGTCTGAAAGAGCGGGATCTGAGATCTTAATTAGCCCCATGGTGGAGAGTTGTCGACTCAGAGGGGGAGTTTGATTTGTAGCTTCCCCTAAGGTGCGTCTATGTGGAAGTACAGCTGTTTTCAGCTCTCTAATGTGATTTCTGTTATATAACCAGACCGGGATCCTACAGAGTACACAGTAGAGGTTTGAGCTTTTGCCATCTTTTGCTGTGGGAATATATTTCTGATAGTTTCTATATAAATGTGACCCTATGTGGTGTCTTTTGACGGGCCAGTTTCAAGATGAAGAGTATTTGATTTAATTATATAATTTGAAAATTCCTAACACTTAAAAATAAGAGAAAATGGCAGGGAAAAGAGCATCAGAAGTAGGTCACTGTTATTACCCACGTCATGAAACATGGTGCGGCGGTTATTGTTTTATGAGCTCCCATGTAAAGATGGCTGATGGAGGGAGGGAATTAAAATGACTTGCTTCCATTATGCAGAGGAGATTGCAGAATAACTCTCTCTGAGGACTGAAACTCTCAGAGGAGCCGAGCTTGTGTCTAGTTGGTTGATTGGTATGTGCTCTAACACACGAGATCGTGAGGTCATGAGAGACAGAATTGAATAATGGTGCACACACGTCATTTCCTGTCCTACCTGTATGGTCTTTCACACGCATAGAGCATTACCTATGGAAGGGCACTATGTATGTACGTGTGTGTGTGTGTGTGTGTGTGTGTGTGTGTGTGTGTGTATGCGTTTGTGTGTATGTATCAGAGAGAAATTGGCCGCTCCAGTTTCATGGTGTAAAAGTGGGGCGGTCTGTTCCTTGGAAGTTTCCCAGTGTAATGTCCTGGGGGCCGAGATACTGAAAATATCTATCTATATAGATGCTTTGTCCTACATTAAAGTGAGGGTGAAAGAGAAAGAACGTGAAAGAGAGAGAGAGGGCAGAACACCTGAGAGTGTTCAGCGATAAGAGAGAAAAAGCCATTTTAGGGATGTCGGAAGGACTATTCGGACCTCACAGGAGATCTTGATGGTGAGAGATGACCAGTTGGTCGTCCTGTACACATGACAATTGAAGTTGGCAAATAAAAATAAACTTAAAGAGCTGATGACTGACAGGTACATTCAGGGGTGTAACAATCACTATAAGCTGGTCTCCCAGCCTGATCAGCTGAAAAGTTCACAAAACTTCTCTAAAACCAGCCAACAGCTGGGGGACCAGCAAACAAGGTTAAAGGCCCACACAGACTTCAGTTGCTGTATTTTTGGGGAAATGACTGTTTCTCAAAGTCTCAACACTACAAAAAAGAAATTGAGAAAAAGTAAAATAATAATAAAATAAAAGCAACATGTTGCATTGAAATTGCAATTAAAATGTCAATAATAAGCCCTTAGTAAAACAACTTTGTTTGACCTGAATTTTTTCATTAACTACAGTAAATGCGAAATTTACTCATAATTTTTCTCATTCAATCTATACATTCTTGTCAAATATAGATAGCTTGTTCAGCAAATCAACACTTTACAACACATTTTAATGGTTTTATATAATTTTTAAAGGGATAGTTCACCCAAAAATGAAAATTATGCCATCATTTACTCACTCTCATGTCGTTTCAAAACTGTATGACTTACTTTCTTTTGTGGAAAAGAAGATATTTTGAGAAATATCTCCAAATATCTCCAAATATGTTTTTTGTCCATACAATCAGAGCCGATCCTCCCTATATGTAGAGTACGCAGGCTGCGTAGGGCCCCCAAACCACCAGGGGGCCCCCTTGCTATTTAATTATTAGCTATTTAGGGCTGTGTTTTAGTTTCGGTTTTGACTTTTGCTTCCAACAATTATGAAAACATGATGCCGCTTTCCGTTCCTTTCCTTTAAAGCCGTGCGCTGTCACCGTACGTAACGTCCAAATCAGTCGAATTATGTAACGTCACGTGTAAAAGCGTATTGAGCTGTGAAAGAGATGCTGTTCAACAGGCGGCTTTCCATCCGCGCGATCCGAGACGGAGAAAAACACGGACAAGTACAGGCTACTTTGGGCTTCAGGGGTGCGCTTAAATGGACAAATACACGCAAAAATCTGTCAAAATGTCCGTCTTGGGGAAACACGTTCAGTTATGTCTTTGGTGAAAAGGAGGATTATTCTGTGAGCTGGGAAAGTAATCGAATGCTTGTCAGTGTATTAGGTCTGTGCATTTGGTATTAAAGTGACCGCAGCTGATCAACCCGCTGCTCTCTCTGTCATTTAATGTTAATCAAACAACAAAATAAAACGAAAGAATCATTCACTGCTCTTCCCTGAATAACATTATTAAACATAATAAGAATCAATGTTTATTTAATTCATACAGTGAAGACATGCAATGTTTTATTTATTTGTTTATTTTTTACATTTCCTTACTTTATTCCATTTCTGTATAGTAGGCTATTATAAGCAGTAGGCTAAATTGTTCATTTCATTCATATTTTTTTTTCTGTTGTATTTGTCCTATTGCTTTTATTTTTTTTTTATTTACTGAACGTTTCAACTGACTGTTGTTTGTTGACAGTGTACACTGCTCTAAAAGAACAGCTTAAGGGGTTGGGGGTCATTTTGAGGTTTTTTTTATGAATGCACTGACAGGGGCCCCCAGAGAAAGTTTTGCTTAGGGCCCCCAGAAGTCTAGGATCGGCACTGCATACAATAGAAGTCACTTGTTTGGTTTGGTTACAAAAAAATATAGGAAAGAAAGTCATACAGGTTTGGAATGAGTAAAGGTTTGGTTGAGTAAATGATGTCAGAATGTTAATTTTTGAATGAATTATCTCTTCAGTTTCAGTTTATTTATTTTTAAAGCACATTTAAAACAGTCACAAAGACTAACGAAAGTGCTGTACATGAGAAAAGTAAACAAATACAAAAGTATAAAATATAGCAGAGAGCGATAATTAACATATGTTAAAAGCTAAAGAAAACAAATGAGTTTTAAGAAGAGTTTTAAAAACAGATAGAGAGGGAGCTACTCTAAGTTGGACTGGTAGGCTCTGGTAGACTATTTCTTCAGTATGAAGTAAACTCTACAATCATTACTTCTTTTGGGATCTTGCAAGGTGATGATCCCTCAACCCAACACGTACCTCGATAACAGTGACAACACATCATTATGTAAAAAGGTAAGGTCTGTACATCACATTTATGACAAGTAAATCAGTGAACAGCAACCCATTAATCCAATAAAAGCAAGAGCATAATTTATTCATGCTGCAACGTATCCTTGAGCTCACAAATCCTTATCAAATCAGCAACATGTTAATTATGATGAAACTGACACAACTTTGTTAGGCTAATTGGGGCAACAATTAAGGGAATATTGTTAATCTAACATGTTTAAATGTAGATTCAAAGTATTCACATTTTCTTAGAATCTGTCTTTTAAAAATTATTGAATCCTGAAAAAATGCAGTTGCTTTTTCCCCACAACATGTGTTAATGCATTTCATCATTCACAACTCTGATTGGGTCACATTCAGTGATCAAAACTAAAGAGAAAACAAACTCAAAATATCAGGAAAGGCATGATTGGTGTTACATGATGGCAACCTGAGGTGCTACGTCAAACTTTAGAAACTGTTTGATATTGCGTAAACGCTTAACAGGCGCAATAACCTTTAAGCTCATTAAAATTGTGTAGAAATACAAAGTGGAAGTTCGCTTGGACAGAGTAAATGAAAGAAAGGGACCCATGGGAGGAGAACAAAACAGAAAAGATACTGTAGAGGGAGAGATACTGTTATCTTGCACTTGTTATCGCTCTGTGTTTCATTCTTGCCCTACAGAGGACATCAATCACTTCCTTTGTCTTGATTTATCGCTCCTCCTCTGCTGATGATTAATTGAGATATGCTCAGTTCGTTGTGTGCTCTGACATCCTGCATGTCCTTTCCAACTCTGTCCTTAAAGGAAAAGTTCACTCTAAATATATCTACTTACTCACCTCCATGTCACTCCAAACCCATATGCGGCATATTTTATGCAAAAAAGATTAAAGTTGGCATGAAATGAAAATTCACCCTATTAGTGTTATAGATTTTAATTGTGAACGATTCATCCGTGCATACATTTTATTTTTTTAATTGGTTTTGACCTCGTAATTTTTCATCAAAATGTCTCACAGACAGGTCTTGTGACGTATACCAAACATCTCCATTTAGTCAACTTAAATCCCATCCCTCCACAATCAACTTCACGTTCGCATTCATTTTTGAGTGCAACGCCCACATCTCAAAATCAACAGCTGATGGATACAAGAACCAACATTTTTCATTTCAGCCGGATGAACGTCACAATCATAGACTGTAAAAAATATGGACGACGCACATTCGCTCTCTTCCATTGTAGAAAAGTGAAGCCAGGGAACTCTGAGCCTGAGTCTGCGCAGTAGTGAGCGTGAAGTGGTCTCAAGGCCCCGCCCATACTCCCGCAGAATCGGTTAGTACAGTTTACTGCAGAACAACTCATGAAATAAACAGTTATGGAAATGTAGAAGTTAAAGCTGAAGCTCCAATCTTCAGTTGGTGAGTTGGTGCCTCAGTGACTACTTCACTTAGAGAAGCTTTCAATCTCAGCTGTCAATCATGACGTTACACTCCCGTTTTTATAGCATCAAATAACTAACTAAAACCAAACTTATTTAGAAAACGAACACTTGAACTTACATCAGCATGATAAAAAAAAATGACAAACTATCTTAAAATTTATTTGAAGTGTAATTTGATTTTTTTTAGTTTGTCTCACATCCCATTAGATTACATGGAGGGCAGGGTTTATGACCTATACTGCATCCAGCCACTTGGGGGCGATCAAAACTTTTGGCTTCACTTTTCAGGGTTTGTGCGGCACACTTGGGCTGTGTCCGAAACTCTTAAATAGGGTGCTATTTGAGGGGACAGCCATTTTTAGTCGTGTCCAAAACCATAGTGGACGTTATTGTGAGCACAATCCCACAATGCACCACAATAACGAGTGTACAACTGATGTACGCTCAATGGCTTGAGAATACCCATAATACACTGTGAGAGTCGCATGCTGAATGAACTCCCGCGTCTCGCCAGGAGAAGGCGCCCACAGCTGAATCAATTTTTCCAAACCGCGCTGGTTACTTCAGTTTTAACAAGAATTCACAGGAAAAGTTCATTTAAAAATGAAAATTCTGTCACTGTCACTCCAAACCCATAGTAACTAGGGGTTGTCAAGCTCTGAAAAAGACTAAAGAAAAAAAAAAGACCGTATTTTGTTATATTATGTTTTATTTGAACATTATTGGAGGGTAAAATCAGGCTTCATGGGATGTGAAAATTATCAATGAACAAGATTTCATTTTGGTCTGTTCTTCATACAAACCTATCATATAGCTTCAAAAGACTTGCTTTACAGCCCCTTTATTTTCATTATATTGAAAATAACATGAAGTCATACAGGTTTGAGGGTAAGTAAATGATGGCAGAATTTAGATTTACATTGATTATCCCTTTCAAGGTCCCTTTAGCTCTTTTTCATTCCTAATTTTCTCCATTTTAACTCACTCTCACATACTTCCCTGCCATTATACACCTCTTCCCACATGTGAGTTCAGCTCCTCAGTGTTCTGCTTTTTAATCTATCAGTTCAATTCACATTTCTCTCCTCACGCTGTGCCAGGGTTCCTCTTCCCTGGGTCCAGAACCTGCCAAGACTAATCCCTCTCTATCACCATCCTGGCCTTGCACTCTTTCAGTCTCTCACCCCAGCTCTCTCCACCCTTCTCCTTTTGCCCTCTATCTCAGCTCCCTCCCGCTTCCTCTCCCCTTCTCTCCAATCCCCCTCATCTGTGATTAGTCAGCAGGAAAAAAAATACTTTGTTCTTTTGCCAGTTTTTTTTTAAATTCTTTCATTTTGTCCTTATCCATATGCTTTTTCAGATTCTGCCAGCTGCTCTACCTCTGAACGCTGTTTTATCTTTCTTTTTCCAACCTCCTCTATTTTACTCTCTGTACTGTAATTACTCCCCTATTTTAATCATGTTTTTTTTTTTTTTTTTGGTCTGTTTCATTGCTCTGTTGAACAGGGATTTTCTGAGTGGCCAGTAGCATGAATATGGTCAGTGTGTCTGTCTAAATCGCACACCATTTGTGGTTCTGTTTCTTGGTTTTAGGGCGCCAGTTATGATAAAAGAGGATTGAACAACGGCACAATTTCACAGAGCTTGCCAAAGGGGCATTAGTTTGATCATTGGTTGTAAATAAGAGGGCTTTGCATTTCATTTGTTGTATTTCTTTCATATTACCCTCTCTTCCCACTCCACTTCTCTCGCCCATCGTCATTTATTTTCTCTGACAGTTATATTATTTCTTTTACAACCCTTTAATGTTCCTTTGCACATATTTTCTGTGAGTTTTTCACCCTTTTTCATCCCTCTGGTGTTATCCATATCTTCTCCATTATGTATCGCTGTTCCTCCTCTTCAGGTCAGGCCTGTCATTATGCATCAAACATGCCCCGTTTCATAACACTTCTCTGTTTTTTTATTCTGTTTTATGCAGTCACCTTTCACTAAAAGTGTCTTTACTCAGCCACGTTGAAGTCAGAATGAAACAGAAGTTGGAATATAGTCTTTTCCTCCCTATTGTGACGTATATATGAGTGAACGGCTTCTTGAACAAGTAAAAATGCAGGGCAGGACTTGATTTTGTCCAATGGTAATTGATTGAATTGTTGGATGGTTGTGGTTTGCTATTGCTGTGATGTCATGCGAGTGACAGGTTGTCCTGCCCTCACGCCAGTAAACACGTCATTAGAGAAGAGAAGAGATGTCAATGCAAGGAGGGGAAGTTATTTTGATTAAAGCTCATGAGAAAGATCATGGTCTGTGCTGTCAGTCTGTGCTGGGGATGCTTCACATAAATGCTCTTACTAAAAAAAGGCTACCTTTGTGTCTATATCATTTTTAAAAGCAACGGGCAACAGATCACATGTAGTAAACCATCATACAACTGCTTTGGCATCATTGAATCGCTTTTAGATTTTTATAGCAGTCATTCGCCGTTTGCAGATACCTTTGTGCTCAAAACGAATGCAAAAGACGCAAGACGCGAGCGCAACAGTCAAACACGTATGTCTAGCACGTCTACATAGAAAAATAATGGAAAAGTAAGAATTTATTTTAACTTGAGCGCTGCATTTTTAGAATGCTGTGTCGTGTGAGATGCTGCAAAAGCGAGTGCAACGGTTAAAGACGTCCATCTAGAGTGTGTTTACAAAAAAATGGAAAAGTAGCGCAGTGGAATGGAAAAAAGCATTCTTCAACGACCCCTTAGAACTGTTGCGGCTTCTTTTGGATATATTTTTGTTGGTGGAGCAAAAATGTATGGCTAAAATGTAAGTTATACAATATTAAATTATTTATCAAACTATTGTATAAAACAATGTCACACAATCGTTCTACTGGTCTTAACATCGGTTAAATGGATGTAAACTCCTTCAGATGCAGTTATTCTGCCACTTTGCATTGCAAGTGATAGGCTGCATAAATAGCATAAAATTCATTCACACATAGAAATTGAATCATGCTCATGCATAAGCACATATGAACCTCTGAGAAAATAAAAGGCAGTCAGTGTTGTAATTGCTTTGCCCATGCACACACAGTCGACTTCTCTTTTCATAAACATATTCAAGCTTTAAAGGGGACCTATGCCCCTTTTAAAAAGATGCAATAAGTCTCTGGTGTCCCCAGAATGTGTCTATGAAGTTTCAGCTTAAAATACCCCACATATAATTTATTATACCATGTTGTAAATGTCCATTTTTGAGTGGAATGAAAAACACGGTATGAACACGTACGGTTATCATATCATGAACATTTGCGGTAATTTTGGGGAAAAAATTGATTAGACGGAGAATCTCATCTGCGTATAAGCAACTTCTTTCCACTTGTCTGCCTTAGACTCTCAACTTGCTCCACCCACACATGTAGAGCGGAGAAAATGTCAGAGACCTTATTCTCTATCCCCTGTCGAAAAAGAAGTTAAAAATTGCAGTATGTGAACTTTGGATATAGAAAAAACGAACGCATGGTTGTCCTCGAGGATATATATACAATGTGCAAAAAATGTGGACTGCAAAAGGAGGAAACACATAGAACATGTTCGGGATAAAGGTATGTCCCGCATTATAACATAATGCCCTGGTTTCACAGACAGGGCTTAGACTGAGATAGGATTAGGCCTCAGTTCAATTAGGACATTTAAGTAGCTTTTATAAACGTGCCTTAGAAAAAAAACATTACTGATGTGCATTTCGAGACAAAACAATGGCACTGACATATTTTAAGATCTGTCAGTGCAAGTTGCTTTCAGTTAAAACAGCTCAAACATGCATTTTAGTCTGGGACTAAATTAAGCCTCGTCTGTGAAACCGGGGGAAAGTCGTATGATTTCCGCGATGCAGAGGGAATCACGGAATCCAGTTGAGAAAATGGAATTTACAGTATAACGCAGATGTCATGTAAAACGCGCAAATTTATTTGATTGATTGATGGATGGATGAGTAAATCAAAGCAGAGCTGTACAATAAATGATCGTGACATGGTCTGTGAATATTAAAGCGCAAAAAGACTCTTTTAATATGCTTGTTCTGCGTGTCTCTGTGTGAATGAGCAGCGCCGTTTCGTCTACTACATACTCAAGTATGGCGCTCATGATGTTTTCAGCTTCTGTCGTCTCACAATATGAGGACGTGAACACATGAATATCTCCAGAGCTGCTCTGAGAGAACGCTTAATGAGCATTTTATTATTTTATTTGAGAAAATCCATTGTCAAATACGCTCTGAAACTCAAAGGTCTTCACTACAACCCGTCAAAATAAAAGTTCGGGTTAACTTGAAGAAATTATGTACTATGAAGAAATATATTACTAATGTACAATAGAATGTATTTTTCATAATAATAATACAATTTAAACATTAAGGAATATAATTTTTTTGTCCATGTTCAATTTAGTAAATCTCAGTTGTGCAGCACTTTGCCAAAAATAAAGGGATAAACGTAAATTTTCATTTGATTACTTTTTAAAACATTAATTCAAATATTAGTTTTATGCATTCATTTGATTACCACTGTTTTAGTAATATATTTGTAATAAATCATAGAAAGAAAGAAATTTTCTGAATAAAATACATTTCATAGGACTCTATTATTCTTAAAAATAAGTTGTTCTAATCCTAATAGTCAATTATAAAATTTAATTGATTAGACGTTTTTGATGACTGAATTTGAATAAACAAAACAAACAAATGGTTTCAAGTTTGTTGTAATAAAGCATTTGGTCAACCAAAAAAACTTGTTTTCAATCATTTAACGGTCAGTCATTTTAACTGATGATAATAATAAGAATTGATTGTTTAATACCGTATACTATGAAACCGTGATATTTTCTGAGACGGTTATCATACTGTTACAACCCTATGAGTGAGTATTAAACTAAGTTCTCTTTCACATCTTATTGCGCTTAAATTGTCAAAAACACACAAAGTTCACATAAACATAGTCGGTTATGTCCGTGAACGTGAACAGCAAGTAAAGAAATTGCATGTGTATATTAGATCTGTGTATTAAAGTGAAAGCAGCATAATATACAGTATATAATGCTAAATATGCTGTTAACCTGTTAACCTTCACAAGGACGCCAACACACTGATGAATCAAACCACAAAAGAAAAACAGAAAATCACTCACTTTTCTTGATTAAATTAACTTAAATAGGCTTTAATAAGAATACATTTCTTACTTGAATGCTGCTGTTAAATGCTCTGGCGAGGAGATAAACATGGCGGACTGTGTACAGTTCATTCAGGGCGGGGTCTATGCCAATAGAGTAGAGTCCGTCAGCAGTCGTGGGCGGGGCCTAAGCATTTGTGACGTCACATTGCACAGAAACTGCGAACAGCTTGTTCTGAGACACTGCTTATGATTTATGGGGATTAAAAAAAAGGAGTGGGTGGATTTTTACCATTATAGGGTGGTTGTGTGCACATTGCCGACACATTTGTTCAAACACCATGTAAAAGTGAATTTTGCATAATAGGTCTCCTTTAAATGACTGATGGTCAACAATCTAAGGTTCAGAATATTGCATTGAACTCGTAGGAAAGTCTTTAAGCAAGTATTAAGATACTCTTTCAGGAAGATTTGTGGTTTCACTCACTCTGTGGGGCACTTCACAACAAATCCACAGGCTCTCAGCTATTATGATTTGTGTGCTTTGTTGAAGATGCAAATTGGGTGTAATTGTATTTGGCACATTGTCAACTTTGATAGCGCTGCTCTCTGTATATTTTACACTGTGATTTTTTTTTAATTGACTGAATTCTTCATGCAGCTAAGCTGTTCTAGGGCTATTTTCCTGTTGTTTTGAATAGTTTGCTTCTGTGCTGAGGATATGGGCATGCGAGACAAAGAAATTATGTTGCAGTACCTCCAGGAACAGCTTCCGAATTAAGTATCTGCAGAGACATTAACACCAGCTGCCCTCCAGTACTGAGTCAATAACCCTGGTGGCGGGCAGGCAATGATGTCTTGTTAAGTGCTTCAGTTGCTTCCTATCTTTCCATAGTAAAACACAGTGCTTCTAATGAAAACTCAGTTAAGGTGATGGCAGACATGGACTTTGGGAATCTACGTTAGAATACATGGCATAAATGAGACATAAAAACAGCAGAAACTTTTCAGTCAAATTCTTGATGATTGCTGATAATTGTAGGGTTAGTTCACCCAAAAATGAAAATTCCTCAAGCCTCATAATGTCACTCTTCCAGTGGAACTCGACTCGTGTACAGCTGTTACCGGATACAGTTATAGGCTAAATATGAATATTTTTTCTTACAAAAACACATTGTTTCGATTCAGAAGGCCTTTATTAACCCCCTGGAGCTGTACGGATTACTTTTATGGTGGATGGATGTGTTTTTTTACCATTCACTCCCATTATATTTTTTAATATAACTCTGATTGTGCTTGGCTGAAAGAAGAAAGTCATATACACCTAGGATGGCTTGAGGGTGAGTAAATTATGGGATAATTTTCATTTTTGGGTGAACTAACCCTTTAAAATAGATAGGTGCAAAATAGAAGAATTGTCACTGTTTGTAATTGGGATCTCTGTTGGACTCCATTGTATCTCTAGGACAGGGGTTTTTCAAACTGGGGTCTGGGGACCCCCAGGGTGCCATGAGGGCATCCTGGGAGGTCTGTGAAAAAATTTAAGAGAGAAAAAAGACGAAATATATTTTTATGGATGTGAAATTTAAAGGGGTCATTGAAATAAAATAAAATCATGAGAAATCAAATGGTAAAGTAAATAGAAGCGTAAAGGAACGTTTACTTTGAAGCGTCCTGTTTAAACAGTCTCTGTACAGACTTGAGAAGGATACCACACTCTCAGAAAAAAAGGTACAAAAGCTGTCACTGGGGTGGTACCTTTTCAAAAGGTACACGTTTGTACCTAAAGGGTGCATATTGGTACCTTAAAGGTATATATTAGTACCTAAAGTGTACATATTAGTACCTAAAAGGAACAAAAGTGTACGTTTTGAAAAGGTACCACCCCAGTGACAGCATTTGTACCTTTTTTTCTGAGAGTGCAGCATCAGTAAATTCAGAGTCCTGGATCGCGTTGTATGATTATGTTTGTTCAGAGAATTTGATCTCATATTGTGCTGTAAATGAGGCACAGTGTAAGGAGTTCGCAAAGAAACTTTTGTTGAAAGATGAAGCAGCCAACAGTAAGTAAACGATTTCATAATGCTTTGTCTGTAATAAATGACAGTTTTATACGAATAGTGTTTTCAAAACACTTACTCGCGTGCAGTAGCGAGTGGGCGTTGATACTGTTTTCTATGCAATGATGTTAGCCAATCATAACAGTGGCCATTTATGGACAATTTCGGACAGAGGGTCAGAATGAAGGTTGAAAAAATTGTTTTTACACATTTTATATATATATATATATCATGACATGATCATGATCATGTTAATATATATATATATATATATATATTAACATGATAAGACTCAAGGAACATGTTAAAATAATAAAAAATTGTCATGATGTGTTAAAAATGTGTTAAATGTAATGATATTGTATTCTTACATATACATTCACTAAATTGCTAGTTTATTCTGCTTTCAATTATTTTATTGCAATGCCATGCTAGTTTTTTAACAGTAAGAAATCAAAAACAAAAACCTGCATATAGGTTTGGGGAAACCATAGTAAATTTAAGCTTTGTTAAAACTTAAAAAATTATCTGAAAAAATGTTTATTTTTTTATTACATTTTTTAAAAAACAAGTTGATGAAATTTACAAAGTTTAAGTTTACTGTGATTCTTTTCACTAAACTATATGCAGATTTCTTAAAATATTATCTGGAAAATATTTACTTTTTATTGGGAAATCTGCATATACTTTTGTGAAAAGAATCACAGTAAACTTAAACTTTGTAAAAACTCTATAAAATGTAAATATTTTTTCAGATAATATTTTAATAATTTGCTTTAATACAAATATTTAAGTTTGAAAACAGTTATTTAAATGTATTGTCTTAATACTTAATATAATACTTCATATTTTTACACAGTATAAATATAGCTGCCTATATAATATGATTTACTATTTTAGAAAATGCATCCTATCGCATCACACCACATTAGGGATCATCATATTTGAAGGTCCTTGGCATAAAAATGTTTGAAAACCTCTGTTCTAGGGTTCTGTGTGTGAGATTTGATATGGATAATAGTGAACACTTTGAGACGCCACAGCAGATTGGCATAAGAATAAGACACATTGTCATACGATATCCTTCACATCTAAAGTGTGGGTGCAGCATCTGAGCCCTTACAGCAGCTGGGTGTGAGTGGCACTACAGAGAAGTATTTTGTTCCCTCAGCTAAACACAGTAATCCTATTTTGAAGAGGTCTGTTTAAAAGATAGACTCTCAGTGCCTGAGACTGCTGGACTACAGTGGTTTTGTTGTAGATCTGGGACATATGAGGAGTTACCACACTGTGCTGTTTGTGTGTGTGCAGTGACGGAGGCAAGAGTCCTGTCTGTGCTGTAATACGAAAGGTGCATGAGTGCGTGCTTGTAAAGAATTGGAAACGGTGGAAGCCAAACGTCTTCTCTCTGTTGCGATTTGTAAAGCAAGCAGTGCTTAAGTGTCTGTACATGGACAGTTCACTCTCGTCATTGTAAGGAGCGTGTTTGTATTGCATAAGGGCAAGTGGGACATGAGGGGTGGGAGTCTGTGAATGAGAATTGGATTCTTGCCGAGGGGCCGTTCCCACGAAGACTCATCTTGCGTTCATAACCAGCTAGATGGCATGCGATGGAATTAGGGCTGTGTTTTGGCAACAAAGTCACGATACATATACAGAGACCACGATACGATACATATATCACAGAATTTAGTATAACAGCTGTTTATTAAACACTGCATCTATAGGGCCATTGCTAACTATAGGCAGAGCAGGCAGTTGCCCTCTGCATTATGAAGGGCCTCTGTAGCACTGCATAACAATATAGGTAGTGGAATAGGTTTCATGTTAACATTGCGCACTCCCCACCAGGTCAAATATTATGATTGTTTTCTTGTTTCTTAAGCACATAAATAATAATGTACTCATTCTAATATATTAATAAAATCATCTTTACATTGCTGGTAGGTTATCATTGTACAAATGAACACATTCTCTACATTTAAGAAAAAATATTCAAAAATTAGAAGCGTTCTAAACAGACAGTCATTGAGTCACACAGATCGTGCTGCGCGCACACATTCAGCAACACAGAAACTTCTCAACGCTGCCATGCATTTAAAAATAAATAAATAAATAGCTTCACCTCTGAAGATCTACATTATCTTTCTCAGCAAGGAGTTGGTAACATAGCTGTTTTCTCAAGCAATTAAACTCACCGCTTCACTGTTAATAGAGAAACACGGAGCAGACTGAGGTAATTCATATATGCACAATCTCTCTCTTGCTCTCTCTCTCTCCCAGGCCCGTAAATGAACACAGACTTGATGTATTTCACTTTTCTGTGAATAGAATATCGAACTGGAGATCGCTAAACTGAAAGTTTACCGCTGTTTTCAGAAAGCGCTTTTATCCACATTGGATACAGAGCGCATGCACGTAGTTGCCAGGTTGAGAAAAATAAGTAAAACACTTGGCAGATATTTCCTCATTGCGCAAGTGTGAAACTCTGGTTGGGGGATTACGTCTCTGCGGGTCAGATTAAACCTTATTCTAGCATTTACATTATATTGTATTCATTAATTTCAGCACATTTCCACTTTTTAAAAATTGTTTTAAATGTTGTTCTTGTATTCAAATTGTATTCAAAGTGCGGTCCACTGCTGAGCACATGCTGCGGAGTCGATACAGAAGCAGCTGTATTGATACTCGTATCGACAAATAGTATGTGACGATACATCATCGTATAGATGTATCGAACACAGCCCTAGATGGAATGGAACAGAATGTAGAGTCTTCAGAATTTGAATTTATCTTAAAGGGATAGTTCACCCAAAAATGAAAATTCTGTCATTAATTACTCACCCTCATGTTGTTCCAAACCCGTAAGATCTTCGTTCATCTTCGGAACACAGATTAAGATATTTTTGATGAAATCCAAGAGCTTTCTGACCCCACATAGACTGCAACGTTACTATGTCAGAACGCCGGCTCTGTATTGGCCAGCTCCTGCGTCAGCAGCACAATCATGTGTCGTTGTGTTCACGTGAACCGTGTCGGCCAATACAGAGCCGGCGTTCTGACGTAGAACCCGGAAGCGCTGCACTGTGTTTGCACGTGAACAGCGTAGGAGACTGACACCAAAGAGATTATACACTACCAGTCAAAAGTTTGGACACACTTTCCCATCAAAAAGAATGGGAAAGTGTGTCCAAACTTTTGACTGGTAGTGTATGTTGAATAAAGTCGTTTGTTTGTTTTTTTGCGCACAAAAAGTATTCTTGACGCTTCATAAAATTAAGGTTGAACCATTGTAACCATTGTATGACTATTTTAATGATGTCTTTCCTACCTTTCTGGGCCTTGAAAGTGGTGATTTATGTTGGGGATGGACAGAAAGCTCTCGGATTTCATCAAAAATATCTTAATTTGTGTTCCGAAGATGAATGAAGGTCGACATGAGGAAGAGTAATTAATGACAGAATTTTCATTTTTGGGTGAACTAACCCTTTAAAAGCACTGTTCACAAATTTTTTTTTTATTTTTTAACTTTAAAACACAAACGAATATCTTGTTGTTAGTTCAATACAATGGCAGTACATCATGATTCACTTTAATGCTTAAAAAGGCATCCAAGAGCATCAGCAAACAACTACATGCGGCTCACTGGTCATTTTCAAAGTTCTCCTGTTTTGCTATAAAAACAACCCAATATTAAAGTCAAGAAATGTTTTACACCATTTTATGGTGTACATGGTAAAAACTTTCAGATAAAAATACCAGATATTATTTTAAGAAATCTGCAGAAAAACAACCCTATATTTAAGCAGTGTTATCAGATAAATCTGAAATGTACAGTTTTTAGCGTTTTTTGAGCACAAAAAATTGAAATGTTGGTGTGCAAGTTTGGTGTGCAGCTGCACGTTTCTGCCACATATTGGGCTAAACTGTGAAGCTGGTGCACAGGATGATGATGATGATGATGATGAAGGTGATACATTTTTGGGAGAAAAAAAATTAACCAAAAAATTTTGGGGGAGTACAATTCCTTTAAGGGACTGTTCAAACTAGATGCATTCTTGCATCTGCTTGGCTGTTGTTCATTGTTTTTCTTTGTAAACATGGCACTAGGCAGACGTTTGTAGCCATTGTGACAAATCCCGTTTATTTTTTCGAAGTCTCCTGCCATGAGCTCCACATTTTAAGACACCATGTTAAGTTAAAAAAAGTTCATCTAGATTCTGTTCCAGTCCACTGAGTCTGTTCCAGTCCACGAGACGTTTAAAAAAACAGAGACAACTGTTTAAAAATGCTGCAAATGCAAGAACACGTCCTGCATGAATGGCCTGTTGCAACTTGGTGGGAGCCACTGAGTGATGGAGTGATGTGGGATTGTTCTTTTATATTCTCTCAAACTCCTACTTCTGTTCTCTGTCTGCTCTCTCCTCCTCTCATCATCCACCTCTCGCTATTTCTCATGCCTGCACTCCTCCTCTCTTTTCACAGTGTGTCTCTGGGGATGATGCCGTTGCCACTGGTGCCACTCTCCCTGTCGCCATGACGATGCCGCTCAGCCCCCTCTCCAGTGACGAGGAGCAGCAAAGGATGCTGGGAAACAGTCAACACCTTTATCCAGGGGCGGAAGAGGAGGAGGAGGAGGAAGAGGAAATGGACGATGACGGCATGGACGAGGAAGGCGAGGAGGAGAATGGAGAGCTGGAGTTGGATGACGAAGAGGAGGTGGACGATGAAGATGACATCAGGCAAGGACCAGGGCGTTTGAGAGGAGGCAGGGAAGAGGGGCACAGGCAAAAAGGCACAATGGCTGGACGACTCCCAGGAGACAGACCGCTACGACCTGGCAACCCGGGCCACACGGCCAACCCTTATTCGTCCAACCCTGGACCCACCCACCAAACGCCGGCTAATCAGCAGCAGCAGCAACAGCAGCGGAAGCTACGAGAGCGGAGCTCGAGCAACGCACCTGACGACACACACATAGCTATGATGGTCTTTCGGATTGGCATTCCTGATATCAAACAGACGGTTAGTCACAAACCCACACCTGTTTCCCAATTACCCACTCATACGTCTTTTGCTAACCATGCCTGGTTGAGCCCACAGCATACATATTAACCAAGCAGTCAGAGCGCCGCCAAACACCGTTCAAAAAATCAATTAGGCGAATACTGGGAGTGATACAAGTGTACAAATCTAAAAAAGGGGCAGGAATAAATTACACAGACTTGGAAAAGCTGTTCTCAAGTGTTCAGTGCCAGTGTGAACATCTGAAACAGTCTGGAGCGTGTGCTCTGCTATGGCAGGTCAGACCTCGCTCTCCCCTCAATAGAGCCAGACATTTTCTCGGTCAATACACATGACCTCTGCTGCACAAAAGACCTGCTATGCTTACACTTATCTCCCTTGCAGTACCTTATACATGTATAAAATGTGAATAGACTTTGAAATAGATCCCAGAGCACACCAGCTGGTGGGCCACACACTCAACAAACACACATTTAGTGCTGCTGCTGGCACTACAAAGCAGAAGCACTTCCAATAGCACTTTCAATAAGTTTGTTTACATGCATTTTTAAAAGTTGAAATTCAGATGGACTAAAGCAATAATTCATCTTTTTTTACACGCTTAATCTCACACCAGTCCAGTTTTCTCAAAGTCGAACTGAAAGACCTCAATTTGATTGTAGTTCGGCTTTGTAAACTGTAAAACATCAGACTACAGATGGTCTCAGCATTGTGCACATTCTCCGAAAACAGGGGTGATGCGCAATGTGTATTTAGTCT
Organism: Coreius guichenoti; assembly: GCA_039654105.1. Lineage (NCBI taxonomy): Eukaryota > Metazoa > Chordata > Actinopteri > Cypriniformes > Gobionidae > Coreius > Coreius guichenoti. The sequence goes on from CM077171.1 coordinate 27,836,555, forward strand.
TTCAAATATTCAAGCATTGTAACTGACAGACATATAGATGAAGACTGCAGCTTGACTTTGCAAAGACCTGCTGTAGCTCAATTATAACTGCATATGTACACGTCAGTTCAAAAGTTTGGGGTTAGTATGATTGTTTTGTTTTGTTTTTTTGAAAGAAATTAACTACGCGCAATGATGCATTTAATTGATCAAAAGTAACAATAAAGACATTTACTGTATAATGTTACAAAAGACTTCTGTTTCAAATAAATGCTGTTCTTGAACTTTCTATTCATCAAAGAATCCTGAAATAATGTATTTCAGTTTCCATAAAATAATTAAGCAACACAACTGTTGTCAACACTGAAGACTGAAAATTCAGCTTTGCCATCACAGGAATAAATTACACTTTATAATATATTAAAATAGAAACAGTTATTTTACATTGTAGTAATATTATTGTTTTTATTTAAAGGTAGGGTAATTTTGGAGAGGCTAGCAATAGCAAGCCAGTATTAAAATCATTAGATCCCACCCTCCCTTCAGAGCGTCTTCAAAGCCACACCTCCTTCAAAACACATGAACGCAACGAGCAGAGTCTGCAAACCGTCACAAGATGAGAGACACCATTAAATTACCTAATGTCTCAAAGCACATAACATTACAATAATAATGAATGTAAACAACTTGCAGAGCTCTTGTACCACCTGACTGCTACAGTTTCATTTCGGCATTGATAGTGTTGACATAGAAACGCACAAATCCGAGAACATCACGGGTTGCCATCTCGTAATTATGTTTATGGCATGGTGTGAACGCAGCATAAGCTTGTTGTTTTGGTTCAGGAGGAACTGTAAAAGGCGGCTACTGTCTGTTTGCAATCCTCGTCGAGTGTCTGTCCAAAACTCTGGATGACCTTACAGAACACGCTGATGACTTGTAATGTCTGCGCGAGCAGGTGCGTGGAGGTATGGAAATACATATGTTGACAGGCAGGTAGGACAACCTATCATTGCATTCGGACCGAATGCAATGATTGGACGAACATATTTTGGTCCTGAGGCTTCCACAAAAGATATATGTACATTTTTTAATATTTAGACCACTTCTATTATTGATTGCTATCAGGATGTGAAGAGAAAAATTTGCCTACCCAACTTTTAAAATAAATCAAATAAATGCAGCCTGGGTGAGCATAACTTCTGTCAAAATCATCTTACCTAACACAAACTTTTGAACAGTAGTGGTACTTAGTGGCTCAGTGATCCAACTGATCAGTCACATTCAGATTGGTTTAATCAGAACTCTCCCACTGATTTACCACTGACAGTTTGATCAGAACTGGTCACTTTAATTATTCAGGACTCATTAATGTCAGGAAGCGTTTCAAATAAATCACTGACATGTCCAATTACTTTGAACTCTTAAACTATATTATATTTCATACATCTCTTTATATGGTATATGGTTTTACGGGATTCTGATTGCTCAGGAATCTATATTTAAATATGAGCTGACGCTGGCTGGATCTGCTGAAATTGCCCCCCAATGTACACTCATGCGGTCTGTGTGTGCCCACTTGTGTGTGTTTGTGTGTGTGTGTGTGTGTGTGTGTGAGTAGATTTTATCTAAACATATGCTCCATGCAGATGTGCAAACGTCGGCAAAATTCAGTTTTTCCCAGATAAAGCAAAAAGAAAGCAGAGAGAGAGAAGAAAACAGAATAAAAGAACAAGGGAAAGTAAGTAAAGGGACTCTAGTCAAACATTCAGTGGGAAAAATCCTGCCCAACAAAAATCCTGTAAACAATTGTATGACTTTCAAGTGGAAACAGACTCAAGGTGACCTTAACTCTTTTAGATAAAGAGAAAGAGAGGGGAAAAAAGATCTAAGTTTAAAGTAACCCAGTGAAATGTTCAAGTGAAGCTTTTTTTTTTACAAGACTGATTAAGAGGTTCAGTGATTTGAGGAATGAAATCACCACTGCTGTAATCCGTTTATTGTACATCACAAATTAAAGCAGGCACTTTTAATTAAAGTCACTGTGGACCCATTTGCCAAGAGGGATGCAAACGACGGCTCTGCTCCCTCCCAGATCAGAGATACATGTCAACATGTGTTTATAGTTGTGCTTCACTCTATAGAATGTCAATAATAAGGGTTAACTTTCCTATCATGCTACCCAGCCCGCCCTATAGCTGTGGGAAGTGGCAAAAGATTAATGATTCATGAATAATATGATTATGCTTGATAATTGAAATTGAATTAAAATGGTTGGTAGACCTGGACCCAGAGTGTTCTTTCAATGGAAGTCAAACTGAAGGCAGCTGCTTTTCTGCTTCGCAGCCCAGTCTACCATTGACTCAACAGATAGCCTTTTTTTTACTTGCTATTTGGCACTGTAATATAATTTATACCAATGTTAATTTAGAATTATTTATATACTATTATAGTTTTTATTATTATTGTGAATGAGCTTTTATTTTAGATTTTTCATTTAGATTTTTAATAATTTTGTGTACTTTTGTTAGTTTTCTTTTATTAGATTTTGTCTTTTAAAAAATATTTCTATATAGTTTAATAGATTTTATATCAGTTTTAGTTTGTTTTTATTTTAGTTAGTAATTTGAGTACTCAATTTTTGCCTGTTGCCAAGGCAACATTTAATTTAATTTTATTTTTATAACAAAAATGTTAATAAACAAAAAACACTGATGATACATCATAGAATAAATGATTGTGAGCTTTAGACATAACCAAGCAAATATTCAGAGACTTTCTAGGTAGATTAATAATTTAAGTAACTTTTTCTAGAAAAATACAAACAATCTGGCCATCTACAAATTCATTTGTTTAAATCACTCAGTCGGACAGGATTTTATTCTTGCAACAAACTGCCAAACCACAAGCACAGGATTGTGGGATATCTAACTTCAAATAATGACCAGGTGGAGGCATTTTAGTAGACTGGATGTTATGCAAACATTGGATTTGGACGGCGGCATATTTAAGGTTTCGGACTCCCTTCTCTGTCTGTCTTTCTTTTTTTATTCTCAGTTTTTGGAAAAACTGAACAGTGTCTGCTTTAGTTTTTCCCCTCTCTACTATTGTGGGATTGTATAATTAATGTAGGTGTGTGTGTGTTTGTGAGGGGGAAGTTTGTGTATGTTTGTGTGCGAGTGGAAGAGAGAGACAATGAGTGGTTATTTCTTTGGTTATTCCAGCTATCCAAAGCTGTCTATTTAGTCCAACAAGCCACTAGCAAATTGTAATTAGTATAAGATTGGTAGATAGATGAAACAGGATGGCAGTGAAACACCTGGAGGTGATCTGAGCTGGATCAAAACACTCTGCCAAACATTTTTCTTGTGATTTCAGCCGATCTGCAACACCTGCCTGAGCAAAAAGTGATATAATGACTCAAATGCTGCAATATAGCAATGCATTCATGATGCATTAGGTTATAATTACACAACTTATAATTACATTAAAACCAACTTTTAACATAATTTCGTTTAATGAATTGAAGATGACATTAAAATTCTCCCCATCTATTTTCCATATGCATGCTATTGATATTATTCTGAACGATTCAGCCATGCATGTTTCATATATTTTTTAAGTTGTTTTGACCTATTAATTTTTCATCAAAATGTCATCAAAATGGATATTCCAGTGAAACGACAGACTTCTGACGTATGCCAGAATTTAGTCCCCTTAAACCCCGCCCCTTTCTTACAATCGACTTCAAGCTCGCAATCCAATCAACAACCAACAATAGAACCAAGTTCCCGCCCTACATTTTTTTTTCTTTTTTGATCATTCGTTTTACTCTGATGCATGTCACAATACGGAGGAAAAGATCTGTTGCTACTTCCTTTACATTGCGACTTTGTTACGAATAGTTTTCTCTGTATATATTAAAGAAGGCAGTCAGGTGTGGAAAACTGTCAGTGTTGTTTTATCAAAAATACCCATTATGAGATTTGTCTGTCTTTCTCTCCTATGTCTTCCTGATTTCTTTCTTGCCTCAAACCATGTTCTTTTAAGGCTCTCTCTCTCTCTGTTTCCTCTGTGTGGAGTAATATGTCCGCATAATCCCAGTACATTAGGCCTGCTCTACATACCAGCTAATTCACCCTCAATAAACTGCAATTGCTCGTTAATTGTGGTTTAATGAGTTCGGGGAGAGACAGGAGGTGCACAAACACAACAGAGCAAATGTAGGGCCGCGGGAATGCCCACTGACCCTGTAATGCACTAAATGCTTTTGGACACAGATTTTACATCGCACATCAAAACAGTTCTAGAATTGTTTATCGTACAAAATGTCCTTGAAATCAAACATGGACATGTATTACTATTACCACAAACTGCATAGGAACTTCAAGCAAAATGATTAACATGACAGAATAGAAAAGCTGACAAGTGTATGTGACTTTTTTAGTGGAACAGCTGTGTTGGCAGTGTGGGGCGCTGAACCCTGAGGGCCATCAAGGCAGTAGCAGAGCGACCCTGCATCTCACACTCATTAACCACAGAGTCTGCCTGCAGGTCTATGAACTAGTGATTGCTGAGAGAGCTGGGAGCAACAGTAAAGAAGTAAAGATGGAGGGAGAAAGAGAGTGAGCGGAATGGAAAGAGGAAGTCAGGAAGGGAAAATATTTATCAGTATTTTGTCTATCATCATTTATCTATTATCATTTTGTCATCCTTAAAACAAGATACCTCTACTGTACTTAATAACCAAACGTCCATAAAATAAAGCAACTTGCTTTTAAGAATTCACTACTGTTGTTTTTTAAAGAGGTCTCCTATACTCAATAAGACTCATTTATTTGATTAAAACAGTAAAAACAGCAATATTGTGAAATATTATTGTAATAAAAAAAAAAAAACAGTTTTCTTGAATATATTTTAAAATGCAGTTTATCCCTGTGATGTCAAAGCTGAATTTTCAGCATCATCACTCCAGTCTTCAGTGTCACGTGATCCTTCAGAAATCAGTCTAATATGATGATTTGCTGCTCAAGAAACATTTCTTATTATTATCAATATTCAAAACAGTTGTGCTGCTTAATAGTTTTTGGAAACTGATACATTTTTGCCAGGATTCTTTGATGTACAGAAATAGAAATCTTTTTGTAACAATGTTAAAGTCTTAATGCCACTTTTGATCAATTTAATAGTATACATTTCCTTTTAAAAAAATCTTACTGACCCCAAACTTTTGAATGTATAGGCAATGTATATCTTATATTAAACTTGATTGCATTACTCCATTGGATTTACTTTAAGCATAAACCTCACTAAATTTGGTTAGAGTTCCTTTTCAAAAAGGAAATTGCACTGTGTCCCGTAGAGGGCATTATGGGGAATGCCTCTAGGGGATGCAGCGTCTCGTTCATTATTCTCAGGGAACCATGGTAACATGCATAACCTGAGACGTTATTCTTTAAATAAAAAATGAAAAAACACTATTTGGCAATAGTGTTCAAAAATTCTCAGTATGATTTTTTTTTCCAGTGGAAGAGGAAAATGGTGAAAAAGAAGTATGTGGAACTGTGAGGACTAGATGTGAGTGGTCATTAAGATGGCAATGAAAGAGAGCTAGAGGAGGAGGAGGAGGCAGTGAAGGTTATTTCCCTATAGGTCTCATTAAAGGCTACTAATCCCCCCTGCTCTTGCCCTGTAGAAATGGGCCTGAGGGAGTTGACGGTATGAGAGAAAGACAAAAAGAGGGTTACATGAAGCAATATACCAGCCAAACATGAGTAAACACTTTAGTAATAGCATCATGTAACATATGCATGCATAAGACAGTTTCAGATTACAGCATTTTCATGATAATGTATTGAAATGATCTCTCCATGATTAGCTCAGTTACATGGTATTTCTGTCTGTTACTCAGAAACACAGTTACTCATATCACAGTTATTAATCCGTAGGGTTTAATATGGAGTTGGCCCACCCTTTGCAGCTATAACAGCTACAACTCTTCTGGGAAGGCTTTCCACAAGGTTTAGGAGTGTGTTTATGGGAATTTTTGACCATTCTTCTAGAAGCGCATTCGTGAGGTCAGGCACTGATGTTGGACGAGAAGGCCTGGCTCGCAGTCTCTGCTCTAATTCATCCCAAAGGTGTTGGGGTCAGGACTCTGTACAGGCCAGTCAAGTTCCTCCACACCAAACTCGCTTATCCATGTCTTTATGGACCTTGCTTTGTGCACTGGTGCACAGTCATGTTGGAACAGGAAGGGGCCATCCCCAAACTGTTCCCACAAAGTTGGGAGCATGAAATTGTCCAAAATGTCTTGTATGCTGAAGCATTAAGAGTTCCTTTCACTGGAACTAAGGGGCCAAGCCCAACCCCTGAAAAACAACCCCACACCATATCCTCCCTCCACCAAACTTTACACTTTGAGTTGTTGTTGTTCCCAATTGCTTCCACTTTGTTATAATACCACAGTTGACCGTGGAATATTTAGTAGTGAGGAAATTTCATGAATGGACTTATTGCACAGGTGGCAACCCTTCACGGTACCACGCTTGAATTCACTGAGCTCCTGAGAGCGACCCATTCTTTCACAAATGTTTGTAGAAGCAGTCTGCATGCCTAGGTGCTTGATTTTATACACCTGTGGCCATGGAAGTGATTGGAACACCTGTGTCTCAGTACTTTTGGCAATATAGTATATCTTTACTGAACATCATGTAATTATTCACTGATTTTAAGATGTCGGTCAGAGCTGCCCAGCCTTTTTTGAGTTTTCAGAAGTTGGGTGTTGCAACAAGACAACAACCTAAAGCACAGGAGTATATCAAGAACTGAATGACTTCAAGAGGCCCAGTCCTGACCTCAACTTAACTGAGATGGCTTGATATGACCACAGGAGTGTGATTCACTCTTGGCAAACCAAGGTTATTGCAGAGCTGAAACAGTTTTGTAAAGCAGAATAGTGCAGAATTCCTCATGACCTCCTGCTAGTCTGATCCGCAATTACAGGAAACGTTTGGTGGAGGTTATTGCTGGCAAAGGAGTCAACCGGCTATTAAATCGAACTATTCTTATTCTTTTTTTTTTTACCCTGCACTGTGAATGTTTACATAGTGTGTTCCAGTGTTATTTGTTTAAGCAGACTATGTTTGTTGATAAGATAAAATAAACAATTTAACCCTACAGTACATCTATATGTAAATAATTTTTCTTACAAATACATAGTTCAGGCATGCAACTCTAGCTGAACGCTGATTGGTTCTTTCAACGCCGTGGCACCAGCCAATCAGAAGTACTTCGATATCCACGTAACCATATATATATCGTACCACTAGCCTGTGATCACCACAGGAAAGCAGCCTTTCCTTCGTTTGTTATTTTTGACTAAGCTGAACAAATTATTGTATCTACTTAGCAGCAGCAGCGTAGCAGATCTCGTCCGCCAAAATCAAGCCTATGTATATTCCATGCCTCATGCCAATAAATGCTGATTGAAATACTCCACTCCAAGAGTTGTCATGACTGAACTATACACTGGATTTATGTGATAGTTCAGGCTTATCCAGAGTAAGGTAAAAAAAAAATTTGGTTTGTCATGCACAGCAATCATTATGTGCTATAGCAGCAAATGTTGGCATTTTTCTCTTCAGTATATTATATGCACTCTGTAGGGATCGCAGCCCTAGATTAATCAGGCTAATCTAGGACATAATGTGGGACAACTAAACACAATTATGTGCATTTCTTGTAATGGTCACGTTAGCAAATCTGTCCTAACATGACCATATTCTTGCCTGACTGTTAATTGATAAAGACTCATTTGTTGCTCTTACAGTCAAAAGTGCAAATCATATTATTTTGTTCATGTATGTAGATGCACAATTTATTTCCTCCTGAGGGTGCTGGACATACAGTAATAGAGATCCTTGCCCAATCATGTTAAAAATCATTTGACATTATTTACATTATTGTTCCCACTAAATTGGTACATTAAACTGACTATGAGGGCCAGTCTCATTCATCAGAGCAGAGCAGTTTTCACTATTAAACCAACTATTAAGCATTTTTGATATTTGAACTTTAGCTGAATGTTGTACCTCTTGGCACCAAGTTTAATGAGAACGAGTAGAGAGGGAAAGAATAGGAATTGAATAATGGATTCAAAACAGAATATTAGTTAATAACAGAGAAAAACAAGTATGAAAAAAGAGGGAAAAGTGAGGGAGAGATGTATAGCTCTTAAACCAGAATCTTTATCAACAAATTCTTTAGACCAGGAGATGCAAGCAAAGACATTTAGGTACATTTTGTTTAGAACTTTGATCTATAAATTGTTCCTCAACACAGGATGCTAAAAACGAGCAGCGGAAAAAACGAGGACAGTATTCTGTGGTTTGGATCTGGAAATAATAGCTCTTAGATTAACCACTAAATTGCTATAATTAGATATCATTATAATAAATCATTTTCCAGGTTGATTATCATTCCAACAAAATTATTGTAATCACAAGGGTACAAATGAACTCACATCTGCATCTGTGTTGTGCACCTTTTTTTTTATCATTTGCATTGTGTGTGTAGAAAGGACAGTTTATTCAAATGAAAATTCTGTCATTATTTACTAACCTTTATTTTGTTTTATTTCTGTATGGCTTTTATTCTTCCATGGAGCACGTAAAGAGATGTTGTGAAGAATGTTCACACTGCTCTTTTCCATTCAGTGAAAGTGGATTGGAACTAGTGGGTGTCCAGTGCCAAAAATAAATAAATAAATAAATAAATAAATAAATAAATAAAGCACCATAAAAGTAGTCCAAAGGACTATATTTTATGTCTTAAGCCATATGATAGTTTTGCACTTGACTCATTTACTGAAATGAAATTGACTATATGAAAGAAGACTATGGCTGCATCCGAAATCACATACTTCCCTACTATATAGTAGGCGAAAAGCAGTGTGTGATAAAAGAAGTATGTCCGAATTCACAGTACTTATAAAAGAGTAGGCAAAAAGTACCCGTATGACCTACTTCTTCCGTGCATACGGTGGACACTTTACTATCCCATTAGGCCACGGGAGAGGATTTGTGAATGGCAGTGAAGCGACATAACTGACGCTGGTAGGCCACATGATAATGACAACATGGCGAATGTACGCCCGGATTAAATTCATACTACACACATTCATACTATATAGAACGTACCTTTTTAGCGGTTGTGGAGTAATTACTTATTCAAAATAAGTGCCTACTCAAGAGAGTATTCGATTTCGGACGTAGCCATCGTCTTTTGACTTCCACAGAAAAGTCTTATGGGGTTCAAAAGGCATGCGGGTGTAGAAATGATCTTGACACTATTCTTAATACTCTAAATTGTTTGTGAAGTCATCCACTACACCTATGACCTCTCCCGAGCAGAACTCCCCCCAGTGCACATACACACTGAAACACGCACACCATACCATAGCGCACCAAGGGACTGCTGGGATGTTTCTATGGCAACCTGCAGCTTGCTCCACTAATGAACTGGTTGCCATGGTGATGGGGATTGGCTGTGCGCAAAGTGAGAGACTGAATAACAGAGGGAGGAAGAAATTTCACACTTCTCTGTGCCATTGCATGTACACACACACACACACATTCAAGAGGACCGTGGTAGAGAGAGAGAGGGAAACTGACTCTTTCAGACTTAAACCCTAAACACAACCACGGACCAATCACAGCAACTCCTCAAGGTCAGAGGATGGGATTTCATTCCAGCTCCCCGCTGTAGGGCTGTCCCATTTTCACAGTTCCTGGAACAGTGGTGCTGTCCCAAAATCCAGCCTGAGCAGCTCGAAGCTAACATGTCTCTCAGCCTGGAGCTAGTGCTCAAGCTAGGAGGCTGCAAGGAGTTTTAGGCAATATCATAGCAGGAACCGTGCAGTACTTGCCGAGTGGGGTGTGTCACAATCGGAATTCCTGACATTCCTAATAATAATCATCTATTATGGCACCTGAGCAGGCTATGAATTATAGCTATTACTGCAGGCTAACTAATCAATTAGCATTGCCGTTTAGCACTACCAGTGTGACCAAAGACTCAAATGAGATGTTAATGAAGCTGATGGACAGTTGCTGGTCAGGGGTCTTCTAATCCTACAAGCAGTGCTGTTTCACCTGAGTGAATCACAATGTCTCCCTCTAGTGCACACTGGACAGAACTAACTGTTTTTTTTCTTTAGGGCCAATAGGGATAAATATGGTCTAATTTTTGTAGTTATTTTTAATGGATAAAAAAATAGAAGTATATTTATTTATATCTAATAAAATGTGAAACATATCAAAATAAAAAAATATAATAAAAAAATATAATGTAAAATAATAATTGTTCAAACGTTTTGTGTTTTTTTAAAGAAATTAAAATTTGTATTGTTCAAGGATGCATTAAATTGATCAAAAGTGACAGTAAAGAAATGTATAATGTTACAAAACAATTTTTTATTTCAAGTAGATGCTGTTCTTTTGAACTTTTTATTAATCAAAGAATCCTGAAAAACTGGAGTAATGATGCAGAAAATTCAACTTTGCCATCACAGGAATAAATTATATTTAAAATATATGACAATATTTCACATTATTACTGTTTGTACTGTATTTCATCATGTATAATCAAAGAGACTTCTTTCAAAAACAATAAAGAAATCGAATAGACCCCAAACCTTTGAACGGTAGTGTCTATATAAATAAAATATATAAAAACAAATATTGAAAATTGAAATGTAATATTATATAATATTTTATTTATATTTTTATAAATAAAATATATAAAATCAAATATTGAAAATTGAAATGTAATATATAATATAATATTTTAATATAATATAACAATTGTATATAGTAAAAAGCAAATAGCTGATATCATTTTGTTTATCTTGTGAAGCACTTTGAGTTGCATTCCATGTATGAAAAATGCTATACAAATAATTGTTTATTATTATTATTATTATTATTATTATTATTATTATTATTATTATCTAACAGCCTTTGTTTCCCCTCGCTGTCTCTGTAGAAGTGTCTGAGGTTCAACCCTGATGCAACCGTATGGAAGGCGAAGCAGCAGGTGCTGTGTAGTCTAACCGAATCTCTAAGGGATGTTTTAAACTATGGCCTTTTCCAACCTGCTACTGATGGGCACGATGCCAAGTTTCTGGAGGAAGAGAGGCCCCTCCGGGAGTACCCACAATCCTTTGAGAAAGGAGTACCCTACCTGGAGGTACCCTTCCTTTTATTCTCCTTTTCATTTTAGGCAGTTTTAGTTTATTTTTGTTTTTGTTTTTTACTCTTGTTCTATAATTGAATGTAAATGTTGGTGCTAGGAAACTGCTGCTTCAAATTGTTTGTTGCCTAGGTGATAATAATTCTTTAAGCGGCTTCTCTGGTAACTATGAATCCTAATAGCCCTGATATGGTTTACTGGAGATTTGTCTTGCAATGAAAAAGATTAAAATGTTTTTGTTTTTTGTAGAGCACAAGGCAATTACTGTTATACAACAATAGTGAACTCTTAGTCTAATTAATTCACAAGAAGCCCTTTTCATCTGAAGTTGATATTATCTTTTCAATCTGATACCAAATGCTACTACCAGGGCCTATAATGACAGCTCTTCAATAAATATATTTAAAAGCCATACTTTTTAACATTTACTATGGAAAATACTGTATATAGCTAATATAGCAAATGAATGGTTCAGTTTTTTCATTTATTAACAACAGTTAATTACAGGATATGATTAACAACTTAATTTAGGCTTTTCAGCATTTCTGCTTGTTCAGTTGCAATGCTTGATACTTTGATACCTCAAGGTTGATGCAAAATAATAGTTATTTTAGTATTATTTATTGTCACAATTATGGACTCATATTTTGATAATCTGTTCTGTTTCCTTTAGTTCCTGTTTCCCTAGTCTGTTTAGTTTCTGTTTTCTTTGGTTTCTGATTATGTCCCTGGGTGCGTCTCAATCAGCTCCCTAGTTCAGTAGTCAGGGCACTGATCAGGCAGTTGGCCATTTTAAGGGCTGTCTCAATCGCAGAATCCTTCCAGTGCACTGAAACGTTCGCTCCCTAAAAAGTCCCACAATGCACCGCAAAACCCAGGTTGCATCGATGCTCACTATGTTCCCTCAACAGAAGTTCTGAAGCGTGAAACATAAATTACGTGAGTCAACTCACCACACATAACGACCGACAACAACACGCGATATATGTTTTTTAGAAAAGAAACTATTATTTTATTATATTTCAGCATAAACATACATCACTAGGCAGGTAATGAAGATGGCGGCATGCCCAGTTGCAGCGGCCCAGCGCTCTTCAAGTCTCGGCAGCTATAAAAAAAAAAAATCTAGCTAACATTTATAATTTTATTTACAGCTGAAATGTTGCACGTATATGTAACAAGCAAAGTATTTATCATAATGTACTTTAAATAACATTACAAGTAATGTCAGAAAGATATCAGCTCTGCTGTTGTTCATAAATAGCAGTAATGATATTGTACAATGAGGATGTTTCACCGGAAATAGAGTCATCATATGTAGTGAGCCGGCGTCCTTTACTGTCCTTACCAGTTCCCGAATTCGTGTACATGATATACTGATTCACGAGCTAGGGAGCTAGGGAACTGATCGAGACGCACCCTCAGTTTGTTGCTGTTTAATTATCATCAGCTGTATCTTATTTAGTTCCTGATTATCTCCTGCATATATACTCTCTGTTCAGTTTAGTCCTTTGTCGGTTATTGTTTGTTTTCTTTGATGGATGTGTTTCCAGTGTTCTTCTTTGTCATTAAAGATTGTTCTAGTTCTAGTCTTTACAGTATTTGTTAACTTTTATTATAATTATATTTATTATAATATTATATTTATTATAATTATATTTTCAGTTTTATTTTAGTTTTAGTCATTTTAGTACTTCAACATATTTAAGTTAGTTGGCAAGGAAACATTTATAAATGTCCAGTTTTTTCAAAAGTTTTTCATCTAATGTTTATATATTATTTTGGCTTTATTTCAATCACCTAAAACTATTTTTTATAGTTTTAATTTAAGTTACTGTTATCTGATATACACAACCATACTATGAAAAGAAGGGTCTCCAAGGCCTCCAAAGGACAGTTTAGACAACTTAACTGATAATTTGTTTAAGAAAACTGCTTTTTAACCCTCCTTATATTACATTACTGTAAAAATGTAACTGATGAAAGTCCTTGACGCTCTGTTATCTGTCTTCCGCTAATTTTGACTAATTTCCTTTCACACAGTTCCGCTACAAAACCAGGGTGTACAAACAGACAAATCTAGATGAGAAACAGCTGGCCAAACTACACACTAAGGTAGGCCTCACCACAGAAATCATCTTATTCTTGGTTGCATACAGAAATATATAGTAAACATTCCAGGTGTGCTATTTGCGTGTTAGTGTGTGTGTGTGTGTGTGTGTGTGTGTGTGTTAAATACGATAAGTAGCTTATCCTCCTCAGGGCTCTGCTGAGAACGGCTGTGAGCCATGAGTTGCATGTGTCTCCCTCTACAGGCCAGTCTGAAGAAGTTCATGGACTACATCCAGACCGGCGTTGTGGAAAAGGTAGCCAAACTTGTAGACAAAGGACTTGACCCCAACTACCACGACCCTGATACAGGAGGTGAGGTGTTAGGCACTGCTCTGTTCACTTCCTGTGAGAATTAATGAACTTCCCATTAGTGAGCTGCCTGAATAATGAATTACTGCCAGCAGAGCATAAACTGGCCCACACACACATGCTATGCTTATGGAAATAGGGCTGTATGAATATTCAATGAGTGTTTACAGGAATGGACATTTGCATCTTCTCAAGCGATCCATGCAGTTTCTAACAAAAGTCATCTGGAGTTTGAATTATGCAACAAAAGTGTAAGGTTAACGTTAGATTCAGTGGCTGCTTCCTAAACAAACAAAAACACAATTACTGCTCTTGGGCTGTTTAATGAGATGAGACTATTACAGCAGCTCAGTGGTTCAGTTCAATGCGTATCAACAAAGGAAAATCACTGAATAATTTGAATGTAACAGGGCAGCATCTTTTATGGCATATCAATACAAGTTTTTAGCGCTTTGGTGAGAATTTGGTGAGCTGGAGACATGGCTAGACATGCTGTGAAAGTCATTTTATGGACCAGATGACAATGCAGAGTAATATTAGCGTTTGTTTGCGGCAGAGTGTGACGTGCGAGACAGCTACCTTGAGTGTTGTTCACAGTTTGTGTCGTCTGCGTTGCCACAGAGTGGATTTTGTGCTTGCCAGGCTGACAGTCACTTCTCAAAGCAGACCCTGCTAATGTGGAGTGAGAACTGCTGCACCATTTGCAATCACTAGGGGGTTGATCTGGAAAACTACGATATTCTGTTGCATTTAAAGGCATAGTTCACCCAAAAATGAAAATAATCTCACCTTTATGTTGTTCCAAACCTATAAATATAATAAAGCTGTGTTAACCACTGCAACAGAATCATTGAGTTGAACTCGAGATCTGGATCAGTCTGATCTGTGAATGAATCTTTGTGAACTGGATCAACTGATTTACTAAATGGATCCGACTGTAAAGAACACTTTGTCTTTGTTCAATCTGACATCACAGCTTCTCACATCAACACAAAAAATATATACGAATAACGTACTTCCACATTGCTTGTAATTATGCATTTGCCTGTTAGATTAATAATTTATCATTGGTGTGTGTGTGTGTATTTAAACGTATTTGGGGACAAATTTGTACCCAGAAGAAAGGTAAACCTTACAACACCTCTCAAAACCTCATTTGTAAGAACAGTATAAAAATAAAGTAAATAAATATTTTCTGTTAGGGTTAGGGTGTGGGTAAGCTGTATATAAAAAAAACAACAGAAGTCTATGCAATGTCCCCATTTAGATAGATAAGTCAAGTAAACGCGCGTGTGTGTGTGTGTGTGTGTGTGACAGAGACCCCACTCACTCTGGCCGTACAGACTGAGTCGGGCGGAGGGGAGAACATCAGGTTGCTGGTGATGGGGGGAGCTCACATTGACTTTAGGGCAAAGGATGGCTTGACCCCTCTCCACAAGGCCGTCAGAGCACATGGACACACTGCCCTACTGGTAACACGCACACAAAACCACAACAGACTCATGATTAGGATGAAATATTCATATTTAAAAATAATCATCTGTTTGTTTTTTAGACTCTGTTGTCTTTGGGGGCATCTCCTGATTATAAGGACCGCCGTGGGCTCACACCTCTTTACCACACTGTGCTGATAGGGGGGGACACCTCCTGCTGCGAGACCCTCCTGTACCACAGAGCCAAGCTGGGGCTCCGTGATGAGAACGGCTGGGACGAGACCCATCAGGTACAAAGAAATGCTGAGAAGAAGACTGTGTGTGACATATACAGGAAACACGTGCCATTTCATAATTGTCCGTGAGTGTTATTTTAAACACTTACAATTTGTATATTTTCTTAAATTCAGATTTTCAGTGATTCTTGTGCTGATAAAATTATTTTGCACTTTAAAAAACATTAAACAAAAACGCCCAAACTTTTCATCTGTTATTTTATTGTCCCCGTGTTTTGTTTTTTTCAAGTTTTTTTTAAGTACCTCCACAGTACCTTTGTTAGTAAGACTCAAGTACCACTTCACAGAGACTAACCAGAAACATGTTCCTTTTGATTCATATTATATTAGATATAATTTACCATTATAAGTAAGCAATAAGGTACGAGAGGCTGTGCTGTATCGTGAATAAGTCACGGCTGAAGGAAGTTGTTAGGCACGACGCAAAGCAACCCCTTCAGCTGTGACTTATTCACGATACAACTCTAGCCTTGAGTACCTTATTGCTTTTATAAAATGGTTACCACACAATACAAACATTAAAGCCAAAAAATATGTATCAATGCAACTTTCATGAAGTAAAATCACTAAAAGCCTTCCTTCCACTGGAAAAAATAGTCCCTGACCGTGTGAACAGCAACAGAAGTTACATTATTACGCCATTAGAACGCTGTCATTATGAGTGAGTCACTCAGTAGCGAAGACTTTTACATTGAAAGGACTGAAACTAATATTATGGGTATTACAATGATTCACTTTTAAACAAAAAACAGTCAATACAATGAGTGAAAAACAGACTCACCAAGTTTCTTCTCCCTTTAAAAAGTCACCTGAGCTTCAAGTTCAGGGGGAAATCATACAGAAACTTTCTCAGAGAAAGTCCTGGGATATTTGACTTGGTATTTGAAGGAAATCTAGATGGAATGTTTAACAAAAGTCATTTGCAGTCTTTTATGGCTGAATTCAATAATCATCAAAGCAAAAAAAAAAAAAAAGTATGTTAATTCACTTTATAGGTGCATTGTGTAATATTTACGAGAACCTATTGACAGAAATGCAATATAAAATACATAACTATGTTTTCAGTGGTGTATAAAGACCTTACATAATGTACCGTTATGTTTTTATTACCTTAGAATGAGCCATTTCTATCTACATACACCGCGGGTCCCCTTACAGTGAAGTCACCATTTTGTGCCGTCATGTTTCTACAGTAGCCCTAAACGGACAAACTTCTCTATAGAGCGCTAGCTACTCTCTGCTGTTTTAGACGACAACATCTTTGTCCTGTGTCGGCCACCGTAGCTTCTCAATGTGCTTTGAAAGGGAGCGGTGAGTGGTGGACGGTTGCAATTCGCAACCTCACCACTAGATGCCGCTAAAATTTACACAGTGCACCTTTACATTTTACACATTTTAATGAAATACAAACATAATACAAACATACCCTATAGGCAACAAAGACCATTTCGAATTTCTTTCACGTACCCCAGAATCTCTTCAGAGTCCTTCTCCTCTCTTTGTGCATGTGTGCATTTCCATATCTATTTTGATTCTTTCGTTCTCTTCCTCTCACTCACACATTCACTGCGGTGTTAATTAGCAAAGGTGTCTGTTCTGACAATGTATAAAATCTATTCTTCTCTCCCTCTTCTTCCTTCCTCATGTCAAATGACTGTTTCTGCCTCTTCCTACCCATTACTCTTTTTTTTTCTTTCCTCCTCTCTGAACGGTCCTGTGGATATTTTGCTATTCTTTATACATCCGATTTCCTTTCTCTTTCTCTCTCTCTCTCCCTCTCCCTCTCTCCAGGCTTGTCAAAATGGGAACTCTCAACACTTAGAGCACCTACTTTTTTATGGTGCGGATTCCTCATCCCAGAATGCCTCAGGAAACACTGCCCTGCACATATGTGCTTTATATAACAAGGTATAACTGCCGGTCTAGGCATAAAAATCAAGCCAAATATTAAAATCTAAAATGTCTATCTTAGCATGAATTTTCAGGCTGATTTTTGCTGGTTACTGCTGGTTTGGTGCCATGCTCTTCAACAGCAAAATTAAAGCCATGCTTTTCACCATTTGGTAAAGCTGGTCACTAGCATGGTCTTTCCAGTGATGCTTTGAAGATCCCTGTGAAGATTTCATTATTTTGTGTACAAGTGGTGTATTTACTGCGGTGATACACTTTTATGAATAGTGCTTATTATATTTTATGGCCAGCCTCAGATGTCTTCAATGTCTTGTGGCTGTTATTGTCTAATTCTACGTTTAGGAGAGCTGTGCCCGAATTCTGTTGTATCGAGGAGCCAATAAGGACACAAAGAATAACAGTGGGCAGACCCCCTTCCAGGTAATTATGAGACTGTCACTTGCAGGTTGTTATTTGGGTTTGTTTTTCAACACTCTGCATATTATTAACAGCTTAAACCAAGTAATTAAAGAAAACCAAACTCCTACAAACACTCTTCCAGCCTCATATATATACTTAAAGTTAACTTGAATGTGAAGAATGTATTTTTTGGATGTTAAAATACATCCTTCCTTTCCAGTTAAATATGCAGAGACGAATCCAAGTTAAGTATAATAATAATGTGTAAGATGATGTAAATGTCATAATTATGTCAGCTTATTTAGTGTATGTGTCTGTTTGATGGCAAAACTGGAGAAAAAAACCCATCTTTATGAGTCTTTATGATCAAGTTTTTAAAATGAGATGTTTTGTTGTGCTTGTAAACACATTTTTTTGTTTTTGCACTTCCATCTGGTGATGCTAGTGGCACAGAAATGACATATTTCACTTGCTGTTTTGTAGTTTGTAGTGTGTTATCATGAAGCGTTTTTGTATGCGTTGCGAGTCCCAGGTGGAGTGAAGCTGCAGCGAGCTGAAATAGTTTTACTTAACCTCAGCCATCTCCACAAGACCCAGCTGTGACTGTGATCATGCGTTTGTGTTTAATATGAAGGAAAGTGGATGCGTGTGTGTGTTTGTTTAATACTGTGTTATTCCCAAGCCTTGCGTCACTGTGCGTCATTCACAGATGCAAATATTAAGCGTGTGTGAACTTCTTTTCTAGGTGGCTGTGATGTCTGGCCATTTTGAGCTGGGAGAAATCATTAAAAACCATCGAGAATCAGACGTAGGTAAGGAGAGGAGATTTATTTTGGTTGTGTCTGTATTTTTATTCTGTGTGATATCATTTATTTGCCCTGCAAACTATGTGACATTTGTAGCTTGATACTTTTGTCTCTCTTTAGCTGTGTAGTGATTCACACAGTCCCTAAGCAGTGTTCACTGCTCCCAACACACTCAGCAGGGGAAAAGTTGAAGTTCACTTCATTTGTAATGCTTTGCAACGTCATCAAACACAGATGACACATGCAGAATATATTATGAAGTCTATTTCTCAGGACAATATTGGGTCAATTGGAGTGTACTTCTGTCTCTTTTTGCATCTTTTCTCTCTCTGTATTACTGTTTCTCTCCTAATTTGATGTCAGTTCCCTTCTTGGAGTCTCCAAAGTACGCCCCCCAGAGAAGGGAGAGTTCACGTACTCTTGGGTTGCCCCATCCTCACCCCTTCTTGCGGGCTAACAGTGACAACAGCATGAACGTACCAGATTGGATCGCCTTTCCCAATGCTCCTGGATCAAACATTGTCTCCGTGCAGGTAATTTATGAGTGTGTGTGTATGTTTTTTTTTCCCCCACCAAAATTTTATTGTGTGTGTATATGTACACTACCATTCAACTTTTAAAAGGTAGTATATAATAGTAATATATAATTTTTTTTTAAAATAAATATTAATAATATATTCAAAATGTGTCAAAATATGTAAAAAAAAAAAAAAAAAAATTTAATAATAATAATTATACATTTAAATTCAGCATTTGCATTCCTGTTTTGCTCAATGGGAGTTAAGGGATTAACTGGGCCATACTAACCAGCCAAACCTTGAGCCTTTGGTTTGACACTGTGTGTTCGATATTGTTTTACTTAGCCACAGATTTTATCAGAAACTTTCATTGTTACTCTACTGATCATTGTATTTATGTCCATCTGTCAGGGTCTAAAGCATGGCGGCACCTTGCGTAGCTCCAGCAGTCCCCGTGGAGCAAGAACCCGTTCCCCGTCCCGTGGCCGAACAGGTGACAGAGACGATCGGAGCCGGCAAACACGTGGAAGACAAGGGTGAGAAAGATAGAGTAAAAAAGGACAAGGTTATAGCTTGTCATTCAGTGAACTCTATGCTTAAAGCATCATCAATATTCACGTCCTATGAAGACGGACACCTGAATGAGTAGAGCTGGTAATAAATGTGCATAAATGAATGTTAACCCTGTTGTCTGATATGTGTGCCTTTGTACAGGGCGGGCTCCATCAGTAGTCAGGGTACAGCAAGCGGGCAGCGGCGGCGTCTCTACAGTGCTGTGCCTGGCCGTGTGTTTGTGGCCACCCGCTCGCACACGGCCCAGGGGGACCGCGAGATCAGCTTCAACAAGGGAGACAAAGTCAAAGGTGATTGTGTGTGTGTGACTTTTTGTGGACAGGAGCAATGATATGCTGTAGAGTTGTGCCGATAGACGATAGTATCGTGCATCAACGATAGTCAGACAAAACGCCGATGGCTGATGCCTTTGACGATATCAAGACGATAATTGGTTCGTTTTCCCATTCATATATTAAATTATTATTATTATACGGTTAGTATTATTATTAAATTAATATTAGGACCTACAATTTATTTGCCTTCCCTAATTTCATAACGACATCACCATATAACCACACTCGCGACACTGACATGCGCCTAGGATTGAGGATAAAGTGCTTGTTATAAAAGAGATGCATCCTTCTTATACAGTTGTTGTTTAAGCCAAGATGAAAACGGCATTGTTTTGTTTCCATAGCACATTAACAAAACATTAATGATACTAATAACAATACAATTACAAATTATTATTAATAATAATAATATCACTAAAATTGTATAGGCCTGATAACAATCATCTGTGAAAATCAAAAGCAGCTTCAAACAACAACTTGAGAGGATATAGCTATGTGTCCGTAATTTTCCAGCTGACATGTTGGAATACTCTTCGGTTTTTAATGCTTTATTAAAACCTCACTACCTGGAAATGACCTGATTTATTAATAAACACTCCATCTTTGCTCGCAAAATTGAATGAAGTACATGTCACGATAACATCGCGTATCGCTGATCTCACAGGCTGACGATAAGAAAATATGACTATGGAGCATATCACCCAACACTACTGTTGGCAAGAGTGCCATTAAATGTGCGTTTGTTTCTGTATGTTTTTCACAGGTGTGGATAAACGTTGTCTGTGTATGTATTCTGGTGATATGTGTTGGTATGTCAGTATATGTCTGTTTGTGAGCAATGCCACTGTGCATGCAAGTTTGTGTGTGTGTGTCATGTTTAGATATGTCATCATAGCTTGCATATATGCATGTCCCATCATACATTAGTAAACTCTTAAGTGATGGTGACTTTGCATGTGATTTGTGATTTAATATGTGTGTGTTTCAGTGAGTGTTTATCAGGGGCGTCATGCACCTATGTATCACTGTTTTTACTGTATTTTCGATCAAATAAATGTAGCCTTGGTGAGCATAAGAGACTTTTAAAAAAAAATTGCACTGACCCTAAGCTTTTGAACAGTAGTATGAATATGAATGTAAATCTATGGATATAAATTTCTCTGGGTCAGAAAGCCAAATCCACTATTGAGCTAGATTCAAATCTCCAACCATTTAAGACACATACATATAATTGATTATTGTTTAAATCTGTTAATTTCAAGAACTGTATCTGACATAAAAATAGAAATTCTCCCTAGCAATTTTTATATTGAACAGTCATGCAAAAGTCATAGAAACTAATTGGTCAAAAAGGATGTGAACCATGTTTACAGCCATGTATGAAAAAATGGCTGGAAAAAGTCATGAACCGAAAAAGCCATACAGTTTAAGTAAATAATCGGTGGAAGGAGCAACTCAATTGGACAGAACAAACGTAGACTCTTAAATGAATGATTTCTGTCACAGCATTTTAGATAAACACTTTTTACCTACAATAAAATCGTGAAACTTTATTATAAAAGATTGTAGTTGCCTTCAAAATCTACTCAAAAATGTGTCTTGGTCATGATGCTTCTGGTCTATATGATGTATATTTGTGGCTGTACACTGTTCATATGTTTACTGCTCACACACACACACACACTGTTGTTTCTCTCTTGATTCTCTCAGTGCTGAGTGTGGGTGAAGGAGGCTACTGGGAGGGGACGGTTCGAGGGCGCACGGGCTGGTTCCCCTCTGACTGCGTGGAGGAGGTGGCTCTCCGCAGCCTGGAGACTCGTTCAGGTGAGACTCCTCTCTCACATGCACACACATTACACGCACCTTATGAGTATCAAAGACATCCATGCTACACTCGGAGCTGTCAGTTTGATAGTCCCAGATGTAGTTGTAGGACAGTCGGACTGCCACAGCTTCTCTGTGAAGTTGTGATGTCAGACTCAGTGAGGGAGAGCAGCTATGATGACTATTAATAGTTTACAGCACTACTGGAGTGTGAGAGAGACCGATTGTGCCATTTCACGCTGGCTAAACTTGCTGTGGTTTGGGCCACTGGCTCTGTCACAGCGGAAAATTCAAGTCGGACATATATTTTCTTATTATGCTGTAGTTACACCCTCATACACACAAACTCGTGATGATGTGGATGCGGTTGTGTTTGCGTCTTTCAGAGAGCCGCAGTGAGAGAGCCAAGCGACTCTTCCGACATTACACCGTTGGATCCTACGACAGCTTTGATGCGCCCAGGTAAGAACAATTTTACACTTAACGCTATTATGTTGATATATTGATGACAATATGTTGTAATGAAGGACTTCCTGGTGAGAAGACCAGTTTAGAGGTGATTTATGCTGGTTTAGCTAGTGGACCAGCATAAAATACTCACTAAAGCATACAGTCATGTGAAAAAGTTAGGACACCCTATTGAATTCCATGGTTTTCTGTATCAGGGCATAATAAAAAAATCATCTGGTCCTTTGCAGGTCTTAAAATTTGGAAAATAAAACCTCAGATGAACAACAACACATGACATATCACACTGTGTCATTATTTATTTAGCAAAAATAAAGCCAAAATGGAAAAGCCATGGGTGACAAAGTTAGGACATCCTTACTGTTAACATAGGATTAAGAGGGTAAGTAATGGTCAGGCACTGCTAATCAAATGCCTTTGATTAACTGATCACCAGCAAGTGTGATCACTCTATAAAAGCAAAAGTTTTGGCAGTTTGCTGGTCTGGAGCATTCAGGTGTGTGTTAAAACACAATGCCAAGGAGGAAAGACACCAGCAATGATTTTAGAGAAGCAATTGTTGCTGCCATCAATCTGAGAAGGGTTATAAAGCCATTTCCAAACAATTTGAAGTCCATCATTCTACAGTGAGGAAGATTATTCACAAGTGGAAGACATTCAAAACAGACACCAATCTTCCCATGAGTGGACGTCCCAGCAAATTCACCCCAAGATCAGACTGTGTAATGCTCAGAAAAACTGCAGACAACCCAAGAGCTACACCTCAGACTCTACAGGCCTCAGTTAACATGTTAAATGTTTAAGTTCATGACAGTACAATTAGAAAAAGAGGGGTCAAGTATGGCATGTTTGGAAGGGTTGCCAGGAGAAAGCCTCTTCTCTCTAAAAAAACATGGCAGCACGGCTTAGGTTTGCAAAGTTGCATCTGAACAAACCATAAGACTTCTAGAACAATGTCCTTTGGACAGACGAGACCAAAGTGGAGATGTCTGGCCATAATGCACAGCGCCAAGTTTGGTGAAAACCAAATGAGCAGATCAGCACAAACACCTCATACAAAAAGTCAAGCATGCTGGTGGAGGGGTGATGATTTTGGGCTTGTTTGTAGCCACCGGACCTGGGCACCTCACAGTCATTGAGTCCACCATGCCCTCCTCTGTATACCAAAGTATTCTAGAGTCAAATGTGAGACCATCTGTCCGACAGCTAAAGCTTGGCCAAAATTGCAACCGGACAATGATCCGAAGATCACCAGCAAATCTACAACAGAATGGCTGAAAAAGAAAAGAATGAAGGTGTTGCAATGGCCCAGTCGAAGTCCAGACCTCATCCTGACTGAAATGCTGTGACAAGAGCTGTGCATTAACAAATGCCCACAAACCTCAACAAACTGAAGCAGTGTTGTAAAGAGTGGGCCAAAATTCCTCCAGAATGATGTGAGAGACTGATAAATCATGCAGAAAATGATTACTTCAAGTTATTGCTGCTAAAAGTGGATCTACAGGCAATTGAATGATAGGGTGACTTAACTTTGTCACCCATGGTTTTTCCATATTGGCTTTATTTTTGCTAAATAAATAATGACACAGTGTGATATGTCATGTGTTGTTGTTCATCTGAGGTTTTATTTTCCAAATTTTAAGACCTGCCAAGCACTAAATGATTTTTTTTTATTTTGTTCTTATACAGAAAACCATGGAATTCAATAGGGTGTCCTAACTTTTTCACATGACTGTATAAGCAATACAGTATAAAATAAAAAAATTGGTGGTCAAAAGAAATCTTGCTGTTTAAGGTATTTAAGAAACGTCCAAAACGCAACAAATGCTGGTCTTTTTAACATACAGATTCTTTTCTCACAACTGTCAAAAATTTGAGAGATTGTGAGAGAGAGATTGTAATTCTTTATCATTTACACACGTCTCATGGGTTTGACTGAGTTTCGTTTGTGCACGTGGAGAGTTTTTCTGTCGATTCTTCTGAACTGCTGCCGTTGGCATCGACTCACCTGAGGCATTGGCGCCATTTCCCGCACTGCTGTGAGTGTGAGTGAGTGATAGACTGACAGGCATGGAGATGGTGATGCCAGTGTGTGATTCATGCATCGCAATGTTTGCAGCCTGTGAAGCTGGTTTTGGAAATCAGTTGCGAGTCTGTTATGTTAAATTAATTTCAGAATTAAATAGCTGAGGTTGACATTGGAGAATGTGATACGTGTCACTTCAATGGTTTATGTACAGAATAATTCCTGTAATATATTTTGTATAAAGCGATACATGCATTGATTGTAATTCTAGAATAAATCTGAATTACAGGTTACAGATTGTTCAGATATTCTGTTAAAAAATGGTTACACTTTATTTTAAGGTGTCCTTGTTACAGTATAATTATACAATTAAAGGGATAGTTCACCCAAAAATGAAAATTACCCCATGATTTACTCACCCTCAGGCCGTCCTAGGTGTATATGACATTCTTCTTTCAGACGAATACAATTGGAGTTATATTAAATAATGTCCTGGCTCTTCCAAGCTTTATAATGACAGTGAATGGCAGCCCAAAATTTGAAGCTCAAAAAAGGGCATCCATCCATTATAAAAGTAATCCACACGGCTCAGAGGGGTTAATAAAAGCCTTCTGAAGCGAATCGATGGGTTTGTGAAAGAAAAAAAATCCATATTTAAAACTTTATAAAGTAAAATATCTAGCTTCCGGCGGACCGCCTTCTGTGTTCAGCTTACGAAAAAAATGTAACTGCCGTAACTATGACGTTGGACATAGCGTAAGCATTTTGAACTGCGAGAGGCATTACACTTTCTGCGTAAGTTGAATACGTAAGGCGGTCTGGAGGAAGCTAGATATTTTACTTGATAAAGTTTTAAATATCGATATTTTTCTTACACAAACCCATCGATTAGCTTCAGAAAGCCTTTATTAACCCCCGGAGCCTTGTGGATTACTTTTATAATGGATGGATGCACCTCTTTTGAGCTTCAAATTTTGGGCTGCCATTCACTGCCATTATAAAGCTTGGAAGAGCCAGGATGTTTTTTAATATAACTCCGATTGTATTCGTCTGAAAGAAGAATGTCATATACACCTAGGATGGTGTGTAGGAACTATCCCTTTAAGTACTAAGTAATAGTAATTAACTACATGTACTTACTATATAATTAGGGTTAGGGTTAAGGTTTGGTTTAGGGTTTGTTGCATGTAACTATGCATAACTGACCATTATTACTAGTAACTACATGTAAAATGTGTAACAGGGACACTATAAAATAAATAAATAAAGTGTTAAAAGATGTTTTGAAGAATGTTGGTAACCAAACAGTTTTGACTTTCATTGTATGGAAAAAGGCATTTCTCAAAATATCTCATGTTCTAAAAAATAAGATTTATGTTCTTTTATGTTACTATCCCTTTAAGATCCACTACCAAAAAATCTTTATAATGAGTTTTATCATTTTTAATTAGTCTTTAATGTAGCCCCTAAAGGGACACGGTGATGGTAAAAATATGAGATGGTAGGAAAAAAAAACTTTGCATTCACTCGCAAAATGCTTGCGATCCCCAAAGAAACTTTGCGTTCGCTCCTAAAACGTCTGCATTCTTTGCGAGCAAACACAAAAGTTTTGTGAGGGAGCGGCAGAGCGCAAAGTTTCTTGGGCGAACTCAAGTATATAAGGAGCCGCGCATGCAATCTCGCATTATGTTTCTGCTTCGGAGCCGAATGCATCACTTGCCTTCTGAGCTTTTCTCTACAAGTAAGACGAGCGACTCAGTGGTGTCGGGGTTACGCCGCGTTCCAGCGAGTTCCGCATTCCTGCTGCTGATCTGTGCAGTGATCTGCCACAGAGTGTGTGTGTTCTCCCTGGGCGCTTCGGCGCTGCTGTAGAGTTTTTCCTCTTCTAAAAGAGCTACACGGGCACGTCTTTTTCAAGATGTCTCGCCTGTGTGTTTCTGGGTGCGGTCGCGTCATTCATCCGTCTGACAGCCACGAGCGCTGTCTAGTGTGTTTGGGCTTTAATCACGCTGAGGCAGCGTTCGTGGATGAGTCATGTTCTCATTGCGGGAACATGACCATCGCGATGCTTAGATCGAGACTCAGTGACCTCAGAAGGGGTAGAGTCCCCTCTGTCATTCCCCAATCAGTTCCTCTTCACGAGGACCTACTTTGGCTGATGGCTAGGGTGATCTGAGGGTTACGGTGTGGGACACCCCGACGTGTATTCCTTGGGCCACACCCCCCTCCACATCGCAAGCTGTGGAGCATCCGATTGGGATGGCTGGTCCCTCGCGCCAGGGACCCAGCATCTCATTCGGGGCTCTGGCGGATGATATGATGTTGATCACCGCATCACAAGGCGGGCCTGAGTCCTCTGGAGATGAGGGTTTGGCTGCGCTGCCTCCTTCTGGAGTGCCAGCGTTGCCCGAGTCTGATCCAGAGCTGACGGCCATGCTTTCCCGGGCAGCTGTGAACACTGGGCTGGACTGGAATCCTCCACCTCAGCCCAAGCGTTCAAGGCTGGATGATTGGTTCCTGGGCGCGGGGCACGCTGATCGCCTGCTACCCCCCCCAGTGCCATTCTTCCCGGAGGTGCATGAGGTGCCTCGCCGCTCTCATCCCCCTCTGTCGCCAGACCCCTGTCAGAGGAGGTCACTGCGGAACGCTCGTCCTTCCCTGGCCTCCTCTGTCAGGACGCGGAACATGACCGCGGCCCCACTTCGGGATGCTCCGCCTCCCACGTCTGGGCCAGTCATTCTGCTTTGCTGCCCCATCGTGGGTACGCCTGTGGTTTGCATGACCCCGCTGGTTCAGTTTTTGGGAGCCTGGCTAGAGCTTCCCAATCTGTCCCGCTGGCTAGCTCGAACGATCAGGCTCGGCTATGCGATTCAGTTCGCACGGTCTCCTCCCCGCTTTCGGGGAGTCCGCTATACCATGGTGGGTGGCAATGCCCCTGTCATGCGTGCGGAGGTCGACACCCTTCTGGCGAAGGGTAAGATCGAGGCCGTCCCTCCAGCCAAGATGAAGTCCAGCTTCTACCCTTCACAGGTAGAAGCTGTGACGCAACTCGCCCGCCATCTCTTGTTATGGAGTCAGAAGCATCTGAGGTCGCTTCGTGCCATTCACATCTCGGGCGAGTTGAATCGTGCAGCCGACGAGATCTCACGACATCGGCCATGTCCTGGGGAATGGAGACTCCATCCCCAAGCGGTTCAGCTGATTTGGGAACAGTTCGGCGACGCACAGGTAGATCTGTTTGCCTCCCCAGACAATTCCGATTGCCACTGGTATTTTTCCCTGACCGAGGGGACCCTCGACACGGATGCACTAGTGCACAGCTGGCCGCAGGGCCTACGCAAGTATGCATTTCCCCCAGTGAGCCTTCAAGATCAGGGAGGACGAGGAGCAGGTCCTTTTGGTTGCGCCGCATTGGCCCAGCCGGACTTGGTTCTCCGAACTAGTGTTCCTCGCAACAGACCCTCCCTGGCCAATCCCTCTGAGGAAGGACCTCCTTTCTCAGAGATGGGGCACCCTCTGGCACCCGCGTCCCAACCTGTGGAACCTGCACGGGTTCTGGATGGGACACGGTAGGTTTGAGTACCCTACCACCTCAGGTGGTGGCTACCATCACTTCAGCTAGGGCCTTGTCTACTAGACATGCCTATGCTTTGAAGTGGAACCACTTCGTCACCTGGTGTTCTTCTCGCCGAGAAGATCCCAGAAAATGCCTGATCGGGTCTGTGCTCTCCTTCCTCCAAGAAGGGTTGGAACGAAGGCTGTCTCCTTCCACCCTGAAGGTTTACGTGGCTGCGATCTCTGCGCACCACAACCTTGTGGATTCAAAAACAGTAGGACAGCATGACCTGGTCATCAGTTTCCTTAGAGGGGCGAGGAGGTTAAATCCACCTCGTCCTCTACAGATGCCCTCTTGGGACCTCGCAGTGGTTCTATCTGCCCCTGGAGGAGGTAGAGTCCAGTACGTGCTCACCACACTTACGTAGACAGAACGCGGTGTTTCAGGACCTCAGACCAGCTCTTCATCTGTTACGAAGGGCAGCAGAAGGGAAAGGCTCTCTCCAAGCAGGGGTTGTCTCACTGGATAGTGGACGCCATTGTCCTGGTGTAGCATACTCAATATTTAGAGGGAAAAAAAAACATTGATATGTTTCATTGTTCAAGTTTGTATTTTATTTTTCCAAGATGTTTGATGTTACCATTTGTTATGGTATTTTAATTCATATTTTGTAAATACGAGTTATAATATATTAAGCCAAGGAGGACTTTTTCCACGTTTGAGTGACAGACTGTGATTGTCCAATTATGATTCAGCCTAGTGGAGGTGGGCTGAACATAGAAAACCGCGAGAGGGAGGGAAAAAAACGGAGAATCGGGCAGATCGCATGTCGCCCGTGGAAATAAATGATAACCGAAAATGAACAGTTTACTTTTGTTTAGCAAGGCTAAATCGACTCTTGACTGTTTCAGTTTCCTGCTGTGAGTCCTGGACCAGAGTTTTTCGCGAACTGTGATGTCATGCGACTGTTCCTGTCTTTGTCAACATTGTCATCGCGGCACGGAAGAGCTCTGCCGAGGGAAAAGCCATTTCATTGCTGCGTGAGACTCGCGATGATTCGTGAGTAATGTGTTTCAGATCTGAATCCATTTACTGTTGCTGGGAAAATTGCGACACTAAAAGTGCACCAACGGTAATGGGCCCCAACGAACGAATGACACATACCTGGGTATTTCAATATTTGTGCCTTTTCTGTTGATCTGACTGAACTGTTATTTTTTTATTACTTTCTGAACTGTTGTTGCGTCTGAGTTCATTTGGATTGTGAATTGTTCAGAAGAACTGAATCCTGGTTGATTCATGTATCAATGATTCATTTATCCCTGTTGTGGATTCATGTGAGCTCTTGAGATTCAAATCCACGGTATAATTTACTGATTTGTGGGTAATTCCAAATGAGGGATTTTCTAACTGGAACAACCACTGGATAAGTCTTGATTACATTGTATGTTGAGTGGTGTTTACAATGGAAAGTAAACAGTAAGTTTATTTGGGGAAACATTTTTATTTCCTTAGACAAAGAGATTCTGTTATTTTATTTTCATTTTGACTTTAATCTTTATTATTTTAGGTCTGTAAATAAATAACTGTTATTCAGAGTTATATTTCCTGAGATTTATTTATTTTTCAATACCAGTGTTATAAAGGAGGCACCGTTTAGTTATTTCTGATACCTTTTGAGGTTAACTATACTAATATAGACATCTGCAGAGCTGCAGGCTGGGCGACACCTAACACAATTGCAAGATTCTATAATCTCCAAGTAGAGCCAGTGTCCTCTCGTGTACTCGCTCCCAGTGGCCAGTAAGTAGGACCCGCTCAGTGTCATCGCTTGCTGGGCCATTCCACTCCACGGACTGGATGCGTGCGCTATTTTACTCAGGTGAGTTTCTCCGGGAAGCCCTGAGTTCCTCCAGCACTGTTGATGCCGACACCAGAGTGCATGCCCGCTCGGTCAGCCCTCGTGTTAGGCTAGGTGCCTCCATGTGCATGGTTCCCCCTCTGGGTAACCCCCACATGTGTATTTCCATGGTAAGTCTCTTCAGCACGTGTCTTTCCCTTGGCAAGACCACCTTGCCACCCCTGGGGTTGAAACATTCCACCCTGCGGGCTGGATACCTCAGAGTTTTCCATATGCATCCCGTTCGCGGGTCATATGTGTATTCTGTAAGTCCTCCCTTCAGGCAGGCATTGTGTTGCATATTTCCACGTGGGATATGCTTCTCAGTGTACCTTGGTATCGGGCGTTGAGCCTAGCCCCTCGTTCATGCTAGCCTCACAGCAGGGAGCTTAGGTCAGCGCAGGATGCTGGAAGACAGCCGTTGTGGCGAGATTATATAGGGACCCCCATTCCGTCAGTCACTGACGTAACTTGTAGTGACTGACTGAAAGGGAACGTCTCGGTTATGTATGTATCGTTCCCCGAGATTGCATGCGCGGCTCCTTATATACCTACGCTGGTGGGCGGAGTTCACTATGCAAATTACGCAGACCCATGGCATTGTTTTGCCATTGGCTCGTTTTGTAGAACTCGAAGGTGATAGGCTTCTAAGCGAAACCCCCATTCCGTCAGTCACTGATGTAACGTCTCCGTTCCCTCCTTCAGGGAACGAGGGTTACATACGTAACCGAGACGTTCTGTGTGAAGAGCCCCCAAATCATCAGTAATCTATTTTTGTAGGATGGTTCACATAAAATGTGTCATCTACTCAGGGCCATCGTCAGGGGCTTGGGAAAAAGAGGGGAGTCACTGAAGTCTGATGTTGTAGCCCGGGGGAGCAGGGTGGGTCTAAAAATATTATCCCAGTCCCTTTGAATTTAAATGACAGCCCCATGAAACTTTGCATAAGACTGTTTTTGGTGGCCATATTGTAATCTCACATAATCTCATATTGTAATTCCCTCTTTCAGTCTCTCTAGCTGTCTGTGAGTTGTGTGCTTGTAAATTAACACTGCTGAGCTCTTTTCATTAGCGCCTCACAGTAAACAAATCTGCTTCATGTGATGTCATTCTGTCCCAGTCATGAAGAGAACTCACACTCACCTCATCCCAGCAGCCTGCAATACAACACAATACAAGCACAGTGAATTATTTACATACAAATATACACAGTATAAATCACATTATTTATTCTCTGAATCTCGCCGGTCACACTCACTTGCTCCCATTTGCGCACATGTAGAAATACACTAACACGCTCATTGATACTCTTTACTGTGTTTTCAGTTTCTAATTATTTTTTCAGCCCTCTATTTTTGGCTTCCTCACCCCCTTCATCCCGCTCTCACTCTCCCTTGTGCTCCCTCTCTCTCTTTTAATTCCTCCCATTTTACTCACCCCCTGCACTCTTTCATTTTCTCTCCATCACCCTCCCACCCCTGTGGTGACTCCATCTGGAGGTCAGACTATGAAGGGCACTAAAGAAGAAGAGAGAGAGAGAGGATAAATAGATGGATGCATGGATGAATGAATGGATGGATGCAGAAGCATCTTGCATCTATTGACATAAGTAAAGTAAAAAAAAAAAAAAACTTTTGGCACCTTTGTAAATCTGTTTAGCATGCAAGGGGACCCATTTTCGTATCTCTTTCATATCTCTTTGATATTGTGATTGTCAAAATACGAAAATGGATGTGTATATAATATATACTATGTATGCATTCATTTACAGCATGTATTAATCTGGATTAATGTTTCTTCATATTCTACAAAATGTCTACTTATACGCAGTGTTGGGGAGTAACTAGTTACATGTAATTAGATTACATAATACAGTTACTGAGAAAAAATATGTAATTAAATTAAAGTTACTTATGAAAATATTAATGATTACAAAGGGGGTTACATCTCTTTTCTGTAAAAAGCTAGGATATGTTGAATAATACACAAAGCATGATGCCTCCTGCCATTTAAAAGCCGTTTAGTAAAGCGATGCTATTCTGATGCTTTTGATTGGCTCTTGTTTGAATTTGTAGCGCACCACGTCTGCCAATCACATCAATCCACATTGCCGTTGAAAGCTTTAGGCTACAACCCGTCTGAGAGTTGCCACCATGGCGAGTGATAAAAATGTGTTTCAGTGCTGGAAAATAGAAAAGTAATCCAAAAGTAATTAAATGTAATCAGTAACATTACTTTAATAAAGTAATTGAAAAGTTACGTTACTTACGTTTTAAATAGGGTCACTTGTAATCTGTAACCTATTACATTTCCAAAGTAACTTTCCCTTATACATTTAATACATTTTAAGGTTAATAATAGTTCATGTATTATTAATGAATATCAAATAACAATGAACACATTTTATATTGGTAAATTAATATTAACTTAGATGAATAAATGCTGTAAAAATATTCGCTCTTTCCGTTCATCAAACTGTCTATCTTCTTCCTCAACCTCTCAGTTCTTCTGTTTTCATCTCAGACTCACTTTTCCAGGATCCCACACATCACTAAGTCCTTTCTGCCATTGCCTCACCACCTCCATCATTGTCCTTCCCTCGACGAGTCATTTTTAATGGCAACTTCCTCTCTCTGAATCATCCTTCTCTGCTCCTTGTCTTCCTTCGGTCCGTGCACGCTCAATTGTGTCACAATTCCAGCGCCCCTGTCCCTGAACACCCTGCAGCACTCTCTTTTTCCCTTTTCAACGCACGTGATCTCTTTATAGGACAGTGATCTGTGAAATAGGGTCAAGGACGTACAGTATCATTTCAGGTAAAAGTTCACCAAATGATTCCTGCGCATGAGGTCTTCACTGAAAATGTGCCAGCAAGTTTTCTGGCATCGATACAGATATGAGAACACGTGTACAAATACATACTGTACTGTACAGGCACACATACGCCTTCTGCCACTATCCACACTTCCTTACCCCCTCTCTCCTGCTGCTTCTCCCTCTCTTTCGCTCACTCTCGCTCTTTCTCCCCTCCTCTCTCTCTCTCACTCTCTTCATCACACACATGCTCTGAATGAACAGCGGTGTGGTGTAGTACCATGTACTATGCTGGAGGATAGAAAGAGTGTGAGAGTTGTAGAAAGAGGAAGAATAAAGCAGTAGATTGTGGATACAGCAATGCCGTAGAGAGCGGAGGCAGAGGGAGACAGAGGGGGAGGGCAAAAAGGACCAACATCGACATCCAACGAAAGAGGCTTTGACAGAGATGATGTGAGTTCTTGCTTTCTCTCCCCTTTAGCTCACTCTTTCTCTTCTTGTTCATGTCTCTCTCTTCCCAGTTCTCTCATCCCTGACCGTTTTCCTCCTGAGGGATGGAGATGTGCGGCTATGTTTCCCCCTTTTCCGATTCCCTCGCTCCCTCTCCTCCTGCATTCATAGGTTCCGCTTTGTTTACAGACATTGTTAAAGGAGGGGGGAGGTGACAAGGGGAGGGGGAGGGGTCTCTCTCTCTACCGTCTTGTGCTTGCGTTGTCCGGTGGATACATTGTGTGTTTGTTTTTAAAGGGATAGTTCACCCTAAAATGATGATTCTGTCATCATTCATTCACCATCATGTCGTTTCAAACCCTATGAGAAGTTTAGCCAAATGTCTGAGCTGCTTGCTTTTATATACACATTTAGAAGTGGATTGGGACTCTACACTGTAAAAAGTGGTAACCTGCAATATAAAGAGATATTTCTACCTGATTTAATCCAAAAATTGTTTTCTTTTTAGGTAGGCATTTTGGTTGATTTGTCAATATTTAATAATGTTTTTGACTTGGATAAAACCAGTTAATTTAGATGTAACTTTTTTTTCAGTGTGGGGCAGTGGTTCTCAATCAGGTGGCCAGAGCCCACTAGGGGACATCAGCAAACCTCTAAAGGAGCCGTGAGATGATTTAAAATTATTTAGATGGCAAAATAAGCAATAAAATTTGCTAAAGCAACTACAAATCAAGATACTGATTTTAATTCATTCCTAAACAATTGTTTGTGTCCTTTGAAGAATCAGGTTTCCCACAGTCTTGAAAAACCTGGATATAGGAGTTAGCCTAATTTTAAAAGTGTGATTTCTAGACCTGGAAAAGTCTTTGCAAAAGTGCTCTTTGATTGAATAATGTTGTGGAGTCCAAAAGGTTGAAAACTACTGCTCCAGGGGCTGTCAATCTACAAAACAAAACAACATAAAAAATTTGCACTACTTGTGCATTATTTTTAAAGTCATCTGATGCCATATGATAAGATTTCTGGCATGACAACTCTGAGTGTTTGGCATGGCAATGGATATGACAATGTTGATATGTTTATGCTGCTGATGTTATTGCTGCTGATTCTGCAGAGCAAGTACGGAACTTGCCACTGCCAATACATACATGACACTCTGCTGTGAGCAAGTAAAGCCGTGTTTCCACCACAGGAACTTTCCCCAGGAACTAGGGACTTTGGGGTGATACTCAGTGTGTTTCGACCTCAGGTACCAGGGTCTAAATGAAGTTCCGGGTAAAAATTTCCCCCTCAGAAAGTCCCTGCTCGTGAGGTAGTACTTTTTCAAAGTTCAGGAACTTTTGGGGGTGGGACTTGGGCGCTGAACATGCTGATTGGTTGAGTTCACGCAGCATTTTGATTGGTTGACTCCACGCAGCATTTTATTTCAACCACCATTTTTAAAAGTCTGTTGCGGTGCGTGCAGTAAGAGTTGTTTGCTGTTTGAATCAACAATGGAGTTTAAAAAATACGACCAATGGACTGACGATGAGGTTCAAGCTTTATTAAGCTTATATGCGGAGGACGAAATCCAGCAGGAACTGGAAAGTCACGCGCAGTATACGTCACCGGACTAATTTGCCTAATCTTTGCAGTACTTTAGACATGATGGAAACGTAGACAGTAACAGATCTGGGGGGAAAAAAGTTCCTGGGACAAATTGTTCCGGGTAATTCTGGGGAAACGCGTAGCAGATCTATACAGGTGGAGCTGGGGAAGGTGGAGGGTTTCTGAAAGCATGCTTCAACTGCTACAGCAAATTCTAACCAAGTATTTGAAGGTTGAACAGTGAGCTCATTGGCTACTGACACAGCAGGAACCAACCAGCTGTGCCCTATAGAGAATGATGTGATTGCAAGCAGATTGAGTTAAGGACCAATTAGCCTGCGCCATCTAGAGTTTCATGACAGAACTTTGTATTTGTGCGAAAAGCAGTCATGATTTAAATTCAAAGTCATGATTCACTGAAAATCTGGCTTGCTAACCATGGTCAACATTCACTTTCATTATATGGAAAAAGAGCAGCTTGTTCATCTTTATTTGTGTTCCATAGAAGAAAAAAATATGACAA
This sequence comes from Coreius guichenoti, assembly GCA_039654105.1. NCBI lineage: Eukaryota > Metazoa > Chordata > Actinopteri > Cypriniformes > Gobionidae > Coreius > Coreius guichenoti. The sequence continues at coordinate 27,871,627 of CM077171.1, forward strand.
AATTGTAATTTTTGGGGTGAACTATCCCTTTAAGAAAAGAGAGCATGGTTTTAAGGGTTCTTAGCATCCACTCAAGGTCATTGCAGAAATAAGGGCGGTGTCAGTGTAGAACTATGATAATAAAAGTGGAGGGGGAAAAAGAAAAGCAAGAGAGGGACAGAGTGTAGCAGGACAAGCAGAGGAAGAGGAAGGAACAAAGGTCAGATGGACAGAAGGCAGAAGAGGAAGCAGATGGGTGTGGAAGTGTGTACATCTGCCATGGTGCAAAGACAGGAACAGAGCAACAGGTTTAGAGGACAAAAATTACATCACAAACAAGAGCAATATCTACATACACTTTAAGAGTCAGTAAGTTTGAGATCGTTCTCACGGCCTTTCCTTTACTGATAGCCGCACTAACAGTAGGTAGTGTAGGTAAACAGATACACTTGGCTCTGTCCAGTGTCCAGTGAGATTAATATTAGTCTCTCACTCCTATTGCTTGTGTGACAGTGATTAGTCAACCGTGCACCAATGGTAGCATGCGTGGCTAATGTCGCTGACCCATGGTCTTCTTATTAGTCTGATTAACGTGTAGCGACTTTCGGACCATTACAGACATTGAGCTCATTAACGCGTCAATGACTTTTTGACAGTTAATTAATTTTATGTAATTATGTGAATTATTTTATTCAATTATTAATTACTAATCAGTTATGCTTAACTCTGCACAAAATACTTTTTGTTTTCTTTTAAACGTTTAAAGGTTAACGTCTTAATAAGACAATTCATTTCATTCTTGAAATTTTTACAGTAACTCCTGTTATTAATGATTTTATAATACATTATGGAATGTTACTTTAGTCCTATTACTCGGATGTTTATTGCAGTAGTTCTGAGTTTTGTGGCTTTTAGTCAATTAGAAAATAATATGTTTATAAACAAAAGTATTTTTGTATTGTTAATGTTTTGCCAAGGCATATGATCTTCGAAGTGTAAATGTAATGTAAATAGAAAGGGGCCAAACACTGAAGCTGCGTAGGCACCTATTGTAATCGTTAGTGTTCTTCTTCTTTTTCTTCTTCTGATTCTTCTTCTTCTTTTTCTTTTTCTTCCTTCTTCTTCCGCTCTGGATGTCTATCGTAGCCCGTAGACCCGCTTGAGGGAAAGTTGTGAAATTTGGCACACAGGTAGAGGACAGTCTGAACATTAATCACAGCAGTTTTGGAGTCTCTCACTCAATTCCTTTAGTGCCACCAGCTGTCCAAAATTGCACTTGCATTTATGCAAATAACTTTTGGGCCATTAGGGCTAGAAACTAAATTATTTTTTTCCTCCGATTCTGATTTTTGCCATTTTTAATTTTCTAAAAAAAAAAAAAAATACTTTTTTGAACTCCTCATATGACCTAGATCATATTCAGACCATGCTGACAAATAGTTTTGGAATTCAAGTTGATTCGTCAAACCGTTTTCGAATAACGCACAAAACAATTCGACAAAGAGCACACTAAAATGGACATGAGGCTATATCTCCGCAATGCTTTAGCGTATTTTAACAGGCTATCTGCACAGTGCCACCTAGTGGTCAGGAGATATGAAAAATGGCTCTTTTTTGCTTATAACTTTTTTAATGGTTTGGACAAAAATGCTAAGTTGAACAATACACAATTTTCCCATATCGGCCAATTAGAGTGTCGTCCATTTTTAATTTTGTTGTAAAATGCTATATTTTACGACGGCATTGGCGTATCGTTACGAAACTTGGTATGTGTCTTCGCCACCATGCCTTGAAGGTACTCAAAAAGTTTCGAGACAGCCACCTTGTGGTCAAAAGTTATAATGAAATTTCCAAAAATGCGAATAACTTTTGATTAAATTGTAATGGAATCTTAATAGATTCCTTGGGTCATTCCGAGAACACAGATACCAATTTTGCTATAGTCGGTCGAACTTCTTGTTCGCCATTTTGATTTTCTTTCAAAACCTACTTTTTCGAACCCCTCCTAGACCGTTTCACCAAAATCGAATCATATCATCTTTCGGGTTGATAGACGATAACCATTTTCGTATACCACATCAAAAGTTGATGGCATGGTGCCAAAATGACTCTGAGGCTGTATCTCTGCAATGCTTTGACATATTGACACCAAACTTTGCATGAGTCTTTCACCTTACTCTGTCCCCACCACATCAATTTGGTCACAGCGCCACCTATTGGTCAAGAGTGATAAACCATTAAATCATATTACTAGATTGTATTCATGATTTTTCAGCCATTTTCCTAAATTCATTGTAATATGTCTTTAATTGCTCATTGTTGCAGTTGGTCTGCATATGACCTTCATATGGCTTCATATTTTTGTCAATTTCCCATTCATTTCCTATGGTCGGTCATTTTTGACCGAAGACCATGAGTGTGACTATTTTTTTTACGACCACTTAGCCTGTTCGAATCATGCCCTCAATTTTTTTGCGTTCACATTCCAAGTGTCATAAAAGTCTCCGAGTTTCGTACCATTCCGATGAAGCTGTGATTTTTAAAATTTCAAAACGTAAAATTCTCCGGTCAGAAATGACCAAAGACCGCTCAAGGGTTTGCTGCTTGCAGCTATATTTTAAGAATTGGTTTCAAAACAAGAGACAAGACAATTACTAGTACAAAGCAAACTTACAGGTGATATTTTTGACAAATATAATGAAGACACTGTTGCATAAATCATACACTGTAACAATATACACTACCATTGAAAAGTTTAAGGGTCAGTAAGATTTTTTTAAAGAAGAAATTCATAGTTTAATTCAGCAATAATGCATTAAATTGATCAAAAGTGACAGTAAAAACATTTATAATGTTACAAAATATTTTTTTAGAATGTTACATTTATGTTACTAAACATGTATAATGTTACAAAAGATTCAAATAAATCACAATTTCCATAAAAAATATTAGTGTTTCAAAATTGATGGTAACCAAATCAGCATATTAGGATGATTTCTGAAGGATCATGTGACACTGAAGACTGGAGTAATGATGCTGAAAATTCAGCTTTGCCATCACAGAAATATATTACATTTTAAAATATATTAAACTAGAAAACAGAGTGCTGTATTACACGTCAGTCAGTGCACAATAAATCCGAAGATTTTGAATCAGGTGTAACCACAGGCAACAGCTTTGAAAAATCCACCGTGGAAATAAAAAACAAATGTTCATTCAGAAGCTTGTGATATTGATGATGTAATAAGCGGATGGTGGTTTAGAGAGCTATAGTGCTCTATGCCTACCCGACAAGAGCACTAGAGAGTGCTCTAGCTCTCTCTCTCTCTTGTTCATTTCCTGTCTCTCTCTACCTCTCAAATGCTGCTGCCAGTTTTATGAATGGGAAAACAGTGACTAGTGGAGGCAGTGATAGAAACATCGCTCTGTTCAACTCACACGGTTTCTGAAGAAGAGAGGAAGAGGCAGATGTGTACATGAGAAGGAGTAAAAGAGAGACAGATGTGTGTGTGTGTGACAGGTGTCTTGCCCTGGTGAAACTGGTGCTTAGCATTTCAATTGCGCCTTCCCAAAGGTTCGACCCTCCTATACTGCAGCTGGTGTGGCATGCATGAGGCATGTGCCATTTTTTCTACATAAGCAGGGCGCCTTTGACCGTTACGTGCGTCTTTTTTTCAGCATCTCATACCCTGAATGTTATTGCTTTTTTTTTTTTAGGTGCAATGGCGTGTTAAAACAGTTAATTTACTGTAAAAACGCATTTTGAGGCACCTGTATTTCATTCCAAGCTTTATTAAAATGCAAAAATGTGTCCTGTGTGAAGGGCCCCTTAGCATCCTTTACATTCAATGCATGCATTAGCTAATCAGCAAACAAACTCAGTCACCTCGAGCCCCTCTCTCTCTCTCTCTCTCTCTCTCTCTCTCTCTCTCTCTCTCTCTCTGTCCCTTCATCAAATTACATCATTTCTGTCCTCTTTCATGCTAAACCATGTCTTCCAAGCACACGTTCTCTCTCTGTCCCTCTATCTCGCCCTCCCTCCCTCTCTTTCTCCTTGCCTCGCTCACTCTCCCTCCTCCTCTGTCGCAGTCACAGTGAACCATCGCTCTCTCTCTCTCCCTCTCGCTCTCTCTCCGTCTTAAGTATGAAAGGGTTGGGAGAGCTAGGCCCTCGTTCTCACTCTCTCCGTCTCTCTCTCCTCCTCTCCTCCCCTCGCGCGGCTCTCGCTCGCTGTTCTCTGGCTGGAAGAGGAGCAGCAGTAGGAGGAGGAGGTGGAGGAGGAGGAGGAGGAGGGGGGGGAAATGGCGATGGGAGGATGCGGAGAGGAGGATCTCTCTCTCTCCCTCTCCCTCTCGTCGTCCTGGCCGTCGCTAGGCCCTATGAATCGCAGCGTCTGGTTCATTTACAGGTACTGGCTGTTTTCATGTTTTTCTCACGGCTGGGAGGGAGGGAGGTGGGCTAGAGAGAGCGCCGCATGTGTGCACGGAACGAGCCGGAGTGATGGAGTGGATCGACAGGCAGGGATGTGTTGCAATGCGTGCGTGTGTGCGCACGTTCGGACGTGTGCATGTGTCTATGTGCGGAAGAGCGAGCGCTCGCTCGCGCATTAGCCAGCGTAACGCGTCTCCACTGCTGCATGCATGCTTGTGTGTGTGTGCGCGCGCGCATGTGTGTGTGAATCGCAGCTTCTGTTTCTCTGTTAACGGCCGCAGAATACAATGTCTGCCTCCAGCTAGATACAACGCTGGTCTGATGGACAGAATGCTAAACCGGTGTGTGTTTCTGTGCACGCGAGTGCGCGTGTGTGTGTGTGGGATGGAGAGAGAATGTACTGGGCGATTGTACTGATTTAGAGGAGTTCCAGCTTCACTGGAAGGGATTGATGCTGTTGAGTTTGCTATCGTGTGTGTGTTATCATACACACTGTGTGCGATTTGCATGTGTACATTCGAGGAATTAAGATTGTTCAAGAGGGGACGTTTGCACTGGTTTCTCGTAACCCCAGCTGCATTTCATTGTGAAGTGTGTTCAGTTTGATGTGGTGCTGATCTTGTACAGAGTCCGTTTGACTTTTTTATTTTGTACGATGTGCAGTGATGTTATCATGTGTTGGCTCTTATTAGACCTGTCTTGGGTTAAAACTCTTAAAGTTCAACAGAGAGAACCGTTCTTCATCGTGTGGTCTTTACGATGCATGCACTGTGGTTTGCAAGTGTTGTTTTGTCACCATGAAGAAGGTTTACACATTAAGAAGTGCAACGTCTTAATAGTTGTACATTGAGATTGTGTAGACTTCAGTAGTTACGGATGCGGCTATCGTATAAACTGTCTGTATCACTTCATAGGGCGAACATAATGCCCAAAGAGGAGAGAGAGAGAGGATGGCGAGATGTGTGTGGCAGAGAGGTTCAGCGGATTGTGAGATGCCTGTAACTTTAAAAAGGGTGTGCCGACTTGAAGCGAGACCATCACTTTCTGCACATCAGTTCATTCCTGGCTTGTATTTGATCTGGGCAGGGATGAGTGGGTGATATGGAGAATGGCCACCATTGGCATCCCTCTGTGCAGGCGCGATGGAAGATATGTGAGGAGGAGTGCGGACGGACTGTTGGAAAGAAGAGAGGACTGAGATAGAAAGCAGGGTAGGAGGTGACACACAGAGGAGTTACTGAAAGAGTTCACAAGGAGATATGAGCGATCCCCCGGCCTCGGGTTCGTGTTCTTTAAGAGGTTCACTGAAAGCTTTTACATTTGGCTTTTAGATGGAGACTGGAGTTCGGAAGCATTCAAGGAGAGAGAGAGGAGAAAAAGAGAGAGAGAGAGAAAGAGAGAGAGAGAGAGAGAGAGAGAGAGAGAGAGAGAGAGAGAGAAATGAACAGATGGAGTGGGTTGAGGGCTGAGCCTGTGTACAGTGTGACTATCAGCATGTGGGTACAGTATGGTACAGTTGAAACAATATCTCAGCAGCACCTGACTGGCACTGGACACACACAGATTGCAAAGTTTTTTCTACATAGCTCCCCTACACTATATTTTACATTATGGAATTTTTTTACAAGACTAACAATTTTCCACAAAAAGTATCACATTCATAATTTGCAACATACTTGTATATTTGCTATACACCTGTACAGTGCATCCGGAAAGTATTCGCAACGCTTCACTTTTTCCACATTTTGTTATGTTACAGCCTTATTCCAAAATGGATTAAATTCATTATTTCCTCAAAATTCTACAAACAATACCCATAATGACAATGTGAAAGAAGTTTGTTTGAAATCTTTGCAAATGTATTAAAAATAAAAACGAAAAAAATCACATGTACATACAGTGGGGAGAACAAGTATTTGATACACTGCCGATTTTGCAGGTTTGCCCACTTACGAAGCATGTAGAAGTCTGTAATTTTTATCATAGGTACTCTTCAACTGTGAGTGACGGAATCTAAAACAAAATTCCATAAAATCACATTGTATGATTTTTAAGTAATTAATTTGCATTTTATTGTATGACATAAGTATTTGATACATCAGAAAAGCAGAACTTAATATTTGGTACAGAAACCTTTGTTTGCAATTACAGAGATCATACGTTTCCTGTAGTTCTTGACCAGGTTTGCACACACTGCAGCAGGGATTTTGGCCCACTCCTCCATACAGACCTTCTCCAGATCCTTCAGGTTTCGGGCTGTCTCTGGGCAATACGGACTTTCAGCTCCCTCCAAAGATTTTCTATTGGGTTCAGGTCTGGAGACTGGATAGGCCACTCCAGGACCTTGAGATGCTTCCTACAGAGCTACTCCTTAGTTGCCCTGGCTGCGTGTTTCGGGTCGTTGTCATGCTGGAAGACCCAGCCACGACCCATCTTCAATGCTCTTACTGAGGGAAGGAGGTTGTTGGCCAAGATCTTGCGATACATGGCCCTATTCATCCTCCCCTCAATACGGTGCAGTCGTCCTGTCCCCTTTGCAGAAAAGCAACCCCAAAGAATGATGTTTCCACCTCTATGTTTCACGGTTGGGATGGTGTTCTTGGGGTTGTACTCATCCTTCTTCTTCCTCCAAACACGGCGAGTGGAGTTTAGACCAAAAAGCTCTATTTTTGTCTCATCAGACCACATGACCTTCTCCCATTCCTCCTCTGGATCATCCAGATGGTCATTGGAAAACTTCAGACGGGCCTGGACATGCGCTGGCTTGAGCAGGGGGACCTTGCGTGCGCTGCAGGATTTTAATCCATGACGGCGTAGTGTGTTACTAATGGTTTTCTTTGAGACTGTGGTCCCAGCTCTCTTCAGGTCATTGACCAGGTCCTGCCGTGTAGTTCTGGGCTAATCCCTCACCTTCCTCATGATCATTGATGCCCCACGAGGTGAGATCTGATTGAACGTCATCTTGAACTTCTTCCATTTTCTAATAATTGCGCCAACAGTTGTTGCCTTCTCACCAAGCTGCTTGCCTATTGTCCTGTAGCCCATCCCAGCCTTGTGCAGGTCTACAATTTTATCCCTGATGTCCTTACACAGCTCTCTGGTCTTGGCCATTGTGGAGAGGTTGGAATCTGTTTTATTGAGTGTGTGGACAGGTGTCTTTTATACAGGTAACAAGTTCAAACAGGTGCAGTTAATACAGGTAATGAGTGGAGAACAGGAGGGCTTCTTAAAGAAAAACTAACAGGTCTGTGAGAGCCGGAATTCTTACTGCTTGGTCGGTGATCAAATACTTATGTCATGCAATAAAATGCAAATTAATTATTTAAAAATCATGCAATGTGATTTTCTGGATTTTTGTTTTAGATTCCGTCTCTCACAGTTGAAGAGTACCTATGATAAAAATTACAGACCTCTACATGCTTTGTAAGTAGGAAAACCTGCAAAATCGGCAGTGTATCAAATACTTGTTCTCCCCACTGTATATATGTATACACTGTAAGGGAAACAGGTCAATTTAGCTCAAAGGGAATTATGAATTAATTTAAAGGGAATTTTGAAAAAATCAATACTTTTACAGCCAAACAAATGACTCGTCCAGCGTTCAGCTGAACCGGCCATAACACGAATATTAATATCCAAACTATAGTGAAAACACTATTTATTAGCAAGGTAACAAGATCAGCAGTTTAAGACATTAAATTCGTAAGAGACTTTATTCTCTTTGTGTCCTGAGTTTTTAAACTCAAAATGTTTGTCCAGCCCTCCAGCGGAGTTTTGATCAATTAGACATTGTCTTTAGTTCAGGGTGTAAATGTTTCTTCTCCTCTCACCATAAAATATATGTTATCTGATTAGTCACATGGGCTCTAACTTTCCCGATCTTAGCAGAGTACAGTTTAGACATAATTAGAAATCATTCACACACATAGTAAACAAGACACACTTTCAATCAACCATTCAAAAGTTATAACAATTGCATGAATTTTGTGTGATCTAAGCATAATAGCCACATATACTGTATGTTGTAGACAAAATGCAGAATTATGCAGTTGAACAATGTTTTATTTGTAAGTCCGTCTGGCATTGTTTTGGAATAATCTGATGCATTTTGAGTCTCTGTGGGTTTCTCTGTGGGTTTCTCTGTGGATTTCAGTCCTGCGTTTAAAGAGGTCAAAAAGAGGTCTTTGAGAAGGAAGAAGGTCTGTTTTAAGTCTCTGTCTTGGGGATCAAACCACCCTTGTCGTCACTCATGATTTTCCTTTGGGAGAGTGCAGGTGTCCCATCTCTTGTTAAAACTACCTAACGTTGATATCTTAAGTGTTCGTTCTCTAGTTGGGCTTATCTTTTACAAGCGTGCATAGTCTTAAAATTGTGGAGTTGATTAGTTAACTCAGACTGAATGGAGTCCCAAATGACAAAATGTCTGATTTAGGGTCCGATTTGGAATTTGGCTCTTTTCACAGTTCTTAAGGATTAATTTGTGTCTGATTCGCTCTCAGTTACTACAACACATATACTTGCTAAACACACAGCATTAACTTTTGTGCTTTTGGCAAACTTTTATAGACCAGAAGATGAGTTTTCAGCCACCCATTTAGGCAGTGTAGAGGCTAGGGCAAGTTGTGTCTTGTTTTTTTTGTTGTTGTTGTTGTTACCAGCCGTGTTGCAAACTGAGCGGGTTTAACAGAAGTTTGTGGGGGGGAAACACATGAAAAAGACACTTTTACTGTGTACATAAAACCAGCATTTGTGGGCTCAGTGTGTTACACCAAACTCATCATAATTTAATTTAAAATAATTTATTTGATTTGTTCATCTGTGTGGATTAATTTGCTAATTCTCTTCTTTGTTTTACAGCAAATAAATGTATGTGGGAATTTCTTGCACTGTCAATGTGTAACTTGCAGAATTAAAATTCAAAAGCGGAATACCTGAAATCCCACACCACAATTCCATGAACTTCCATTGTTTTCAACCCAGGGCAGCCAAGGGCATTCTAGGTGAATGCTTTATAATGCTCACATGTTCAGTGCACTTAATACATGTGCCTGTACATGATAATATATGTACGCCTGCAGCGAGTTTGGAGCTGTATAGCATGAAGGCAGCATTTCTGATGCCATTTATCAGAGCTGCAGCACATGATTCATGAAATCACTGGCCATATGACTCATGGACTGGCAGAGACACTGTTGGACAAACAACCACACTGACTCACTAACACAGTAACTGACTCATCTAACTCACTGAAACCTATACCATCCTAGAATCAGCAGCATAACTGACTAGTACTGACATATTCACAGATATATCAGACCAGTGACTGAATGACAGTGAGGTATATAATGACTGAAGAAAATGTGAATCATTTCAACTGCTCGTGAATCATTCTGGAATACTCTGAATCTTAATTCACTCATTAAGGAGCATAAACTCATGATTTTTGTTGTATGTGAAACCTTTAAATTGGAATTATTGTTTTTTGTTCAGATTTGTATATGCTCCACCACCAAAATTAGAATAGCTATTTATTTATTTACTTATACATACCTGTTTTTTTTAAATATATTGAATGATACATTTTTGTGGTAGGTTGTTTGTCTTGTAAAAAGATCATAATGTAAACACACACACACACATATATATATATATATATATATAAACAAAAATTTAGCACAAAAAAAAAAATATATATATATATATATATATAATATATAGTGTGTATTTTATGATATTGATCTCACAATTCTGTGGATTCGGTGTCTAACATTTACTTTCTCTGCATATTGACAAAGATGCATTGAGTTGCATTGCTAAACCTTTTACTATTCAGAGCAAACAGTCCTAAATATAGACGTGATCTCAGACATAACAGCCAGGCTTTTGCCATTTTTTTCTATTCTTGCTTTGACCAGTTATGTACTTGGCCAAGCATACTCTGGTTTGCTTTTGAAAACATTCTTGGGCGTGTTGCTGAGATCCCTTCGAGGTGAACATTGGCATGACTAATTCTGTTCAATATGGCTGCCAAGTGTGTGCACTGTATCACTCACTGTGCATGTCTACATATTAGTCTGGCTAGTTCCTATATCTAGTTCTGGCCGTTGCTTAGGCAACCGCCAACATCTCACTTGCAGTGCCCATTGCACATACAAACATCACATAGAAGATCTGCAGTCTCTTTCCCAACTACACAACAGCAAGATTGTGTTATTGCGGTGAGTGGACTTGTCCTGCCCCGTCCATTGCTGTGTGACGTTTGAGCTACATTCAAGATTGGCACGATGTTGTGAAGGTTTGTGCAATGGATGAACTTCAGACAGCCTTCAGATCAAGGCTTGTTGACTGGTTTCCCGCCAAATTGTTCTTGTAATTCTGGAGAATCACCATGTGTGGTCTGACCTGCCGTTGTGTTTTGCATCGACTTGCTCTGTCTCCCTAGTCCCTCTCCTCTGGTCCTCGGGCATTGAGAGGATACTGTTGGTTAAGTGTCCTGAACACAGAGCTAAAGGATGGGGATATTGTGTTCTGAACTGCAGTGCACTTGTTGATGCAAGAGCACGGATGCTAGAGTATTGTAAACAAAGCTGTGGAGGGGCTCTGCTGTGAATGGAAACCACTAGTGGGACAGAACTGTCAGTATTACAGGAACAGGAAGTGTACTGCAACCAACTTGCTTATACTGTATATGTATTATATTTATGCTATTGTTCAGTTTGGGGGGGTTTTTTGGAACAAGAATCTTATGCTCACCGTGGCCGCATTTATTTGATGAAAAACACAGTAAAAGCAGTAATATTGTGTAACGTAATTAAATACTTAATTTAAATATAACTGTTTTAACTGTGTCCTCCAGAAATCATTCTAATATGCTGATTTTGTGTCCAAAAATAATTTCTTATTATTATCAATGTTACAGACAGTTGCTGCTTAATATTTTTATGGAAACAGCGATACATTTTTTTTCAGGATTCTTTTGAGGAATAGAAGTTTCAAAAAAGAACAATCTTTTTTAACACTATAAAAGTAAATGTCACTTTGGCAAAATTAAATACATCCTTGCCGAATACATTTTTTTTATTGACCCCAAACCTTTATATAGTACTGTATATTATTAAAGGCTAAAATTGTATTGTTTAATGTTATTTTCAGTATTATTATTATTTATTAGTATTAATAATCATTTGCATTATGTATTTTGTGAAGTTAGGGTGTGTCTGTACATGTGTGTGAGGAGAGACCTGGGATGAGCTATATTTGACCATACAGAAGTGTATATACATTCTATTTTAAACATAAACAACATGTTTCTCTACCTTGTAAGGAAATTATATTTTCCTTTGGTCTGTAGTATAAAGCCAACCTGTGGTTTAACTAATCCAGAGGAACAGAGGAACAGAGAAAGCTGGAATGAAGTCCACCTCTCCAGGAAACTGTCTCCTCTCCTACGTCTGACATATTAAAATAATAAATAAGAGTTTTCTTGGCAAAATGACTGGTGTTGCTTCCGTGATTCAACCATAATGGGGGAAAAGCTTAATTTCCAAGTCTACAATTATATTATTTATAGATAACACACATTTAAATGTTAATTTATATTTATAATACATATAACTGTACATATAGTATCACTGCATTTTAACATTTTGGCAAATAGAAGCATAACATATTATACATATTTTAATTTTAAAACAAAGTATGCTTTCATCTTGCATATTGCCATTTGGAAATATTCAAAAAATTCAGATTCAAAATTCAGAAATAATCATTAAAAATTCAGTTCCGAGCTTGTTTTTTTAGTTACATAATTTCACTGCTTAACTTCACTGTGGAGTTGAATGAACTTTGAGAAACGGTTTTTAGGATCAACATTGCAGAGACAAATATATATATATATATATACACGTATTTTTCCACTGATATGACATCTGTGCTTCCCCACTGTTGAAAAGCACATTAAGCTGGCATAGAAGAATTTTAGTATTGAAAAAATGGCACTTCACCTTTAAAGAATCAGTACGGGCTGTCCTGTGATGTATGCGTTCATACACTGTACTCCGCTTTTCTCTGGCCTCTGATCCTCCCCCCGCCACCTCCTTCACTCAATGGCTTGTTCAGGAATTAAGTGTTTTCCTGATGCAGCAGAGATATTTACCATCTCTTCTATCCTCTTTTATCTGCCTCTTCTATCGCAATCTCTCTATCCTTTACTCTTTCTTTCTTTCTTTCTTTCTTTCTTTCTTTCTTTCTTTCTTTCTTTCTTTCTTTTAGTGACTACATAATCAAGGAGAAGACAGTCCTCCTGCAGAAAAAAGACAATGAGGGTTTTGGCTTTGTCCTGAGAGGAGCCAAGGGTAAGAGCAGGGTGCCAATTTAGCTGGGGTTTTGCAGGGTTCCTTAAAGCTTGAACCCTCCAGAGAAAGTCAAAATCATATTTAAAAGTATATAAATTCTTTTTACAAATAAATATGTTTCAGCGTTTTATTAGCCACTAAATTAGATCTCAATTTTCATCACGATATATCACCCCAAAAATTTTTTAATATTAATATTATTAAAGTTGATGGGTTTGGGTGGTAAAACACAGTTGGTTTGTGTTACTTTAACCACAACTGACTGTGCCCAAAAAACTATTGACAAAAATTCTTTTGACCCCCCTGAAAGTCATTGAATAATTCACACACTGCATAAGGCACATTCATTATTGTTCTTTCTCTTTCTCGCTTACACACACACACACAGTTATACTGTTGCATTCCAAAACTGGTATTAGAACATTTGACAAAATCATCTTTCATCATTATTCATCGTTTTCCGTTCTCATAATTGTCCATGTATTGTAAACCTCAATAATACATTCTGGATAAGCACACTAGACTGATTATATAAATGTCCTCTCTTTGTAGCTCAGACCCCTATAGAAGAGTTCACTCCCACCCCAGCCTTTCCAGCACTGCAGTACCTTGAGTCTGTCGACGAGGGAGGCGTGGCTTGGAGAGCTGGTCTGCGAATGGGAGACTTCCTTATCGAGGTGTCCGCAGAACTGCATCATGGAACTTGTGTTCTGTTCTTCCCTATGTATCATTACTTGAAGTTTCTCTAGAATTTTCCTCATTACTCAAGGTCTCTCTCTCTCTGTATCTCTCTGTATATTGTTTGTTTCTCTTTTCTAGGTGAATGGTCAGAATGTGGTTAAGGTGGGACACAGGCAGGTGGTCAATATGATCAGGCAAGGTGGCAACAGTCTCATGGTCAAGGTTGTCATGGTTACCCGGAATCCTGATATGGAGGAAGGGGTCAGAAAGAAAAGTAAGAGATACAAATTCACACAACAAAGACAACAGTGAAGTATTATGATGGTGATGACGATCATGACACTAGTGACCCTCTCTCTCTCCACACAGTCCCACAGCAAAGTAAAAGACTGAGCACACCGGCTATTGCTCTGCGCTCCAAATCCATGACATCAGAACTGGAAGAGATGGGTAAGGCATGTGAAATGCAAGGATAGAAAAATGAAGGGATTAAAAAAGCTAGAGCAGTGTTTCCCAACCTTTTTTGACCCCTACAGCCCCCTCAGTATGACTGAAATACCCCTTCATCAACACAAACGACAAATGATTTAATTTTAACTCATATTATACTGGATATCATTTAACATTGTCATTCAATCAAGTGACACAGAAATCTCTGTCGGCTGTTTTTATGTAGCCTATATGTACATAACACTTGTTTAAAAGTTTGGGACCATTAAGATTTTTATTTATTTAAAAAAAGTCTCTTATGCTCACCAAGTCTGCATTAATTTGATCAAAATACAGTAAACACAGTAATATTGTGAAATATTATTACAATTTGAAATAACTGTTTTCTGTTTTATTATATTTTAAAATGTCATTTATTCCTGTGATCAAAGCTGAATTTTCAGTGTCATTACTCCAGTCTTCAGTGTCACACAATCCTTCATAAATCACTGTGTATGCTGATTTGCTGCTCAAGAAACATTTCTTATTATTCTCAATATTGAAAACAGTTGTGCTGCTTAGTATTGTTGTAGAAACCGTGATACATTTTTTTCGGGATTCTTTGATGAATAGAAAGTTAAAAAGAACAGCATTTATTTGAAATAGAAATATTTTATAACATTATAAATGTCTTTGTAAACTAATTTTTATCAGTTTAATGTATCCTTGCTGAATAAAAGTATCAAAAAACTTTTAAACGTTAGTACATATATCATTATTGTGTACAAAAACTACTAAACAAAATCATGACAATAGTTGTAAACAATTATTGTAATGTATTAACAGCCCTAATATTTTAAGGTGCAATTTTTGTCTTATGGCTTTAGAAAAGCAAAATCTTTTTAAGCACTCCCTTCTTATGTCCCTACTCCCTGGGGTTTGCATACCCTCGGTTGGGAATCACTGCACTAGAGGACAGAACCAGAAGGCTTAGAGAGAGAGAAAGAGGACAATGAAGAGAGAAATTCAACAGAGGATGAAAGAGCCAAATTGACTAGTTTGAATGGTCAGAAGGGGGAGGGATGGAAGAAGAGAGAGTGAATCGAAGAGTAAACTATCACAGTAATACACTAAAAGGAAGTACAAAATGATGGAGGGATGTGTATGAACAGGATGGCATACAGATAGAGAGGAAAAGAAAGAGAGAGAGACAGCATTAAGAATGTTCTTTCACTGTTCTTTCAGAAGTTCCACACTGTCACTACCAGCACCCCCACTACAGGTAACCCCCCAAAAACTGTCCCCTGCCAACCCTTATATCCCCCCTGCCTTCCACCTTATCCCTCAATCCTCCACCTGCAACCCCTCTTAGCTTTAACCCTAAACCTCAATCTAAAACACCTCCCTTAAGGCTGTCAGAGAAACAGGTTCCTGAGCGCTGTGCGTGTCGCTATTAACACAGCGGGCGATGGGCATTGCTAGAGAGGCGCAGTATGTGCTAGCTCAAGGTGTCAGCATCACTTACAGTCATTTAGTTCACCAATCAGGCTTCTATAACATCAATGGAATCAGACTAGATCATTTCAATGTTCCACCTCCAAATCAATATACACCGACCTTCCCCTATCAACTTTTAAAACCAAAATCAAAACCAGTATGGTACCTTACCTTTGTGGTCCATTGAGGCATGTTTTACCCTTTTCCCTTCTCTTCAGCACCAGCAATATTCTCAGAGCTCACAGCCCCTTGTGGCACTGTGTCTACTGTAGATGCTTAACGCTCTCCTCAGCCCAGTTCCCATAATTCAGTAGTCAGGGTTAGTATGAGGGTAATGCAATTCAGTAATAGTGAGTACTGATTACAGCACTCAATCAGATTGGCTGGCTTCTATGCAGTTTCTGGAAATTTGGATGTATCGGTTTTAATCCGTCCGCCAGGAAACAGTCATGTTTACAACTAACACCTCCAAGCAAGAACTAGATGTTGCCAGTTTGCCTAGTTCATGGTATTTAATCTTTACAAGATATTCAGAGTTTTGTTCTAGGCACTTAGTAGCATGTAAACAGGATATCATTGTGCACAACTGTATATTTAGTAGAGATGGACAATATATCAGCTGTCACATCGATATCGGTCCGATAAGTAAAATAGCCCAATATATATGCAATACTGTTTAAAGGTTTGGTGTCAGTAACAGTTTTTTTTTTTTTAAAGAAATTAATACTTTTATTCAGCAAGGATGCGTTATTCATCAAAAAGTTATCAAAATGCATCAGACTTTATATTTCAAATAAATGCAACTCTTCAAATTTTCAATTCTGAAATGAATTCTGAAAAGAAAATGTGTGCTACAGTGTCCACATAAATATTAAGCAGCACAACTGTTTGCAACATTGCTAATAATAAGAAATGTTTCTTGGGCACCAAATCATCATATTAGAATGATTTCTGAAGGATCATGTGACACTGAAGACTGGAGTAATGATGCTGAAAATTCAGCTTTGCTAGCTTGGTTAGCATGAGAGACTTCTCTCAAAAACCTTTTAAAAATATTACTGACCCCAAACTTTTGAATGGTAGTGTAAGTCAATAAATTATAGGCAAATGATCATAGGATGCTGCATTATTTATAGGTGGCCTACCTATTAATACAAATAAATAAAATAAAATGTTTACCCAGAGCCTTTAAGATTTTATTTTTATCCATGGCAAGCAGGCATCTTGTTTCGTTATTCTTCTTAATTCTATTTATGAAAGTTATATTTTCCGTTTAGCTTTTATTAAAGAACGTTGGTCATGGGTATGTATAATTTCTTTATTTCCAGTGGTTATTAGCTCTCTATTTGTATATCTTATATTGGCCAATATATCAGTTATAAAGTTCAAAATATATGTAATTATCAGTAATTGTTATCAACCAAAATTTCCATATCTGTGCATCTCTAATATTCAGCTTATTCAACAAACTACCACTTTGTTGCATAACCGTTTATTATTGTAGTGTCACATGAAAATCAAAATGTGGTTGGTGTGCTATGTAGATCCAGACGTCAGAAGTCTGGAGACTAATGTAGGGCATATGATAGTAATGCATGCCAACTGTTACATTTAACGCTGTTTAAGTTAATACTCCATTATGGTAACTTGATCAGAGTGGTTTGATGTGTTACTGATGTATCTTCTCAGTGTACTGAATGTGTCTCAGGTGTTTAATGTGTGCAGGTAATGTTATCTCATGCCATGTGCCTAATCAGATTCAGCAATTTAATGTGAGTGCCCTTACCTTTTTTTACACACTCACCTCTCCACCTGGTGCAATGTCCCACCTCACTGGCTGCCATGCTCTAAAGATATCCGAGATTGCGCTGGCATTAATGTCTTGCTGCACTGGTACCTTATAAAAAAGGCAGTTAAATGAAAAAGACAGAAACAACTCTATGAAGACAAAAGGGCTGATGATTAGTCTTTACAGGCAAGCAGATCGGCCCCTCCTCTAATTCCCCCAGAATCCCTCAGCTTTATATGCACACAAAAACACTTACACACACATATACACTCCCTACAAACTCACTTGTGGCTTTTTGAACCTTTCCTTCACACTTTTGTCGCACGGGTTGTTTTTTAGTGATTGAAGCTCTATCTAATCTGTCTTATAACCTCACTAATCTTTTTGTCTGTCCTGGCATTCCATACACAGTGGACAGAGGTAAGAGACTCTTCAGTTTCTCTTGTTTTGCTAAGGTTGCATGTGTACAGGATTTTATTTACTGTACACTCCTTTCCACCAAATGCATTCCCAGTGCATTTGGTGGAAAGGAGTGTACAGTAAATAAAATTTTAAAAAGTGTTTAACCTCTTGCCACTTGTTAGTTGAAGGGAATGTGATTTCAGCATTAACAGTTCACAGAGTATTACTACAGGATAATGGTTTTCCACCTTACATTGACTTGCATTGTCTGTTTGTTTGATCACAGCCTCTGCCCCATGGAAAAAAAAATCAGGTAAAGCTCTTTGTTCCACTCTCTCTGTCTTGTACGAGACACTTGACCTAATGGGTCTGCAAATATTTCATATAGGGTGAAACTTGTCCCTCTGTTACAGAGTTCGAGTCTTCACAAGCTACAGAGAAGAAGAGGACAGTTTATCAGATGGCTTTGAGTAAGAGGGTCAATAGTTTTATACATTGTTATATGTCTAGTCATACATAAAGTTAAGAAATAAAGGGATATTTCACACAAAAAAAAATGAATATTCAGTCATCATTTATTCACCCAAACCTGTATGACTGAGCACCAAAGAGAAGTTTAGCAGAATGTCTGAGCTGCTGTCTTACAATAAAAATGGATAGAGACCAGAGTGTGCGAACGCCTCTGCGCTATTGCGTCGTGAAGCACACGTGAAATCAGTCCAATGGTGTGGCAGAACTTCATAGGCGGGTGACGTCATGACCAGGAAACGTCTCGGTTACGTATGTAACCCTCGTTCCCTGAAGGAAGGGAACGGAGACGTTACGTCAGTTACTGACGAAATGGGGGTTTCGCTTAGAAGCCAATCGCCTTTGAGTTCTACAAAACGAGCCAATGGCATGAAGATGCCATGGGTCTGCGGAATTTGCATAACGCAACCCCGCCCCACCGCGTGGGTATAAAGGGCGTTGCGTGGCAATCTCGCATTATGTTACCTGCTGAAGAGCCGAGGCATGAGCGTCCGGCCGTTCCAGCGGTACAGCGGAAGTGGCATGGGGACGTAACGTCTCCGTTCCCTTCCTTCAGGGAACGAGGGTTACATACGTAACCAAGACGTTCCCTTTCAGTCAGTACACTACGAGTTACGTCAGTTACTGACGAAATGGGGGTCCCAATACAATCTCGCCACGACGGCTGTCTTCCAGCGTCCTGCGCTGACCAGGGTTCCCTGCCGTGAGTCTTAGCACGAACGAGGGGCGCTAGGCTCAACGTTGATACCAAGGTACACTGGGAAGCATATCCCACGTGGAGAAATGCAACACAATGCCTGCCCGAAGGGAGGACTTAAGAATACACATATGACCCCCGTAGGGACTGCATATGGAGCACTCTGGGGTATCCAGCCGCAGGTGGAAAATTTTTCAACCCCAGGTGTGGCAAGGGTGTCTTGCCAAGGGAAGACACATGCTCAAAGAGACTTACCATGGAAATACACATGTGGGGGTTGCCCAACGGGGGAACCATGCACACGGAGGCACCTAGCCGAACACGAGGGCTGACCAAGCGGGCATGCACTCTGGTGTCGACATCAGCAGTGCTGGAGGAGCTCAGGGCTTACTAGGAAGCTCACCTGAGAGAAAATGCGCACGCATCCAGTCCGTGGAGTGGAATGGCGCAGCAAGCGAAGACACCTGAGCCTGTCCAGTTACTGGCCACTTGGGGCGAGTACACGAGCGGACACAGGCTCCACTCGGAGATTATAAAATCTTGCGAATGTGTTGGGTGTCGCCCAGCCTGCTGCTCTACAAATGTCTGTCAGCGAGGCGCCACGCGCTAAAGCCCAAGAGGAAGCAACACTCCTAGTGGAGTGTGCTCTAACCCCAAGGGGGCATGGCATGCCCTGAACCTGATATGCCAGGACAATGGCGTCCACTATCCAGTGAGACAACCTCTGCTTGGAGAGAGCCTTCCCTTTCTGCTGCCCTCCGTAACAGACAAAGAGCTGGTCTGAGGTCCTGAAACACTGCGTCCGGTCTACGTAAGCGCGAAGGGCGCGTACTGGACAGAGCAGTGCCAAGGCTGGGTCTGCCTCCTCCACAGGCAGCGCTTGCAGGTTCACCACCTGATCCCTGAAGGGAGTGGTGGGAACCTTGGGCACGTATCCAGGCTGGGGTCTCAGGATCACGTGAGAATTGGCCGGCCCGAATTCCAGGAATGCTTCGTCAACCGAAAATGCCTGCAGGTCCCCTACCCTCTTGATGGAAGCCAGAGCGATCAAGAGCGCCACTTTCATTGAAAGGAACTTCAGCTCCACAGACTGCAGGGGCTCAAAGGGAGCTTTCTGCAGGGCAGATAAAACCACTGCAAGATCCCAAGAGGGTATTTGAGGAGGACGAGGAGGATTTAATCTCCTTGCTCCTCTAAGGAACCTGCTGACCTACCGTTTTTGAATCCACCAGGTCATGATGAGCCGAAATCGCGGCCACATAGACCTTCAGGGTGGAGGGAGACAGCCTTCGCTCCAACCCTTCTTGGAGGAAGGAAAGCACAGACCCGATTGAGCATTTCGTGGGGTCTTCTCGGCGAGAAGAGCACCAGGTGACGAAGAGGTTCCACTTCAACGCATAGGCCTGTCTGGTGGACAAGGCCCTAGCGGAAGTGATGGTAGCCGCCACCTGAGGTGGCAGGGTACTCAAACCTACCGCGTCCCGTCCAGGTCCCACACGTGTAGGTTCCAAAGGTCGGGACGTGGGTGCCATACGGTGCCCCGTCTCTGAGTAAGGAGGTCCTTCCTCAGAGGGATCGACCAGGGAGGGGCTGTCGCAAGGAGTATGAGTTGTGAGAACCAGGTCCGGCCGGGCCAATATGGGGCAACCAAAAGGACCTGCTCCCTGTCCTCCCTGATCTTGCACAGAACCTGTGCGAGAAGGCTCACTGGGGGAAACGCATACTTGCGTGGGCCCCGCGGCCAGCTGTGCGCTAGTGCATCCGTGCCGAGGGTCCTCTCGGTCAGGGAATAATACCAGCGGCAATGGGAAGAGTCGTGGGAGGCAAACAGATCTATCTGTGCGTCGCCAAACTGTTCCCAAATCAGCTGAACTGTCTGGGGATGGAGTCTCCATTCCCCTGGAAGCGGCTGAAACCGTGACAGCTCGTCGGCTGCACAATTCAGTTCTCCCGGGATGTGAACGGCATGAAGCGACCTCAGATGCTTCTGACTCCATAGGAGGAGATGGCGGGCGAGTTGCGACATCCGGCGGGAGCGTAGACCACCTTGTCGGTTGATGTACGCTACTGTCGCCGTGCTGTCTGAACAGACCAGTACGTGCTTGTCCTTGAGCAGGGCTCGGAAGCGGTGCAGGGCAAAACGTACGGCCAGCAACTCGAGGCAATTGACATGCCATAGGCGCTGGGGTCCTCTCCAGGAGCCCGCGGCAGCATTGCACATGGCGCCCCAGCCCGTGGCAGAGGCATCTGTTGTTACAACAACATGCCTGGAAACTCGTTCTAGGGGAACACCTGCCCATAGAAAACTGAGGTTCGCCCACAGGGTGAAGGTCTGACGGCAGGCCCGAGTAACTGGGACCCGGAGCGTGCCGTGTTGCCATGCCCATCTCGGGACTCGATTGTGAAGCCAGTGCTGAAGCGGTCTCATATGAAGCAAACCGAGCGGCGTTACCGCGGCTGCGGATGCCATATGCCCCAGCAGCCTCTGAAAATATTTCAGTGGAACCGCACTCTTGCCCTCGAACTGGCGAAGACAAGTCAGCAGTGACTGCGTGCGCTCGCTCGTAAGCTGCACGTACATGTCGACCGAGTCGATTTCCATACCGAGAAAAGAGATCCTCTGCACTGGGGAGAGTTTGCTCTTTTCCCAGTTGACCCGAAGGCCCAGACGGGCGAGGTGCTAAAGCACCAGGTCTCTGTGTTCGCAAACCTGATCCCGAGAGTGGCCTAGAATCAGCCAGTCGTCGAGATAGTTCAGGATGCGAACCCCGTGTTGCCTGAGCGGCACAAGGGCTGCCTCGACGACCTTCGTAAAGACGCGAGGGGACAGGGCTAGCCCGAATGGGAGAACCATGTACTGATATGCCTGCCCCTCGAAGGCAAACTGTAGAAACGGTCTACGGTGGGGCAGCGAGGCGGAATGACCGGCCCCGCCCCGGGTCGAATTCCGCGCCCTGACAGAGGAGACCAGGGAAGGACCAGCTTTCCACGGGGGTCTTGTCTGCCAGGGGGCTGGTGACAGAGGGGGCTGAGAGTGGCAAGGCTGCTTGGCGTCGCACACTGCCAGCCGCGCCCTCTTGAGGCTCGGAGGTGAAAAAGTCAGTTCTTTCTTTAACCATGAATAGGGTACCGCTGGCCACCGGGGGAAGGAGTGGCCCTGCTACCATCTCCTGGGAAAGAACTGAGTTCACCTCCGAGCCGCCCGTCTCAGGACCGCCGCTTAGGGGCGGGGCGGCCTCGGCGGGGAGCAGACTGAGGCCTCTGAGCCGGCAGCTGGGTGGAGGCAGCAGCAGGCCGCCGGGGCAGAATATGCTTAATTGCCTCAGTCTGTTTCTGAGCGGTCGAGAACTGTTGGGCGAAGTCCTGGACCGCTCCGCCGAATAGCCCATCCTGGGAAATGGGAGAATTGAGGAAACGGGTTCGCTCAGATTCTCTCATATCAGCCAGGTTGAGCCATAAGTGGCGCTCCTTGACCACAGAAGTGGACATCACCTGACCGAGAGAGCGAGCGGTCACCTTCGTCGCTCGTAGAGCGAGGTCGGTGGCCGCCCGCAGCTCCTGCATTAGCGCGGGGTCAGCATTGCCCTCGTGCATGTCTCTGAGCACCTTGGCCTGGTAGACCTGAAGGGTGGCCATCGCATGCAGGGCGGACGCGGCCTGGCCCGCAGCTCTGTAGGTCTTCGCCACCAGAGTAGACGTAAACCCACAGGCCTTGGACCGGTGCTTTGGGTCACCACGCCATGTCGCAGCGCTCTGCGGACACAGTTGCATCGCAACAGAGCGCTCAACAGGGGGAACCCCAGTGTACCCTTTCACCGCGCCGCCATCGAGGGCAGTGAAGGCGGAAGTGGCTGCCGAACGATCGCGAAAAGTCAAGGGAGACTTCCACGACTTCGACACCTCTTCATGCACTTCCGGGAAGAAGGGCACTGGGGGCTGACGGGCGCCTTCGGCACGGGCCGCCCCCAGATACCAATCATCTAGCCGAGAGCGCTCGGGACATGGCGGAGGGTTCCACATAAGCCCAAGAGCCTCGGCCGCCCGGGAAAGCATGGCTGTGAGCTCTGGATCAGACTCGGACAATGCTGGGACTCCCGAAGGAGGCAACACAGCCGAATCGTCCTCTCCGGAGGAATCCAGCCCACCTTGTGATGCGGCGATCAACATAGTATCCTCCGCCGGTGCGCCAAATGAAAAGCAGGGCCCAGGATAGGAAACACCTGCGCCCTCATCTGGCAACACCACAGGTTGCAGTGTGCTAGAAGAGGGTGTGGCCCGAGGAGGATCCGTCGGGTTGGTCCACACCGTCACCCTCAAGTCACCCTGACCACCAGCCAAAGTATTCCCACTCGTGGAGGGAATAGATTGGGGTGTGGTAGAGGGGACTCTCCCTCCAGCACGGAGATCACGGAGTCTTGACCACAACACTGCGATGGCCATGTTCCCGCAGTGGGAACATGACTCATCCATGAACGCGCGTTCGGCGTGCACGAGGCCCAAGCACGCCAAACAGCGATCATGCCCGTCAAACGGAGGAACCAGCCGACCGCACCCAGGAACGGAGCACAGGCGAGACATCTTGAAACAGACGTGCATGTGCAGCTCTTTTAAAGAAGAGTTTTTGCTCTGCAGAATGCCGAAGCGCCTAGGGAGAACACACACGCTGTGCTAGATCACTGCACAGATCAGACAGGAATGCGGAACTCGCTAGAACACGCCGTAACACCAACACTCTGGAGAGACACTCGTCTTGAAGAGGAAAACGCTCAGGCAGTAACACTCGGCTCTGAAGCAGAAACATAATGCGAGATTGCCACGCAACGCCCTTTATACCCACGCGGTGGGGCAGGGTTGCGTTATGCAAATTCCGCAGACCCATGGCATCTTCATGCCATTGGCTCGTTTTGTAGAGCTCAAAGGCGATTGGCTTCTAAGCGAAACCCCCATTTCGTCAGTAACTGACGTAACTCGTAGTGTACTGACTGAAAGGGAACTATAAAGCACACCCAGACCAAACAGCTTCTGTGTCTTCAGCAAGCGCTCTGTTGAAATCGTTTGTCCCTTTGATGTTTGTCTGTCTTAGAACAGCATTTTGACTCTGTTAGATCAGGAGTTTATCACCATTGTAAAAGTGACATTATAAAAATGGTGAGCAAACAGTAGTTTAAACCGTGTGTAACTCGGCTAGACATCGATTGGCTGGCCGAGAAACAGGAAGTTCGCCATAAAAGCAAATTAGACAAACGTTTTCTGCCATCCCGATCACAACCTCCACGTTGTTTCCCAATCTCCATACCGGGACCACGAGACCAGACCATGATCGTAAAAGAAACCGGACTCCTATCGTGTCTTCAGCCCCCAAACATCCAATTATTATAACATCCTGGAACTGAAGGACTATGGTTATGGGGCGATGCCCAGGGTTGAAGAGACGCTTGCCAGAGTCTGCATCGTCCCTTAAAGCCCCGACGTTACCCACCAAGCCAGTTAGAACTACATCAGTGCTGGTGGGTAAAGCATATTCGGCGGCAGTTCAGGCCGTGGCATGTCTGCACACTATGTCCATCTTGCAGGCATGGGCATCACTAGGCCCTTTTTAGGCGGGCTTCAGCTTCAGCTTCTGCCCAGCCCCCCTAAAAAATATGTGATTAACCTTTAAAGTCCTCATGAAATCAAAATAGATCTTATTTACTTTGTTAGCACACATTACAGGTCTTAGGGTAAACAATTAATCCCTGCAAGTTAATACACAGAAAAAAATTGTTTGCCGTGGTAATCTTTAATCAAAATCTGAAAAGTAACTTCCGGTCTGGAATGGCGTTCCCTTTCCGATGACGGCAGTTTGACGGCTTGGGTTTGAATATCCTTAACCACTCCCCTCCAACCGTTAGTCTGCTATGAGCGAGAGATGGAGAGGAGAAGCGCTGAAGTAAAACCCTGCCCTCTATTCAATATTCCGTTTCACTTGGAAATACGTCACAGCACTGAAATAAAATCAGTTGAAACTTCCGGTTCACTGGGACTTTAAAACTTATGAAACTGGCGGGAGGCTTCGGCTTCGTTCCGTCCTTTAGTGTGCGTGTTCTTCAATCCGCAGTGGCGCCGAGCAGAGCGCACGTCAGAAGCAGAGGTGTGTGCGTTCATCTGAGCCTCATTGGTCTGTCACCGCTCGTCAGTGTCAAAATATTTGAGAAAACCAATCAAATCAGAGTAGGCGGGCTTTATGTTCACACAGAAGATGCTGAGGCTAAGCGCGAATTTTAGCAGTGTGACTCGACGTCAAGTGAGAGATATGTAAGTAGCTAAACTAAACATTTCATATTTGACAGCTGCTTCTTTAAGTCAGAAATTTTAAACAAATGACAAAAATATTCAGGCAAATTAATAAACTTTTGTCTAATTTCGCCATTTTAAATTGAAAATAATTGAAAATAATAATGAATGTGTACATATTGTAAATTAATATAATTCCATTTGTAGCCTTCAGTAAATTAAAAAAGCTCAGCTTTTTTCAGCCTGTATTGGCATAAGATTAGTAATGAATGTGTGCATATTGTGAATTAATTTAATAAACTTAGTTACCTAGCTTTCCTAGTAGCCTTCAGTAAATTAATGTGTCTAAGAAAATGACTCATAAAACATATAAATATCAGTTAACCATATGTTTACTTTCTTCACTGACGAAAATGGAAAAACTATATCAGTCAAAGCTCAGCGTTAGGAGGGGAAGAGACAGGGCAAGATAAAAACAAAGAGAAAAAGAGAGATGTGGAGATAAGAAGAAAGACAAATAATCTACTGCCCACTGACATGGTTTTCAAGCTATTGTTATCTAATTTTTTGGCCTTCAGAACATCTTAAAATGCACATATGTAGATCATAGAAATCAAAATTTTCGCGGGGGAGCATGCCCCCAACCCCCCTAACTACCTCACATTTGGGATCTCAGTGATTATAAAACCCTGCCTACATTCCTGTGTAAGATTAAGGGATGTACAATATGGTCATGCAATACCCTCACTGGGGGCTGAGCCCCCCTAAAATGAAAATCCTAGAATCGCCCCTGCTTGCAGGCATACCAGGCTGACCTGCTTAGAGACCTTGATGAGGGCAAGGAGGTGAGCTCTGACACTATTAAAGAGCTGCGTCGGGCCACAGATTTATCACTCCGGACCACCAAGGAGAGACAGCCAAGTCAATCGACTGTTCTATGGCAGCCCTGGTGGCCATGGAGAGGCACCTATGGTTAAATCTTTCTGGCATTAAAGATAAAGACAAGAGCTTTCTCATGGATACCCCGCTCTCCCCTGCTGGCCTCTTCAGCAACGCTGTCACCACAGTCGTTGAGAGGTTTCAGGAGGCGAAAATGGCAGCGTTCCATAAATTCCTTCCTTGACAGAAAGACTGGGGATTGGGGCGGCACTTACAGCTAAAGCCTTCTAAGGATAAAATGGATCTGAGGACCGATATTATCTCTAGGGAGGTTTCGGTGAAGAAGCCCTGATGCCAGTGGTAACGGGCTTCTAAGGACAGACTCCTCCGAGGGGGAAATGGCATGGCATGGTGTAATGAGGTAACCTCATTACATGGTGCCCATCACCTCTCTGTGCCCTCAGTTTTGCCAACCTCACCACCTCGTGTGCTGCTCATGTCTCATAGTCCACCCGGAGTCAGTTCGGTTGTTCCCTGCCAGTTCGCTGCTTCAGGGTGCTGAGTTGGCTACTCAAACTACACCAGAGACCAGTCTTGCCCGCCCAGGTTCAACGGGGTCTACCCACAGTGGTAGGCCCTGAGCAGGCTCTGTTGATGGAACAGGAGGTAAACGCTCTGCTGGGAAAGAAGGTCATAGAACGTGCCCCTCCTCCCAGCAGGGATTCTGGGTTTTAAAGCCGGTATTTTATCGTTCCGAATAAGGATGGGAGGTTTTGTCCAATTTTAGATCTGCGCCAGCTAAAACGCTCTCTAAAGGTCAAATTCAAGATGCTTACTCTAAAGCAAATCGTATCACAAATCAGGTCCAGACTGGTTTGTCACAATAGATCTCAAGGACACATACTTCCATGTATCCATCCTCCCACAACACAGGAAGTTCCTGAGGTTCGCTTTTGGGGGCGAAGCATACCAATATCGGGTTCGTCCTTTCGGCCTAGCTTTGTCATCCCACACCTTCACGAAATGCATAGACACAGCACTGGCTCCTCTGCGACTCCAGGGCATTTGCGTGTTGAATTACATAGATGATTGGTTGATCCTAGCTCAGTCAGAGCATTTGGCAGCTCGGCATTGAGATGTCGTCCACACCCACATGAGCCACACGGCTCAAGGTCTGTGGCAGGGCCATCATCTCTTGTGGCACATAAATTGCCTGGAAATGATGGCTGTGTTCCTAGCACTTAAACACTTCCTCCCAGACCTTAGAGACCTTGTTGCTTGTTTGTACAGACAACACATCGGTGGTCTCTTATATTAATCATCAGGGGGGTCTTCGGTCATGCCCACTATACAAACTGGCTCACCAGATCCTCCTGTGGGCCCAAGGCAAGCTGCTCTCACTGCGGGCAGTTTATATCCCCGGGCAACAAAATCAGGGAGCAGACGTCCTGTTGAGGCAGGGGCTGAGGCCAGGGGAATGGAGACTTCACCCTGAGGTGGTGGAGCTCCTATGGGAGAGGTTCGGTCAAGCGGAAGTAGACATGTTCGCATCTCTAGAGACAACACATTGTCCACTATGGTTCTCCCTTACACACCCAGCTCCTCTTGGGATGGATGCCATGGTAGCCGAGGCTATATCTGTACGCATTTCCCCGATTGCTCTGTTCCCAGGAGTTCTGGAGAGAGTTCGCTGGGATGGGGCCCATTTTCTGCTAGTAGCCCTCTTCTGGCCAGCCTGAGTCTGCTTCTCGGACCTTGTGTCCCTCCTCGACGGTTCTCCTTAGGAGATTCCGGTCAGAACGGACCTTCTGTCTCAAGCAGGGGGGACAATCCTTCACCCCTGTCCATAGTTGTGGAAGCTGTGGGCTTAGCCTCTGAGGCATTCCCACAGCGTCTTCGACGCAGTGTCTCGTTCCCTTCAGGGAACCATGGTTACAGTCGTTGCCTGTGTGGGGTATAGCAGGGGCACCTGCACGATTTTATCTAAGGGTGCGCACAGAAAGTGGGAGGTGGGGTTAAATTCAACTTTGTTAAAGCATTTTTAATTTTCTTGAGAATATGAATTCCAATACATTTGTTCATTCATGTAACTATTGGCTAACGCACATCTAGAAACCCTTCGGACAAAACAATAAATGAACGCAACACCTGAGCAGACGAAAATGCATTTTTGACAGCACACATTTTAAATGTTTTAAAACACAAAAACAACAAAATGTGACACAGTGTTCAAAAATATACATCTAGTGCATGTTTACAGTGTAAAATAATTTAAAAGCACTAGTTGAAATTTCTCAAAGTTACCTCAGCCTTTTGTTTCAATTGATTGTAGGTATAAACCTCCACTTCATCCATTTCTGTTTTTCCCTGTGTTCTTGCTTATACTGACAGAGTAACTACTCCAAATGATTCAGTGCCAACCCGTCTGACCAACTATAACTGACTCTAAAGAATGATTATTTCACAAATGATTCATTGGCATTGCTGGTTCAGCCGACAGAAATACGGGAACACATTATAATTTCTGAAATATTCTCAAGCAAATGTTTTCTCAGGTCATTCATGGTACGCACAGTGTGTACAGTCGTACAGTTGCAGGCGCCACTGCGGTACAGTATAGGCTGAAATTTAGCTTATAATTAATTGACAAACTTTCTTGACAGCTGTGACCACAATTTACTGTCGTTGTATGGAACAGAGCAGCTTGGGTATTCTGCTATAAATAACTCCTTTTTTTGTTCCATGGGAGGAAAAAGAATTTCAAAAGAAATATGGGTAGGAAATAATTACATTTTTTCATTTTTTGAGTGAACAATTCCTTAAATTCCAACTAATTTAAGCTAAAAATATATTTTTTTGTAAATAAATTAATTAACTCTTTCTTTTTCTCTATTATTCTATGTCAGATAAATTGGATGAGATTTTAGCAGCAGCACAGCAGACCATCAGTACCAATGAAGCCCCAGGACCCCGGGTTCAGGGCGTAAAAAGAGAACGGGGCAGAGGCTTTTATAATGAGGTGTGTGTGTGTGAGACCATTGTAGTAGTTACTCAAGATTACTATCACAAAGATCATAATGATTATGGAATGAGGTATTGATGCTCAGGATTTACTAAGCTCTGTTTTTGCTGAATTCTTTTAGCAAATTTGCAGACTTTTAAAAATTGGTCCATAATGTTCAATGAAAAATCATCTACTTTGTTCCCATGTCTTCTGGCAGCCAAATTTCGACCAGTCGGGAATGGGAATGACATCATCTGGGGCAGGGCTAGGCTACGACCGTGGTCAATTTGTGTCTGGCCATGGCCCCCCTCACGGTATGCTGCGACAGAAGTCCATCGGTGAGGCTATCTGTTAGTCCATCTGTCTGTCTGCCCACCTGTCTGTCTGTTTAGCCATACTGCTATACGTCTATGGTATGTGCATTTAAAGCACTCAAAAGAGTGCAACTGTGGGTTTGCTTTATTTGCATCATCTGTAATGCTTTATTTCTCTAGAATAATGACTGTACATTTAAGTTTGTTGAAACGGTCCATAATAATCTTGTCAGGAGTTTGACTGGGTTACAGAAGAGACCAATTGTCATAACAAAGGCGAATGTTATTTATTTCAACTGGCACTCAACATAAGTGTTTATTGTAGGTCGGTCTATAAAATTAACAGCCCATTTATAACCCCCAAGATTATTAGCACACTATCTGTATGAGAAACACTTTTTGTCCCATGCCATGGGTGCGTAAGCTGGCAGTGCCAAATTGTGTTTAAATGTTCAATATGAAAATTTCCGCTTTCTTGGCTTACACAATTGGGACCTTTATTTACATTAAAAATTAAGGCAATTTGTTATTTTGCTTGCTATAGCTTTAGCTTTGTGTCATTTCTTGTGTCATCAGGTAGACACGGTGTGTGTATAGCATTTGTCCTTCTATAACATACTGTAACTAATACTGTAACTAAAGTCTGCACTGACACAAAACAGCATTGCAAAAGTAGAGAGGTGAATGGCTTGTACATGTTCATGCTGGGAGATCAGTTATGGTAATAAACAGACAAGCTGACAGACAGACAGACATACTACAAGATGGTCTCATTTCTGTATCCCATTTTGTTTGCCCTCTGCTCATTTTTTGGAAATGAAGATATCTTTTCTTTTCCTTATCTTGTTCTTTTTTCACTTCCAGCTGTCATACACTCTCCTTCGCTCTCAGGCATATTTTTCTTTTGTCTTTTTTGTTTTGTAACACATCCTTTCTATTCATTCTCCCTTCATTACTTTCCTTGAAAATGTATTTAATCTCTCTCCTCTTTGTTATCTTTTTCTGCAGGGGTTCCTGAGGAGGAGAAGCAGTTCCTTCATCCTCCAGCCATGAAGTTTGCCCGCAGTCTTTCAGTACCTGGCCCAGATGACATACCTCCTCCCCCTACTACAGCTCCCCCTGAGCCCCCTTTCTCCTCAGCTCCCCCTCTTGGCTTTAGGGGCAAGACATCTCAGCAACCATCTGTTTCTGTGTCCCAATCCACTTCCTCTTCTGCACATTATCAGCTCTACTCACAGTCAGTACATGTCACTCATGGACCCCGGGACAGGTCCCCTGGACCACCT
Organism: Coreius guichenoti; assembly: GCA_039654105.1. NCBI lineage: Eukaryota > Metazoa > Chordata > Actinopteri > Cypriniformes > Gobionidae > Coreius > Coreius guichenoti. Next base: position 27,902,170 of record CM077171.1, read on the forward strand.
ACTGGGTCAGGAACCGGGGACCTCCCTTATTCCCATGCTCAAGCCCACCCCTCTGTGCCAAGCAGGACTGCCTCCAGGAAGGTGATTGGGTACACAGGGGACCTTGCAGGGGCTGGAGGAGCAGCAGGGGCCAAGGCTGCAGTGTTGAGAAGGGGCTACAGCAACGCAGTCCCACCCACCAGTGTTGCTACTGTGATTCCCCAACAACAGCAGACTACACAGAGCCAACCTTCCAGAGTGGATCGCAGTGCGATAGGGGCAGGGGCAGGTGGTGTACCGAAAGGTGGTGCCCGGAGAGGGAAGGGGCCCTTAGTAAAGCAGTCAAAGGTGGAGGATCTGCGTCAGGGCCAGGGCACCCTGGAAGGAAAGGGGTCTGTGGAGAAGAGCTCCATCCCTATCCCAACCATCATTGTTAAAGCCCCTTCTACCAGCAGCAGTGGTCGCAGTAGCCAAGGCAGCAGCGTGGAGGCCGAACCGCCTCCTCCAGGAGAGATTGACAGTTCTAAACCCCAACCTGTTGTTCCCCCACCTGCACCCACTGTTCCACCGCCAGCCCCTCCATCTATACCTGCTCCTCCACCCCCATCACTTCGTACTCAAGAGAGTTTGGACTTCACCAGCCAGTTTGGTGCTGCCATAGTAGGGGCAGCTCGCAGGGATCGAGAGCGATTCCATGAAGCACGACGGAAGAGTGCCTCCTTTTTTCTTTCTGCTGAGGAAGAGTTGGGTGGAGTAGGAGGTGCGGGAGGACGGACCCAAACTTCCCAACAGCAGCTGAGTTCCCAGCCTTCACCACGCCTGCGACCATCCAAATCTATAGATGAAGGCATGTTCTCAGGTGATACCTTTATCCACCACACACGCAGTATGCCTCCTGCCTTTGGCCTGCCTGAGTACTCCTCACCTGCTCCACCTGGGGATTACCAGCCTAAGTCTGTACCTGCTGACTTCTATGGGGCAGGAGGCCGACAACAGCAGCAGCAGCAGCAAGCCTCCACAACAACTTTCATTCACCCATTAACGGGGAAAGTCCTGGACCCTTCATCCCCACTAGGCTTGGCATTGGCTGCACGGGAACGTGCCTTGAAGGATGATGGTCGCATACGTAGGGAGAGGACTACTGAACACCATTTTAGCCGTCAATTGTCCAGCATTGGGGCCTTTCCCTCATCCACTGCACAACCAACATCACACAACTCTTACTCAATGGCCTCTTCTTCCTCTGCAACCTCCTCTGCTGCTCAGTCCTCGAGCTCCTCCTCATACCTTGTTACCTCCTCATCACTAGCTGCCACCACCACATCCACTCGCCCTCCATCTCCCAGGATCCTGCGTGGAGCAGGGAGCAGTTGGGGTGAGGAAGCAGGGGTAGGAGAGCGTGCAGATAGGGAGGCTGCTGGCACCTCTGCTCCCAGAGAAGGCCTAAGGGTTCGTTTCTCTGAGGACAAAACTGTCCACACGCACCACTATCAGTCTCCGCACTATCAGCCCACCTACAAGGAGCGTGAAAGAGAGCGTCAGAGAGAGAGGTCACGAGAAAGAGAGAGGGAAAGAGAAATAGAAAAAGCTCAGACCCAGTTACAGCAACAGTCTACACAGGCAACGACCCAGCAGCCTCGACGCCCCTCGTTCTTGAGGATGGAGAGTGAGGCTGGGGCGTACATCCTTTCATTAACACCACCATCTCCTCCTCCAACAGCAGCCCCTACACGTCCTTCAGCAGGAGCCGCAGGTGAAGGTGGAAGTGGCACAGGTCTGATGGTTCTTCCTCCCCCAGCTCCCTCAGTAGATGCAGATGATGAGTTTGTTTTCGCCGATCCTCTCCCTCCTCCTCTGGAGTTTGCCAATAGTTTTGATCGTGGTTTGAGTTACTCTGCGATGATGTCTCACAATGTAACAGCCCGTCAGCAGCTTCATCGTCCACCACCTCCCCCACCACCTCCTCCCCCTCCAAAAGACTCCTTTATGGCTGGGTTCCCACCTCACACACCCCTGCCTTCACCCCAGGCAGGAGATTCCACAACTTCCAGTCTTACTTCCTATGACAGTGAGGTTGCCAACCTAACCCAGTCAGCCCCGTCTCCCTCTCCATCTTCCCCCAACCCTCTACCGCCTCCCTCCCCCTCTACCTTGCAGCCATCTGGGCCACCTCCACCTCCCTCTGTATCACCTCCGCCACCACCCACCGCCTACCATAGACCGTTTGGCCTATCTCATCAGCAACACTTATACAATAGTACACACTCTGCTGGGCGCTCCTCTTCTCCCACACCACCTCCTCTCTCTATTCCAGCTCCACCTGCCTACCGGGGGCCCCCAGTAGCAACATCCAATCCTGCAACTTCTGTTTCTCTCAGAGGCACCTCAACTGTGACCGCAAGCTGTTCCACAACTGCTTCTACATCTGTCGCCTCTTCTACTACTACTTCTGCTGCCGCTGTCACACCACACACACGCATGGCAACTGTCTCCACAGTAGCTACAGGGGGTAGCAGGCGACCTAGCGCAGAGCATCATCCACCACCCTGTGCAGCTGCAGCCAAGAGCGGTGAGTCCCAGGAAACAGTAGTAGATTCTGGGATTGAGGAGCTGGACAGCCGAAGCAGCAGTGACCATCACTTAGACAACATCCTTGCACTCAGTGGTAGTGGGGTCAGAGAGAGGTTAGAGAGAGCAGGGATAGGTAGCATAGGAGGAGTTGGAGAGAGAGGTGGGTCGACTGAGGCTGACAGAACAAGTGGGTCAGACTTTTTAGAGTCTTACATGAGCTACCTTGATGGACAGACTTTTGAAATGCACAATGCCAAAGCCGCCAGCACTGCATCCACCTACCCAAAAACACAGCGGTACAGAGAAGGCAGCAGGGCCGGAGATCTTCGGCGCCAAACCAGCACGGCACCCCCTGCCTACCACCGTCGTAGGGAGGAGGAAGAGGAGGAGGAGGAGGAGGCAGAAGAGGGAGATGAGGAAGATTTGAATGCCCGTGATGGTTATGGGATGAGGGAAGGGCCAGGGATCGCTCGCTCCTCTGTAATGTACTTTGACCGTCCCCGCACTCCTGAGATAAAACCTCTGTGGGGTGATGGGTCGGCTGGGACAGCGCAGTCCATGGGGGAGGGAGGGGGCCAGACTGTGGGGACATATGTGGAGGCACGTAAACTGCATCCTCCCGTGTCCGGTATGAAGGCAAGCATCATCAACGAACTAAGCACCAAATTACAGCAGAGGAGCAAAGGAACCGAGAACTGGGGGGCTCAGAGATCATTGAGCAGGCATAGGTATTTGTGTGTTATCATCAGTATAGGTATATGTGCATGGCTATATGTTAATGTCTGCATGGTTGCCTTGAAAGGAGGCATGTGGCATGAGAATTTCTCAGCTGCATGAGCATTGTGTGATTTGGGATGCCCTAAGTCATCAAAATCTGAGCCATTTAGTTAAAGGACTCCTTGGGTATTTAGACTAACATGGTTTATTTGCGACAATTCTCTAGAATAGTTTTGTAACCGCCATTTTTAATAACAATGTCTCAAACACCAATGAACTCTGTGTGTGTACTGTGTAACTGTGTCTGTTTAAACTGTTCCTCTCTTTTTGTGATTTCTGCTTTTTATTGCACTGTCCATGTTCATCTGTCTGTCCCACATCAGACACAGGTAACTGCTGCACTATACCTCCTTGTTCTCTCTTTCTCTTTACTATCAACCCCTTGTTTCTCTCTTTTTGTCCTATCTTCTATTCTTTTGCCTTAATTTATGTTGTTTTCTCTTATTTCAGGTTCTCAGAGGACTCCACAGGTGCACTGAGTCCTCCCTCTGTCCGCTCTAGCTCCCCATCTCCTGTTCACCTCTCTCAGCCTGCCTTGTCTCCCTCCCCCACCCCTTCCTCCCAGCCTCTCTACCCAAACTGGGCTCGATCTCCTTCCCCTCAGCCCCCTGCTGCCTCATCCCAGCCTCCTCCCCGGTCTCACTCACCTGTTTCTCCCTCCTCATATTCGCCATACCCCACCTCGCCCAAACATCGGCCCGTTTACCGCACCAAAGCCCTGGAGTTCCAATTTATCCCCAGCCGAGAGTCTCGTAAGGCAGAGTCACATCACGCCCAGCGCAGACGAGCACCCAGCCCGTTAATTTCTCCATCTGACCGGCCTAAGCTTGGCCCTCCCCGCCCCTCTTCTCTTCCTATTCTCCCCACCACGCCCCTCTATAGCAGCCTGTATGACCTCCGTGGTTCTATTACTCCACCCTCACCTGCCAATCCCCTTGGGGACCCCTACTTCTCCCCCTCTCCCCCTCTCTTTGCCCCCTCGGGTGCTCCCCCGCCTCCGAATTCCTCTCTGGTGGTCTCTCGCTCCCTGTCCCCCACCCACTTCCTGTCAGGGACTTCATCCCCACCTCTCCACCCCATTCCTCCACCCACTTGCCTGAGTTATCCCCACCTCCCACCCCCTTCACCCACCAAACCCTTCGCCTCCAAACCACTCCCATACTGGACCAAGTACGACGTTGCGGATTGGCTGGGCTACCTAAACCTGGGAGAGCACAGGGAGCGTTTCCTAGACAACGAGATTGATGGCACGCACCTGCCCTCTCTTACCAAGGACGACTACCTGGACCTGGGTGTGACCAGGGTTGGCCATCGCATGAACATAGAGAGGGCGCTCAGGAGAGTGATGGACAGGTGAGAGGAGAGAAAGAAGGGGAGGCAGAGACACAAGGGAGGACAGCGATGGAGAGGGATTAGGGTGAGAAAGGGGTAGTGCATGAGCAAAAAAGCTAGTACAGATGAGGTGAAATGCTGATATGCTATTGATTGCTAACTTCTGGGAACATTTGGAGTGGGCTGCTGCATGAGATCCAGGATGGCATGGGGAAAGAGATGGAGAACAGAAAGAGGGGGATGAACAGAACAAAATTTACTTCCTTATAAAGACTTTCCACCTTCCCCCCTATCATCAGGCTGTCTTCTAGCACTTTCCCCATTTCTGCCCTCTCCCCTCGAGATGAACGGACAGACAGAAGGAGAGATGAGGCCAACCGGAGTTGAGAGAACAGGAAAGATGAGGTGACAACTGCTGCCATCAGAGATTATTCCCTGAAGGAAGAAAAATGCAGGAAGAGGTGACTTCGATATCAAACTGCCAGCTCGCAGATAAAGCGATACAAGAGAAAGAGAGAGTTGAAGGCCTGTCGAACTGTGAAAGCCTGCACTGTTGTGTGATTCAGTCAACGAAAACATGAACAAAAAAAACCCACATACACATCCGTACATATCAACATTTAAACAGAACACATAGTTTGAGCTTGCAGGCACTCACAAAGTGATAAAAATGGAAATAAATGAATGAATCAAATAGGGGAATCTAACTCCATAAGGAAAACCAAGGTTACAACATGAGAAGGTAACATACTATATATCTGAGCCAAATAAGTTGAGGGAAACAATCAAAATGCTCTTTAGCTTTGTTGTTTTCTGCAGTTCTTTAGGAAGAGATAGGGAGAAAGAGAGATATTGAAACCTCCTTTGCTGTCTTTTCTCTTTTTCTCAGATTTTGAGCCGAGTCTATTACCAACAAATATTTACTAACAGTCTTGTTTTTAGAGCAGGTTCAATGGAGACCAATTCAGGGAGGGCAAGTACTGACAAACCTCCTGTCTGGCATGACTAGGGAAGCCCTTAAAATAGAGGTCAGTTTAACGGCAGGCACTTATTTGGTACGACTGTGTTTATGCGTGGGTTCCTGTAGATTGTTTGTTTGTTTGTTTGTTTGTTTGTGTGTGTGTGTGTGTTTGTGTGTGTGTGTGAGTGTGTACACATGATAATGTGAAAGGTTATCACTAGAGGCATGACCGTGATTTGTTATGTGTTTTTACCTCACCAATGGAGGGATTCTATTTTGCCGAAGCCAGATTAGGGCTTGTGCTTATCTTGTATTTCACTAGAACTTCTTTACCTTCTCATGTCTTATAATGAAATTATATATATATATATATATATATATATATATATATATATATATATATATATATATACATACATATACAGACTGGTCACTGTATTACAAACCCGTAGCAAAAATAAGTGCCCAGACCAACAGAGTAGACACACACGCATTCTACCACATACATACATGCAGACAGTACATCCTCAGCCTACTGATAGCAACATATACAAACGTATGCCAACACCCGTCGATGACGATACACTCATCTTTTATTTATAAAACATAATGGGACACAGTAAAATATCAATGTATGGATACAAGATGAAGATCATGTTAAAACAAGCAAAAAAATCTTTTAAAGAAGGAAGATGATACAACATTGTAAAAAGAAAAGTATATATATTACTGAAAATTTATCAACATTTTTACCACAGACTCTAAAAATATAGAGGTGACTATGACTTCAGCAAACCTATTGACATTTTAAAAGAGGAGACAACATGGAGAAGAGGGAGAGGGAAAACCAAACTGCCTGTATTCCTTTCTTTCCAAGTCTCCTTCTCTCCCTTTCTCCTTCCAAAAAACACTCTTTCTATGGAGCGAAGGCAAGACGAACATGCACTCTGACATGGGTGAGGGATATGTGCTAATATCTGTTTTAATACAATGATTGTTCCTATAACAATTTTTAAACTCTAAATGGGTCTGGAAATATGTTGTTGATTTAACAAGAGATAATGTTATTTATTGCATTCACTGTTCTCATCGTCCTTGCTGTTATCGCTATGAGCTGCAGTGTTTCTTGTTTGTTTCTGAGCGCAAACGCTGGACGGGTGTTTATTCTTGACATAATTTTTTCAGTTTGTGACCACATGCAATGAGTTCAGATCTTTGGTACCTCTAGGACTTAAATTAGAGACAAGGCTTTCATATCTTACAATGTCCCTCACCCTTCTGCTTTTCCCTTCTAACGCAAAATTAATGTGACATCACTTTGTATGCAAGGACTATCAAGGAGTTTGTCTGCGGCAGTATATATACCCTTTACATTTATATTCCCTCACACAAACGAATAAGTCAATCTAGTGACCTCCAGCCCTCATCTCCCACATCACAAATAGTTGCTCAATCAATTAAAAGGGCTCCTCATCATCACATTGCACTTCCTTTCATGAGTTATTTCTCCTCTTTTCTCTTCCTTTCATCTGCTGTCACCTTGAGTCCAAACCACAGACGCCTTCACCTTTGTTACTTTCCTGTCTGTCTCTTTCAGGACCATCAGTAAAGATTTTGCCCCCTCCATCTCCCTCTGCCCATCTTGCATCTGTTCGTTTTCTCAGAATGAGTGTGGGATTCATGCATCATTCATCACAGCTCTCGCTTTACCATAATCACCAACACTGGATAAAAAGATTGAAGAACTTATTGTATTTTTGATGTTTAAGACTGGTAAGTATAGTGATGTTGATAACAGTAAGGACAATGAAAGAAATCATTCTGAGATGGAAAAAAAGGATTCCAAGTTTTAAAGAATCTCTGTCTTCCAAATGTTTAACACAAGTTTAACGTATAATCGAATCATGCTTTCTACACATCCTGTGTTCTGTTTCATCTTTTCACAGTCAAATTCATAGAACTGATTTGCTTCAATAACAGCTGGTTTTGTACTCTGATGAATGGTAATTCTCACTTTCCTGTATTGTCCACTAGGTGGAGTAAAAGTCGTATGTTTCTCTCTTCCCAGACAGTTTAAATATCTTCGAACAGAACAGTCTGCAGACAGCATTTCACACTACAGAATTATCCATGATCATGCACATTGAAGATCACATAGCCATTAAAGGGTCTGGACAATGTGACCCAGGAAAGAGGTCACAGATCACACACAGGAGCAATTGATGCAGTAGCTATCCAGGGTGTGCAGAAAGCATAATTTTTCTTTTAAATTGAAGAAAATTAACTATGAACAGATAAGAGGTTATTTACAAAAAAATGTGTATGCGATTATACATGTACACATGAAATACAAATGTTTAAGAAATGAATAAAGGCTATTAGAATTATAATAAATGCAGGAATTACTGAGTGGCTTGGTTTTTTACTATATTTTATTTGACATATGGACATTGATTTTAAACCTTATATAGTTCTTATAAATTTACATCCCCCTTGCAGAGTCTGCAAGATGTTTATTAACAGGAAAAATAAAAGGGATCATAATTACATTTCATTTTATTTTATTTAGTACTGCCCTGAATAAACTGATGTTTACACAGTCTACAAACCAAAATAGCATAACGTACACAAATTAGCCAGTTCTTTTTATGGTATGCAGCTTTCTCTGCGCTTTTTGAGATAGTTATGCCTGCTTTGTCCTGAGTAGTGAAGCTAAAAACCCTACACATCCCAACATCTTCAGCACATTTCCCCAAAAACGTTATCTTTTGAGATTTAAGTCCTACTTAGAACTGTGGGACTCACACAATATGCAAATGTTTAGATGCTCAACGTAGCAATACACTAAATGTAAAAGGGATATACGTTAAACAGGATGATCTGCCTGAACTGTTTCATTGGTGGTTTTCACTCTTTATTTCTACATATGATTAAGCAATGTTGCATATATAAAGAGTACTATACAAATGCTAATTTAAAACAGCCTGCTCCTGGAGGGCCAAAATCCTGCAGATTGACGATCATGACTTCTTAGCACCAGTTTTGAATTCTGTATTCAAATTGAAAACAACGCAGAGTTTGAGGGGTCTTAGTCTCATTTAATGGTTGTCAAAAAAAAAACCCCACACACACACACACACTATAAACACATTTACACAAACATTATGCATTTGTATGGTCTAAAAGAAACAATATACACCATTTGCAGAAAGGCGGAAGCTCATCCACATCTCACCAGATTCCACTCTGTAAGAAAATAGAACCAAAAAAAAAAATTGAGTATCAAGCATTTAATCCCTTCTTTGGATTACATTTCAAAAATACTTCTCAGACTCTGCCATGTCAGGAGCAGAGTTGCACTTTTGTCTACACATAAGCTCAGAGCCCAGTGCTAAACATCATAGAAGCATTTTACAAACCTACAACACAAATGTATACTCATTTCAAAGCGATGCAGCCGTCTCTCACCTCAAGGCAGCAGTGATAGGTCCTGATTTACTTGGTCTCCTGCAAAAGAAAGCAGATGATCTCCGAATTTTGAACCACTCGGTCTCAAAAACAGATCCATTGCATAATGCAAACACACCTTAAACCATTTGACATTTTATTAAATTAAACTCGCATACTATCCGCTCATATATACTACACCATCTACACGCGCCACGTGGTAAAGTTGGCGCTAACTAATAAACTTACCAAGAAATTGATGTTATAAACTAATCTCTAGTAACCATTTTTAATTGTTAATCACAATTACAGAAACTCCTGATAAAAAGGAAATACACATTTACAATAAAATGAACAAAAACCCAAGCGCTTACCAGCACATACTACACCAACTTCTGCCAATGCCGACTGAGGACTTTATCATTGGCAGTGTCGCGGTTTATATATCCCGAGTAGGACCTTTAGGCGTCCGTAATAACGCCTTTCCAAATTTAAGACTCTTATTTAGTTATAAACATGGAGATGAAAATGTATCTGTTTTCTTTCTAGACGTTTTGTTTGTATTATTGATTTAATTCACAATTATTTCTCTAAATTGTACCCGCAATCACGCAAAACCAAACTTGTTCACTAAATATTTGCAAAGACTATAGATATGAAAGGGACTTTGATATTTGTTTGTGGTTAATTTCTGAAGAGTATAGCCTACTTCATACTAATTCCCTGCGTCCCAATGTGCATACTATCCATCCTAAATAGTATGTGAGATTACAATAAGTGTGCCCCAAAGCATAGTATGTTGACAAAAGTATGCCAAAAGTGCCCGGATGTTCTACTATTTTAGGTAGATTTTCGAAGTGTGGATCCGTGCACATATTTTACCCACGATTCAGAACTACAAACACGAATATAAAAAGTGTTAAAAAAAAAAAACTACAAACATGGCGGGTGTGCACGACCGACGGTTTAGTAGAGAGTTTTAGATAAAGGTGTTTGAGTGACTAATGCTGCCTTCACGTCCTATCGGAAATGTCATAATTCCCACTTCAGAAATCGTGATTACGAGCTTGTTGCATTCAAGTGCTTTGTTGTCGGAATGAACAGGAAATGGAAGACACCGGGTTTATTCTTGCCTATTTATTGGGAAAATCTTATCAAAACCAAAATGATATGTAGTGTCACATGCACTGACAACCATAAACATTTACGATGCTATCCAGATCCTGTAATTTCGGTCAAATGCAGGCTATTTTCGCTGTGCATAAAACATACAATACGCTTCAAATGATTACTCGTATATGTAAATATGCACTACAAGACAATACGATATAGCTGTTTTGGGGGGAAAAAAAATAATAAATCATACCCGTCACAGCAGTAGTTCTCCCGCCACCATGTTTAAAGTTTGTGACACGCCCATCTCGGGAATTTGGGTATCAAAATTATTTCCGAACTTCCCAGTGGTAAATACGACATCAGAAGGCGTTCATGACTTCATGTGCAATTTTTACCTAGGAAATTTACGATAATTCCGACAGCACGTGAAGGCAGCATAATAAACAACATTTAACCCGGTAAAAAAATATTTATTTAACTGTATCCGTGTTATATTTCATCTGCAACAACAATGTGGACTTTTATAAAGATCCGTTAGGCCTTTGAGTTCTCAGCACGAAAGACCCACGACTGGCAGATCAACGTGCTACTTATTTTCTTTCCAATAGGGTAGGACATTTAATGAAATTAAAACATGGCGGGTGTGTTTTATTGGTAATTTCATTAAATGAAATTAAAATGTCATTTAATTTCATTAAATGACATTTAATGATATTAAATGTGAAGGATTTTAACTGTGGCAAGATGACTGACAGGCCAGTTTACAGTGACAGGATGCGTGCTATGCGACAGAGCGTCCGTTAAAAGACGCAATTTAATGACGTGATAGATGTACCAAAGCTTGTCTACTCTTTTGCTACACACTCAAAAGTATGTACTTTTAATTCACAAAAAGAGTGCATACTCTATGGCGTAGTAGGCGAATTGGGACGCAGCACTAGTTGGTTCATCAAGAGTGGTATACATTTAAGCAGCATAAATATGTGAGTAATTTATTATTAGGGTGCGGAGGCACCTATTGAAATCGTTAGCGTTCTTGTTATTATTATTATTATTATTATTCCGCTCTTGAGTCTATGACAGCCCATAGAACCGTATGGTATGGTCAAGACGATTCGATTGCACCCTATGATGTCATTTTCCATCATGAAAATTTTCCCGCCATTTTGAATTTTCCAAAAAACCTACTTTTTTCAAACTCCTCCCAGGCCGTCTCAAAAATTGAACCAGATCATCTTCAGACCATGCTGACACAATGTTATGAAACTGAAGTTGATTGGTCAATCCGTTCTCGAACAAACTCAAAGTAATAAACGTGAGGCTATATCTCCACAACGCTTTATCGTAATCTGACCAAACTTGGTGCGTGTTATGCCAACCATGACTTGAGGCTACCTGCAGCGTTTCAACGCAGTGCCACCTAGTGGTCCGGAGATACAAAAATGGGCTATTTTTTGCTTATTAATTAACGCTTTGGCCAAAAATCACGAAACTGGTCTCTTCAGATTCAGGGCATCACGCTGAGTCATGCAATACCCAATTTTCTGCCATTTTGGGCGTCAGCCATTTTGAATTTTGTCCAAAAATGCTGTATTTCACGAACGCATTAGCGTATCATTACGAAACTCGGTATGTGTCTTCCGCACCATGCCCTGAAGGTACTCAAAAAGTTTCGGGGCAGCGCCACCTTGTGGTCAAAAGTTATAACAAAATTTACAAAAATGTTAATAAGTTTTGAATAAATTAGCCTATTGTAATAATTATCATAACTTGATAATTATTTGGTAAACTTGTCATAATACATTCCTTGCCTAATGCTGAGAACATAGATACTAATTTTGCCATGTTTGGCAAACCTTCCTGTCCTCCATCTTGTTATTTGTTAAAAAGCTACTTTGTCGAACTTGTCCTAGACCGTTTGTCCAATTTTCACCAAAATCAAATCGTATCATCTTCAGACCGTGCCGGCAAAAAGGTATGGATTTCATTTTCATGGATTTCAATCAAGTCACTTGATTAACTGTTTATTAAACGGTTGTATGAAAGTAATATCACATTTTTAATCTTTGCGTGTGCTTTTGATTTGTTTTTATTTCTCCTCGAGAGGCTGCGCGAGCCTCAACAGGGCAACCTTTATAGTACATACATTATTATCCGCCATCACTTATCACTTACATAAATTAAATACAATCTGAATCATTCTTGGGTTTTGGTGATTCCTTAGTTATGTTTTGTTATTCACCTGTTAAACATGTTACTTGTCCGTTCGGGCAAGTAAAATTCTTTTTCAAAAGAGAAAAAATCCTTCTCTCTTCAGCTCTTTACAGTTTGCGCGCTGGTTAGCTCTATGTGCAGTACTAGTACAGTGAAAGGGAGTGATTGACGGCCAATTAACCAACCTAAAATCTGCTTTATAGTTAAGAGCATGAAGATGAACTTTAATTTTGTTATTCATAGAACGGTGGTCTGGTAACTGTATCAGGTTACAGCGGGCACATTCGGTGCAGTAATTATCCAACGCTTTGTAGAAATGAAAACAGTTCGCACCTGAACAATTATTTCCACTTGCACAAATGCTCCCAAATATATTTTGAGTTTGCACAGATGAAATTTCAGGTTCATACGTGATCAAAATGGTCGCAATTTTGTGTCTCTAAAAAATACTTCAAATCTATTTTTAAACATGTACAGTGTAAGTAGACTGTCAGTTTATGTTTTAAAGTAAAAAAAACAAAAAACAATAATACACAATTTCAGATGGAAAACTTGCGCCATTTTTCTTCTTCTTCTTCTTCTTCTTCTTCTTCTTCTTCCATAGAACCGCTTGCGGGAAAGTTATGAAATTTGGCACACTGATAGAGGACAGTCCACACATTCACCATAGCGAATTTGGAGTCTCCAACTCATTCCCTCTAGCGCCACGACCAGTCCAAAGTTTCACTCATGTTTATGCTAATAACTTTTGAACCATAAGGGCTAGAAACTAAATTATTCCTTGGCTCAAGACAATTCGATTGCACCAAATGATGCCCCATTTTCCCGCCATTTTGAATTATCCCAAAAACCTACTTTTTCGAACTCCTCCTAGGCCGTTGCTCTGATTTTCACGAAAATTGAACCAGATCATCTTCAGACAATGCTGACAAAAAGTTATGGAATTCAAGTTGATTCGTCAAATCGTTTTTGATAAACCCACAAACAAATTTTACGTAGTGCTTGCGAAAACAGATGTAAAGCTGTATCTCCGCAACACTTTATCGTATTCAGACCAAACTTGGTACATGTCATCACAAGCATGACTTGAAGTGACATGCAGCGTTTCGGCGCAGCGCCACCTACTGGTCCGGAGATACGAAAAATGGTTATTTTTGCTTATAACTTCTGAACCGTTTCGACTAATATCCAATTTTACCATATCGGCCATTTTGGCTGTCGGCCATTTTAAATTATGTGCTAAAATGCTGTATTTTATGAACGCATGAACGGATTGTTACGAAACTCGGTATGGGTCATCACCACGATGCCCTGAAGGAGCCTGAGAAGTTTTGAAACAGCACCACCTAGTGGAGATTTTTTTTTTTTCAAATGCTTATAACTTTGGGTGTAGTCAACTTATTTTCACGGGAGTAACTTTTTTTATCTCCTGAATCCTTGCCGAGTCCAACGATACCAAACATGCCAGGTTTTGCTTTATGGTTTGTGCAGCGTTATTATTTAGCGCTTAAAAAACATTTGCGAATATCTTCGAAAGCGTTATTCCGATCGAGACGAAACCAGTGTAGGAAACACGGAATACAAGTTGATTAACTATATACCATGGCCCCTAATTTTGATAGGAAGTGGCAAAAAAATCAAAACAAGTTGCCCATGGGTCATTTTTTATGTTGTTATCGATATAAATGTCTATAACTCCTAAACAAAATGCAATATTGTCACCAAACTCGACACACATATGTATGGGCTCATTCTGAGGACATTTTAAAAAAATGATGGGATTGTGCCTCTTGGTGGCGCTATAATAGAACAAAAAATGAAATTCCCATTGACTACAATGCAGTATTATGATATAAAATGCAATTGCTATATTTTACCAATGCATTGGTGTATCATTACAAAACTTGGTATGTGTCATCAGCACCATGCCTTTAAGGTACTCAAAAGGTTTCGAGACAGCGCCACCATGTGGTCCATACTTATAATGATAAGGCCTCTTGAGGCTATATCTCTGCAATGACATATTGACACCATATTGACACCCTGCTTTGACATATTGACACCAAACTTTGCATGTGTCATTGTTCCCTTATTCTGACCCCACCACATAAATTTCGTAACTGTGCCACCTATTGGTCGAAAGTGATAAACCATTAAATCATTATTATTGACTGTATTTATAATTTTACAGCTATTTTGCCTAAAATCACCTTAATAGGTCTTTAATGGCTCATTGTTACAGTTGGTCTGACACTCCCAGCCATACTGGCATGTCTTATCTTCTTTGCGCTTGGCCCCGATAATGGCTGCTTGCAGCTATATTTATTATTATTATTATTATTATTATTATTATTATTTTGTCTAATTATATGAATTATATGAGGGTTAATTATATACATTTTCAAAATGTTATTAATATGAGATTATACATGGAGATATTTGGGATGGGCTCTTGCCAGTAGGCCTATGAATAACAGCTGCCACATTTTTAATACTGAGTCATAAACAAACCCTTTCTTTCCCTCTTTAAGAACCACTGGATGTCCAAGACAGCTGTTGTGTGGAACCCCTGAGACCATGGGCATTTCTGAGGTAGGTACATTGTGATAGTAATAAATTGTGCTGTTACAACAGACACAATTCACAGAAAATGAAATATTTCTACATAATTAGGGGTGGTAAGTAAGAAGAAAAAGTGTGCAACAGATTTGGGTCTCTCTAAGGTTATTCTTGAATGAAATGAATCCACACTAATTGTCTGGACTGAACCCACTTTATTACTACTTTACTGTGAGGAGCAGCTCTCTGCTCAAATGAGAGGGAGAGGGAGAGGGAGGAGTGTTGTCATGTAGTATGATCTGCAGAGCGAAAAGTCTGGTTGTCCGCAGCTGCTTCGGAAAGAGGGGGAACTAGAGAGAGAGAGAGAGAGAGAGAGAGAGAGAGGAGAGGAGAGGAGAGGAGAGAAAGAAAGTGACAGGAAGCCACCTCATTAAACACTGACAGCGGGTCAAAGACAGAGAAGAGGAGAAAGAGGGTGTCCAGAACATACCATAACTATATGGTGGCCTTAAAAGTGGAAAAATCAGAAGAAATCTGTTACTTTGGAAAAGAAAAGGGTAAACTAAAAGGAAACTCTCCCTCGAAAAGTTAGAGGTGAGTTTGTTGTCTCCTTTTTCTCTGCCCTTCATTTATTCTTGATGTGTTTGTGTCAAGTTAGATCACATTGCGTTGATGAGTTCTGCAGCATTCATAGACTATTTCTGTCTGATGCATTCATAAGTTGCTATATATTTCTTCAGTGTGTGGGTGTGTGTTGAGTTATGTGTGACACTCAAAATGGGGACAGGGGGAGGAGAGAGAAAGAGAGCCAGGGTGGGTGAGGGGTATGGGGGTTTGAGGGGCTTTGAAAAGGGGGAGAAAAGAGAAAATAAGAGGAGGGAAGGGGGAGATTCACAGCAACGTCATGATGATCTTTTCAGAGAAATGGGTCATTCCCTTCTCTCAAAAGTTACAGAACCTTTCAAACAGTTTTTAATCTCCATTTTGATCAATTTTATTGCACTTTGTCTTCTTTAAAATGCTATTCTTTGTAATAGTATTCTATTATATCCTATTCTATTCTTTGTTATTTGTAATAGAAATGATGATTTAATTCAGTCAAGCAGATGTGTTCATCCTTTTATTTACTTACACATAACATTGCATGAGGGTCCAGTGTGACCCACAGAGATGAGTTACGAAGAATATACTCTTCTGGAGTCTATTAGGTTAACCTTACACAAAAGGCTAAATGTAAATAGGCAAAACAGCGACAAAATGAAAATACTCTTATCACATACTCACCCTCATGTTACTCCAAACCCGTATGACTTTCTGTCTTCTTTGGAACACAAAAGCAGATGCAAATTATCCCCCTCCAGTGAGTTATTAAATGATTTTCATATGGGGAAAAATACTATGGAAGTCAATGGGTCCATCAACTGTTTGGTTACCCATATTCTTCAAAATATCTTCTTTTGTGTTCAGCAGAAGAAAGAAATTCATAGAGGTTTGGAACAACTTGAGGGTGAGTAAATGATGGCAGAATTTTCATTTGCGGGTGAACTATCCCTTTAAAGTCAGTATGAAATGCAAATGAAACATTAATCAGTCTATTTTCTAAATGCATCGTATTGATCTTATTGTGAATGATTCATCCATACATATGTTTAACTTTATTTTTATTGAGCTCGTAATTTTTAATCAAAATTTTATAACTGGATATTCCAGTAAATTGACAGACTTATCTCTGCTGACGTATCCTGGACTTCTCCAAACATTTAGTCCTCTTAAACCATGCCTCTTTCTTACAGTCGCCTGCAAGCTTGCATTCAGATCTGCATGTTGCATAAAGACAGCATGTTCATTTTTAGGTGAACTATCCCTTTAAGATCGTGCTCCCTGCTCATATTCTCTGAGAGCACAATGTCTGGAGGGAGAGGAACAGAGGGGGAACAGGAAGTGAGGTTAAAGTTTAAATATAGGGTGATTTACTATACCCATGACCCCTGCAGTGGGAAAAGGGGATAGAAAGAGACCATTTAGGATAATGCACTGAGGGACAAGGACCCGTGAGAGGGATTGAGAGAGAGAGAGAGAGAAGACAAATAACAGCTTGTTCATGCACTTCCCTTCTGTCATCTTGTTCTCTCTCCATGTCTTGTGACAAAATGTGGTTTATTGCATTAACAGAAACAAATGGCCACAGGCATGTTCGGCTGTCAATGGTGTGTGTTTCTGGCATGTGTGTGTTTGGGGCAGCTCAAACATGCTTGCAAGCTCATGAACTTGTGTTTTAGAAGAGAACTAGTGTGTTTGTGTGTGTGTTTGAGTATACAGTATGTTGGTGTTGGTGAACTTTCACCCCTGTTTATTTTGGGATGGCTCAAGTTTCAGATCCCAGAGCTCTGGATCAAGGCAGATAGCAGTGGAGAATATTGAGCACTAGCAGTCTCACTATAACTCTCAAAGCCACTTCAACGCTCGCATCTGCTTTAAGCCATTTAATTTTTTACACTTTAACTAGTCAGTAACATTTTTCATCTAGAAAACTCTTTGATCCTCAGTAAATAACTTTGTATATAACTATCCTCCTTTCTTCACGTACTTGACTTCAAGACCATTAAACTTGTTTGTTAGAGCCATGCACTTTGTGACGCAGTTCGTAAACTGTAGTTCAAATAAAAGAAAGCTTGTAAAACACAACGCCCTCCCAGCATGCTATTAGACACAGTACAATATTCAGCTCTGTCACACATATCTGGCTAATGTCGGCCTGTTAAAAGACAATGTAGAAATAGATTCCAGCTTTTTGTCCTTCTGACATGTCAAATAGCGAGAACTAGCAAAACTTGACCTCTATTGTTCATAGCTAATTTTGCAACACAACAAACGAAGATATAAAAACTACTAGTATTTTTGCTCTAAATGTGCATCAGTAACAGTTGTTTGTTGTATTGTTTGTCAGTCGTTTTGGACTTATACTGACACCTAGTGGTGCGAATACGGATTTACGCACGCACACGCGCCCACACACACACGCGCCCACACACACACACACACACACACACACATACATACATTTATTGTGTTTTCATGTTTTATGGGGACTTTCCATAGACATAATGATTTTATACTGTACAAACTGTATATTGTATCCCCTAACCCTACCCCTAAACCTATCCATCACAGAAAACTTTCTGCATTTTTAACATTTTCAAAAAACATCACTTAGTATGATTTATAAGCTTTTTTTTTTCCTTTTGGGGGCCAAAAATTGTCCCCACAAGGACAAGGATTTCGGATATTGCCATCTTTGTGGGGACATTTTTTCCCCATAATGTAGGGTTTACCAGGGACACACAAACACACATGGTTTTGGTTGTCGACGCCATTGTTGAAATGCAATATTAATTTGTCAGCCAGGATTAATTTATTGCACATTTGAAATTGTACAATAACAGGGTGGTTACCAAGGTGAAATAGTATAGAATAAAAATATTTTTGTTTCATGTGAATATAGATGGTTTTGAACATTTTCAATGGTACTATTTTAATTTATTTTTCTGTAAACTTTTTTTAATGAGGAAAAGAGTGCACCTTTAATGCTTTAAAATGTTGTTTGCCATATCTCTATTCCAGACTCATCATGTCAACGCTCCCGGCAGAGACAGGCCCTGAGGATGCCAACAATCAGAGCTTCTGGATGGTAAGTGAGAAGGAGAGGAAGGACAGCAATGAGTCAGACAGGGTCATGGACCTCTAAGAAATGTGTTTTTTTAAGTATATGTTACCAGAGATGCATGTGGGTGATGTAGCTTTACTTGGTTTTTAGCACCTACAGTTTGATTAATAACAGATGACAAGATTTGTTCAGACATTGTGAAATGGTTCACAAAAGCTTCTGAACACTCTCTATTAGCCAAATGAAGATTAAAATTCAAGTCAAGCGATTTTACCTCTTAAAGAGACTATTTCAGCATGGTTTAAAGTTTTTTAAACTTTAATCTCAGTCTATAAATTTCATACATTGTGCCTCCACCCATTTTAATTAGCTCAGCTTTTGTCTCTCAGCTCCTTAATTCGTTTGCTTTTCTGTTCTCCAATATTGCTGGGAATCATGCAGTAGCTTTTAATAGCTTTATAACCTTTTTACATTTGTTGTGTAGGTTTTTTACCATTGTAGGAAAAAATGTTTGAGAATAATACTCAGTAATACAGTATTTTTCTACTGCAGAAAATACTGTAGTATTTTTAGGATGTTCTAAAGGCTTTCTGTCTTAACTTACAGTGCATCCTGAAAGTATTCACAGCGCTTCACTTTTTCCACATTTTTTTGTTACCGCCTTATTTCAGAAATAGATTCAATTCATTATTTTCCTCAAAATTCAACAAACAATACCCCATAATGACAATGTTAAAGAAGTTTGTTTGAAATCTTTGCAAATTTATTAAAAATAAAAAACGAAAAAAAATCACTTGTACCTAAGTATTCACAGCCTTTGCCATGACATTCAAAATTGAGCTCAGGTGCATCCTGTTTCCACTGATCATCCTTGAGATGTTTCTACAACTTGATTGGAGTCCACCTGTGGTAAATTCAGTTGATTGAACATGATTTGGAAAGGCACACACCTGTCTATATAAGGTCCCACAGTTAACAGTTTATGTCAGAGCACAAACCAAGCCATGAAGTCCAAGGAATTGTCTGTAGACCTCTGAGACAGGATTGTATCGAGGCACAGATCTGGGAAAGGATACAGAAAAAATTCTGCAGCATTGAAGGTCCCAATGAGCACAGTGACCTCCATCATCCGTAAATAGAAGAAGTTTGGAACCACCAGGACTTTTCCTAGAGCTGGCCACCCGGCCAAACTGAGCGATCGGGGGAGAAGGGCCTTAGTCAGGGAGGTGACCAAGAACCCGATAGTCACTCTGACAGAGCTCCAGCGTTTCTCTGTGGAGAGAGGAGAACCTTCCAGAAGAACAACCATCTCTGCAGCACTCCACCAATCAGGCCTGTATGGTAGAGTGGCCAGACGGAAGCCACTCCTCAGTAAAAGGCACATGACAGCCTGCCTAGAGTTTGCCAAAAGGCACCTGAAGGACTCTCAGACCTTGAGAAACAAAATTCTCTGGTCTGATGAAACAAAGATTGAACTCTTTGGCCTGAATGGCAAGCGTCATGTAGGAAACCAGGCACCGCTCATCACCTGGCCAATACCATCCCTACAGTGAAGCATGGTGGTGGCAGCATCATGCTGTGGGGATGTTTTTCAGCGGCAGGAACTGGGAGACTAGTCAGGATCGAGGGAAAGATTAATGCAGCAATGTACAGAGACATCCTTGATGAAAAGATTTCAAACAAACTTCTTTCGTCATTATGGGGTATTGTTTTTAGAATTTTAAGGAAAATAATGAATTTAATCCATTTTGGAATAAGGATGTAACATGACAAAATGTGGAAAAAGTGAAGTACTTTGAATACTTTCCGGATGCACTGTAAAACACATGTGGATATGTGAATGCCTATAGTATGTGGATAAAAATGAGGTGTCTTTGCTCATGAGGATATATATATATATATATATATACACACCAATCAGGCATAACATTATGACCACCTTCCTAATACTGTGTTGGTCCCCTTTTGCTGCCAAAACAGGAACCCGGGCAAAAAACCTGGGCAAACCCGGGCAAAACAGGGCAAAACAGCCCTGACCCGTTGAGGCATGGACTCCACTAGACCCCTGAAGGTGTGCTGTGGTATCTGGCACCAAGATGTCAGCAGCAGATCCTTTAAGTCCTGTAAGTTGCGAGGTGGGGCCTCCATGGATCGGACTTGTTTGTTCAGCACATCCCACAGATGCTCGATTGGATTGAGATCTGGGGAATTTGGAGGCCAAGTCAATACCTCAAACTCATTGTTGTGCTCCTCAAACTATTCCTGAACCATGTTTACTTTGTGGCAGGGCGCATTATCCTGCTGAAAGAGGCCACAGCCACCAGGAAATACCGTTTCCATGAAAGGGTGTACATGGTCTGCAACAATGCTTAGGTAGGTGGTACGTGTCAAAGTAACATCCACATGGATGGCAGGACCCAAGGTTTCCCAGCAGAACATTGCCCAAAGCATCACACTGCCTCCGCCGGCTTGCCTTCTTCCCATAGTGCATCCTGGTGCCATGTGTTTCCCAGGTAAGCGACGCACACGCACCCGGCCATCCACGTGATGTAAAAGAAAACTTGATTCGTCAGACCAGGCCACCTTCTTCCATTGCTCCATGGTCCAGTTCTGATGCTCACATGCCCACTGTTGGTGCTTTCGGCGGTGGACAGGGGTCTGCATGGGCACCCTGACTGGTCTGTGGCTATGCAGCCCCATACGCAACAAACTGCGATGCACTGTGTATTCTGACACCTTTCTATCAGAACCAACATTAACTTTTGAGCAGTTTGAGCTACACTAGCTTGTCTGTTTGATCGGACCACACAGGCCAGCCTTTGCTACCCACGTGCATCAATGAGCCTTGGTGCATGTCCCTGTCGCCGGTTCACCACTGTTCCTTCCTTAGACCACTTTTGATAGATACTGACCACTGCAGACCGGGAACACCCAACAAGAGCTGCAGTTTTAGAGATGCTCTGACCCAGTCGTCTAGCCATCACAATTTGGCCCTTGTCAAACTTGCTCAAATCCTTACGCTTGCCCATTTTTCCTGCTTCGAACACATCAACTTTGACGACAAAATGTTCACTTGCTGCCTAATACATCCCACCCACTAACAGGTGCCGTGATGAAGAGATAATCAGTGTTATTCACTTCACATGTCAGTAATCATAATGTTATGCCTGATCGGTTTATATATATATATATATATATATATATATATATAAAATATTCCTAATGTTAAAATATTCCTAATAGGTTCTAGTGATCCTGATAATGGTAATTATGTGATGATATTGCATATATAATTACATACAGGCACTGTTAACTGTCATGTTCATGTTCAGACTTATATTTAAAGCAAATAGCAAGCTGTTATTTAGCAGTTGCTTTTATCCAAAGTGATTTACTAATTTCAGTGACAGTCCTGATGTTAGCTACACACACAAATATACACTTCCTGTATCAAACTATTATTGTCTTTGTTTTGAACTAATGATATTTTCTATCCTCTAAGCCTCACAGAATCCTTACAAAAACCTTTTTGCAGTTTTAGGTTTTTGTTTGACATTATTCAATATTATTATATAAATATATTAATTATATTCTTTCTCTTTTGGACTGTTGGCTGGTCCCCACAAAGTAGGTAATTTTAGGTTTTACTATAATTTTTGGGATCAAATCAAAAAATGATCATTAAAATATATTTTCATTGATAAAAATCTAATCAAATCTAATTTGCATTTAATTTAGCATCTAAGTGAGTTTTATTTTATTAGATTTTATGGAATTTTCTGTGGTGATTTATTGTTATTATCTATGCCATCTAGAGCTCCCACTACTACTTTGAGAGCTATATGAAGCTGTTTAAGATTCTCCTCGCCTCTCCTCTTAGCCTGAGCACTTTTTGCTGAGTTGCCATCCCATCTGGAGCTTAGCCAGCGGTACAGTTTTCAGTGAAATGCTTCGACCACTGATGTTTAGTCAGTTTACAACAACCACACTGATTTCGCCTGCAAGGGTTTTGTTGCATGTCCTACCTTGTAATTGGCTGGTGGCTGACCAGAACTGAGCGCAGTAGGGTTTGTGTTCATCATAGACGCTGTGATTGGTTAACCACAGCATTGGCAGAAGATTGCAGTGATTAAATGCTGAAAGTTTTAGCCAGAGTTAGTTGATTTTTAAATAGGCTTGTCTGTTCAGTGAAACAGTTCTGTTTAAATACTCTGCAGCTTTGAGTCCAGCTGAATGTTATATTTCGTTTGACAGGGATTGTGTTATTTGTTGGGTTTCTGTGATTCTCTGATTGGTTGGCAGGTGCTGCCCTGCACTGCTCTTGGCCGGAGTTGAGATTCCTCAGCTGTTTTTACTTTTTTCTCAGACTGGGGAAAATACGTGCTGCAAACCACAGCAGAGAGAGAGAGAGAGAGAGAAAGAGAGGGAGAGAGAGAGAGAGAAAGAGAAAGAAAAAGGAAGAACCGACAAATAACAGCACAAAAGGAAGATGTAGAAGAGATTAGTAGAAGAGAAATTGTGGGGGAGCCACTAATGGTTGCCAGCAAAATAGTAAAACACGCTCCACATCAGCAAACACGACGCCCATTCTGAAATGGTCATTATGTTCGCCCTCCTCCCTCATTCTCTCTCATTTATCGTGTTATTGCAGTTAATCAACCCCTTTCACCGCGCTGTCCATGTGAAGCTCCACTTACCGTGGCCTGAATTCTCTCGTCTCGCTTGTCCTCATCTAGTCACAGATGTTTTTTCGGGGGAATAATATTTGAATTGTGCTCTGGTTTTCCACACCACATGTTGGCTGGCGTTTATATTAGAAACAAAGCTTACGCTATACTGATAACTTGTCCAATCCATAGCAAACACACCCAGTGACCCTGCTGGAAAAGAAATGAGGCCAATCGCTCAGATGAGAGAGGGACATTTTCCCTGTGTCATAGATTAAATATCTCATTCTTGACCTCTTAACAGCCTATAAACCTTTAGCGCCAAGTGCTAGTCTTTCATTTTCTTTTCCCTCTATATTATACAATTAACCTTACAGTTCTATCCATGTTCTGTCTGTCTGTGTCTCAGCCAGGGAACTACCACCGGACAGTAAAGAGGACCGAAGATGCCTTCCAGGCATGTAATGACATAGTGGCATGTTTCCAGGAGAGGGCCAGGGTTGAGAGACAGTACGCGCAGCAACTTAGTGAGTGGAGTACCAAATGGAAACCCCTAGTGGATGCGAGTGAGTACTGCAGTTTTATCAAGAACTTGGGCACAGTACAATATCGTTCAAAGGTTTGGGGTTGGTAAGATTTTTTATGTTTTTGAAAGAAGTGTCTTATGCTCACCACGGCTGCATTTATTGGATCAAAAATACAGTAAAAATAGTAATATTGTGAAATATTATTACAATTTCAAATAACTGTTTTGTATTTTATTATATTTTAAAATGTAATTTATTCCTGTGATGGCAAAACGAACGTATTGCTTACTGTGTACTATGCAATATACTATGTTTAGCAATAATAATGGTAAATGTTTTAAGTCATGTTTGCTTATGTTGTTTTTCAACATTACAACAATGCTAACTTAATGCTAAATGATTGTCGCATGACCTATATTATTTAATTCAACAAGTTCAGAAATAATTGATGATTATTTTGCATTACTGTGCGGTATGTACTGTATATTGTATGTTATATTTAAAACTAAGTATGCATAATACAAACCCGATTCCAAAAAAGTTGGGACACTGTACAAATTGTGAATAAAAAAGGAATGCAATAATTTACAAATCTCATAAACTTATATTTTATTCACAATAGAATATAAATAACATATCAAATGTTGAAAGTGAGACATTTTGAAATGTCATGCCAAATATTGGCTCATTTTGGATTTCATGAGAGCTACACATTCCAAAAAAGTTGGGACAGGTAGCAATAAGAGGCTGGAAAAGTTAAATGTACATATAAGTAACAGCAAAACCAATTTGCAACTTATTAGGTCAATTGGCAACATGATTGGGTATAAAAAGAGCCTCTCAGAGTGGCAGTGTCTCTCAGAAGTCAAGATGGGCAGAGGATCACCAATTCCCCCAATGCTGTGGCGAAAAATAGTGGAGCAATATCAGAAAGGAGTTTCTCAGAGAAAAATTGCAAAGAGTTTGAAGTTATCATCATCTACAGTGCATAATATCATCCAAAGATTCAGAGAATCTGGAACAATCTCTGTGCTTAAGGGTCAAGGCCGGAAAACCATACTGGATGCCCGTGATCTTCGGGCCCTTAGACGGCACTGCATCACATACAGGAATGCTACTGTAATGGAAATCACAACATGGGCTCAGGAATACTTCCAGAAAACATTGTCGGTGAACACAATCCACCGTGCCATTCGCCGTTGCCGGCTAAAACTCTATAGGTCAAAAAAGAAGCCATATCTAAACATGATCCAGAAGCGCAGGTGTTTTCTCTGGGCCAAGGCTCATTTAAAATGGACTGTGGCAAAGTGGAAAACTGTTCTGTGGTCAGACGATTCAAAATTTGAAGTTCTTTTTGGAAAACTGGGACGCCATGTCATCCGGACTAAAGAGGACAAGGACAACCCAAGTTGTTATCAGCGCTCAGTTCAGAAGCCTGCATCTCTGATGGTATGGGGTTGCATGAGTGCGTGTGGCATGGGCAGCTTACACATCTGGAAAGGCACCATCAATGCTGAAAGGTATATCCAAGTTCTAGAACAACATATGCTCCCATCCAGACGTCGTCTCTTTCAGGGAGGACCTTGCATTTTCCAACATGACAATGCCAGACCACATACTGCATCAATTCCAACATCATGGCTGCGTAGAAGAAGGATCCGGGTACTGAAATGGCCAGCCTGCAGTCCAGATCTTTCACCCATAGAAAACATTTGGCGCATCATAAAGAGGAAGATGCGACAAAGAAGTTGAACAACTAGAAGCCTGTATCAGACAAGAATGGGACAACATTCCTATTCCTAAACTTGAGCAACTTGTCTCCTCAGTCCCCAGACGTTTGCAGACTGTTATAAAAAGAAGAGGGGATGCCACACAGTGGTAAACATGGCCTTGTCCCAACTTTTTTGAGATGTGTTGATGCCATGAAATTTAAAATTAACTTATTTTTCCCTTAAAATGATACATTTTCTCAGTTTAAACATTTGATATGTCATCTATGTTGTATTCTGAATAAAATATTGAAATTTGAAACTTCCACATTATTGCATTCTGTTTTTATTCACAATTTGTACAGTGTCCCAACTTTTTTGGAATCGGGTTTGTAGTAAATAATGATAAATGTTTTATTTGTTTACTTTACAACATTAGAATTAATGCTAATTGTATGCTAAATGATTGTGACATGACCTCACTGTGTTGTCAAGTTCAGAGTTATTATTTACAATTTGCATTTTAATTTTTTTTTGAATATTTAGAACAAAATACAAGCATATTGCTTACTGTATACTGCATGCTAAATGTAAAAAAATAGCATGCAGTAAATAATAGATGTTTTACTGCGGTTATATTTACATTCAATTAATATTACAACTATACAAAATTAATGCAAAAATATTGTCACATGACTTCACTATGTTTAATTTAACAAGTTCATCTTGGGAATAAATATGAATATTTTTAAATTCATATAATATCAAATTTTGTCTGATTTTTGTCTTTTATATGATCAAATAAGTTAATAATAATAAGAAGAAAAAAGTAATGTGGGATACAGTATTTCCAACATTTTAGTAAATGCATGCCTTAAATGCATTCAAAAATGTGCGTACTGTTATGTGTACTGCATACTGAAAAAAATAGTATGAGTAGTGCCATTTCGAACATAACATTTTGTGGAGAACCACTGCACATATGATTAAGGATCTGAGGATCTGCATTTTGCATGAGATGCCCACATCTTTAGTTTAGTATCTGATGAAGAGGTTTATTTTTGTGACCCTAAAAGGTCCTCTCATTTATTTCATGAATATGTTGGTCTTTGTCCAGGTCCTCTTTACGGATCTCTGTTACGAGCGTGGCAGTGCTTCCTCTCTTCTGCTGACCGCCTCTCCTCACTGCACTCCTCCATCTGCCGGGCTCTGGTGTCAGAGGATGGAGATCGCATCCGGACATGGCAGAAAGACACTTTCCATAAGAAGATATTCGGAGGTTTCAAGGAGTCCCAGGATTTTGAAACCGGTTTCTCACGTGCTCAGAAGCCCTGGGCCAAGAGATTGAAGAAGGTAGAAAGCAATGCAGTTTTGGGATTAAAATTTCACTAATTTAACTTGTTCTGCTCACAGTATTGTAGGGAGAAAACCAAAAAAATCTCCAGATAAGCATGTGTACATATGGTAACTGTGGAATAACTGGCGAATAATGAACTGTTGGATTATTGAAAATGAATGTATATAGTGTGCAATACTGAATGAATCTGACCACTGAATGTGTGTTTTTTGTGACAGTTAGAGAAGGCCAGGTCAGCATTTCACAAAGCTTGTCGCAAGGAACACATGGCTCGTGAGCGGGAGGCCCATGCCCAAGGCAACCCTGACATTGCCATCGAGAAACAGAGGAAGACCCAGGAAGAGACTGAACTGGCTCGCCAGGAGACAGAGAAAGTGGGTGTTGTGTGGAGGAAACTATCAGAAAGAGACAGAAAGAGAGAGAGAAAATGTAGAATTTAATTGAAGCAGAAAAAAAACTACATTTACTGTATATTTACAGACTGTGTTATGATGCAGTGAAGTCATATAATATCCACCGGTTTCACAGACAAAGTTTAAGCTAGTCCCAGACTAAAATGCATGTTTGAGCTGTTTTAACTGAAAGCAACCATTGTTTTGTCTTGAGATTTGTCTCAAGCACACCCGTAATGTTTTTTTCTAAAGCACTTAAATGCCCTAATTGAACTAAGGCCTAATCCTGGATTAATCTAAACCCTGTCTGTGAAACCAGGCCTATATGTATCAATAATTAATCTACAACACTCAACAGAAAAGAGAGGAGGTGGAATACCAGCTCAGGTGCAAAGGAAACAAAACAGACAACTTAACACATGTAAATCTGGTCATTTTAGTCTTGTGACATAATCTTTGATTGGCATTCACATCTGTGGCATTTAATTAATGTTAATATTTATATTAATTTTTTTATATAAATATGTTTTCATTAATGTATATACACTATCGTGGAAATTTTTGGGTTCTGTAAGACTGTTTTAATGTTTTTGAAAGAAGTCTCTTATGCTCACCCAGGCTACAGTTATTTGATCAAAAATACAATAAAAACAGTCAAATTTGTATTTTAATATATTTTAAAATGTAATTTATTTCTGTGATTGTCACATTATTATTCTCTTCATTGTCACATGATCCTTCAGAAAACATTATATTATGTTGATTTGGTGCGCAAGAAACATTTCTTATTATCATTGTTGTGCTGCTTAATATGTTTATGGAAACTGATTCCTTTTTTTTTAGGATTCTTTGATGACACTCAATCTGAAGGGTCACATAAGCATTGAGTGACACATCTGACTGATTGACTGTAAATTTCTGTGTGTAGGTGCGAGCCCGCTATGAGAAGGTTCTTGAGGAAGTGACGCGTTATGCTCCACGCTACATGGAGGAAATGGAGTCTATCTTTGACCAGTCACAAGAGGAGGAGAGGAAAAGGATAAGCTTCCTTAAACAGGCTTTCCTTTCCATCCATAGACATTTGGATGTCACCAACAATGACAGGTGTGTAAGAAGGGTCATTCTGGCCAAAATCTCAATTTCAGTATTACTCACAATGAGTGAATTATACAAGTTTTCTCTCTCTCTGTTAGCATAAAAGCCGTGTACAATGAGCTCCATAACACTCTGATGTCCATCAGCGAGCAGGAGGATTTGCGCTGGTGGAAGAATACACATGGGCCGGGAATGCCCACTGACTGGCCTCAATTTCAGGTATATTGCAAATACATTTATACTGGCAAACATTAACTAAAACTTGAGTATTACATGGTGATTGCCTGCCATGAGGTTAGGGTGTTTGTGGGTGGTTGCTAGATGGTTGCCAAGTGCCCAAGTCAAACGAGCCATGAGAAATGTGCAGTGAGCTGCATTCATATCACTCTTGTCCAGAGCAAAAGCAAGCTGTTGTAAGTTTTTTTTAATATATTGTTTTGAGTTTAATGCATTCCTGAGGGTGTCAGAGTGACGTTTCTGTTGTTATCTGTGATATTTATGTATCTCACAGAGGCACATCTTCAAATAGACTGCGTTCTGTTGTGCCAAAACCCACGTTTACTCCTTTACTCACTCTGTCTTTCGCTCTCTTTCTATTTCAGGAGTGGACTCCAGACAAGAAGCATAAAAAGGGAAAGAAGGAGGTGGTGCAGAAAGCAGCAATGATGGAGAGAAGGTCAGTTTACTACATTGATATTTGCTGCGGGGCTCTTACACCACAGGGCTGCCCGACTGTTATTCGCTACAAACCTGACTTGGACTTCAGGCCTGGTTATTGTTTGCTGCTGTGTATTGACCCTTTGCTAAGCTCACCCGCCTTGGTTACTGTTGCTCAGACAAGCTAGATCCCATAGGAATGAATTGGGGTTTGAACAGTGTGATTTTAAGTAAAATACAGTAGCAAACATTGAGTGGTTATTATATACAATACTTAAATGAAGTGTGACATTGCAAAACATTGTTGGACCTTACAAAAATCTAAAATATATACAGTATTGTGACTAAATCTGTGGAGACTGTGAATCACAACTGAGGCAAATGCTTATCACAAACAACTTAAAAGAGAAAAAACTCATTTGAAAGACATAACATTAGTGATAACATTAGTGTAAGTGAACAACAGAACTGTTCCTAACAATACAGTTCAATAAGATAATAAAAACATGTTAAGTTAGTAAATCATGATTTTGTGATGATACATAAATGCCCTGGCAACAATGTTTTACAGTAGTTTTGGATAAATTCTGTTTAAACCTGTCTAAGAATGGTAATAGTCCAAAATGTTATAGTATGTGGCATTCTGTTTGGAAAAAGATGATCATGTTTTACTCTGATGTATTACTATGGAAGCCTGCTTCTGTCAGAAAAAAATAATGCATTGGTAAATCATAATTATGACATAAAAAGAAATAATTATGACAAAAAGTTAAAATTATTAAATACTAAGTCATAATTATGAGATAAAACATCAAAATCGACATACTGAGCCAGAATTGTGAGATACAAAGTCGAAATTGAGATAATTATGACAGTCGATATTTTTGTCATAATTGACAATTTGTTATAATAATCTCATAATATCTTTTTTGTCATAATTATAACTTTTTTTATCTTATAATTTCAGCATGCCCTTATTATTTTTTTGTCCATTTCAAGTTATATTAATTGTAACTTTTTATCTCATAATTTCGATTTTATATGCAATAATTTTGACTTTTTGTCTCATGCCATTTTATTTAAATGAATTATGTTTTTGTCATAATTTAGACATTTTAACTTAATGTCATCATTTGACAAAACAATTTGATTAAAACTATCCAAACACACAAGTTTTGCATTAGAAAAGAGCAAAAGCTTGTCTGCTGATATGGTGGATATGTAGAAGGTATAATAAGGTAGGAGTGGTCTGCAACATTTTTAATGCGGGGCTTAGTTTATTGACTTTGTCTGTTTTCCTTCCTCGTCTCAGTGTAATGATTGGAGGAGTGAGAGTCAGAGCTCTTTATGACTATGTTGGACAAGAGACAGATGAACTCTCCTTCAAAGCAGGTAAGCTGTCTTTGTGTTTGTATATTCATATTATGTGTCTATATGATGTACGTGTACCACCTCTGATGCTTTCTGTTTGTGTGTGTGTGTGTGTTCAGGTGAGGAGTTTCTGAAGATCGAGGATGAGGATGATCAGGGTTGGTGCAGAGGCATGATGGACGGAGGGAAAGAGGGCCTTTACCCTGCTAACTATGTGGAGGTGGTGTAGATATACAGGATGACACAGAGCTCCCGCTCTGGGGTACATAAATGTCTACAGGTGCCCAGGTTTAAGCCTGTTTTACAGCCATGTTTATTGAAGTTTGCTTTGTTTTCTCTGAGCGGATGACAGATGGTACACAGGTACGGGTTTAGAGCTGAATTAAGTGCGTGAAGTTGGGATCTGAACAAGAAACTGCATCCAAAGCGCTTTCACTATGATCTTACTTGAGAACATTGTAATGTAGGCCTGGTTTCACAGACAGGGCTTAGATTAAGCCAAGAATAGGCCTTAGTTAAATTAGGACATTTAAGTAGCTTTTTGTGTGCCTTAGAAAAAAACATTACTGGTGTGCATCTTGAGACAAAACAATGACACTGACATACTTTAAGATATGTCAGTGCAAGTTGC
The DNA here is from genome assembly GCA_039654105.1 of Coreius guichenoti. Classification (NCBI taxonomy): domain Eukaryota; kingdom Metazoa; phylum Chordata; class Actinopteri; order Cypriniformes; family Gobionidae; genus Coreius; species Coreius guichenoti. The sequence continues at coordinate 27,933,196 of CM077171.1, forward strand.
TATCAGTTAAGACAGCTCAAACATGCATTTTAGTCTGGGACTAAATTAAGCCTTGACTGTGAAACCGGGCATATATGTTTTATTGTGCATCACATTGTGGCTTTAGATCAAAATATGCAGAGAGTTTCATACGATTATGATATGAATAGGTACCAAGATCCTCTGATATATATATATATATAGAGAGAGAGAGAGAATATGAACTACATTGTCTTGATGCATGCATGAATCTACAGAGTATTTTGAGGACAATGTCTCACACCAAAGACTTCAGTGCATATTTACATTTTATCAATGACATATTTCTTCTGATGAGAATTGTTATATCTGATGCCTGTATAAAAGGGGTTAGATGGGTATGATGTCATTTACAGCTGCGAATTTCACGCAAGGTGTTAATTGGGATGATAATATGCTATATTTTATCCACTTCAGTCTTGTTGTTAAATGTCACGTCTCACATTTAATAATTTTAGTTACACAAAGGCAGTATTAATCAACACCATTTTAAAGTGATAGCCATGGGACCCATTACGACGGTCTCTTCTTGTGTATTTCTGTTGTGTTTTAAGATGTCATTCTAACCAAAGAAAAAGTATCTATGCAAATGAGCGCAATGTTTATTTGTGCAGTAGTGGAGGTAAATTACACCGGATCAGGGCCGTAGTTTATGCACCATCACTGATCTAATGCAAATACTACCAGTATTAAAAGGGATACAGATTACTCTGAGTCTTGTTCTTATTAATCATCTTAGAAAAACTTTCATTATGCACATACACATTATTATACATGATACACATTTTATTATTCCTGTTCATATTTTATTCTGTGCTTGTCCCCAGGCCACAGTGGAAATGCTAGTGGAAATATATGGGGCTTTAATTAAATATTCATGTGTGTGTGTGTGTGTGTGTACTACTATAGCTATAATTTGCTATACTATATACTCTCCAGGGCTGCCTTTATATGATCAAAAATACAGTTAAAACGGTAATATTGTGAAATATTATTACAGTATTATTATAACAGCATTTGTTTGAAATAGAAATCTTTTATAACATTATAAATGTCTTTACTGTCATTTTTTGATTCATTTAATGTGTTTTTGATGAATAAATGTATTAATCTAAAAAGATATATATATATATACAGATATATATAATTGTATGTGTGTATATATATATATAGTATTCTTTTATACGTTTTTATAAAAAATACTTTTAAGTTTCCTATAAAAAATTAGAACAATAGAAAACAATAGTCTGCTATGTCCTCAGTTATATAGCTGTGTGTGTGTGTGTGTTAGGACCGGTTTGAGTTTTAGACGATCGGAGTGAGGACAAAGAGAGTAAAGTGAGGACATTTTGGCTGGTCCTCACTTTCTGAGACCCATTTCAAGGCCTGTTTGAGGGTCAAGGTTAAGGGTTCGGGTTTGGCACTTAGTTGTGATGGGTTAGGAGCTAGAAATTGCATTTTGCCAATGAATGTCCTCACAAAGATAGATGTACAAGAATGTGTGTGTGTGTGTGTGTGTGTGTGTGTGTGTGTGCAGACTCATATGAGTCAGCCTGCTCACGTATCTCAGGATTTCAGCTCCGCTGGACCCCACAGCACATCTTTTAATAGTGTCAGAACATTCAGTGTGTTGCCCTGAGTGGTTGTCACACACATTCTCACTCACATACACGCTTATCGTGCATCATGAGTACATGATTCAGAAATGTTCCCACTCTGGGCTTGATTTTCCTAGGGTCAATTCCTTTCCCACAGTTTTGAGCAACATTAACCTTACACATTTGCAAAAATAAGCACAGCCCAAAAATGTGCTGATTACTGCTCTCTGTCTGCATAAAATACCTTACAGGGAAAATAATAACACTCAGGCTAAGTAAAGCTGGCATAAGCTATGAGTAGGTCAATGACACAACCCCAAAATGTACTTTTACTTCACAGTTTTTAAAACTCTCACAGACACACTGTTTACCAAGCAAAAATGTGTATTTTTACTCTCTCCCATTGCATGTATGACAGTAACTATAGCCAAACATACCTTAGAACAGGGAGGGCACCTACGTACAGTATTAGGCCTAGTGAAGAGGCCTAATAGCAAAAAATTCTCCCTGTTCATTTTATCCACAACTCTTAAATCCCAGATGCCAGGTTGATTGCCGCCCTACTGACTGTCCATATGTTGCGCCTCCGCCACTGTGGTCTCTGTGGTCAGTGCTGGCAGCACTGTTGCTACTTGGGTGGGTACCTTCACCAAACCGGACACTGCAGGGTTTTAAACTTCTCCACTAGCAGCTTTGGGTATATTTGTACAAAAAGGCTTTTATTGATGGTAAATTAGGGCTTTTTAAAAATCATCTTCCTGCTGGTAGGCACATTTCTGTGAGGGTTCTGACGAAAGGGAAAAATATCCCCTATTTAAAATAAGGCCATTTTCTGCTAATAAATTGCATCATATCTTTCAATTCCATCACAACAGGACTTTACAAAGGCATCATGTACATGTAATCTACAGTTAAAGAGCTGCATAGAGATTTTTAAAATGTAGGCCTATTTAAATTAACACACACATAACATTTAATATGTTTTAATATTCATTTAATATGCATAAAATTCTCACACATATCATGAAGTTAATTTATATTCAAAGATCATAAGATTAATTTTCATTCAGTGAGAACTGAGCATCTCACACTCAAAATGGAATTGAAACCCTTGGTTCAGTAGTACACGGTTATCATAGACTAAGCAAAGAGAATCGATATATTTATATATGCTGTGAACGTTGTGTTCTACTGAACTGTCTGAAAGAACATTGTATTCCAAACTCCTCCATGCTGGATGCTTTTATAGATCAATACTATTTTCAACGCACACCAAGTGCCTCTCAAATTTAAGAATTTGCCTGCCCGCATTTTCTCATAAGCTGATTATCTTACAATACTGATGTGTTCTATATATCATTTCAAGTGGGTAATTGTTATGTAACTTCTATAACACGGCCTACATTCTGCTGTCGCGTAACAGATGAAGATGGTCTCAGCCAGCAGAAGGCGCTGTTGATTCATGAAGCAATTAGCTTTAATAACTGTTGGTCAGTTACAACTAAACCTCTAAACAGTGACATTGAACACAACTGGGTCTCAACTGGTTTTACTTAAAGACCTACATTTTATATTGGACATCGAGTGGCAACTTTTTTTTTCGTGTGAAAAAAAGGTAAGCAAAATGTCCTTGAAAACAAACACTGAATTACATGTAGGCTACCCATGCAAACATATTAGCTTGACATAGACTGAAAATGAAAATTGCCGCTTTTGTAGATAAATAAAAAACAACAGAAGGGTAATTTTAGACCTAGCACATTAAACGACAAACCCTAGGCCAAATATTGTATTAGCATTAGCTAGCCGTTTTTCTAAGTGATGGATTAATTTGCTCCAAAATGCCAAGTATGATTCGACCCTTTTTTTTTTTGTTTTTTTTTTTGCTATCCTATAATTAGTTAGCATTAAGCATTGTTTTCTCATGTCAGACTACAAACCTCCGACTCATTTTTGTCATTCGCAAGTTGAACCACCGACACACTCACACCAACAGACAAGAAGCGAGTTATTATATTTTAAGTAGGATTTGCGTGTGCGCGCGCGAGGTCGTTTGCAGAAAGCCTCTCAAGATTATGGAGGTCTATGTTTATTTTTGTTTGAACCACCAAGTCATCAAGTCTACTTTATGCAAACAAACATGCGTGGATGTATGTTGATGAGTTTAATTCCATGCGTCTCTGATATGAGCAGTTCAGCAATTTGTCATTCAGGCTCCCCCTCACTGTAGTGTGTGTGTGTGTGTGTGTGTGTGTGTGTGTGTGTGTGTATAAAATAGAATGAGAAAGAGGGAAGAGAGGGAAGCACAGTCACACTGAAACATGGACATTATATCCTTCTGTATTTAGCAATGTCTGAGTTTATATTTTCCCTTGAACAAAAATAGATCTCTTAAACGTTAGTGTTAGTTTCTGTGCTACATTTTACACAGCTATCCTAAATAAATTGCCCACCTATTATTTAAAAAATAAGTTGAAATATTGCGAACTGATGGCTTCAACAAAAGCATACCATTGATTAACAACCTCTGAGCTCACAACAGGTCTATCTTTTAAAGGTTTGTAAGTTGCCGTTTAAAAATCTGTTTCCCTATGTGGAGAAAATCAAGTTTTTACTTCAGGGACCCGGCAGTCCCCAGCCATGTTTTTCTTAGTGGAAGCTTTAAGATAATATACCGAATTATAAAATAATTTTAACTCGGCTGAAAATGTAATGTCCACATATTTATTTATTTTGTGAGAAGCCAAGTGGAATAATGTACAGCAGCAGCCAGTCATTGTCAAAAAATAAACCCCTTCAGGGTGATACCAGGTCACCCTGTCTGGGTTTATTTTGTGATAATGATCGGCTGACTGTATATAACCCCTCCTTACAGCATATCCTCATCCTCACCACCCCATTGTGAAAAAAATGTAGTGACTAATCAAATGCATAAACGACCATAAGAAAGCTTCAAATACTGAAAGAAAAGATTCGATTTAGAGCAAGACATCAGTCTTCACTGGTGTGCAACAAAGCTGCCTGACCCCCCTACCTGCTACCATTATTAGAAAAAAAAAATAAAAAATACATTTCCACCAAGAATAAAGTTCATCAGTCACCCTGACCATGGAGCTGTGCTGAAAAAGCAGAGAGTTAGATGGCTAGTTGTGTCATCCAATCACAAATGTATGCCACACTTGCAACCAAAAATTCCATGTAGCCCAGTTAGGGTGCAAATAAACGGTGATGCAGAGGTTGAGATCAGCACAGACATGAGGACACATTTTGGTTGGTTGCTTATTACATTTTTTAGAGTGACCTTAAGCACAGACTAATGGCAGGGAAAATGCTAGTTTTGCTATTTTGTATTGACCTCAAAAGAGAGCGATTCTCACCAGACATCCCAAAGTTATTGATGAGCTGAAACACTTTTAAGCGGAATGGTGAAAAATCCCTCGCGACCTTTGTGCATCTGAATGTTTTGTTGAGGTTATTGAAGGTCAACCAGTTTTTTACAGACAGGTTCACAGACTTTTTCCACCCTGCACTATACATGTTTACACAATTTCTGCAATGATGATTTGAAAATGGTTACTTTTTTGTGTGTGTGTTCTTTGTTTAGGCAGACAGGGCTACAACGAGGCTAAAGGCACATCCTAAGGAAATATGCTTTTCATTACTCATAGTGTATGATTGCAGAAATTTTTTATTGAACATTGATGGAGAAAAGTGGTTTGTTTGTTTAAAAATGTTATAAATGTATACAGTGGCAAAGTGGGCCTTTTACCCCCACACACAGAGTAAAAGGCTCAACAGCATGTGGCAAAAGGCACACAGTATTTATACAAATACTTAGCTAAAATAATATTTTGCATAATGTCTAAGTTAATACTTGTTCACAATCACTTTAGCGAGTTTGTACTATTTTCGGTTTATTTTGACAAATAAAAGAATTCATTTTTGTTCAATAAATATATTGTCATTAAAATGTTCATTTTAAAAATACAGAAACTAAATTATTTTAAAAAGTAAAGATTCTGAAAGCATTTAATGAGATCCCATAATAATTTATTATAGCTTTACAGTAGTAACAAATACATATATTTTATTATATGATTGATTAATATAATGTTATTAAATATGATGGTTCATTATAAATATGGTGATTATCTCTTGAGGTGGACACCCAATTTTACATATGATATTTCCAATCTGAATCTAACCATGTCATGTCAACAAATGGAAAAGTCAGCCAGCTATTTATTATCATATTAATTATTGTGCCTTTGGCCCCAACTGCAGGGGTGCCTTTTTTACCCCAAATACCATACTTTTACATATTCTTCCGTTATAGAAAATTCTATTATAATATATTATATTCTGTTATTGCTTTAATTACCTTTAACAAAAATCACTAACAAAATATTGACAATTTTATCATTTCTCATTTGCTACATAAATCTACATCACATCAAGGATCAGGCAAATTTCCACACGCATCATCAGAAGCGGTTGTTAAGAAAAGTGCTGAGCTGAATTTTTGTGGCATCTAATGGTTTAAAAGAGATTATAGTCAAATGCGCCTTTTTTACCCTGGTGTGCCTTTAGCCCCGTTGTACCCTATACGTTTTTTTCTTGTAACTGTATCCCTTGCTCAATGGCAAATTGGTGATGGTCTGGTATCCCATATCTCATCCAGTGCCATCTCTATGGCCTTTACTACTGTTAGACTGCACCAACACCATTAGATCTCTTAAATATCTAGATGTGTAGACATCTAAAAGCCTGTGAATTGAGCAAGGTTCGGTATAGGACACTCATCTTCGTTGTTTCGTTTTCCCCATATAGAGTCCATTAACTCCATGTGTTAAGGAGCTTATTGTGTCACATCATATAACTCTGACAGAAAATAGTGGAGCTTCAAGTCATTCTTCACACTAACAGCGCGAGAGGGAGAGACAGCAAGAAAATGTGTGTGTATGTGTGTACTGGGTCAGTTAAGGGAACAGACTTGTGCTGGCTTTATTTGTCTGCTCAATTTTTTAACTGCACAAAATTATGAGTAACCAGGAAATGATTATTCTAGCTTCTTAATTAGCCTAATTAAATAAGCTTTTGACTAGAGAAGAGGGACTTGAAATAGTGTGTGTATGAATGTATAGGGAAAACTCTGGGCTAGATATCACTCTTTTTAATTATTTCTCAGGGTAGATTTATTTTGAAAGATTTCTGTGTTAGCTACATACCTTAAAGGTGCAGTGTGTAGTATTTATGAGGATATATTAACAGAAATGCAATATAATATACATAACGTCTCGGTTACGTATGTAACCCTCGTTCCCTGAAGGAGGGAACGGAGACGTACGTCGGAACTGACCGACGAATTGGGATCTGTTTTCAGAGACCAATCTACTTCGAGTGATTAAAAACGAGCCAATGGACATTGGCATGCGGTTCACGCATTCCACGCTCCTCCCCGCAGCGCGGGTATAAATACGGAAGTGGAATACCGCATCATTCCTTTTCAACTGAGGAGCCGAGACGAGTGACTCGGCCTTCAGCTGAAGCACAGCACCTGGCGACGGGACATACGTCTCCGTTCCCTCCTTCAGGGAACGAGGGTTACATACGTAACCGAGACGTTCCCTTTCAGTTGGTCACGTTCGACGTACGTCGGAACTGACCGACGAATTGGGATCCCTACCAACACACCAGGGATGCTGGCCCTTCCAGCGCCCTGCCTGAGCTCACTGGACCACACCTATGTTGGAGTGGGAGTCAGGGCTCCCGGCAGGGAAGGTCAGTCACTGCTGTTCCTGCAAGACCCACTCAGTGTGACTATTGGATAACGCTGGGAAAACGTGCCCGTCTCGTGGAGATGGTATGCTGCGGAGCCACGTCCTTCAGAGGAAGAAGAGGTGGCGGAATACACATAAGGACTAACCTGTCAGGGTAGTACTACATATGGCAGTCTCTGGGTTGGATCCAACCTGATCCCAGGGGGGAAAGAACACCACCAGAGACGACAGAGCGGGCTCTGTCAAGGGAAAGACACGGGGCTAGCCAAGTAGGGTAGCTGGTACCGTGGAGAATACACATATGGGGTTGCCGTTAGGGAACCGCTACATATGGACCCCAGCCTACACACACGTTCCACAAGCATACGGGTGCAGGCCTGGTGTCAGACGGCCGCAATGTCTGACACCGAAGGGGTGACGGAGGAGCTCGACAGGGTTAGCCGTTTCCGGGGAACACAACTGGAGATAATAGACGCACGTATCCGGCCCAGGGGGCGGGAGTGGCGTTGCAAGCCGACACTAGAACGGGCACTTAGCGCTACTGGCCACTGGGGGCGAGGGTGCGGGAAGATACCGGCTCTACACGGAGGCTATAGAATCTAGCGAACGTGTTAGGTGTCGCCCAGCCCGCAGCTCTACATATATCTGTCAGCGAGGCGCCTTGAGCCAGCGCCCAGGAGGAAGCTACACTCCTTGTGGAGTGCGCTCGCACCCCGAACGGGCAAGGCACGTCTTGGGACTGGTAAGCCAAGACGATAGCATCCACTATCCAGTGGGCTAACCTCTACTTGGAGACAGCCTTTCCCTTCTGCTGGCCTCCGTAACAGACAAAGAGCTGCTCTGAGGTTCTAAAGCTTTGAGTTCGGTCCACGTAGGCGCGGAGGGCGCGGACGGGACATAACAAAGCCAGGGCTGGGTCTGCCTCCTCCGAGGGCAGCGCTTGCAGGTTCACCACCTGGTCCCAGAAGGGAGTGGTGGGAACCTTGGGCACGTATCCGGGCCGGGGTCTCAGGGCGACGTGAGAGTTGGCCGGCCCAAACTCTAGGCACGATTCGTTGACCGAAAATGCGTGCAGGTCCCCTACCCTCTTGATGGAGGCCAATGCAGTCAGGAGTACTGTCTTTATGGTCAGAATTTTTAACTCTACAGACTGCAAAGGCTCAAAGGGAGGGCTCTGAAGTGCTCTTAGCACCAGAGTTAAGTCCCAAGAGGGTATCAAGTGTGGACGAGGAGGATTTAGCCTCCTCGCACCTCTGAGGAACCTGACAATTAGGTCGTGCTTCCCTAAGGACTTACCTTCAACTGCGTCGTGATACGCCGCTATTGTTGCGACGTACACTTTGAGGGTGGAGCGAGACAGCCTTCGCTCCAGCCCATCTTGCAGGAAAGAAAGCACGACACTAACTGAACACCTTCGGGGGTCTTCCCAGCGGGAAGAGCACCACTCAACAAACAGGTTCCACTTCAGGGCATAGAGGCGCCTCGTAGAGGGGGCTCTAGCAGAAGCGATGGTGTCTGCCACCGCTTGTGGCAGGCCACCTAGAACCTCCGCGTCCCGTCCAGGGACCAGACATGGAGTTTCCAGAGGTCTGGACGCGGGTACCATAGAGTGCCCCGTCCCTGAGGAAGCAGGTCCTTCCTCAGGGGAATCGGCCAGGGAGGGGCTGTCGAGAGGAGTGTGAGTTCGGGGAACCAGGTCCGGTTGGGCCAGTAGGGCGCAACTAGCAAGACCTGCTCCTCATCCTCCCTGACCTTGCACAGGGTCTGTGCGAGAAGGCTCACTGGGGGAAACGCATATTTGCGTAGGTCCCGGGGCCAGCTGTGTGCCAGTGCATTCGTGCCGAGGGTGCCCCCGGTCAGGGAATAGTACAACTGGCAATGGGTCGAGTCCGGAGAGGCGAACAGGTCTACCTGCGCGGCTCCGAAAAGGTCCCATATCAGCTGGACGCTCCGGGGGTGGAGTCGCCACTCTCCCGGAGGTGTCGACTGACGAGAGAGCTCGTCGGCTGTCTGGTTCAGCGCACCAGGGATGTGAATGGCCCGAAGCGACCTCAGACGCTTCTGACTCCACAGGAGGAGATGGCGGGCCAGTTGGAGCATGCAACGGGAGCGTAGACCACCCTGACGGTTGATGTACGCAACGGCCGCAGTGCTGTCCGTACGGACCAGCACGTGCTTGCCCTGTAGCGGCTTTTTGAGGCGACCCAGGGCGAGACATACTGCCAATAACTCTAGGCAATTGATGTGCCAACGCAGTTGGGGCCCCGTCCACAGACCCGAAACTGTGTGCCCGTTGTACGTGGCCCCCCAGCCCGTGGATGAGGCATCCGTGAAGACCACAGCATGCCTGGACACCTGTTCTAAGGACACTCCCGCCCGTAGAAACGAAGGGTCCGCCCAGGAGTTGAAGGTTTGGCGACAGTAAGGAGTAACTGAAACCCGGTACTTGCCGCTCTGCCACGCCCATCTCGGGACTCGGTCGTGAAGCCAGCGTTGAAGCGGTCTCATATGAAGCAATCCGAGCCGCGTTGCCGCGGCTGCAGATGCCATATGCCCCAGGAGCCTCTGAAAAAATTTCAGTGGGACCGCTGTCCTGCCTTTGAATGTATTCAAGCAGTTCAACACTGACCGGACTCGCTCCTCTGTGAGGCGCGCCGTCCGGTTGACCGAATCCAGCTCCATACCGAGACAAGAGATCCTCTGTGTGGGACAGAGTTTGCTCTTGTCTCGGTTGACCCGAAGGCCCAACAGGCTGAGGTGACGGAGCACCAGGTCCCTGTGTTCGCACAACTGATCCCGGGACTGGGCCAATATGAGCCAGTCGTCGAGATAGTTGAGAATCCGAACGCTGCGTTCTCTGAGCAGAACAATGGCTGCCTCCGCGACTTTCGTGAAGACACGAGGCGACGGACAGCCCGAAGGGCAAGACTTTGTACTGATATGCCCTCCCCTCGAACGCAAAGTGCAGGAACGGTCTGTGTCGAGGGAGAATGGAGACATGAAAGTACGCGTCCTTCAGGTCGATCGCTGCAAACAATCTCGGGGACGGATGCATTCGAAAATGCGTTTCTGCGTTAACATTTTGAACGGGAGCTTGTGCAGGGCCCGATTCGGAATGCGCAGGTCCAAGATTGGTCTTAACCCACCACCTTTCTTGGGTACAATGAAGTAGGGGCTGTAGAACCCCGACCTCATATCGGCAGGAGGAACCGGCTCAATCGCGTCCTTCGCCAGCAGGACATTGATCTCCGACCACAAGACATGGGCATCGCTGCTCCGCACGGTGGTGAAGAGGATGCCCCTGTACTTGGGCGGCCGGCGCGAACTGAATCGCGTAGCCGAGTCTGATGGTATGGATGAGCCAGCGAGACGGCCTGGGGAGACCTAGCCAGGCCCTCAGAGACCGAACAAGCGGGACCAACGGCACCACAGACGTACCGGTGGTGGGGCAGCGAAGTGGAGTACGCAGACCCGACTCGGGAGGCCCGGAGGCGGCCCGGAGTGTTGTCTGAGTACTTCAAGGTGGGGCAGAGTGTGGGTGAGGAGGCCCGGGGGCGTCCTCGGTGCCCACACTGCTGCCCCCTGGCGAAGGGGAGAGGGGAGGAAAGGAGTGGCAAGGCCCGGGGGCGTCGCACACTGCCAACCTGGCCCTCTTAGGGCCCAGGGAGGGAGGAAACTGCTCTGAGAATGTGGGTACCGCTGGACTCCGGAGAGCCAGCGGCAGGACCGAAACTAAAAAATATTCTCCCCCCGGAGGGAGGGGTGCGGACACCGTCTCCCAGAGAGCAGATCCCCTTTTCACTGGGCTGCCCGTTTCAGGGCCGCTTGCCCTTGCAGGGGACTCATGGGAACCTGGACGGGTTGGGCACCTCCCTTGCGCCCGGCCACCTGCTGCCTGGGTGGAGGCTGCTGCTTGGCTTAGCAGGGGCGGAGGCAGACGCAGGGGGACACCCTTTTGGCGTTCCATATTTTGACACCAAATGGTTCCACACTGCTAAATTTTTCCGATGCACATCCGGGAAAAAGACACAGGGGCAGGCAAGGCGATTTACGCGCTGCACTACACCTCAGCCACCCAGGAAAGCATGGCTGTCAGCTCTGAATCTGATTCAGCATGAGCATACACTATTATAGTGTGAAACTCAGCATTATCATTTCCAGCGCATAACAGCCCTCTCTCCGATGCAGCAATTGACATCTGTCCTCTGCCAGAGCCCCAAATGAAACGCTGGCCCTTTTTTTTTTTATTTTATTTTTTTTACTTTTTTTAGGACCAGCAATCCCATCTGTAAGCTTCCAGCAGGCATGTGAGACAGTGAGCGTGGCCGTCAGACTCGACGGCACACGGCGCGCTGAACACTCAAGCCCCTATGAAAGGGGCAAGATGAACAACGCGCCGACGTGGCATGTTCTCATGAGAGAACATGAACCACCCACGAACAAAGTCTCAGCACGCTCGTGATGCGATAGAGGAGTGGGGGCCCGAGGAGATGTACCCGGCGGGGAAGCCCCACTGTAATCCTCAGGTCACCAAGGCTTATTAGCCGAAGTAGCCCTTTTCTGGTGCACCAGAAAAAACTAGATCGGGGAATAGGCAAAGGGACTCAACCCCGTTTGAGGTTTCATAGTCTTGACCGCGCATCTAGAGCGCCGAGTGACGCGCTGGGTTGCCGTGACAACCCCCGCTGTCAGCAGGCGCTCGACGGCACACGGCGCGCTGAACGCTCAAGCCTTTACGAGAAAGGTAAGACGAACAACGCGCCGACGTGATCACGTTCTCCTGAGAGAACATGGATCACCCACGAGCGCAATCTCACATGTTTATATGCGAGAGAGATCGTGGCCGTCAAATGAGGACAGGAAACAACCGCATCCAGAAACACACGATTTGAATGACATCTTGAAAAAGACGCAGGGTCAAACCGTGTTGCTCTTTTTAGAAGGAAATGCTCTTTTAGAAGTGCTGAAGCACTCAGGGAGATGGCCGCGGCTCACAGCAGTCTGATTGCAAGCCTGCGTGTGAGCACTCAAGAACGGAAACGCCCAGCCAACCAACACAGGAACAAGTGTATGTTGCAGCGGCCACTCGCTGACTCGCGCCATCACACCAGCACCCAGGTAAGAGAGCGATCCTCCTCGAGACTCGTCTAAACACTCTTCGTAGAAACAGCTTGATACAGCAAACCGTTCGGCTCCGAAGTTAAAAAGCAATGATGCGGTATTCCACTTCCGTATTTATACCCGCGCTGCGGGGCGGTGCGTGGAATGCGTGAACCGCATGCCAATGTCCATTGGCTCGTTTTTAATCACTCGAAGTAGATTGGTCTCTGAAAACAGATCCCAATTCATCGGTCAGTTACGACGTACGTCGAACGTGACCGACTGAAAGGGAACTATGTTTTCAACCGTCAGGTTTTTATTACCTTAGATTGAGCCATTTCTATCTACATACACCGCAGGTCCCCTTACAGTGAAATCGCCATTTTGCGCCGTCATGTTTCTACAGTAGCCCTAAACAGACAAACTGACCTATAGAGCGCTAGCTACTCTCTGCTGTCTCAGACAATGACATTTTTGTTCTGTGTCAGCCACCGTAGCTTTTCAATGTGCTTCGAAAAGGAGGGGTGAGAGATGGCCGGTTGCAATTCGCAACCTCACCACTAGATGCCGCTAAAATTTACACACTGCACCTTTAATTGTCTTGGCTTTGGTACATTTCAGCTGTCATTGCCACAGAAAAAAAACATACAGTTCCCAGCTGGTACAGTTGAGCCATGTTGTGTACCATTCAGAAAGGAAATGAGAATGCAAATCTAGTTCAAATCCTGAATTTGAATTAAGGTAGCAAATCGGATGCAGAGTTGCAATTTGTATTTGAATGTAAGAACGTAGATTTGAAAATAAACTCAAAATAATTAAAGTGCCCCTATGGTTATTATGGTTTTTCGAATATCCCCTTTCATGCAGTGTGTAATATAGCTGTTTGTGAATATAAACATTTTGCAAAGTTGTAAAGTCAAAAGTGCACGATAAATAAAGATATTGTCTCCCAAAAGAAAGAACAGACTCTGAACTGCCTATACGAGTCCTTTGTATTTCGAATCCCACTGTGTGACGGTTCTACGTCACTAGAAAAGACATTCACATAATGCCCGCCCATGTTCATTGTCCGCCCGCTAACAACTTGACCCGCCCTCAAACATCATTTTACTGATGACTTCATCTCAAATCTCAGAGTTTAACGCGGGATTTGCCAAACGCTTGCTCTTGAAAGATAGGTCAGTGCTCAGATTATTTGGACCAGCCTGCTCCTCAGAATCACAACCTTTAAGTATGAATAATTATTGATGTATATATTTTCTACTGGGTGTTCAAAATACTTAGTTTTATATTGTGTAAGTTTCCGGCTAACTCACGTTATTACTGTCTTACTGAAATACTGTGTCTATTAATGCAGATTGTCTGTCGTTCTTACTACTTTGAGTAAAGACAAAGGATGGAGCAAGATTTGTTTTGCAAACTTTAATGTTACGTCAGTCATTCACGTTAGTGCTGTTATTGATACAGTTCCCGCATGTGCACCACAATAAATTAGAAATAAACTCATGGGTTTGTTGATGGACATACACTTGTTAATGCTGATGGTGAGAAATTACAGTTGCAACATGTATCTCAAAACGAGTAGTGTATCACTGAGAAACGTCCTGCTCAAGTCGTCCTTGCGATGGAGGTTCAGATTGAATAACTAGTTCTTCCATAGTTCTTTCATCATCAGACTCGCGCTCGCATTGATATGGTAAAATCAATGCCATTGTTGCGGTCTTTACAGTGTGTGCAATCGCTGAGCTGCGCTGAAGTTTAGCTTTCTAAATATGCGCTGTACGCGGTAGACCAATCACAACAGACTGGGCCATCTGGCCAATCAGAGTAGAGTAGGCTCGCGGAAAGGAGGGATTTAGAGAGACTGATTCATCCATTGAGTCGTTTGAGAATCATTGAACATTGTGGTGATGTGCAATGTATATTATGAGAAAATTAAACTGTTTTTTGACCTTTGATGCATGTAAACCTGTTATAGGAGACCTCCAAAACAAAATCAGGAGACTTTAAAATAGCATAATAGGGGACTTTAATGTAACTATAATTTTAGCTTGTCAAGTTATTGAACATCTAGAAAACAACAAAATTATCCATTAAACAGTAAAAAAGTAAAAGGTCATATACAGAAATATCAACAAATATGTTTGGTCAACAAGTATTGGAATTAATAAATTGAATATATACATTTAAAACACATGTGACAACTTGCCCCATGCTGACATTTGTGAAAAAACCTCTCTGTGTGACATCTAGCCCCTGTCTCCCCTATAAATATGGTTCTACACCCCTAGACACCCATCAATGCAATCTCTCTGAGTGACCAGTCTCAGGTATCAGCAGGAGGGGGAAGGGCCAAGAGAAAGAGAGAGAAATAGCCTCCATTAGCAGAGAGCTGGAGCGCTGTAGAGGTTAATCATTACTTCAGCATCACTTCTTCAGCTGAGAGCCAGATGGCTGAGTGGAACCCTTACAGAGACAGAGCAAGAACTGAGAGTAGCACCCCCTGCTGGACTACACATATACACAAACACATGAGTGCACACACACATAGACACACTTGTCTCCAGATTTCTGCTTCTCCACAGTATGACTGTTCCGTCTGAAGAGCGAAGCTCCCCAGCATGGCAGGCACAACGACTGAGTGAGCATGTAGCTTATTTGCCACAGTGATGGCTCTGTTTCCACCGCACAAACATGTTAAGTAAGATATCATGCACATGGGTTTCACATTGGCTGACCAATATCACTCAGAGTGCATGTATTCAGGCGGCCCTGAGGGCTCCTTGTTTACGGACAGAGATAAACAGTTTGGTGCTTTGTAGGTTTCTGTCTGTAATAATTACTTTCTGTGTTTTTTCTCCCTCGTTCTCCCCTAAAGCCCAATAGTCTCCTGTCACTGTGCTCCATCCCTCATCAGTATTTCTGTCTTTTCCCCATCCTCTCAGTCACAGTCTAATGGTCATGGTTAATTGGCAGCTGTCTAATTGTTTCTCATTAGCTTGTGAAACCAAACATCCCTGACACAACAAATAAACAAAGCCTTTTTTCTTTTGCTTTGTTTTTTTTTTTTTTCTTCAGGTCCCACACCACCCCATCTTCCCCTTCCTCATCGAGTTTTCTCTCAAAATGTTTGTCTTTTATCTCCTTCGTTTTGATCTGTTTCTCTCAGGTTCAACAGAAAGGCTCTTCTCTGCATTTCTCAGGATATGTCTTAATATGGCCATTTCAAGGAGTGTCCCGTTTTCAAAATCGTTTCAGTTCACTGAAATTGAAATTCCCAGAATGCACCTGGAGAGAGAGAGAGCAGAGGAAATACAATTCCCAGGTGAGTAGCTATCAGTGTAGTGATGTGTGACGTGGGCTGATGACCTAAAACAGTCATGACCAAAGGTTTGACTACGATGCATCGCACGACGTGCAAGATAATCTATGACATGTACCAGTCTTTCTCGCATAATCTGACAAGTAGCAGTCGTAAAGGATATAATCAGAAAATCCTCGTAATCAGAGAATAAGCAGATATTATATTTCATACCTAATGTGCAAGGGAAACAGTCCTGCAAATTAGGCAGGTTCCCCCCCACACTCATTTGTTCATTTACGTATGTTTTGTAGTTTTATGTGCATTATATTAGTTTAATTACTGAATGCCATTGTTTATACATCTTTATATATCAGTTTTGCTTAATGCATGCCCATATTTCATGATAGCACTGCACTTTTTAACAGCTTCTATAAAAAAAAATTATGCTGTGTTTTACAATGATTTTGCTGATAGATTCCAAAATACACTAAATGTGTGACTTCATAATGAGTGTTTAGTAAATCAAGGCCATTATAGATAAAATGAATGGTTGACATTAAAGCTGCAGTCCTTTAAAAATTATCCAAAATCAATTTGAGCAAGTACATAACCAGCCAGTGTTCAAAACGATCTCCTTACCTTAGCCCGATTCACAACGGTAAGCTTTGTAATAATGTGTTATAATTTGAGTGGTACCAGTAGCTTTCCGCAGGAAATACGAGCTTTCACCATTCGTCTTTACGTCATTACGTCACGTCTGTATACATAAAGGAGTCCGTGCTAGTAGGCTTTATCGCATGTGTGGATGCTGCAGGTGGCGGATCGTTTGTGGCCTCTTCTTACAGCAGCTGGAATGTAATTAAACTTGTCATTTTGATGGCAGCTTGTAATCCAGAAAGTTAAAAATGACAATCATCGTTGACAACTGGTGCATTGATAGACAACCCACACATACTCCTCAAAACATTAGATTCTTCCGCGCTGAGGAGCCGTGCCGATGCACAACCCACGTAAAGCAGATAACTCTGCAAATAACTGCAATTTCAGGGTTCAAACAGAGAGGGCGACAAAGAGGTAAAACTTACGGACTGCAGCTTTAAGGTTTGACAACCATCCAGTATAAGATTTATATCCAGCCTTCAGTGTCACATGATTCTTCAAAAATCATTCCAATATGCTGATTTGGTGCTCGAGAAACATTTCTTATTGTTATCAATATTGAAATCAGTTGTGCTGCTTAAAGGGGTAGTTCACCCAAAAAGGAAAATTCTGTCATTAATTACTCACCCTCGTGTGGTTCCAAACCAGTACGACTTTCATTTATCTTTGGAACACAAATGAAGATCTTTTTGATGAAATCTGAAAGCTTTCTGTCCCTCCATTGACAACTTACACAACTACCACTTTCGAGCCCCAGAAAGGCACCGTCAACACAACACGTGTCGTGGTGCTCTTGTGAATGTGCGTTGGAGATTAATATTTTGTAAATAAAGTGGTAAATTATGTTGTGGGTTTTTTTTGCACAAACAAAGCACTTGCGTCACTTCATAAAATTGAGGTTCAACCACTGGAGTCACATGGAGTATGTAGTTGCGTAGGCTGTTAATGCATGAACTTACGGATTTGGAATGACGAGGCTGAGTAATTCCTGACAGAATTTGGATGAACTATCCCTTTAAGATTTGAGTGAAAACCCTGTAATATTTTTTTCCTTCAGGATTCTTTGATGTATAGGACGTTAAAAAAAAGCATTTATTTGAAATAAAAATCTTTTGTCACTGTCTTTACTGTCACTTACTAACCCCAAACTTTTGACATTTATTTATTTATTTATGATTTATGTGTTGTGCTTTAGCTGTTTGACAGATTGTACATAAATCCTCTCAGAAAAGTCTTTAATTCCAGCCCTTTAAAGCACCACACACAATCAGACAGTCATGGTGTTAAAAAAATGTCTAGTCTAATAGACCCCTACATTCTTTTTCATTATAATGAAAGAATTCGTCCTTCGGATGAGAAATTAAACTGAGGTCCTGACTGTCTGTGATCATTAAAAATCCCAGTATGTCCTTCGGAAAAAGAGTAGGGGTGTAACCCCGGCATCCTGGCCAAATGTACCCATTGCCCTCTGTCCATCATGGCCTCCTAATCATCCTCATATACTGATTGGCTTCATCACTGTCTCCTCTTCACCAATAAGCTGGTGTGTGGTGGGCATTCTGGCGCAATATGGCTGCCGTTGCATCATCCAGGTGGATGCTGCACATTGGTGGTGGTTGAGGAGATTCCCCCCTTCTATATGTAAAGCGCTTTGAGTACCCAGAAAAGCGCTATATAAATGTAACATATTATTATTATTATTATTATTATAATGCACTTTGTCTAGCTAAAATGAGTGATTAGAAAAACTGAGTCTCCCTGTCAAATAGTCAATTTTGATAGTTTTGCCCATCCCCACTTGGTAGTGTACAAATTTGTGTTCACATACTAATTTGCAATATAGGCAGCTAGAGATTGGAATGCAGCACAGCCTCTCTCTTCATTCGTCTACCTTCCTGCATCTGTTTGTATTTGGCAGTGTTTGAGTGTCTGGTAACCTGTGTCACCTCTAAATCTATCCCCCATGTACTTTCATACCCGTACAGAGAACTCCTAATTCTAATTCTCTTCTCTCTGCAGAGTGCTTTAGTGGCCTGCTGGCCAACTCCATACAGTCAGCAATGCATCAAGCTTTAAAATGGACATCTGAACAGCAGAGCAGTTTAGTCAGAGAAGTGTGATATATAGAGCCCCTTGTTTCAGTGGTGAAAAACATCAGCCCATGCGAACAGACGCCTCCCTATGCCACCACTCTGCCTTTGCCACAGTGTAACCCTGGGGTGTGAGAAATGTGTGAACAACAGTATTTGCTTTGAAGAGAGACGCTGAGGAGATGACTGCTTCGGGTGAAGTGCACTCGCTGTTTTTTACAGCCACTCTATCACTCCCATGCAAACAGCCACACGTGAAGTATGCCAGAGGGTTGAATATTCATCACTTTTCTCTTTAGCTTAAAAGGAAAGGGACATGATCATGCCAAATAAGTCTTGGAGACACATTTTGTCCTAACACAATTTGATGTAACCAGACACATATGCACATATTTCTCATTCACATAAGCAGGCACGACTTTGCAACGTAGGATGCATTTATATTTGTATATCATAGTATATCATTTCTTGCTCTTTACTCATTTGGATTGCTATCTGATTAGGTACGCACATTCAGTTTAAACTTGGCCACGCAAATTTCTCGGATAGAAGCCTAATCTACTATCCCTGGGGTTTATGCTAAATTCTGCAGCAAAGTTTTTAGTTTTAACACTCTCTTTGCCCCATATGTCAGTTAGTATTTAAGATTTGTAGTTACTCTTTTCATGTGTCTCATTCATGACTGCCCATTCGAATGTGGCTCACAGCGTTCCCAGACTTCCTTATTGTGATGATGATACTAATGCCAGGCAACAAACATGTTTGGTTGAATGCTCTCTTGGCCCTGTAGGGCAAATAGTTTCATGGTTACGTTATTCATGTTTGCTCATTCAAATGTGGCTTCTTCGCTTCCAAATTCCCGGATGGTCAAGCTAGGGTTTTAAAGACAACTGAAATTCAATAATATTATTGGTTTTTCTACACTGATTATCAGATGAACTGAACATTTGAATTGAGCTGAATGTCATTGCAATATTGACTTATGAACTGAATTGAATCAACATTGAAATGACTTGAGCTAAATAATGACACTACTTCCTTAAGTAGAGCTGCTTTACAGCTAAAATAAAATTTTTCATAGTTGATGATGATTTTACAACAGTAACACTGTTTTTTTTAGTTTATTAATTTGAAGCAGCTTTGAAACCATCTGCCTTGTATAAAGCGCTATATAAATAAATGTGACTTGACTTTAAGCCATTTGGGATGAGTAAAGTTTAATCATTTCATCCCTAATGTGCATGTAATGTAAACAATCCTGCTAACCTTCTTTTGAGTTGCTAGATAAAAAGAGCAGATTAAAAAATTAAGATTTTTCTTATACAGAATTTATGTTCTGCAGTTTATTTGTAATATATTAATGCCTGAATGCCATTGTTTATACATTATCAGTTTTCTTAAAATAATGCAGTCTTTACAAAAACCATGAAGTCATTTGGGAAGAATGAAGTTTACTTATGTGGCCTAAACAACTACACACATACGCCGATCAGGCATAACATTGTGACCACCTTCCTAATATTGTGTTGGTCCCCCTTTTGCTGCCAAAACAGCCCTGACCCATCGAGGCATGGACTCCACTAGACCCCTGAAGGTGTGCTGTGGTATCTGGCACCAAGATGTTAGCAGCAGATCCTTTAAGTCCTGTAAGTTGTGAGGTGGATCGGACTTGCTTGTTTGCGCATTATCCTGCTAAAAGAGGCCACAGCCACCAGGGAATACCGTTTCCATGAAAGGGTGTTCATGGTCTGCAGCAATGCTTAAGTAGGTGGTACATGTCAAAGTAACATCCACATGGATGGCAGGACCCAAGGTTTCCCAGCAGAACATTGCCCAAAGCATCACACTGCCTCCGCCGGCTTGCCTTCTTCCCATAGTGCATCCTGGTGCCATGTGTTGATGCGATGCACACGCACCCGGCCATCCACGTGATGTAAAAGAAAACGTGATTCATAAGACCAGGCCACCTTCTTCCATTGCTCCGTGGTCCTGTTCTGATGCTCACGTGCCCACTGTTGGCCCTTTCGGCGGTGGACAGGGGTCAGCATGGGGTCAGCATCAGCAACAAACTGCGATGCACTGTGTATTCTGACACCTTTCCATCAGAACCAGCATTAACTTCTTGAGCAATTTGAGCTACAGTAGCTCGTCTATTTGATCGTACCACACGGACCACCCTTGGCTCCCCACGTGCATCAACGAGCCTTGGCCGCCCATGACCCTGTCACCAGTTCACCACTGTTCCTTCCTTGGACCACTTTTGATATATACTGACCACTGCTGCAAACTGGGAACACCCCACAAGAGCTGCAGTTTTGGAGATGCTCTGACCCAGTCATCTAGCCATCACAATTTGGCCCTTGTCAGACTCGCTCAAATCCTTACACTTGCCAATTTTTCCTGCTTCTAACATATCAACTTTGAGGACAAAATGTTCACTTGCTGCCTAATATATCCCACCCACTAACAGGTGCCGTGATGAAGAGTTAATCAGTGTTATTCACTTCACCTGTCAGTGGTCATAATGTTATGCCTGATCGGTGTATGTGTGTGTGTGTGTGTGTGTGTGTGTGTATATATATATATATATATATATATATATATATATATATATATATATATATATATATACACTCACCTAAAGGATTATTAGGAACACCATACTAATACTGTGTTTGACCCCCTTTCGCCTTCAGAACTGCCTTAATTCTACGTGGCATTGATTCAACAAGGTGCTGAAAGCATTCTTTAGAAATGTTGGCCCATATTGATAGGATAGCATCTTGCAGTTGATGGAGATTTGTGGGATGCACATCCAGGGCACGAAGCTCCCGTTCCACCACATCCCAAAGATGCTCTATTGGGTTGAGATCTGGTGACTGTGGGGGCCATTTTAGTACAGTGAACTCATTGTCATGTTCAAGAAACCAATTTGAAATGATTCGAGCTTTGTGACATGGTGCATTATCCTGCTGGAAGTAGCCATCAGAGGATGGGTACATGGTGGTCATAAAGGGATGGACATGGTCAGAAACAATGCTCAGGTAGGCCGTGGCATTTAAACGATGCCCAATTGGCACTAAGGGGCCTAAAGTGTGCCAAGAAAACATCCCCCACACCATTACACCACCACCACCAGCCTACACAGTGGTAACAAGGCATGATGGATCCATGTTCTCATTCTGTTTACGCCAAATTCTGACTCTACCATCTGAATGTCTCAACAGAAATCGAGACTCATCAGACCAGGCAACATTTTTCCAGTCTTCAACTGTCCAATTTTGGTGAGCTTGTGCAAATTGTAGCCTCTTTTTCCTATTTGTAGTGGAGATGAGTGGTACCCGGTGGGGTCTTCTGCTGTTGTAGCCCATCCGCCTCAAGGTTGTGCGTGTTGTGGCTTCACAAATGCTTTGCTGCATACCTCGGTTGTAACGAGTGGTTATTTCAGTCAAAGTTGCTCTTCTATCAGCTTGAATCAGTCGGCCCATTCTCCTCTGACCTCTAGCATCAACAAGGCATTTTTGCCCACAGGACTGCCGCATACTGGATGTTTTTCCCTTTTCGCACCATTCTTTGTAAACTCTAGAAATGGTTGTGCGTGAAAATCCCAGTAACTGAGCAGATTGTGAAATACTCAGACCGGCCCGTCTGGCACCAACAACCATGCCACGCTCAAAATTGCTTAAATCACCTTTCTTTCCCATTCTGACATTCAGTTTGGAGTTCAGGAGATTGTCTTGACCAGGACCACACCCCTAAATGCATTGAAGCAACTGCCATGTGATTGGTTGATTAGATAATTGCATTAATGAGAAATTGAACAGGTGTTCCTAATAATCCTTTAGGTGAGTGTATATATACAGTGGGGAGAACAAGTATTTGATACACTGCCGATTTTGCAGGTTTGCCCACTTACAAAGCATGTAGAAGTCTGTAATTTTTATCATAGGTACTCTTCAACTGTGAGTGACGGAATCTAAAACAAAAATCCAGAAAATCACATTGTATGATTTTTAAGTAATTAATTTGCATTTTATTGCATGACATAAGTATTTGATACATCAGAAAAGCAGAACTTAATATTTGGTACAGAAACCTTTGTTTGCAATTACAGAGATCATACGTTTCCTGTAGTTCTTGACCAGGTTTGCACACACTGCAGCAGGGATTTTGGCCCACTCCTCCATACAGACCTTCTCCAGATCCTTCAGGTTTCGGGGCTGTCACTGGGCAATACGGACTTTCAGCTCCCTCCAAAGATTTTCTATTGGGTTCAGGTCTGGAGACTGGCTAGGCCACTCCAGGACCTTGAGATGCTTCTTACGGAGCCACTCCTTAGTTGCCCTGGCTGTGTGTTTCGGGTCGTTGCTGGAAGACCCATCCACGACGCATCTTCAATGCTCTTACTGAGGGAAGGAGTTTGTTGGCCAAGATCTCGCGATACATGGCCCCATCCATCCTCCCCTCAATACGGTGCAGTCGTCCTGTCCCCATTGCAGAAAAGCATCCCCAAAGAATGATGTTTCCACCTCCATGCTTCACGGTTGGGATGGTGTTCTTGGGGTTGTACTCATCCTTCTTCTTCCTCCAAACACGGCGAGTGGAGTTTAGACCAAAAAGCTCTATTTTTGTCTCATCAGACCACCATGACCTTCTCCCATTCCTCCTCTGGATCATCCAGATGGTCATTGCCAAACTTCAGACGGGCCTGGACATGCGCTGGCTTGAGCAGGGGGACCTTGCGTGCGCTGCAGGATTTTAATCCATGACGGCGTAGTGTGTTACTAATGGTTTTCTTTGAGACTGTGGTCCCAGCTCTCTTCAGGTCATTGACCAGGTCCTGCCGTGTAGTTCTGGGCTGATCCCTCACCTTCCTCATGATCATTGATGCCCCACGAGGTGAGATCTTGCATGGTGCCCCAGACCGAGGGAGATTGACCGTCATCTTGAAATTCTTCCATTTTCTAATAATTGCACCAACAGTTGTTGCCATCTCACAAAGCTGCTTGCCTATTGTCCTGTAGCCCATCCCAGCCTTGTGCAGGTCTACAATTTTATCCCTGATGTCCTTACACAGCTCTCTGGTCTTGGCCATTGTGGAGAGGTTGGAGTCTGTTTGATTGAGTGTGTGGACAGGTGTCTTTTATACAGGTAACGAGTTCAAACAGGTGCAGTTAATACAGGTAATGAGTGGAGAACAGGAGGGCTTCTTAAAGAAAAACTAACAGGTCTGTGAGAGCCGGAATTCTTACTGGTTGGTAGGTGATCAAATACTTATGTCATGCAATAAAATGCAAATTAATTATTTAAAAATCATACAATGTGATTTTCTGGATTTTTGTTTTAGATTCCGTCTCTCACAGTTAAAGTGTACCTATGATAAAAATTACAGACTTCTACATACTTTGTAAGTGGGTAAACCTGCAAAATCTGCAGTGTATCAAATACTTGTTCTCCCCACTATATATATATATATATATATATATATATACACTCACCTAAAGGATTATTAGGAACACCATACTAATACTGTGTTTGACCCCCTTTCGCCTTCAGAACTGCCTTAATTCTACGTGGCATTGATTCAACAAGGTGCTGAAAGCATTCTTTAGAAATGTTGGCCCATATTGATAGGATAGCATCTTGCAGTTGATGGAGATTTGTGGGATGCACATCCAGGGCACGAAGCTCCCGTTCCACCACATCCCAAAGATGCTCTATTGGGTTGAGATCTGGTGACTGTGGGGGCCATTTTAGTACAGTGAACTCATTGTCATGTTCAAGAAACCAATTTGAAATGATTGGAGCTTTGTGACATGGTGCATTATCCTGCTGGAAGTAGCCATCAGAGGATGGGTACATGGTGGTCATAAAGGGATGGACATGGTCAGAAACAATGCTCAGGTAGGCCGTGGCATTTAAACGATGCCCAATTGGCACTAAGGGGCCTAAAGTGTGCCAAGAAAACATCCCCCACACCATTACACCACCACCACCAGCCTGCACAGTGGTAACAAGGCATGATGGATCCATGTTCTCATTCTGTTTACGCCAAATTCTGACTCTACCATCTGAATGTCTCAACAGAAATCGAGACTCATCAGACCAGGCAACATTTTTCCAGTCTTCAACTGTCCAATTTTGGTGAGCTTGTGCAAATTGTAGCCTCTTTTTCCTATTTGTAGTGGAGATGAGTGGTACCCGGTGGGGTCTTCTGCTGTTGTAGCCCATCCGCCTCAAGGTTGTGCGTGTTGTGGCTTCACAAATGCTTTGCTGCATACCTCGGTTGTAACGAGTGGTTATTTCAGTCAAAGTTGCTCTTCTATCAGCTTGAATCAGTCGGCCCATTCTCCTCTGACCTCTAGCATCAACAAGGCATTTTCGCCCACAGGACTGCCGCATACTGGATGTTTTTCCCTTTTCACACTATTCTTTGTAAACTCTAGAAATGGTTGTGCGTGAAAATCCCAGTAACTGAGCAGATTGTGAAATACTCAGACCGGCCCGTCTGGCACCAACAACCATGCCACGCTCAAAATTGCTTAAATCACCTTTATTTCCCATTCTGACATTCAGTTTGGAGTTCAGGAGATTGTCTTGACCAGGACCACACCCCTAAATGCATTGAAGCAACTGCCATGTGATTGGTTGATTAGATAATTGCATTAATGAGAAATTGAACAGGTGTTCCTAATAATCCTTTAGGTGAGTGTGTGTATATATATATATATATATATATATATATATATATATATATATATATATATATATATATATATATATATATATATATATATATACACACGCACACACGCACACAGTACATTCACCGGCCAGTTTATTAGGTACATCTGTTCAACTGCTCATTAACACAAATATCTAATCAGCCAATCACATGGCAGCAACTCAATGCTTTTAGGCATGTAGACATGGGGTGTTTTCACATGGAAGGCTGCATCTTGGTGAGGCTGTGCCCTTCCTAGTCCAGTCCTTTGGAGGCTTGTAGGCCGCCTCAGCATTAAATGCTAGAATGAGACTAGGTCAAGTACAGTGTTTCTCAACCCTGTTCCTGGAGGACAACAACATCCATCCTGCCTTGTATCAACGGTTCAGGCTGCTGCTGGTGGTGTAATGGCATGGAGGATATTTTCTTGGCGCACTTTGATCTACCAATTGAGCATCATTTAAATGCCACAGCCTACCTGAGCACTGTTGCTGACCATGTCCATCCCTTTATGACCACAGTGTACCCATCTTCTGACGGCTACTTCCAGCAAGATAACGTGCCATGTCACAGCTCAAATCATCTCAAACTGGTTTCTTGAACATGACAATGAGTTACTATACTCAGATGGCCTCCACACAGTCACCAGATCTCAATCTAATAGAGCACCTTTGGGATGTGGTGGAACGGGAGATTTGCATCATGTATGTGCAGCCGACAAGTCTTTAGTAACTGGGTGATGCTATCATGTCAATATGGACCAAAAACTCTGATCGATCTGTCTGTTTGATTGTTTCTATCATTCTAGTTCCATTGTTCTCGTTGTAGTCTGTCAGCTAACGGATTAGTAAAACACATGAAGTATACTCCCAAGCTAGTCGGGGGCTGCAGTATATTTGTTTTGATAGGACATGGTTCATGGTTTTATGTCAGTTTAGGTGATGTATTTAATGTTTAATTTGGTACAAACCAAATTTTTAAGCTTTTGCTTATTGATCTTTGTCATCCTCACAATAAGCCTTTATTAAAGTCTGTTTGGTTGCAGTTTTAGACACACTATGCCAGTAAGGGAAAAAATGAACCTCTGCACCCTACAGTATATGGTGGAGATGTTTGCAATGAAGCATAAATATTTTATAGCAGACTGTAGTGAAGAAGACTGAACATAAATCTATACCACATGTTATGGTGGTGAGAAATGGGGCTAAGTCTGAAGAGTGGAAAAGTAAGAGTCACAATGATGGTGCAAGAAAGAGTAGGGGAATGAGTCGAGAAGACAGAAAGATGAAAGTCACTGCAAGGAAAGTAAAAAATGAAAGCGGAAAGGGAATGAGAGATGTGGGCGACTCACTTAGAGACAGTTGTCATGGTAACAAAATAAAATGGAGAACTCAAAAAGGAGCAATCCAGTGAAGAAGGGCAGACAAACTGTTGCGGATGAGAGAAGTGAACTTGGGCACTGAGGCTTGAGCCGTTATCAGCACAGCACGCCACCTTGCTGTACCTCTCAAGTCTGGTGTGAGATTTTACAGACAGAGTCAGGAGTCAAAAATAAAATAGATAAAAATAAGGTCAAACGTCACTTTAAATGGCTCTTCACGCTTAACGTGATTCGCACAAGAAGGGCATGTTCTTGAATCAGCATCACCCATTTATTGCTCTCTGATTTTAGAGGTAGTGTTATAGCTATATTGGTTGACAGTAATATTGTTGATCCAGGAATAGTGATGAGAATTGCCTATTTGTCAAGTCAAATCACCTTTATTTCTATAGCGCTTTATACAATACAGATTGTTTCAGAACAGCTTTACAGTAATAAACAGAAAAAAACGATCAATGATTTAAATTTCATATACAAGACAAATTCCAGTTTTGCTGTAAAGCAGCGCTACTGAGGACAATAGTGTCATTTATTCAGCTTCAGTTCAATGTTGATTCAATTCAGTTCAGTAACTGTGTAAAGTTAATCAAGTATGAAATGAATTCAAGTCAGCTATGCAGCTCTAAAGAAGAAAATGGTGCGTTATTTGGCTCAATTCAGTTCAATGTTGATTCAATTCAGTTCAATAAGTTGATATTGCAAAATTGTAGTACTTTAAGAAGGCTGCTTTAGTCAGTGAAAGAGTCATTTAGACTGATCCACATGAGTACTAAATATACATAACTGTTTAGGACTGATCTTTTTGGCTAAATAATTAACAAAAACTGAGTTAAAAGAGTCAGAATCACATTACCAATTCATTTAATACATGAAGACAGATTCACTCAATGACTGAGTCATTAGATTGGTTCTATATTCATAACTCATTAAAAAGAACTGACTTAACTGAGTCAGAATCACATTACCGATTAATTTTGTACTTGAAAACTGATTAAGTTGTTGGACCGATTCATATGAGCTGTTTATGAAGGATTCTTGTGTTTAAGGGTGATTTTTAAGGTTGTTTTTTTTTTTTTTTTTTTTTTCAAAATTAATTCAAAAGAATTGGCTCAAAAGTGTCAACCATATTACCGATTTGTTTAGTACTTGAAGACCGATTCAGTTAATGAATGAGTCGTTAAACTGGTTCATATATGAAATCTATATGTATGTGAATAACTCAATATATAACTATAATTAAAAACTATCATTATATCATTAAAAAGGACTGAATTAAGAGTCAAACTCATATTACTAATTAATTTAGTACTTAAAGGACCAGTTTATATATGAACTCATGCATCCAAGAGTCATTTTGATTTTATTCATTAAAAAGAACCGGCTCAAAAGAGTCCGAATCACAAAAGTCATTCATTGGTGAATCATAATACATTGGTTGAGCAGCATTGAAGGAAGAATATAGACGTTAAAAAAACGTTAATAGAACAGAATGTCATGACAACCTTTTGGTTCCAGTATTTTTTTTTTTTGCAAGTTTCTGAATTTCAATATCCAGGAACACGTCCTGCTAGTGTAAATCACACTGTGCAGCTCTTCATGGACTCGTTATTTTGTGCACCTAAAAAACCTCTCCACAGCTGAATTGTAGCATTTCCTCAGCCAGAAATGGGTGTCCAAGAGTATGCACATTTCTTTGTGCATGAGTGTGTGTAAATATAATTCCCTAGTAGGAAACAGGAGCAGTGGCAGTACATGTTCCCTCAGTGACATGAGCTCAGTAAGGACAGTGGCTGCCGCCTGAGGCCAAGCTTTCAGCTTCCTCTCTCTGAGCCCTTTTCTTGTCTCAGATCTTCTCTCTCTAACCTGTCTCGCTCTCTTTTAGTATGTCTTTAAGTCTGTCCTCTCCCTCTCTCTTTTTCTCTCGGTAGCCTTGCTGCTGTGCTCTCGCTCTCGCTTTCTCTGCCCTGTCCTCTCCTGTTGTCTCCCTCTGTTTCTCAGTGTGCACTGCTCTGACAGTTAGCAGAGGCAGCTGTTTACACTCATTTATACCCCAATCATAGTGCTTAATGCTTCAGGCTACTTCTCTACGTGCCTTTTATTTCAACAGAATCCTCGTCAATACTGTATACGATAGAGCATAAATCATCGAGGGGCATTCATGATTCTGAAGTAACTTTATTACCTGGATCCATAATGACAGCTGAACAGTCACCTATAGCTGCCTTAAATAAAGTTGCTACTATTATTTAAAAAGATTGTTGCACTTTCAAATTGACTATTTGCTGTTCTACATGGTGTCTAAAGTAATGATTTCGAGGCACAGTCATCCTGTGCTTCACATTGTAAGAATTTTCAGTGCAGCTGTATGTATGAGATCCTGCCACCATCTCAATGATGACGGAATATATGACCAGTATACATTCAAGCACAAACTGATTGGCTTTCCCAGTAACTTGAATAATCTCTCATTAGTAGCGCACTGTATGGGCATTTGTATTCATTGTGTGTTGACAGATGCTCATATTTCTTTATTAGTTGGATTATAGCACCTTTAGTAACGATTATTTGTAGTGTCTATAGTAACGCCCCTGGAGGACTGTAATATTGGACAGTTTAGACAGAATGATTTGCATATGTTCAGGTTCTATACCTAAACTAATTTTGATCTGATCACAAAAGCACCCTTGGCTGTACATGGGATATATTATTACAGCCCACGTTGTTATCCGATCTGAAATAATTACATAGGAACTGTTGTAGTTAATGAGTTCAAATATAGGAGATTATCCTGTCAGTCTAATTTACAAACCCGATTCCAAAAAAGTTGGGACACTGTACAAATTGTGAATAAAAAAGGAATGCAATAATTTACAAATCTCATAAACTTATATTTTATTTACAATAGAATATAGATAACATATCAAATGTTGAAAGTGAGACATTTTGAAATGTCATGCCAAATATTGGCTCATTTTGGATTTCATGAGAGCTACACATTCCAAAAAAGTTGGGAGAGGTAGCAATAAGAGGCTGGAAAAGTTAAATGTACATATAAGGAACAGCTGGAGGACCAATTTGCAACTTATTAGGTCAATTGGCAACATGATTGGGTATAAAAAGAGCCTCTCAGAGTGGCAGTGTCTCTCAGAAGTCAAGATGGGCAGAGGATCACCAATTCCTCCAATGCTGCGGCGAAAAATAGTGGAGCAATATCAGAAAGGAGTTTCTCAGAGAAAAATTGCAAAGAGTTTGAAGTTATCATCATCTACAGTGCATAATATCATCCAAAGATTCAGAGAATCTGGAACAATCTCTGTGCGTAAGGGTCAAGGCCGGAAAACCATACTGGATGCCCGTGATCTTCGGGCCCTTAGACGGCACTGCATCACATACAGGAATGCTACTGTAATGGAAATCACAACATGGGCTCAGGAATACTTCCAGAAAACATTGTCGGTGAACACAATCCACCGTGCCATTCGCTGTTGCCGGCTAAAACTCTATAGGTCAAAAAAGAAGCCGTCTAAACATGATCCAGAAGCGCAGGCGTTTTCTCTGGGCCAAGGCTCATTTAAAATGGACTGTGGCAAAGTGGAAAACTGTTCTGTGGTCAGACGAATCAAAATTTGAAGTTCTTTTTGGAAAACTGGGACGCCATGTCATCCGGACTAAAGAGGACAAGGACAACCCAAGTTGTTATCAGCGCTCAGTTTAGAAGCCTGCCTCACTGATGGTATGGGGTTGCATGAGTGCGTGTGGCATGGGCAGCTTACACATCTGGAAAGGCACCATCAATGCTGAAAGGTATATCCAAGTTCTAGAACAACATGCTCCCATCCAGATGTTGTCTCTTTCAGGGAAGACCTTGCATTTTCCAACATGACAATGCCAGACCACATACTGTATCAATTACAACATCATGGCTGCGTAGAAGAAGGATCCGGGTACTGAAATGGCCAGCCTGCAGTCCAGATCTTTCAACCATAGAAAACATTTGGTGCATCATAAAGAGGAAGATGCGACAAAGAAGACCTAAGACAGTTGAGCAACTAGAAGCCTGTATTAGACAAGAATGGCACAACATTCCTATTCCTAAACTTGAGCAACTTGCCTCCTCAGTCCCCAGACGTTTGCAGACTGTTATAAAAAGAAGAGGGGATGCCACACAGTGGTAAACATGGCCTTGTCCCAACTTTTTTGAGATGTGTTGATGCCATGAAATTTAAAATCAACTTATTTTTCCCTTAAAATGATACGTTTTCTCAGTTTAAACATTTGATATGTCATCTATGTTGTATTCTGAATAAAATATTGAAATTTGAAACCTCCACATCATTGCATTCTGTTTTTATTAATTTGCATTTTATTGCATGACATATGTATTTGATCACCTACCAACCAGTAAGAATTCCGGCTCTCACAGACCTGTTAGTTTTTCTTTAAGAAGCCCTCCTGTTCTCCACTCATTACCTGTATTAACTGCACCTGTTTGAACTTGTTACCTGTATAAAAGACATCTGTCCACACACTCAATCAAACAGACTCCAACCTCTCCACAATGGCCAAGACCAGAGAGCTGTGTAAGGACATCAGGGATAAAATTGTAGACCTGCACAAGGCTGGGATGGGCTACAGGACAATAGGCAAGCAGTTTGGTGAGAAGGCAACAACTGTTGGCGCAATTATTAGAAAATGGAAGAAGTTCAAGATGACGGTCAATCTCCCTCGGTCTGGGGCACCATGCAAGATCTCACTCGTGGGGCATCAATGATCATGAGGAAGGTGAGGGATCAGCCCAGAACTACACGGCAGGACCTGGTCAATGACCTGAAGAGAGCTGGGACCACAGTCTCAAAGAAAACCATTAGTAACACACTACGCCGTCATGGATTCAAATCCTGCAGCGCACGCAAGGCCCCCCTGCTCAAGCCAGCGCATGTCCAGGCCCGTCTGAAGTTTGCTAATGACCATCTGGATGATCCAGAGAAGGAATGGGAGAAGGTCATGTGGTCTGATGAGACAAAAATAGAGCTTTTTGGTCTAAACTCCACTCGCCGTGTTTGGAGGAAGAAGAAGGATGAGTACAACCCCAAGAACACCATCCCAACCATGAAGCATGGAGGTGGAAACATCATTCTTTGGGGATGCTTTTCTGCAAAGGGGACAGGACGACTGCACCGTATTGAGGGGAGGATGGATGGGGCCATGTATCGCGAGATCTTGGCCAACAACCTCCTTCCCTCAGTAAGAGCATTGAAGATGGGTCGTGGCTGGGTCTTCCAGCATGACAACGACCCGAAACACACAGCCAGGGCAAATAAGGAGTGGCTCCGTAAGAAGCATCTCAAGGTCCTGGAGTGGCCTAGCCAGTCTCCAGACCTGAACCCAATAGAAAATCTTTGGAGGGAGCTGAAAGTCCGTATTGCCCAGCGACAGCCCCGAAACCTGAAGGATCTGGAGAAGGTCTGTATGGAGGAGTGGGCCAAAATCCCTGCTGCAGTGTGTGCAAACCTGGTCAAGAACTACAGGAAACGTATGATCTCTGTAATTGCAAACAAAGGTTTCTGTACCAAATATTAAGTTCTGCTTTTCTGATGTATCAAATACTTATGTCATGCAATAAAATGCAAATTAATTATTTAAAAATCATACAATGTGATTTTCTGGATTTTTGTTTTAGATTCCGTCTCTCACATTTGAAGAGTACCTATGATAAAAATTACAGACTTCTACATGCTTTGTAAGTGGGCAAACCTGCAAAATCGGCAGTGTATCAAATACTTGTTCTCCCCACTGTATATGTGTGTATATATATATATGTATATGTATATATGTATGTGTGTGAAGTAATAAATAATGACAGTTTTTGTGCTTTATCAGTGTCCCGCCCATGAAAGGAAAGTACACAAACTGCATACTGTTGTTATGGTTATATTTTGTTAGTTAGGGTAAAAACCTTGTGGGCCAAAACCAAAATGGTGACCAATGAAATCAATACTGGGTACACACTGCACGATTTTTAAAGTCGTCGGATCGCTGTTCTTCTCACCCCTTACGACCATGTAGTTGCTGTCGTGTGCACATTATATGACGGATCGGCGACAGGGGGTCACACATTACACACCATTTCAAGAATCGCTGACAACTCTACAAATTGCATTTCGCAACCAAACACCATGTGAGAATTGATATAGGAAATAACTTAAAATTACATGTGAGACCGGAGTTCTCGTGCAAGGCTGGATTCATTCCTGTTAAAAATGATAGCCCACAAGAAGCTTGTGATCCAAGTTGTCTGTGTGCTGATTTGCAATGAAAAAGAAAAATATGAAGGAGAGAATGTTTTTTTGCAGAAGTCATGCTTGCTGATGTCATGTTGCAGGTCTATGACTCCTCGCCTAAACTTTCCTTTGCCCTGTATCTTGCTCTATCATTGGCTGTAGGTCGTTGCCAATGTAATTTCCATTCAAAACACATTTCACACTGCATGACTCTGAGTCACAGACAGGCCCAGACATTTAGCACAATCTGATAGAGGCGCAGATGTGTCGACGATGGCCGTGAGATATTTAGCATGCAAATTATCTGGACCTGTCTGCGACTCAGGATACGTTTACATGACAACGATGTACTAAAAACAGAAAAGTTTTTCCTTTCGCGTTTTTCGCGTACAGACGGCAACGTTGTCAAAACAATCCCCTTTCACACGGATCCGCGAAAACGACTACAAACACTGTATTATGCATGCCAGGCCAGTAGCTGTCGATGTCACTTTGTAAAGAAACACTACACGCCTATAGACTGAACACGTAATACGCATGCGCATGGCGTCACCGTCCCGTTTTCACAAATTCGCCTTTTTGTAGTTTACATGGAAATGATAACGGTATCGTTTTCAAAAACTTGCACTTTGAAACCGGTTTTCAAAAGTTTGAGTTTCCAGGCCCCCAAAACGCCATTGTTGTGTAAATGAAAGGCCAAAACGCATAAAAGGTTTTCTGTTTTTAGTTGAAAACGGTGTCATGTCATGCAGTGTGAAATGTGTTTTGACTGGAAATGACATCAGCACAACATTAGTAGAGACACCAAGAAAGGAAGATCACACTACACTACTACTATTGGCTGGATTTTGCTGTCGCAGACAGATTTCCAAAGTCTACGTCAAAACCCCCGGATCATGGCCAAATCGGTGCTCGTATTGAGTTTGCCCTAAGGGAGACATCCAAAATGTGCACTGTTGGTGTGCCTCCAGGAACACTGTTGGGAAATACTGGTGTAATGTGCACACAGCAGCAACTAAATGGTACCCCAGACAGTCATGTGAGAAGAACAGCAATCTGGCAACTTTGAAAATCGTGCAGTGTGTACCCGTCATCACGGGCATCGGCACTTAGATTGCAGCTTCGATAATACACAATACACACATAATACGCAATGTCATGAGAACAGGCGATTTGCCTCCAATTTTGGGCGTTTGTCTGCGAGTTCAAAACTGTCAGCGAGTAAAAATCGGGGCTAAAATCGTGCAGTGTGTACCCACAGCATAGATTTGTAGACGTAACATGGGCTTTGTTTAGATTGTGAATGACTCAGTATGTTTAGTGAATCAAATGAGTGAATGATTCACTCAGTGACACAAAAGACTCCCTTATCACCATATTGGCGCAGCAATGTAACCAGCAGACTGAGCTAGTGAATGAATCTTTTAGGCCACATTTACACTGCAGGTCTTGATTCCGAGTTCCGATTCGTTGACTATATATGATTTTATATATGACCAGCTTACGTCTTATTTTAAAAGTGACCCATATCTGATATTGCGTGATTTGCAATGGATGCAGATGATACACGACTCGCATTGACAGGGGAATATCCGATCTGTCCGCTTACATATCGGACGCAAATGCACGTATCCGATTCATATCAGATTTATTTCCACATATCGCAGCAAGCAATAGCCGCAAGCAATTTCGTTGTCTTGGTTAACTATAGACCTGATATAGTCCGGCTATGAGTAACTCACTTCTAGCCAAAATAACCTTGAATTTGGTTACATAAAGCATAGCGTCAGTTCTGTCAGGTCACGTTAGTCAAGCTCGCATCAGCTAACTGTCAGCTGATCACGTCTACCTATAGGAAGTCTATCACAGCATACATATATAAGCTCCTTCAGTACTATCAGCAGCTATCGCATTTCTCCAGAGCTCATTTACCCTCCTCCATCCCCAGCTCCTCCTCTCGTCAGTCAGGATTTGGTATTCTGATTCCCCTTGAATCAGACTAAATTCCCGAATTATTTTGTACATTAAATATTGACATTAATGATATCTGCAATACATTATGTTGGTTCTGTTCTGTTTACCCTAAGGGGGTTATTGCTGCTCTCCCTGCTCTTATCCATGCTAGGCTGCATGGATGCACAGGAAGTTCTTGCCCAGAACAGAACCATACCGCCAATCCAAACTATGCTAATTGTCAATCATCTTTGACGATAGTGTTCCTGACAGAAATGTTGTTTTTGCCAAAATAACTTGCGAGATGTATGATATTCCATCATGTAAGCAAAGTAAGACCTGTTCATGTTCTAGATTACTAGTCTATTCTTGGGCTATGGTTAAACGTCTATTAAATTTTCACTGACAGCCCAAATTTTGTCTGGTTTTAGCCTAGACGTCAGGGCTGTGTTTGGACGGCTATTAGACGTTTTTTAAACGCAAAATTGCTTGCTGGGATGAATGAGGCCTGAAACCGATCTGAGAATATTGGAATCCATGTGCCTACACGTTCGTGGGTTATATCCGATCTGTGCCACATGGGAAGAAAAAATCGGAACAGGGTCTGAACCATGTCTAATGTAAATGCGGCCTTTGTGAATGCAATAATGCAATGCGATTCACAACACTAGGAATTTATTCTGGCACCACTTGTAATCTCACTTTAATTATTACTGGAAAGTTTGAAAACCTTTTAAAACATACACTATGAAAAGTTATTCTTTATATATATATATATATATATATATATATATATATATATATATATATATATATATATATATATATATTGTGTGTGTGTGTGTGTGTGTGTGTGTACACAAGTATATAAGTGATATCCCTCATCCCTTATCTCTCTCTCTCGCCATACATCAGTATGTGTTTAGCACTGCACGCGCACTGGAGCCCGTGAGCGGAGACGAGGCTCGTTTAGTATTCCGTGCACAAGGCGAAGGAGGGAGAAGGGAGGGAGGGCAGAGAGTGAAATAGAGAAAAAAACGAGGCTGTGAAGACAGGCGAAAACACAGAAAGAGAGGAAGAAGAGGGGAGCGGAGAGACACCTCCTCTGTCCCTCTCGGTCTACTCTTTGGCATCCGTCTGTCCCAGGTGCGGTATTTCAGCCTTTATTTGTCTTTGAGTGTGCGGGGCGGATGTTATGATGTTGCTGTTGTAACGCGTCGCATTAAAGAAAAATTAATATGTGGATGAATGTGAGCTCGGAGAAGAGAGTGTGCATATGATGTAGACCGTCGTTCCTTTCGAGATCTGCATTGCTTTAAACGGTACAGACTCTTTACGGATTGTTGTGTTCAGGTTATCCATAATATATCTGTCTGTTTGTGCTCGCGCTTGTGTAGGTCTGCACGTCTGTCCGGTATCGTCGTGCAAAAACCTCTCAGTTGCTTTAGTAATCTTGATTTAGCTATAGCATAATAATGCATGAATATGTGCTGAGCATCGTGACCTCGCATTTTCAGATGTGTGTGTGTGTGCAACAATGTATGGAATGATTATCAGTTACTTAGACTCTGTCACTTATGTAATTCTGTTCTTAACTTCCATATTTACTACTCTACATGCTTAATCTGCACATGCATATGTAATAGGAAAGAATGTGAAATGTACATATGAAGCTGCTTCCGTCCTCTTCAACCCCTTATCAGTTTTCCTTCCCCTCCAAACCCCACCCCTCCCCACAGTCTTCAAAGGCAGGCTTACAAGGGCTTCTATCAGGCACAGGACCATAATTATGCAAATATTAATATGTCCATATGGAACAGTCACAGGAATCCTCTCCGTCGCTTACTGACAGCATATAATGGCATTCGTAAAAGCCATATGAGGGGGCGATTAATTCCCCCCACAATGTGACGGAGCGGGTGATGACGTTTCCTGGCTGTCGGGCTGCCGAGAGCTTCCCTCTACTCTCTTATCTGTGTGGGAGCTGAATCTTAAGGGGTGGCGCAGAACGTCACCAGTATCCCAGGGTTCCTCGCACTGCTCACTGCTCTTTCTTTTGCCTGTGTTTTCCTGTGTGATGTTATAGATAATTTAGATACTCTGAGGGCCTGGACAGTGGAGTGCAGGAGAGAGAGAAAACGGCTGAGAATGGGAGGGGATAACCAGGCCCACATGAAATCTGCAGATTTTCTCAGGATTGGGACGCGTGTCATTCATATAATTCTCGAAATGTCCCACCCCCCTTGCATATTTGTTTATTAAATACATTGTTGTGCTTTAATTTTGAATGTATTCCACAGAGTTCCCCAAAATCCATGCAGAAAAAGTCTGTAGATTCCATCTGGGCCTGAGGGTAACTTGCAGCAGAGTTTCACCGCAATAGCCACGTGCAGGTTTGACTGTTTTTGTCAAAAAGAAAGGACTAAACTCTTTTTAGACACTGAAAACAATGTTGCAACAAGCTACCTCAGCTTGCAACCACAAGCCGCAAAGGCCCAAGGTATCCTTTTTTACAGTGATATGTAATATCACCCCTGTCTTTGGCCAGCGGCAGAGGTCCGGTTGTGTAAATGACAGCAGCTGTTGGCAGGGCAGTTTTGATGTGTGTTTAGTGGCCAGTGAATACGCTGGACACAGGAGGGGATGGGGAAAGTGTCCAGGAACTCACAGCATCGTGGCAGATATGAGCAAGATGATGAGATGACGCAGTGATCTGACTGAGTGTTCGTAAGCAGAGGTTGTGACCGCACTGAAGGCCGTTTAGCCTGGTTTCCTCTTCCAGTGCATGAGATCAGTGATTTAAGGGAGTGGAATGGTACCAGGTAACAAAAGCGGAAGAGAGCATTGGAGGGAGGGAGATGAAGAAAAATTGCTACACAAGTCTACTAAAACTGCGTTGTTATCATTTATTCATTCATTCCCACTTTGCAGGAAGTCTGGAAACACTTTGCTTTGAAGCTAGAGGGGTAAAGAAAATTACTGTTATCTTCCAACAGGTTTTAAAAAACAAAAACGCAACAGCCTTACAGAAAAAAAAAGCAGATTAGACTTCCGATGACATTGCAGATAAGACCACAGGCATGGCGGTGATACAGTGAGTAAGAGAAAAAAGGGAACGTAAAAGAATGAGAGAAAGAAAAACCACAACGGCTTCATTAAGAAATTACTCTAATATCCTATTGGTTATACTTAATGGATTTACATCCCTTGTCAATAGAAGTGTTCAAATTCATAGCCTCAGTAGAGAAGAAAAGGATTAGCCATCATTTTTCTTTTACAATTAGTCTCAGTCACATCTATCAATTTCAGAGGAAAAAGGGAAGTTGTAAGGCAGGTTTCCATTGAGTAAAGAGGAAAGACGGGAAAACTTCAAAAGGAGGCAGGCGACTGTGGAAAATACAAATGCTTCGTACATACGGAATGTTGAACGTGCCTCATATTTGCCTAAAATATGCATTTGATATTTTCAATTTATCTTAGTGGCTCTTTAAGCTAAATTGAATCATATTTACAGTAGCTGAATAAATTGATATATAGACTGCTACTGAAACCAGATTAGCATATATATATACAGTTTATATTTAATGAATTTATATCCTTTGTTAGAAGTGTTCAAATTCATATAGTATAGGAAGAGAAGAATATTTGCTTGGTTAACCAATAGATAGACATTTTTTTTATAATGTATTATAATTATGTATTATTATTATTATTATTATTATTATTATTATTATTTCCTTAAAAAAAAAAAAAAATAAACCAAGCAAAGAAAATTGCATGCATTTTTGGTGGGTAGATGATGACTGAATTTTCAGTTTAAAGCTATAATTTTCCTGTTTAAATATTAAAGATACAAATAAATTTTAAAAGTTGCATCTGAAGATGGATTAGATGGATCATAGATAAGTAGGATCCCATGACAGCTCTAATTTCCATTACACAGCAACTGAAACATTTGATTATTAGATTATATTTATATATCTGTATATTTAAACACTAGATTTGACGCTGAAAAACAGGCCAACGAGCCCCAATACTGAAGCAGAATGCCAAACAAAAAAAAAAGAGAGGAATTGTATTACCTGTAAAGTTTTATCCATGTGCATCCTCATTAAAATGTACCATAATGTGTATGGTTTGTGTGATGTGCATATATTTGATCCTGTGTGTCTTCATCTTATGCCTGATTCTTAAAGAATGGAGGACACTGCTTCGAGCCATTTTGAGATTTGTCATCATTTGCAGACTTTACAGCAACTTAACCATTAGCCTACAAACTGGTCAACCCTAAATAGGCCATCGGGCATTGCCTGCAGGACAAAACGAATTGCATCATTCTTCATTGGCTTGAATAATTTCACCTCAGGGCCGAGGACAGAACCTCAGACCCATCTGCTCTCTGCTGTAGAAACAGGCAGTGACCTGAGTGACTGCTGCTGATTTGTGGTGATGACGGACAGTCCCCTGACACATCTCGACTTGAGACACCTGACAGTTATGTAGTGAATGCCAGGTGTCTTATGTATGAACAATAAGCGATATTATCATTGTCAGGAACTTGCCTTTTGATAACACATTTGTGAGTGCTGGCTGCAGTTATTTAGAGGTTATTAGGACCTGTTGTATCGTAGGACGACCTCATTTGTCACGCTTCATCATGTCCGCCAAAGCATTCTGCAAATCCGCTTGAGTGGATCAAACTGGTGGAAATAGACTAATTACAAATTTAAAAATGAATCCAAAATTAATCATCGCTTTGAGTCACGTCCGAATAGATATAAACATGAAATGATGATCTGTGAGCCATTTTAGAGGCCACTCAGATTTTTGATTAAAGCTGCTCCTCTTTGCCTGTGTCCTTCATTACACTTGCAGTATTTTTCAAGGATTTATTGACTAATAGTCAAAATAGGTGATTATTAATGTTTGGCAATCTACAAAATAACTAAACCAAATATGCTTTTTTTAAGTTACTTTTTTTAAGTACTGGAAAATGCTTGAACTTTAATGTTTTTAAATTTTATAAATTGTAATATAAATATCATAAAATTGATTGCTGTCCCTGCTACTGTGCTAGATGTTAGCAGTGATTGTTTTGTGGTTGTGATTCAAACTGATGATATTCATTTTGTGACTGAACAGAATTTAGAAGTAACAATTTTCCTCTTTTTTTTTAAGGTAAAGTGTTGTTTTTGATTTATTTTACTCTATGATTTTTGGTCAGCATTTGAGGTCATCTCTTGTGCTTTGGGATCGCTTACTGTTGTCTGTCATTCAGTGACACAATGACCTGATCTAGTCTTTCTGCTTTCCGGTTTAAACTGGACATCTTGGTGTTGTGTGAATTGTCTAGACACCAAACAGAGCTGCAACCTTCAAATGTTTCCGTATGTAATGGCAATGCAATTATGGCCATTTTGACGGATGTCATTGAACCTCGACCTTTCCGGTTGTTTGTGTCTGTGTACATATCCATGTTATCACTGCATTTTATTATAGGTTTTCATCAGTAATGTGTGATTGGACAGGGGCTTTTGTGGCCCTTATGACATGATTGGACTGTAGCAATTCCACCTGGCTTACATGTGATTGGACAGTGACCATACAGGTTTTCTGGGGTCCCTGTTGTGGGCGATTGCTTTTCCTGGAGCTATTGATTGAGACCTAGGCAGCAGTCAATGGAATGTCTGAGACGGGTTTCATGTTCTGTTGTCTGAGTGTTTCATGTCGGTGTCATTTGCATGGATTTTACCACCACATTATTCTGTTTCTGCTTTTTTTTTCCAGATGCACAGCCCATAATGCCCCAGAGCGTCAGTGTAGTTTTATTACAGTATATCACTTGTAAATTCCCATCCTCTAGACGTTTACACTAGCATCAAGATGCTTTTTCTGTCTAGACTTCGAGGCCACATGCTATATGCCCTTTTCTGTGTCTGACTTCCTTTTCTTCTCAAGCTTTAAAGTTTATGTCTCTCTCTTGCTTTCTCTTCCATTGCCTCTTTCTCTCACCTGCTTCTCCATCTCCATTCCTCTCTAACTTTGTTCTGAATCAGCCTGGCATTTCTGGACAGTGGCACTGTAGTTTGCTGCCAGACGGCCATCTTTCATATTGAGATATGTAGCATTTTTAAGTCAAACCCAGACAGATTTACAGGCCGAGCCATTGCAGAAGAGAGCAGACAGGCGTTTTGGTGGGGGGAGTGCTTTTTTTATGGGCTAATCTAAGACTTATTTTTACAATAGACGGAAGATCGGAGATGGACAGATAAATGGACCTCAATCTGTTTGGGTTTTCTTTAGATGATGTTTCAGAGTGACACAGTGATTAGGCAGCTCTGAGGAGAGGGTTAAAGGAAGGACTGAACGAGTGTGTGGGTGAACATCTTGACCTGAGTCCTTCTCCGAATGACTTATAGCTGTACTTAAGGCTTTGACTGATTGATTGATTGATTGATTGATTGATGGATCAGAGCAGAGAAGACAGACGGAAAAGATGCGGCTTGCTGGAAAGAAACCATCCACCAAAGACCAATGACACTTTACAGACCTAAAAAGCATGAAAGAATAGTCTATCAGGATGATAGATGAATGATCGGCTCAATAAGAGGAGGTGTCCCGTCAGAGAGAGAAACAGATCGGACTTCTTGAGCGATTTTGGCGGCAAGAAAAACTCTCTGAAAGAAGATGATCATTAAATTGATTCACATATCTATAGATTTGCACACTTTTTCTGGGCTTGCACTGTTTTAGCTGATGCAGAGAGGGGATGAAGGATGGACGGAAAGGGGTGAAAAGAAACACTTTGAGGAGAGCTGAGACAGAGCGAAAGAAAAGGGGAATGAAAGGTGCGGAGCTTTGACCTGGTTTTGTGAGACAGAATGAGCACAGAACAAAGGAAGAATACTGAGAGATCTCATAGATACAGAACCTCATGCTGACAAATTATACACACAGCCCCTTAGATGAATCGCTACAACACTTTTTTCTCAATGCCGTCTGCATGTATCAAAACACAGATATGTTACTTGTATTTTAGGTTTTTCATCGTTTTGATCATTGTTGACTAGATAGCGAAAATTTCATTACTGCAATGTTTATGGTAGCATACTGCATTAATGTCCTTTTTATGTAAAAAAAGGACTGGTAGCAGTACTCCTTAGTTTAGATTTGACCTCTATTCTAATCTATTAATGAAAAGCTTCTTGGAATTACAAATTGATGAACTATGTCTAGTGCAGTCATGTTGATGTAATAAAATGTTGTGCATATTGGCCTACTTAACGTGAACCTTAAATGCTTTTTATCCTCCACATGAGGGTTCAAAATGTGCCCATTTGAAAGCATGAAAATACAAGGTGTGTTTTATTAGTTTATGCTCTTCATCTGCAGTGTGCTCGGGTTGTGAGTGTGAGAACTGTTCTTATTGGCTGTGTTGTGTGATTGTGCCACGCCCCATTTTCGCATTTGGTGTGGACAGACAAATTGCCCGTCACTAGAATCTTGTTGCTTTGCACCCTGTTAGGACACTGTGTTAACCCTAAAGGTGAAGTGTGTCTACCGAACTACAATGTTAATTTTTTGTTATTCTTTTTGGTAACGGCACCTCTCACTATCATTTAAAAGTTTGAGGTCAGTCATTTCTCTAAGGAAAATAATATTATTCAGCAAGGACCCAGAGGTCTCTGGGCTACAGGATTACAGTAGGCCCCCCCCTACCCCGAATAAAAATGTCACTGGGCCATTAGTCAATATAGACATTTCAATTTGTGGTCAAGTATGAATAAATTCAACTGGCGTAGAAACTTTTCTTCCTTGTTTTTCTACCTGAAAAGTCCAATCCAATTTTCTAAAACCTTCAGATGATATGCAGATTATATCCACGCTTTTGTAAGTTACTGAACCCGCGTTCAGAAAAGAGTGGCTCTCTCGCACTGTATGACGTTATAGAAAACAGGCTGGTTTCTCACACAGCAGGGCTTTGCCAAAAATGTAGTTGTGATTCCTGAAAATGTACGAGTGAGTTTGGTTATAGAATGCAGTTGTCAGTGTTGTATTCTCCCATATATATAAAAATAATTATTAAAAAATATATATTTTCGTGCAGCCAGTAGGCCCCTGGGCTTCAGCCCATGAAAGCTTGTGCGTTAATGCACCCCTGGCAAGGACACATTAAATTTATCAAAAAGAAATGATAAATATACATTCATAATGTTATTCAGCTTATTCAGTTTAAATTCAGCTTTGGTATCACAGGAAAAGTTCATTCAAACTGTAATATTGTAAAATTTTTACTGTTTTTACTTCATTTTTGATCCAATAAATGCAGCCTTGTTGAGCATAAGAGAATTCTTTTGTCTGTAATAATTATAAAACTTTATAAAAAAATGATTCTATCTCGGATAATATGTAGAGACAAAAATAATTATGTCATCCATACACCGCAACATTGGCACAACCAATAGTGTGAGTTTGGGGTGGAGCTATCAATTTATCTGACCAATTCTTCTGAAAACATGTATTATTATTAATGCAATTCTGTTTGGTAACATTAGTGGTGCAAAAATAACACACTTCAACCAAACGGAATTGCAAAAAAAAAACAACAACAAAAAAACAGAAAAAAAAATATCATTATTGATCGAACAGATATCCTCGCCCAAACCTCACACCATTGGTTAAGCCAATGCGTCAGGCAGCTCAAATTAGCAATGCAAGTTTTGCATCTTTAATGGAGTAGAAATTACACTTCACCTTTAATCTTATCAAGTATCAAGCAACAACAGCTTACAAGATAAACTTGTTTTGTGGTTGACCACATCCTTGTTCCTGAGTTGCACTGTACAAGGAGAGCTGTTTGTCTTTGGAAAGAAACAGATATCTAGAATGAATGGTTTTTCTCTGCATGGTATTGAGCTCTGCAAGCCCAGCGGGTTGCCTTTATAATTTAACCATAATTTTACAGCAGTTTTTTTTAATGATGTGTGCCTCATTTTCTCTCTCTCTCTTCCTCTCTTTTCAGGCAATTTCAAACCTCCTGTAGAACATTCCAGAAAAACAGCCATGGACCGCAATGAACATTAAAGCTTGAATGGAAAAAACAAAAAGAGAAACCTAGTGGAAATGCACCATATGTCTCAGATTTAACCCTGCCCTGATGCTGCTTTAAGGACTGAGCCTGCAAACAGTCTCCTCTTCCCTGACTGATGAATTAACTGAGAGTAAAAGCCCACAAAATCTGGGCTATGCTTTCTGAACAACAGACCTAAATATAGTCTCGCTGTTTATCCATTGGAGAAAACATTTTTCTCAATTGAATTCCTACCTTCTTCACCATGACAAGGACTCAGGGATGTCATTGTCATCCTTTATAACAAGTATGTGCACAAAAACAACTCGTGAGCAATGCACATACAATTCAATAATGGATTTTTCACTGTTTTAATTTTACTTCATAAATGTATGCAATGTCTTCTCCCTTGCTCTCATTCCTTCTTTTTTTCCCTCTCTCCTGTTTTTCCCCCAGGAGCCTATGTTATTATTGAAAAGAGAGATTGTGACTCACTTACCAATGGGTTTAGCAACCATTAAAAGTTTCAATTAACGGTCATAAAGAGACCGTCTCAGCTCCTTG
Organism: Coreius guichenoti; assembly: GCA_039654105.1. Lineage (NCBI taxonomy): Eukaryota > Metazoa > Chordata > Actinopteri > Cypriniformes > Gobionidae > Coreius > Coreius guichenoti. The sequence continues at coordinate 27,977,719 of CM077171.1, forward strand.
TTGAAACATTGTCCTCCAGAATCAAAAACGACTCCCTGTTTTATCAGAATCCTACGGTAAAAAGTGGCCAGACACTCCCTCTCCACTCAGGCGCCGTCCAATTGGTGTGGGCGGTGAGGGCTGCGCCGCGATTGGTTGAGTGTGGGGTGGGTGTGCGATGCGGATTGGAGGATGTCGGGGGACTGGGAAGACGACCTTTGTAAGAAGGCGTTGGTGCTGGTGGAGGAACTGTGCTTCCGGTCTGGAGGCTTCAGCCAGAGTGCAAGTTGCCAAGAATTCAGCTACATGATGAGAAGACCTAACAGACAGATGAACACAGGTAAGGGCAAAGCAAAACCCATTAAAGGGATGGCTGATCCAAAAATAAGAATTTTGTCATCATTTACTCACCTTCATGTTGTTACAAACCATTATGACTTACTATCTTTGCCCGAGGAACACAAAATAAGACATTGTACTGGCCGCTCTTGTCCATGCAGTAACAGTGGATGGGGACTGGAGCTTTCAAACTACAAAAAGGACACAAAAGTGGTCCATTTGACTTGTATACAAAGTCTTCTAAAGTTTAAAGAACAATAAAGATATAGTTCTAAAAATCGTTCTAAATCACTTTCGAAATGATTTTTCCAGCTGATGAACGATAAAAACATTGACAGCCAATCAGAATCCATCCTGCTTTAAAGAGTTTGAGCATTTAAAGTTGCAGATGACAAATAAACAGAATGATATCGTCCGCTGGTGTGAACACTAATATAGTTATAATCATTGTCATTGTTCTTGGTGTAAACTGAAAGGCATGATAGTGGTAAAATGACAGAATTTTCACTTTTGGGTGTAGTATTGCTTTAAAGCCTATTCAGAGCATGAATTGCTATGATTTATATCCTAACTTCTAAACAAAATTTTGATTTAATTTCTGTGAATTTAATTGGTTTTGACCTTCTTCACCATGACAAGAACTGAGGCATGTCATTGTAATCCTTTTATAACAAGTATGTACACAAAAACAACTCGTGAGCAATGCACATACAATCCAGTAATGAAAAATGATTTAGCATAAAGAGTCATAAAGAGACCATCTCAGCTCCTTGTTGAAACGAAATCCTTCAGAATCCAAAACGATTGAATATAACAATGGTGACAATGAATGGCATTTGGAGTTACAAGTTAAGAATTTCATTTTTGGGTGAACTATTGCTTTAAAGCCTTTTCAAAGCATGAATTGCTATGATTTATGTCCAACTTCTAACCAAAATATTGACTTCAGCCTGACATATGGCCTTAAAGGGTAATTTTCATCATCAACTCGCCTCACCGAGCTATGAGGCCAGGAAAAAGCTGCTCGTTCATGTAATTGCGCCTGGCCGTTTTTATTTGTATTCACACCATGCCCACCACAGGTGTTATGGCTGGATGCTGTGTTCAGAGTGAGACTGTCCTGTTTACAGATTTAGTCATTATTGTTTAAATTCCCAAGTGCCCAGTGATTGAAATGGAATTGGACTTGCATTCTGTTTTAATATGAAATGGCACAACCACAGGTAATTGAAATGGCTCTAAGCTCCTTGTGAAAAGAGGGGGAAGGAATGAAGCTGTGCAGGCTTACCTTCAAAGGGTCTCCAAACACACTAAAATCACCCAAATGGATACCAGAGAGAGGTTTCATCTAGAGAATCATTGTCTTTTTTAAATTGAAGGGCTAGTTTACCTGAAAATGAAAATGTTGTCATAATTTGTAAACCTGTGTGACTTCTTCAGTGGACACAAAAGAAGATATTATGAAAATATTTGTCCATATAATGAAAGTCAGTGGGGTCCAGTGTTGTTTTGGAGCCCATTGACTTTCATTTGAAAGTCAAACATTTGAAACATTCTTTAAAAAACAAAAAACTTTTGTGTTCTGCAGAATAAAAAGTCATACAGGTTTGGAATGGCACGAGGAAAAGTAAATGATGACAACATTTTTATTTTTGGGTGAATTATCCCTTTACATTCCTCAAAAAACACTTTTTTTTTTTTTTTTACTTTTAAACAGTTTCTTTAAGTGCAAGCAACTGTTTAATTTTTGGAGCATGCCAAAACCAAAATGCTGAATGTCATAGTGCATGCAAGCTGTTTTGCTTATGTTCATTATTATAAATACCACCATTTTGAATGAATTCTGGACATTTGCTTATATTAACAGGTTTTGACATAATGTCTAATTGTCGGTCATTAGTTATTAAGGCAGCACTGAATTGAATCCTGCATTTGGTATCATGTAAAATGTAAATGCAATTTTGGACACTGCTTCTAGCATATCTTTCAATTATTCATTTAGCAGAGGCTTTTAGCCAATAGCAACTTACAAATGTAAATAACACAAGCAATTCGTCCAAGAAAAAAAAAAAGGGACTTCAATATAATACATGATTTAAAACAATTGTATGAATGATAGTCTGATCCTAAAGAATACATCTGATGCCTTTACCTGGTGATCAAAAGCTGGAAAGTACTAATGCAGCTAAGGTAAATCCGGTTCATGATGTTGTTTTGCTGAATGCATTGCAAAATGGTGACATGCATAGCTGAGCAGGACGGGCAGCTTACCATATTATTAATTAGTGGGAAACTGAGGGAAGCTGCCCGAGGCTCTTTAAACTCTTCAGTACTCACACTATGGCCCATATGTGCACTACAGCAGAAGGTTAGTCATGCTGTCAAGCATAGTGTAACAAAGTTATTTTTAAGCTTGGGTCTCACTCTCTGTCTAAGCCATGGTCAGTTAGTTGTACAGCAGGATTGAAAATTTCGATTTGGATTTGCTGCTTTATCCGGAGACATTTAGCCTTTCTTCATTTTATATTAAAGTGTGTTTATTAACACACTCAGTTTGAAAACCAAAAGTGACCCTTACATTTGATTCCTCCCCTACTGCATGGTGTCAAGTCACAGCGATAGTGAAATTATGTGAATGCTTATATTCGCTGATGGAATAAGAACTAAAGATTAGAGCGACTGTGTTCAGCATCAGGGGCCGGTTGCACCAACCATGCATAAGCTACATCTAGGTCTAGTTGTAGCATAAAGGAGCACTTAATTACTCACTACTAAATATTTGTTGCACAATAGAAACTAATTATTATAATATTTCTATTTAAAATAAAAGCTGTTCTTTTGAACTTTCTATTAATCAAAGGATCCTGAAAGAAAGTATAATTTATTATTGTGTAGACAGTTATGTGAGGAAAAAACGTGTTTAGAAAAAAAAATGAAATTCAAGACTTATTGGATTGATAACAGTAAATTAGTGCACGGACAGCTTACGATTTACTAGCTGCTCTTGCTTTAGGAAGGATTGATCCAACCAAATTACGTACTCAGTTCAGACTGTGATAGGCTGGTGCAACCCTACCCAGCTCTTTAGGAGGTGGTGATGGTGTGGAAAAGTCTATGAGACAAGATAAAATGAAAGCTTAGCATTGGGGCAGAACGCCAATCCTCCTGGTTCAGTCAACCCAGAGTTTGTAGATCAAACTCCCTCCCCAGATATACTGCTTCTGAACAGTCTTTCTTTGCAATCAGATCAATACATTAACCTTTTTAATCCCAAACCCCTCCCTTGTTTAGCTCTTTCTCTCCATCAGTGTCCGTTTGTTTGGCTCCACATCTTTCATTCCTGCAGTTCTGCCTCTCCCACACCAGCCATCCTTCTCTCTCTCTCCCTCTCTCCATCACTGTCCACTTTTTTTCCAGGCCTGTTTTTTTCACAGGGGAATGCTTGCGGACTTTATTAACCCCTCTCTGGCACTATCTTTCTCTTTCCTCACCTTCGATGTGTGGAGTGAATGCGTTATCTTGACCAGTCAGCCGATGTGTCTGTTTCAACATGTACACTAATCTGTTAGCTCCTTCTTGCCCCTCCCTCTTTCCTCTGATATGTCCTAGTTTTGTTTTCATTTCATTCTCCCTCTCTGTCAGCTCCCTGCTGGAAAATCCACTTTAAGCTGGCAGCTGTGTTTTGGAACGTGTTAGCTAGTTTCTTGCTGGTCCAAGCTGCTCATTCATTACCAGTTTAAAAGTGGTCATGTTCGGTTTTAGAACTTGATTGCTAGTCAACCAGCTGATGACCAACTCATCAGTTAGTGACCGATTAATGACCAACTTAGACTAGCTAGAAACCACCCAAAACATTGTTAGGACATTCTCCGTTCTTTATGGTTCTCAATCAAAGTGTTTCTCAAACTTTTTCAGCTGGTGGACCACAGTAAAACAAAATTTGTGGACTACCAAACACTCCAGGTCTGGGGAAAAACAACAGCTACCTGCATTTTAAAGTAGTATATAAATTATTCTCGGTTTATAGCCTTGAAACTCGAGGCTGTCTTGAATAGCCTCTCTTTTAGCAATCCATATTTTTTTTTCATTGTTCACATTTCATTGAAATGAACGTCTTGTAGCCAGTGAACCTGAATACAGTGAACTGAACAATTATGCACACTGGCGTATAACATGCAGTTGTTATTGAAGTGTGAACACTATCACAATATTAACACAATTAATTATTAGTTATTGTTATTATTATGAGTTGATTAACAGTTAATTAAATTAATTAAAATCCTTTATACACACAAGTGACCTGTAGATCACCAGCTGAGAACCACTGCTTCATCACCACCTTTCTTTCTTCATTTTTTTTCGCTTTATAATTTTTCATGCCTTCTCTCCTCCTCCATCGTTCCTCCATTTATATCTCTGATCTCCTTTCCTGTCCAGTCTCTTCCGTTCTCTCCTGCTATTTACGTTTTTTCTCACTCTCTCTGCGTCTTGTTCTTCAAGCTGACAGATCAGTCCCTTCTCTCCTCCCTCTGTATCTCTCTCTGATCATATCTTTGAACAAGTAGTGATTAATGACATACAGAGACTGATGAATTATTCACCAAAGAGAGACAGAAAGTACAGAGAAAGGAAGAAGGAAAACAGCAAGAGGGAGGATAAGAAGGGTGGAAGGAGAGGAGTAGGATGGAGGGGGAGAAGGAAAGGATGAGGAGGAGGGCATAGGAGAAGCAAGGGAGACAAATGATAAAGGTGGTGTAAGATGAGAATGGAAAGCATGGTGTCTCTTCTGTAATGCACCAGAAGAGATTGTGTGTGCGCAGTCATGTTGAGGTTTCAGAAATAAATTCAAAATTTCAGAATTGTAATTCAGTTTACTCACAGTATGGCACATATGTTCACTATTGCTGAAGGGTACACATGCTGTCAAGCATAGTGTAACAAGGTGAATCAGAAAAAAGCTATTTTTAACCTTAGGTTTCCGTCTAAGTCAGAGGTTACCGCTTAGTTGTGAAACAGCTGATAATTTAGATCTGTATTTGTGTCTTTATACAGAGACATTTCACCACAATAATAATACGTATTTATTAAAACACTCAGGAGGAAACCCAAAGGTTAATTTGAGGAGGTAAAATTATATACAGCTCTGGAAAAAATTAAGAGACCACTTAACATTGATTTCTTAGTGTTAAGTGGTCTCTTAATTTTTTCCAGAGCTGTATGTATAGAACATTTTGTTTTACTGAATGAATATAATTTATTAAAACATTAACATTTTATGTATTACTAAATTAATATATTATATATATATACTGCTGCCATTTTATGAACCATGGTCGAAGAACTCAAAATATTCAAAGGCTTGTGCCAATTTTGTTATGTTGGATTACTGAAATCCCTCTCTATTATGACTCTTTGCAATCCAATGAATTCCAATTCCTGTCATTCCAGTTTAAATTTCATTCCAACATCCTGTGAGACGTGGCCAATTCAATTAAAATGGAGCCGATTCTGAAAATGCCCAACACAGGCTCTTTCTTTGGAGATCTGCGACTGTGTGAGCAATGCATTGAGTAAAAGAGAGAAGTTGGGAGAAGAAACAATGATGGTGAAACACAAACTGAGAAAGATGGCATGACGGAAGGGAAAATGAAGGGAGAGCGCATAGTCATACAATATAGCCTCCTTGCATAATATAAATTACAGAGTATCTCAAGGTAGAACCACCCTTGGGGGTTTTAGAGCTGGTGGGTGTTGTGTCTGAGGAAGTGATGTGAGAGCAGGGAAAGCTGAGGAACTTTGTGGGTGTGAGATCTGAATAGAGCTCTCTAGAGTCAGGCTGACAGACAGGCCCTTTGTTTTTCTTGATTGGCAGGCACTTGTTTGTCCCTGCTTGTTGGAGAGGAGCTGTTCTCTTCACTCTGGTGCTGAAACCGAGTTGCCAAAGTCTCATTTTTTTCAAGTGACTCACTCATGCACACTCATAGAAATTGTTATTAAAGGCTGCATGATTGAAAGCTCACACTCGGTGAGAGACAGAGTCATAAAGCTTAATCACAGTTTAGAGGACATCTTTGTGGAAATTGTCTTGAAAATAAATCCATCGTTTTCTTGGCTTTGTATTCAGATAAGGGCTTGCGAATGTTGGGAGAGCCGTTGGTAATTTACAGGCACAATGTGCCATCTCCTTTCCTTTTTCTTCTTCTGATCCTCTCTCTCTCTGCACTTCCCTCAGTTTCTCCCAGTCATTCCCTAAGCGCAGCATCTGTCTGCCAACGCTACCTCATTTGCACATTTTTCTTTTCAAATATCTCTGTGTTCATCCTCCCAGGTTATGCAGTCAAGTTTGTTACCTAGGGTTGGGAACTGAGAACTAAGTTTAATTTAAAAAATACTGTAACCGAATGAATTCCAAGATGTTCGTTTCCATTAACAGCGCTTGAACGTCTGCATTCATCTCTCGATAAGGATGTGTTCCTGAACCGCAAGTGAATCTACAGAGCTATGAAAACAGAAATAATGCAATGTGAATTGAATGTGATGAGAGAGAAATGTGACCCTGGACCACAAAACCAGTCATAAGTCGCACGGGTATATTTGTGGCAATAGCCAACAATACATTGTATGGGCCAAAATTATCGATTTTTCTTTCATGCCAAAAATCATTAGGATATTAAGTAAAGATCATGTTCCATGAAGATATTTTATAAATTTCCTACCGTAAATATATCGAAAATATATTATTATTAGTAATATGCGTTGCTAAGGACTTCATTTGGACAACTTTAAAGGTGATTTTCTCAATATTTAGATTTTTTTTCACCCTCAGATTCCAGATTTTTAAATAGTTATATCTCTGCCAAACACTGTCCTATCATAACAAACCATACATCAATGGAAAGCTTATTTATTCAGCTTTCAGGTGATGTATAAATCCCAATTTCAAAATTTACCCTTATGACTGACTTTGTGGTCCAGGGTCACAAATGTAAAAGTAAATAGACAAGAGAAGTCAAAAATAAAAGAGAAATGTTGGTTAAAGGTAGGGTAGGCAATTTCAGAGAGGCTAGCATTAGCAAGCTAGCTTTGAAAGCATAAGATCCCTCCCTTCAGAGCGTTTCCAAAGCCACGCCTCCTTCAAAACACATGAACGCAAACAGCAAAGCATCATAAGACGAGAGACGGCGATAAATTACCTAATGTCTCAAAGCACATAACATTACAATAATAATGAACATAAACAACTTACAGAGCTCTTGTACCACCTGACTGCTGCAGTTTCATTTCACCATTGATAGTGTTGACATAGAAACGCACATATCCGAGTCTGAGGACGTGAACAGCTCCGGGTAGAACCATTTGGGTTGAACATTTCGTAATTACGATTACGAGATGGTGTGAACGCAGCATAAGCTCGTTGTTTTGGTTCAGGAGGAATTGTAAAAGGCGGCTACTGTTTGTTTGCGGCGATCGGTGAGTGTCTGTCTAAAACTCTGCATAACCTTACTGAGTGCGTTGATGACGTGTAATGTCTGCGCGAGCAGGTGCGCGGAGGTATGGAAATACATATGTTGACAGGACCTAATGCATTTGATTGGACGGCCATTTTTTGGTCCTGAGACTTCCACAGATACATGTACATGTTTTAATATTTAGACCACTTCTATTATTGATTGCTATCAGGATGTGAAGAGAGTTTTGACCAGTATAACAAAAAGGTTTATAAAGTTTATAAAAAAATGCCTACCCTACCTTTAAGACAAAATATATACTGACAAAATATTGTAGGCTTTCTAATCAGACCATCAATACCTAAAAGAAGTTCTGTCATTGCTTTGGGTTCCCAGTAGGGTAGGGTTTCCAGTAGAGTAGGATTAACTCGCAAAACCTGTTCTTTATAATGAACTGGTCAAAAAGACAGTGAGTCGTCAGTTTGAATCAGTCTAATGACTCACTCACTGACTGAATCGATCATTGAACCACAACTCAAAATGAAAGCCTACTATGCTGTGTGCACTTAAGGCTTGTGATGCTTAGATCAATGTTAAATATGACTCTTTTTTTTTTATATGAAAATATGAAATTTTGAAATGGCATATTAATATTAATTAAATATAATATAAATATTTAATTTTACAAACTGCTCTAAAGGAAATGTTTCTGTTTTTTCCCCTGATTTAAATAGTTTTGTGTTGTTTTATGCATTTATATATGTTAGTGACCGTTAGTGCTGCTGTCTGGACCAGGATTTTCTGAAAGAAGAGATCTTGTATCTCAGTGGGATTCTCCTGGTTAAATAAAGGATAAATAAAAATAGACATAGACATTCTGAACCGCTTTGAATGCTAGATTAAAGCTGCTGTCCGTAACTTTTATTGTTTTCAAGATTTACAAAAATGATATAATGAGAATGTACAACATGAATCCATTTTCCAAACCGTGTTTTTGTCTTACCCTGAATCATTATGGTACACTTATAATAAGTGTTTATATTGGGACTATTTCAGACCGGTCTGGTAGGAACCGCTGCGGAGGAGCACAGTCCCTGCGTGACTCGCCATAGACAATTAGAGAGAAGTAGCTCCGGTTGCAATGTTCTTCCGCAAGACGCATGCAGTTCTGTTTATTAACCGCTAGAGCGCAAAAAGTTATGGACTGCAGCTTTAATAAAAACATACTTAAAAAATACTTTTTATTAGTTTATCAGGTTTTTATTTAGTAGATGAATTTTGGTTGTATAATAGTGTTTATTATTATTATTATTATTTAGTGTATGTGTTTAGTATCAAGTTAAGACCAATTAATCTAGTCCTTAAAGAACCAATAGTGGATTTGTTTAGGAACCGGAAGCGTTCCGTGGAATTGAACCAGAGTCATTACATTTCTTTGATTTTTGTTACCTCTCAAGGTTGTAATAAATCAAACCTTCTCTCTCTCTCTCTCCTCTCTCTCTGTTTCAGAGATCTCTGTGAGTCTGCTCTCCGTCATTGTAACGTTCTGTGGCATTGTGCTGCTCTCTGTCTCTCTCTTCGTCTCCTGGAAGCTTTGCTGGTTGCCGTGGAGAGATAAGGAAGGAGGGGGTCTGAGCTTGACGTCAGGGCTCCTGCCCGGCGGTGCAAGTTTGGGCGGGGTCGGAGGTGGAGGGGGCTCCTCGCTCCTTCCTCCCCTGTTGCAGAGGAAGGATACTCACTCCTCTTCCTCGCTGTATCCCACGCTCTCCCAGCATGGTCAGCATGGTCAGCATCACCCCCATTTCTCTGACGTGATGGGGGTGGAGGGCGGAGGAGGCCTGGTAGTGGGGGGTGTGGTTGGGGGTCCGCAGGAAATGCAGGAGCATTCCTACCTAGACATGGACTCTTATCCCAACAATGCTGGTGAGCAAAACTCTGCATTGTATCAAACTCAGAAGCACTACTTTACTCTTTGTGAGACATAAGAGACAATGATAATTGATAATTATCTTCCATTCTCTTAACTACACTCCTTTCATCTTTTCTATGGCTTATGGTTTCTCTTCCAGCTAACCTTAAGTTGAGCCAGACATCTCCCGAGTTGCCCCCAGCAACAGAAGGAGGCTCAGCTGTGAAAGACCTGCCTAATGCCCACTCCCAGCAGCAGGTCACCACCAGGTCAGTCTCCTTCTCTTCTTGTTCCTGTCTGTGGTTCTGTGTGTGTGTGCTGCAGGATGATGGAATGGGTGTGTAGTTTGTGTCTTGCAGAATGTAAAATATATTGAAGTAAAATACAGTGTTTTTGCTTACTGAAAAATTATATTAAAAAAATATATTTTTTAATAATTTGTTGAAAGAAATCTATTGTGTAATATCGTGAAATATAATTACCAAAAAGACTGTTTTCTTTATATTATATATTTATATTTTAAAGTGTAATTAATTCCTGTGACGCAAATCTGGATTTTCAGCATTACTCCAGTCTTCAATGTCATCTAATATGATGATTTGCTGCTCAAGAAACATTTCTGATTAATTTTAATGCTGAAAGCAGTTGTGCTGCTTGATTTTTTTTTGAAAACTGTGATAATTTTTTTAGGATTCTTTGATGAATAGAAAGAACATCATTCATTTCAAATAGAAATCTTTGGTAACATTTAAAAGTCTTTACTGTCACTTTTGATCAATTTAATGCTTCCTTGCTGAATAAAAGTATTGATTTCTTTAAAAAAAAAAAAACAAACAAAAAAAAAACAGAAGTGTTTATCACTTTTGAAAACAGTATATCTGCACACTTCATTACTTCAAGGACAGACCTCCTGGAGCATCCTGGGGTTAAATGCCTTTAAATATAGTACCTTACTAAATCACATGAAAACATGGTCACACATACAGAAAGAAATAAAGAAACTAATTATATTATTGTATATATTATATATTGCATAAGAAAATAAAGTATGACATTTTAACATTTTTTTCATTACATTCTCATTATGGCAATTCAATAATTTTTGTAGTGCACTACAGTAAAAATGACTGTAATCATGTAAATGATGTGTTAAAATGAATCATGCATTTAAATGCAAAACAACAAATACCATGATAAATGAATAAATACTTTATATTTAAACAAGTATTTAAAAAATATGTGCATTCACTTTTTTTCTCTATTTTCCCCTCCTCATTTACGCATTCATTTTTTAAAATTCTACTAATGCAATGCAAAAAGCCAAAATGTTCAAATAGGCTTCCTTTTTTAAGCAATATATAATTGAATAATGTCCTCTTTTTTGATTTTGGGGTAAAATATCATCTGAAGATGGTGAGATCCCCCAAGCAGCCTGTGTGATGGGAGTTTGTCTATACATGCGCATGTGTGAGTGTGTTCCCCCTCTGGTCTCTCTCCAGGCCTAAGCCCATGACTCACCAGCTCTCCAGCCCTGATTTCCATGGTGAGGAGAAGAGTGAGCAGCTGACCAGCATTGGGCAGATCAAACCAGAACTTTACCGGCTGCGCCAGGGAGACCAGGGCGATGGCAAACAAGGCGACAACTGCGGCAAAATCAGCTTCCTTCTGCGTTACGCCTTCAAGTGAGTCCGCTCGGATCCATCCCACCATTACCTCCTCTCCCCATGGGGAAACGTCATATGGAACTGTCACACAATGTGGATCCATGCTTCTCAATACATCAGTGGGTTATAAATAGATCTCATCGGCAGGGCTTACAATTGAAAAGACGAGCTGGAGAAAGAAGCAGGGGAGTTGCAGTCAGCACAGTGAGTTATAGTCAGGCCCGCCATGGGCAGCCCGTGCACGTCAGACCGGGTCCTTTATTTTGCCGTCACGCAGAGGGACATTAGAATGGTGGAAAGTGCTGATGTTTGAGAAATGAAGGAAGGAGAGGCTGTTTCCACTCATGAATTATATATGACCAGCCACTTTAAACAGCACAGCCTGTCAACACATAATAACACAGCCCTGTGTTACGGCCAGAATTACAGAGGAGGTTGAGGGAGAGAAAGAGAGAAAGATGGGTGAGTGGAGATTGATATCTCATTCCTTACACATAGGGAGTAGTTCAAATAAATGATTTGACACTTTTGTTCCTGTTCATCACATTATCGCTCTATTATGTTCTGCTGTGAGTTCTAAGGTGAGTATGTCACAATTGCTTCTGAATTAAAGGGATAGTTCACCCACACATGAAAATTCTGTCATCATTTTCTCATGTCGTTCTAAACCTATATGACTTGCTTTCTTCTGTGGAACAAATAAGATGTTTAGCAGAATGTCCAAGATGTTCTTTTTCCATATAGTGAACAGCTATGGCCACCCTTGACATTCATTGTATGGAAAAGACAAGTTTAGATATTCTGCCTAACATCTTTTGTGTTCCACAGAAGAAAGAGTTAAGCAGATATTATTTTTTGCTGTGATATCGGAATTGGTGTTGAAAAATAACTATATCATGATGTGTATTGTTATTGTGAAATAAATTACACATATTGTGATATAACATTATGGTCAATTTGCCCACCCCTATGGTGAGTAAATGAACAGAATTTCTATTCTTTTTAAAGCAAATGCTATTGGACATGTTACTCAGCATTTTCGTGAGAGCTAGTGGCCAAGATTGTTTCTCATCTCCGTGTGTTTAATTGACATCATCACACCTCCTGCTATGCTGTTGCGTTTGCAATACATCAATGCGAATATGTCACAGCTACAAGCATTTTGGGAATAGCGGGCAGGTTGACACTGTCAGTCAGAGTCGCATCCGGTGGGACGCAGCTTTCTATCTGCACAGCAGTAGGCCGATAACACATGCGGTGCGGAGGGAATAGCAGCTATTTCCAACCCTTTGTCTACGAGGGTTTGAGCTGAATGTCATTTTATTATTATTTTAATTTATCCATCTATTTGTTGGATTCCAGCTGAGTGCTGATCATTGTGTTTTCCCCACGAGTGCTTTCAGACGCCATGTGTAAATGCATGACTTTTATTTGAGTTCTTGTTTTGTTTCGCAGTGATGATTTTGTAAAGGTGGGGTGGGGGGGAAGGAGACTGTCACTGAAAAATGAAAAGGCGATGCAACACGACTGGGGGGGGGGGTTGCTTTAAATGCTCGCTCTAATGTGGGCAAGACAGAGCCTGTCATTTTCAATTACAGCCCTGAGTGCTAATAGCACCGTACATTTCTGAAGACCAGCCTGATTTTAAGTGTGCTGTTGTGCTGAATGCCACTTGCCGTGAGATTCATTTCTATTTCCGCCAAACTGATATAATGTATATTAGACTGGACAGCTCAAAATGCATCTGTGAATAATTTTTTCTAACTTGAAATGTCAAGTATTTTATTTTGCAATCTGATGTGATTGTAGTATTAGCAAGAACATCTTAACGGCCGCTCACACTGACAGCGATTAAACTGGAGGAAATTTCAGAGTTTTTGTGGCATTGGTTGCTAGTAGGCGGTCCTACTCAACCTCTTGCCAATGAATTCAGGGGATGAATCACTGTTTGCACTTCCATTGGTGGTCGCCGCATCTCTGTTTCTCATGGCATCTGAATCATGGTTAAAATGCTGCAAGTATGTTAATCAGTACACAACACATCTGTACATATTCACTCCTGTCCATCATTTGATTATTATTTGATGATTTTTTTTTTACCACCTGCTTTCAGCGGGCATTAAAGGGATAGTTCACCCAAAAATGAAAATTTGATGTTTATCTGCTTACCCCCAGGGCATCCAAGATATAGGTGACTTTCTTTCTTTAGTAGAACACAAGTTAAGTTTTTTAACTCCAACCGTTGCAGTCTGTCAGTCGTATAATGCATGTGAATGGTAGCAAAATCTATGAGAGTAAAAAAAACATTAAAAAAAACATGCACAGACAAATCCATATTAAACCCTGCGGCTCGTGACGACACATTGATGTCTTAAGACACGAAACGATCGGTTTGTGCGAGAAACCGAACAGTATTTATATCATTTTTTACATCTAATACACCATGTCCAACAGCCTTCAGCGCGCGATCACTTCCGGTAAGTGAGGTAACTCACCGGAAGTGATCGTGCGCTGAAGGCTGTTGGACATAGTGGTGTATTAGAGGTTAAAAATGATATAAATAGTGTTCGGTTTCTCGCACAAACCGATCGTTTCGTGTCTTAAGACATCAATGTGTCGTCACGAGCCGCAGGGTTTAATATGGATTTGTCTGTGCATGTTTTTTTTTTTTTTTTTTTTACTCATAGATTTTGTTACAGTAATTTTGTAAACAGTAATATTACAATTTAAAATCACAATTTATTTTGATATATTTTAAAATGTAATTTAGCAAAGCTTAATTTTCAGCATCATTCCACTCAGTGTCACATGATCCTTCAGAAATCATTCTAATATGCTGATTTACTGCTCAAGAAACATTTCTAATTATCAGTTAAAAACAATTACTTAATATTTTTGCAGAAACCGTGATTTCTTTTACCCTCTAAATTCTTTTAAAAAGAAAGAACCACATTTATTTGAAGTCAAAATCTTTTTGCTCACATTGGAGGACATTGTCAACTGTCCTTGAAAAAGAATGACAGCACTTTAATCCTCGTCTTGATATGTTTATACAGTATTGGATGATTAAATTTGTCACTTACAAGTTGGGTAATAATATCGCATGATTGATGTATTTATTTCCATCCTGATTTGTTAAGATTTGTACCATGTCATACACATTCTTTGGAACGACATGTCATTCTAAGGCCGTATTGGATTTCTGCTTGTGTTCTTCTTCCCCCAATGTTGCCGATTTGTTTAAGTGTCCTAATGAAAGGGTGACACATTTGTTAACGCTGAGAGACACATTCTAACAAGGCCTGATTAGCAACCTCTGAAGTTCCCCCGCCTCTCTTATTTACATCTGCGCAAACACTGGGTGAGCCTCGCGCTTCAGAAGTTCACGGTCGTGCTGTGCTTGGCACTAGACCGCTGCTGTCTAGCCTTGAAATGACCTATGCTTTGCTTCGTAATAAGCTCTTTATTATTTATAAAGTCCAGTGTTGGAGGCCACAGTCATTGCATTACGCATTAAATATTCATGTCTTTATATTCACATTAGGAATGTATTATCTCATATATTCACGTTTATACAAGATCCTTTTAGCTTGCGCAGCACAAGTAGGGCTCCGTCCATCTGTCAATTAATTCCAAGTCGTTGAGCCGGGATGTACCATTGGCACCTCCTCCTTTTTTTTCTGTTTTTCTGAACCTTGGTGACAGCCATTGAGTCTCACTGAACTCAGTGGAGCAATGCTGGCCCGTTACTGGCCTGGATGTCAGCTTATTTCAGCATATACCAACTCTCTTATCATTGCCGGTTAGATGACGCTGAAATGAACTCACGCCCAGGCTAGCGAGCGTAGAAAGTTCCAGATAGTTCAAAGTGAATTATGGTGATGCTGACATGTCTTTTTTACAGCACGGAGCAGCTGGTGGTTAAGATACTGAAAGCCCTGGACCTCCCGGCGAAGGATGCCAATGGATTCTCCGATCCTTATGTCAAGATCTACTTACTGCCTGATAGGAAGAAGAAATTTCAGACCAAGGTATCTTTTTTTTAAATCCTAGCGAGGCAGCAGTCAGCTCGCTGCTTTTACAATAATCCACTGTTCAGATGGCAGACCCTCTTAGGACTCATTAAGATCTGCGTTTCTCAGCCTGCATGTAGATTTTTTCCCAATGCCCTAGTTCATCTAAAAATACATTTATATCAGCCGACACATTTAAATTAACTTTATGCATTTGCAGTTTTGATGTTAACCAATCTCTTGTTTGCTCCCTTCACTCACTTTTCCCTCTCAGCTCCTCCGCTTATCTAATTTCCTTCACTTTCTCTCATTTCCGCTTGGTCTTTCCGTGGCTTTGGTTTGCAGGTGCACAGAAAAACTCTCAACCCGATCTTTAATGAGACGTTCCAGTTCGGCGTGCCCCTGGCTGAGCTGCATTCGCGCAAGCTCCACTTCTCCGTCTACGACTTCGACCGTTTCTCCAGACATGACCTCATAGGTCAAGTGGTGGTGGATAACCTGCTGGACTTCAGCGAGGGAACCGGGGAGAAGCCTATATGGAGAGACATCGTGGAAGGAACCGCGGTGAGATACTGACACAGACACACATTAAAGGTTCAGTAGACCTTAAACACAAGGGGATTCGGTGAGAAGGAGTGATTGATAGCGTTGAGTATTTGCACATGCTGTCTGTGTTGTTCTAGCACTCGATTTGCTGAAAGATTTATGCCAATTAGGTAACGCCACAAACACACCAAAAAAAGAAGTACTAGTTCTGAGTGCTAGGTTGTAGAGGATGCAGCAGACTACAACTACCAGATGTTTGAATATCATGATCTGGCATACTATGCTGAAACTGTACAGCAGGGCTATTCAACTTAATAATCTTTTTGTTCCATAGAGGAAAGAAAGTCATACAAGTGTGGGTTTTGATTATTGTTGGAGCTAAACCCTGCAGGAAAGTGGACATCCAGGACCTGAGTTGAATAGCCATGATAGACAACAATCAGATTTTTGTCATATTAATTGCCATACACGGTAGTAGGGAGACAGGAAGTCAAAGAGAGAGAGGGGAACAGGATGACTTGGGCCAGAACCCGGATCTCCTATGAGCGCCACAGCTCAATATGTGAAAGCACTTGCACCGAACGGAAATGCTGGAAGTGTGCTTGACTACACCAAACTTCTGGATATGTGCCAAGACATAACACTCTTCTCTTCCACTTGATCATCATTTGATAAATTACCGCTATCATCAATAAAAATATCCACGTCTCTTTTGAGCAAAATCTACTTTCCCTGCGTATGAGTTTTGTGAATTTAGCCAATCTTTATTCTACGCTAAAAAAAATTAACATCTAAATTAACTGTTTTTACTTAAGTTAGTAGTATTATTTAATATAGATGAATCAACCTAAATACATTAATTTATACCAACAAACCTAATTTTTAAAGGGGTCATCGGATGCAAAATTCACTTTTATATGGTGTTTGCATATAAATGTGTCTTTGCAGTGTGTGGACATAACCACCCTACAATGATAAAAATTCATTCACTCCTTTTTTTGTCCTCAAAAAGCCTAAACACTCTCAATAATCAAGCCGTTTTATTTTTCTGAGCAATATGATGTCATATTGCTCATGCTCCACCCATGACCGCTGACGGACTGTCCCATAATAGCATATTTCCACCCTCAGCCAGTTGTACACTGTCCGCCAAGGCATCACTCCCCTTGGAAGAGAGGGCTGGGGTGAACAGTAGCTCAATATCATTTAAAGAGATATGCACCGAAACGTGTCGCTGAACCATTTTCAAATTTGTCTTGTCAGACAAAGTAGATGGTGCCAAATTTATCTTCTTTCCTTCATTTGACCTAGCCATGCTGTGGAAAATGTCATCTTCCTTATTTAAATACACTACAGTTTGTGTTTGATTTGATTAATTCCCTGAACAGAGCTGTTTTTGAGGAGGTAAAAAGGGTGTTGTTTTACACAAACATTGAGGAATTTTAACCAAAGTATGTTACAGACTTTACATGAAGACCCTAAAGAATCATACCAACTTGTGGAAAATGGGCATCTGATGACCCCTTTAAGGAATAAATCAGGTAGAAATAGCTCTTAAAGGTAACAGTTGCATGTTACCACGTTTTACACTGTAATATACATAGAAAGGAGGCGTGTTTGTCCTGAAAAACTTGTCTGTTAAACTGTACTGCCAGTAGTATGTTATTGAGAGGCAAGGTTTTGCACTAAAACACTGTTTCACCCAATAAATTATGCTTGGTTTCCTTTCTAGTAACCTTAGCCAGGTCAGATTTTATGATAATTATGGTATCTTTCATGGAATTTGTGTATCTCTTAAGCAGAGTTGAAAAGCTCATTTTATATTCATGAGACATTTTTCACAATTGAAAATCATGCATGATTACATGCTAAGTTGATGATGATGTGTCCTTGGGGATGTTGGTAGCAGAGGTGTGAGGAGATCTAGTGATGCATGTGCTCGTCCTTCCAGAGAAAATTACATGAAATTAGTGAAGGTCAACTGTGCAAAGGAGTTTTTGTCAAGAGCACTTCTGAAATTGCCACAGCATCTTAATGGAGCGGTTTTTAGAAACATTTTTATCATGATCTAGAATATTGTTATTTTAAAAGTTGTTTGTACCTTTGGAGAACAGAGGAAATTAATCAAATCAAACACAAACTGTAGTGTATTTAAATAAGGAAGATGACATTTTCCACAGCATGGCTAGGTCAAATGAAGGAAAGAAGATAAATTTGCCACCATCTACTTTGTCTGACAAGACAAATGTGAAAATGGTTCAGTGACGCATGCTGGATATGAGTGTGTTCCTTGCATTTGTGTGTCTGACATGTGAATGGATGTAAATGAAATGTTTACGCGCAGCGTTCAGCCAATCGGCCACTCAGGTGGCATTAACAGATTTACCTACTCAGTTTGTAAAAAAAAAAAGACTTGAGGTATGCTATAATTCTTTTTTCAAGGTGCTGGTGTGTAGCAGAAAAATCTCGCATCACGTAGCATTCACATCACTTGTACAGACCCGAAACTGGCAGCTTCTATAGTTCTTGGAGAGATGTACCTCAGACGCTTGACGTATTTGATGAAATATTGCGGCTCTTTTTGTTTACGTCTGCTGCCCTTGTTCTTTTTTCATCATAGCTGATGATTAATTCTGTCTGGCAGAACAAGAACTTGAGAGAAAGATGAAAGTCTCAACAAAGAGTATAAGGGGGAAAACAAACCTTGCATCCTAGCATCTTAACACATATGCTTTAGCTAGGAGTATCTGTCTGACATTCTTTAAACACATGCAAGTGATAACAGGTTAAATGAAAATACATTTTCAATCTGAATTAAACATAGTATTCTTTGTAAAACCAGGAACAGTGTAATGCTTATTTTGCAGTGTGATAAAGTTGTGAAATACAGACAATAATTTTGTAAAAACAAACAAAAACTGTGAAGAAAAAAAAAAGAAAATATATTTACTTAGCAAAGATGCATTAAGTTGAGGAATTGAACGTTCAAAACAACAGCATTTATTTGAAGCAGAACTGTTTTGTAACATTATAAATGTCTTTACTCTTTTATTTTTGTTAAACGAATCCACAGTTTCCACAAAAAAATTAAGCAGTATAACTGTTGTCAACATTGATAATAATAATAAATGTTTCTTAAGCACCAAATCAGCATATTAAAATGATTTCTGAAGGATTATGTGACACTGAAGACTGGAGAAGACTTTACATCACAGAAATTAAAGTACATTTTAAAATATAATAAAATGGAAAACAGTTATTTCAAATTGTAATAATATTTCACAATATTACTGTTTTTACTTTATTTTTAATAAAAAAAATACAGCCTTGGTAAGCATAAAGATTTCTTTCTAAAACATCTTACCATCTAGCATCTTACAGACACAAAACTTTTGAACTTGTATGTACTACGTGTAAAAGTTGCAGGGTTTAATGGATTTGCGTAGTCATAACAGGAGTTGAGCAGCAAGTTTGCATTAAAATTGCTGAATGTGTGATTAGGCTGTACTCCTAAAAGACTGTGTTTTTCATGTTTATCGTGGTGCATTTCCATGGACTTCCATTGTAAGTGCATTGCTGTAAACACGATTTTCATCTTATTTGTACAAATTATTTGTATAAATGTGAATATACACGATTTTCAACTTATTTGTATTAATTTCAATTCAAGTTGAAATGATAGAGCTTTAATTGAATTGAACCTGGAAAAATCCTTTACAAATGTTTGATTTAGTATTAAAAGCCACAGACATTCCTTTAGTCTATCCTTTCGGTTATAGGGACAAATGAATTATTGAAACATTTCAAGGAAGACAGTGTAATCATTAAAAGGTTTCCATGAATTTCATTATTGCATTTACTTTAAGCATTTTCATTACTCTCAGTAACTTCAAAATGAACTTTGGACCTTTCCATATGTTTGTTATGTCTGCAGGAGAAAGCTGACCTGGGCGAGCTGAACTTCTCACTGTGTTACCTGCCAACAGCTGGCCGACTGACCGTCACCATCATTAAGGCCACCAATCTGAAAGCTATGGATCTCACCGGCTTCTCAGGTGCCTGGACCATTCATTGTCCCCAGCCATTCCTCTAATTCCCTCATAATTAACAGCGATACCTCATTAGTGCCTCAGACATTGTTAACATTGAGACGTGATTAAACCGCTGCTCATTAATAACCTTGATGTAACACATCCAGCATGTGAATAATGAAATAACATTAAAGGTCATAAAAGCATCAGTTCTGAAAGTTGTGAATATCAAATAGCAAAAGTTGACTGTCAAAACAAAAACTCCTCATAAAGGCATCAACATCACAGTCATAAGGACAAGAGACATCTGTAATTAGTGTTGGCTAATTTAAATATCACAGCAAGGCTTAAAGTAATGTAATAAAGATTTCTCTCATAGGACATGATCACGGTGCATTATAAAAAAGTAACATTCAGTACAGGCATCATTACGCCAATGCTAATGTATCGTTATTGCTAGCACAATAATTATTGATGCTGTTATTAGCATTCATTGTTGTCGAAACATTATGTGTTGCTGTTGCTATTTCTTTGTCAAATTTTCTCTCTCCTTTACTCTTGTGTTCTTGCTCTCTCTTAGATCCATACGTAAAGGCATCTCTGGTTTGTGAAGGTCGAAGGCTGAAAAAGAGGAAGACATCCATAAAGAAGAATACTCTCAATCCTACGTATAATGAGGCTCTGGTCTTTGATATTCCCAACGAGAACATCGAGAATGTGTCGCTCATCATTGCTGTCATGGACTATGACTGGTAAGATCATGACTGCCTTTTTCATGCTGTGATGGGTTCTGAGACACATGCTGCAACATGTCAAGCTCCGTGCTGTGGTATGAGGCTTGACAGGAAGTGCCCACTTGTAACTTTAGGCATACTTACTGGCTGTGCCTCACAGAATTCATTCAGGAACACATGGATTTTTCATTCATCGACTGGATGAAGCATTTATAAGAGGTCTGCGGGAGACTTTAAAATTAGATCTACACAGTGTTTCCTACATGAGTCCACTTGTGTAAATATTTATATTTCTCTAGTGCAATATATATTAGTGTTCTTAAGATTTTTTAAAAAGAAATTAATACAATGATGCATTAAATTGATCCAAAGTGACAGTAAAGCCATTTATAATTTTATTTCTATTTAAAATAAATGCTGTTTTTGTACTTTCTATTCATCAAGGAATCCTGTAAAAAAAAAAATGCATCATGGTTTCTACAAAAATATTAAGCAGCACAACTGTTTTTAACATTTGATAATAATAAGAAATGTTTCAGGAGCACCAAATCGTCATATTAGAGTGATTTCTGAAGGATCATGTTACTCTGAAGACTGGAGTAATGACTGCTGAAAATCCATCACAGGAATAAATGACATTTTATAATATAAAAATACAAAATGGTTATTTTAAATTGTAATAATATTTAACAATATTACTGTTTTTACTATATTTTTTGATCAAAGAAATGCAGCCTTGGTGAGTAAAAAATACTTTTTTAAATATATACAAAACAAATATATATATATTTAGGGATGGAACGATTACCGGTTTCACGATAAACCACGATAAAATGTACTGAAGGTTAGTAATATCGTTTAAAATTTAATTATCATTAAAACCGTGTTTGATTATCAGGATTTTGAAAACTCGTGGTAAATCCTGTCCAACCAGCATCGGTCTGGGGCAGGCGCAGCGCACAACGTTGTTTTTTGAATGAGAAGAAATGGCGGAAGGCAGTGACAGCGGCGGGAGATTTTTCAGCCTTCTAAAAAGACCAAATCTGAGGTGTGGTCATATTTTGGCTTTTACAAAAGTCCTGAGGGAAACTTAATCGAATATGGTCACCCTGTCTGCAGAACGTCGCTGCAATGGGGCAAACACTTCAAATCTGCCGAGTCGTTTTCGTGACCATCACACACTGTTGTATAGTGAAGGCAAGGCAAGTGGACTTTGACCTCAATACCAAAACTACGTCTGGGAAATAATTGGTCAATAAGTTTTGAGTTTAAATATTTTATCTCAGTCTCTTAAAATTAACGTGAAGCTTCCACAAAGAAATGTTCGCAGCAAGTGGCTTTGAGCCAAAGACGAACGAACAAATTCAGACAAGACTAGGGTGACATTTAATAATGTATATTAATTGTATACGTTACTTCTTACACAGATTTTCTTTACCACATAAATAATTACGGGGACATATTGAATTGAGATTAATGTTTTAAATCTTGCCTGTTTATAAATCCTTTTTGTACAGTGTACAAAACAATCGTCCAGACAAGATGATCACAAGAAGTTATATTAATAATTATAGTAGTATTAATAGTAAAGTCCTCTGATTTCATTTTCAGTACAATCAAAAACAGACGCCAGACGCAAGTTGCATTTGAATGAAACGAGAGAGCGCGTCCGTTGTGATACTAGATGTGCGCTGTTATAATGCGTTGCTATTGACGACGGCCATTATAAGGAAATCCCACAGAAGAATCTTTCTTAAAAAAGTGCATAGAACTGCTTGTTTTATTTGTTGTTTGTTGATTTTCAAATATAAAACTTGTTGAAATGTTTTCAGTGTGTGCATCTGTTCTTTTTGAACACTTTCATCTCATTTGAACAAAACCGTGATAATATTGATAATCGTGATAATTTGGGTCACTATAATCGTGATATGAAATTTTCATACCGTTCCACCCCTATATATATTTATTTATTTATTTGAGTGAACATGCAGCACTCAAGCTCCATAAGTACTTGAAGTAATTGAACTCCACAAGTATGATTTGAGATGATCCTAAAAGAATATTGAGCTTCAAAAAAAGCAATAACATCTGATAATCTGTACAAAGTCACATGATCAGTGTCACAAAATGTACTTATTTGATTAATAACCTAGAAACAGAATCTGAAATATTTCTTATAATATAATATTATAATATTAAATATTATGTGTAATATATTATAACATATTAAATGTTTTATATTTAAATATTATTTTGTAGCTATGCACATTAATAGACAGTACAACAACGCTACATCATCCATAATGAAATGACCCTTCACAATAGATCATTCCAATGAACTCTGTTAGAGAGCTACATATGGCAATTATCTCTTCAATAAAATACCTTACTCACCTGTTGAGTAATAAAAACGCCATCTCTGCGTCATTTTTACTAAAAGCGTGTGCGTAATTTCCTACGAAAACCATCCCGCCCAGTCTAAAATACACTATATTGCCAAAAGTATTGGGACACCCCTCCAAATCATTGAATTCAGGTGTTCCAATCAATTCCATGGCCACAGGTGTATAAAATCAAGCACCTAGGCATGCAGACTGCTTCTACAAACATTTGTGAAAGAATGGGTCGCTCTCAGGAGCTCAGTGAATTCAAGCGTGGTACCGTGATGGGTTGCCACCTGTGCAGTAAGTCCATTCATGAAATTTCCTCACTACTAAATATTCCACGGTCAACTGTTAGTGGTATTATAACAAAGTGGAAGCAACTCAGCCACGAAGTGGTAGGCCACATAAAAATCACAGAGCGGGGTCAGCGCATGCTGAGGCGCACAGGGTGCGCAGAAGTCGCCAACTTTCTGCAGCGTCAATAGCTACAGACCTCCAAACTTTGTGTGGCCTTCAGATTAGCTCAAGAACAGTGGGTAGAGAGCTTCATGGAATGGGTTTCCATGGTCCAGCAGCTGCATCCAAGCCTTACATCTCCAAGTGCAATGCAAAGTGTCAGATGCAGTGGTGTAAAGCACGCCGCCACTGGACTCTAGAGCAGTGGAGATGTGTTCTCTGGAGTGACCAATCACGCTTCTCTGTCTGGCAATCCGATGGACGAGTCTGGGTTTGGCAGTTGCCAGGAGAACGGTACTTGCTTGACTGCATTGTGCCAAGTGTAAAGTTTGGTGAAGGTGGGATTATGGCGTGGGGTTGTTTTTCAGGGGTTGGGCTTGGCCCCTTAGTTCCAGTGAAAGGAACTCTTAATGCTTCAGCATACCAAGACATTTTGGACAATTTCATGCTCCCAACTTTGTGGGAACAGTTTGGGGATGGCCCCTTCCTGTTCCAACATGACTGCGCACTAGCGCACAAAGCAAGGTCCATAAAGACATGGATGAGCGAGTTTGGTGTGGAGGAACTTGACTGGCCTGCACAGAGTCCTGACCTCAACCCGATAGAACACCTTTGGGATGAATTAGAGCGGAGACTGCGAGCCAGGCCTTCTCGTCCAACATCAGTGCCTGACCTCACAAATGCTCTTCTAGAAGAATGGTCAAAAATTCCCATAAACACACTCCTAAACCTTGTGGAAAGCCTTCCCAGAAGAGTTGAAGCTGTTATAGCTGCAAAGGGGGGCCAACTTCATATAAAACCCTACGGATTAAGAATGGGATGTCATTAAAGTTCATGTGCATGTAAAGGCAGGCGTCCCAAAACTTTTGGCAATATAGTGTATAAACACTTAGAATAGGCTTAGCATAGTAAATCAAGTTAAGACAAAAACATGTTTTAGAAGAAGGATTGTTGATGTATTGACTAAAGAAAAGTTACACAGTGTACCTTTAATTAAACCATAATTAATTAGATAAATTAAGTAACGTAATTACAATTTTCAAACTAGACCACAGTGCATTTTACTACAGTACGTTGTTTGAGATGAAAACTGAATAAATTATATTTTCATGCATTTGGCTGATACTGATAAGATGGTTTGTTGTTTAATTGGTGAATTAGAATTCCTGTTGCACATATTTGTATGTGTCTGCACTCCACCGAACATAGGGCCTTATGCCCCTGTGTGTCAGACTGTTCCTGGTGGACGTCTGCACTGTTTTGCATAAAGACAGACACCTCATGAATATACATGATGGCCTAATACTAATGGAAGTAATGTCTGGTGGTGAGACACTCTGTAACACAGTCAGTGTGTCTTGTCTGGTGGGCTTAAGTCACCTTGTGTGTGTGTGTGTTTTTGGCTCTTCTTGCAGCACTTCAGTATGTGATAGACCTTCAGAGTGGCATTTATGTCTAGCTTTTATATTATTCTGTTATTATGTTTTTCACCTTTTAAAAAGGAAGTATACTTACTACTAGGTGTGTAGTGCCATCTAATCCCACTTTTATGCCCATATTTTGTGTATTTTTGTGGAATAAAATATGCCTTGTGAAAATCAGGTGCATACAAATCGTTCATCAGATTCTATTTTAAGAATCGCTTTCAGTGCTGAGGAAATCCACATCCGAGTTCCCCAAATGTGTTTGTCAATGCTCTCTCCATGATTCCATCTCTCCCTAATGGCACGCGGCACACCACCAGCCCCTCCTAATGAAGCAGCTCATCTGTGAGCCACAGATAACGCCTGATGAATTGCTTTTAGCATTGCTGCATGCCATCTGTGCTAAACGCTCCATTCAGAAGCGCTATCTGCTGGATAATAGTCATTGCTTACATATATATGGCATGCTAAACAATCAATGAAAAACCATTTTTGCAGTGTTTCTGTATTTAAACCAGCATTGCTTGTTTGAGATGATGAAATGTTGTTCTTGGCGTGCAGACACTTCATAAGACTGATGTTATTAACTTGATTTCAGACTTTTTGCAACACAAAGACTTTGTTTTAAGTCTTCACGAAAGCTTGATTGACTATTTTGGCGTTATTGTTATGAAAATAAAGGCAGGTCATAAACCCTGCTGGCACCAGACTCTTTGAGCATGACTTGATTTACTCTCAGTGTTACGAAGCTACAAACTACTAATAATTTAAAGTAGTTAAACTACAGTCAAGATACCCTTTTAAAAAGTATTTATCTACACTACAAGCCACATTGAAGCTATTTAAGGGGCCAAATTCAATTCAGTTGTATAACTATCAGATTTGTTTATCTGGCACAAAATTAAGATCTGAATTAGGGTGACTGCATTACATTAGACCAATACATTTATACTAAAAACTAAGTGATTAATATACAAACCCGATTCCAAAAAAGTTGGGACACAGTACAAATTGTGAATAAAAACAGAATGCAATGATGTGGAAGTTTCAAATTTCAATATTTTATTCAGAATACAACATAGATGACATATCAAATGTTTAAACTGAGAAAATGTATAATTTTAAGGGAAAAATAAGTTGATTTTAAATTTCATGGCATCAACACATCTCAAAAAAGTTGGGACAAGGCCATGTTTACCACTGTGTGGCATCCCCTCTTCTTTTTATAACAGTCTGCAAACGTCTGGGGACTGAGGAGACAAGTTGCTCAAGTTTAGGAATAGGAATGTTGTCCCATTCTTGTCTAATACAGGCTTCTAGTTGCTCAACTGTCTTAGGTCTTCTTTGTCGCATCTTCCTCTTTATGATGCGCCAAATGTTTTCTATGGGTGAAAGATCTGGACTGCAGGCTGGCCATTTCAGTACCCGGATCCTTCTACGCAGCCATGATGTTGTAATTGATGCAGTATGTGGTCTGGCATTGTCATGTTGGAAAATGCGAGGTATTCCCTGAAAGGGACGACGTCTGGATGGGAGCATATGTTGTTCTAGAACTTGGATATACCTTTCAGCATTGATGGTGCCTTTCCAGATGTGTAAGCTGCCCATGCCACACGCACTCATGCAACCCCATACCATCAGAGAGGCAGGCTTCTGAACTGAGCGTTGTCTGAACTTGGGTTGTCCTTGTCCTCTTTAGTCCGGATGACATGGCGTCCCAGTTTTCCAAAAAGAACTTCAAATTTTGATTCGTCTGACCACAGAACAGTTTTCCACTTTGCCACAGTCCATTTTAAATGAGCCTTGGCCCAGAGAAAACGCCTGCACTTCTGGATCATGTTTAGATATGGCTTCTTTTTTGACCTATAGAGTTTTAGCCGGCAACGGCGAATGGCACGGTGGATTGTGCTCACCGACAATGTTTTCTGGAAGTATTCCTGAGCCCATGTTGTGATTTCCATTACAGTAGCATTCCTGTATGTGATGCAGTGCCGTCTAAGGGCCCGAAGATCACGGGCATCCAGTATGGTTTTCCGGCCTTGACCCTTAAGCACAGAGATTGCTCCAGATTCTCTGAATCTTTGGATGATATTATGCACTGTAGATGATGATAACTTCAAACTCTTTGCAGTTTTTCTCTGAGAAACTCCTTTCTGATATTGCTCCACTATTTTTCGCCGCAGCATTGGGGGAATTGGTGATCCTCTGCCCATCTTGACTTCTGAGAGACACTGCCACTCTGAGAGGCTCAATCATGTTGCCAATTGACCTAATAAGTTGCAAATTGGTCCTCCAGCTGTTCCTTATATGTACATTTAACTTTTCCGGCCTCTTATTGCTACCTGTCCCAACTTTTTTGGAATGTGTAGCTCTCATGAAATCCAAAATGAGCCAATATTTGGCATGACATTTCAAAATGTCTCACTTTCAACATTTGATATGTTATCTATATTCTATTGTGAATAAAATATAAGTTTAGGAGATTTGTAAATTATTGCATTCCTTTTTTATTCACAATTTGTACAGTGTCCCAACTTTTTTGGAATCGGGTTTGTAACTGAGTATAAGCATAGTGCACAGCAGCATTTAACTTAACATTTCATTTTAAAAAATAGACTCGGGAGTTCAAGTGAATTGGTGACCCATTTTTTTTAACCATCCAAACAAATCATTTTACTAAAGAAATTAGTACTTTTGTTCAGCGAAAAGTAACAGTAAGGACATTTATAATGTTACAAAAGTTTATTTTAACATTTTATTTTATTTTTATTTCAAATAAATGCTGTTCTTATGAAATTTCTATTCATCAACGAATCCTTAAAAATAACGTATCACGGTTTGCCATCACAGGAATAAATGACATTTTAAAATATATTAAAGTAGAAATTAGTTATTTTAAATTGTATTGTTTTTTTTACAATATTACAGCATATAATGCAGCCTAGGTGAACATACAGTAAGAGACTTATTTTAAAAAACATTTTAAAAAATCTTCCCGACCCCTAAATTTTGAACATATATAAATTAATAAATGTATAAATAAAAACAGTTGTAGGGACTCATATTTCTTGTGAAATTACTGTTTATATCATCACTATTGCAATAGGTTAGTTATTTTCATCAAAGTAGGTCTTCCTAAAGTTATACAGTATCATATTGTCTCTATACAAATCCACGCCTATTACAACAGATTTTTTTTCAAGCAACTCATTTTTTTCTTGAATATATTTTACACTAGCTTTGCAGTAAACATTATGCATTAATATAATTAATTTTGTCTACTTTGTCTCTTATCAACAGTAAATGCAAGAGGAACGATTTATTTAAGTTCCACTTATTAGACCCGCTTGTTGTTCCATCTTCTCTCAAGAAGCTTTTCATACTCACTTTTCGAGTAATTAAGTGATTATGACAGCTCTCTGTTTTCTCATCTTCTCTCTTTCATTTTCTTTATCTAGGTGATCAGTAGACCTATCATAATCGAATACCCATCTGTCCTCTGTGACAGATTTTCACTCAAATCATTCAGTCCGTTCCCTGTGCTCCCGCCTCGTTTTGTTTATCTCGGTAATTCAGTAATTGGAATGTACCTCTGTCTCTCTCCCCTTCTGTTCTCTGTTTATCTGTGTAATTATGTGATCTCTCTCTGTCTGTGTCTGCGTAATTAAAGGACTGCATTTGGAAACTCTCTCAGTGTGTTTGAGTGTGTGTGTGCGTCTTAATGGACAGGTTGCTACACTCTTAAAAATAAAGGTTCTTTATTGGCATCTAAGGTCCCATGAAGAACTGTTAATATCAATGTTAATATCATTCCACAAAAGGTTCTTTATTAGTGGAAAAATGTTCTTTAGATTATTAAAATGTTCTGCACGTTAAGAAAAAAATGGTTCTTTTAAGAACTGTTCTCTGAAAGGATCTTTAGGGAACCAAATTTTTTCTTCTATGGCACTGCTGTGAAAAGCACCTTTTGGAACCTTTATTTTTAAGAGTGTATATGACAAGGTCCTGTCTGTATCTTTCTAATTATATGATGTCGATTAGGCCTGATTCTATATCTCATTTCTTTGTGCTTTCTCATTCCTTATGTTCTCCTGTGTCTCTTTTCCATCTTTTCTTTCTCTCTCTCTCTCTCGTCCATTTGTTGTAATGGATGCACTGTGCTGTGGTTCTCCTTCATTTCTTAGCCTAACTGCATTAATTCAATCCCTCTCTCCCACTCTCTCTCTCTTCGTCTCTCAGTATCGGTCATAATGAGGTAATTGGGATGTGCCGTGTGGGCAGTGATGCTGATGGGCCGGGAAGGGAGCACTGGACAGCCATGCTGGCGAATCCCCGCAAGCCTATTGAACACTGGCACCAGCTGGTGGAGGTAGACAGCGTGACCGCATGGAGTGTGTGTGTGTGTGTGTGTGTGTGTGAGCATGTGAAAATCAATCAATGTGCTCTGTGGATTGTTGTGTATAGGCAGTGCCCTCTATGTACGCCACGTCCTTCATTTTTGCACCTGATACCTGTTCATCCTTATGAGTACACCATTCGAGCAGGTTCACATGTCTTAAACAAGACTAGGGTTGTCAAAAGTAGCGGTACTTAGGGTTTTATTTGCCTGCATGTCATGTAAATAGTACTTGCACTTTGTGGTCAAATGCTTATTTTTTGTTAAAATGCCCGTCTGGTTGAGATATTAATGTAAACAATCAGTTATGTTTTAAGTGAATGTGAACAGATGGAACGAAAAAAATGGATGTGTGCATTAGACCTTACAGTGTAAATACTGTCTAATAGAGCTGTGCTGTCTATTATGTTGACAGTATTAATCAGAAAACATTGGCATGAAAAAGAGCAGACCACTCTTACTTAAAGTAATGCTTACTTGATAGAAAAATGCGTAAAGGCTACATTCCTTTGTTTATAATTTAATTAGTTAATGTAGTACTTCTATTTCTTGAAAAAAAAAAAAAGTTTGAATATTGTTGTGATATTGAAATTGTGCAATCAAATTTTCTTTGGTATTGGTATAAACTACTAAAATGTTGCTTTCACTAGATGAGACTAGAAAGAAAGAAGTAAAATAAATAAATAACCTTTCTGGTAACTCTTTCCTTGAAGCCTGTATATATTATGCATTATATTAAAGGTATTCATAATGCATGTTAATGCATTCGTAATGCCCTATAATAGACCTTATAATCTTAATCAGTATAATACTTATCTTTCTCCTGATTATATAAAATGATTTATATGTAAGGGCTAATGTATTGCATATTAAATCCCGACAGCAGGATCAGGTTTGTTTTGCGACTGATTGCACATAATTTTCCTGTTGCATGGAGACTTACCAAATAAATAAATAAACATGAAATACTGATTTGAGTCTAAATAATATTTTGTATGTGAGAAGGAAACATAAACACATAAAACCGCAATGGTCAATCATACAGTTCAGTGGTGTTAAATGCATTAATACTTCACTTAGTTCATTAAAACACAATCAAAATTCCATTGCATTTTCTATGTGTGATATTCATTATATTCTTAAGTTTAATTGGTCAGTATAAAATATATGATGTATTATAACTGTGGCTTAATGAAAAGATGCAATGAATCATGAATAACTTTTGTAATGCATTAAATGTACCAAATCACCTTCTTAATAATAATGTATGTTCATTTATTTTTACCCTCCCAGGAGAAATCCATAAACACATATGTGTCAAAGAGTGCCACAGCCTCCCCTAAGCCACACATAGTGGTGGACAGCCCTCACTCTGAGTAGAGATGTGAGTATCAGTATGCACACATGAACATAAGCATACACACCGTAAATAGAA